>CM022704.1:79189187-80389187 GCA_012295165.1 Asparagus setaceus | reverse complement strand
CACAATCGATGTAGATGATGAACACGCTACTCTAGAATTACCGGAAAAGATAAAGATGAAGAATGATTGATCTTGGCTCAATGAAAAAAATAAAACAAAAGGAATAAAAGATAATATTTTCTGAATTATTATAGAATAATTTAATTTTTGAGTAAAATTAGGAATCTTTATAAGAGATTTTCATAAACTTTTTAGTACTTTTATATGCTTATGTGGATGTTTTATCATATAAAAGTGTACTAGAGTTATCATTAATCTTTAGTTTATGATTTTGTTTATAAACTCTTTTACGCCATTTTAGCCCATTTTAAATCATCATCTTGGTTTATTGGTTATATTATTTATCTTCCTTTTATAATGCTATTTTTCAAGTATTTTTACTTTTACAGCTATACTTTCTCAGTCAAGCTTGGTTTCGTGACGGTCCAAATAACATGAAAATTTAAATTGGCTTGAATTACATTTGTTTCCGACAATTCAATTATCAACATGAAAATTTAAATTGTGTGTAGCTTATTTAAACAAACATCAAAGAAAATAAATAATCACAATGCTAAAGTTTAGAGACATAAGTGAGCAAAACTATCAAAATGTAACCTAGGAATAAATTTTCATAAGAAAATAAACCAAAATATTTAATCATGATATTTAACCACGTGCAATGCACGTGCATAAAATCTAGTAACATATAAAGAGAGGAGTAAGGAAATATATTTTTAAGTAAAAAATTTATTTTTGTGAGTTTCTTAGAGCTTCCTGAAAATGTATTTTTGATGTTTGGTTCGCGTTGAAATTGAGTAGAGGAAATAGGCTTCTATCGGTTCCAATTTTTTTAGGAATAAAAAAAGATTCAATTACATTGCTTCGAGAATAATTTAGGTACAGATATGATCTGGACCATCCCAGAAATCGCAGTACGAGGTACATTTATATCTGTAAGTGAACTAGGAAACTCAAATATTTTAATCACTAATTTATTCTCCTAGGAACAAACATTGTTCACTCAATCAATATTTTAATCCCTAATTAATAGGTTTCCACCCCGTTTCCTAGTTTATTGTTTGAAAATGGATTTTCCATCAATTTTGACAAGGTACATGATTTCAACCCCATTTCTCTAAATAGTTTTACGAACCAAACTAAGGAATGGGAAACGTCAGGACACCATAATCCTACTTGGATTGGGTGTCATTTCCTAAAAACTTATTTCCCTTTTTAAAATTATTTATTTTTATTTACTTTTATTTATTTATTTTATTTATTTATTAGTTTTTTGGCGAAACAACATGCCCCAGGTGTAAAGCCATTTTTGGCGTTTTCAAGGAAATGAATGATATGTTTGTTTTGTTGAATTTTTTCAAGTGTGTATAAACCAACATACATAATCAATCTGTGCGAGCAAGGGCATAAAGCTTGTGTATATATAAATACAAAAGAGTAGTATTCCTATCAGAATACTATTCTATACGAGAGAATATCAGCCGCATATGAGCCATGGCAATTACAAAAATGTCCTTTGTGCTATACATGTGTTTGGATCAGAACCCTTCGCACCGTACGGACCGTTCTGATAAGACACACTCTTGGAACGTAGTGGAGGAGGAGTAGGAGGGCCATGAAAGTTTATGAAGTGGACAATGAAGTTGTAAAGGCTTTGATTGATGCATTGATTTGTATGGTTGTTTGGGGGTGGAGGGAGATATTTTGTGCATGAGAACCATTGGAATGTTGTCTTACAAGCGTCATAAAATTGTCCCCTAAATTTTGAATTATGGGTGGATGAGCAAATAGATAAGGAGGAGTACACTTTTAGGAAGGTAAACGTTGCTATTATTCAAATACAACAAGACCATTAATTGCACCAATTAGGAAATACGACAAAATTGTCGTTTATGAACAGAGAATGGTTAGAAGCAGACCTTTAAAAAAATTAACTAGGATCTAATACGAAGGATATGACAATGACTCAATGAGAGACTTAACGAAAGAGATGATCTCAAGAGTTAGGGATGATAGGCTTTGTTATTGAATTTGGATTCTCTCCACTATAAAAAAAATAGTTAAGAAACCACTACTTTTAATCCTAATTATTGATTATCTACTGGATGATTATGACACATTCTAAATCTATAACACTCAACGTACCCCCGTGTATTGCACACATTCCTAATTTATACTCAAAGAAGAAATCATAACCACCCATAAAATAATCAATTGCTGTAATCAAGTAGTGGTCCCCCACTATTTTTTTGGTAATGGAGAGGATCCGAACTTTGTTTATTATTTGTAATAATCTTCCGGGGGCGGTGAGATTCTAAACTCATATTTTATTTTATTTTATTTTTTTCGCTGCCTCGCCATCTCAGTTAGATGTAATGGTTTATTACAACCACTAATCTCGAGTTTCATAACATAAGAAAGTATCTTAGCTTGCATAATGCACATTTGTATACTCTATTTCTCTATCAGCCTATTATAATTCGAGATTAATGATATTATATATGAAACGAGCAGTGACCGCTAAGTGCTAACAAATAAATTTTGATCTGATTATGCCAGAAAGCGGGAACCCTCAGTTACATGTTGACTTTGGGTCCTTTAAAAAAAACAAAGCCCGTGTCCCTACTTAGCAAAATTAGGTGGGAGGGGCCTGATGTCAATAATACCAACCAACGGCTTGCACGATACATGTGTGACTCCTAACGAAATACCTTTTGGCATTTGTTAACCAGCGCCCCATGGACACTGGTTAATCATTAATACTTAGCCAACTATTTACCTAAAAAGCTAAAAAGTTGTGAATGTGTTCATGTATAAACGTTTTTGAAGAACAAGGCTGGTAAAGGCAATTAATTAACACTTTTTGGTTTATTGTGAACAAATATGAGAGAAAAAGGCAGAAAATTCTTTCACCGTCCTTGTAGATTTTATAGACCACGGAATTATCTCAATGAGTCAACTGGAGAAAATGGTAACCAGTAAAATTAATAAGGTAAATAGCAAAGAGTGATAATTCAATGAAAATTGAAAGCTAAATAAAGAATACGACCGTGAATTATTCTCTGACTCCAACAAGGTATGTACTAAATATTTAGTTCTCCAATATTTTATTTTGATACAATGAGCAGTTGCTTAATTTACTTTGTTTATTTTCTTCCTTGTTTCATTTTATCTTTATTAACAGGAAAATGGAGAACTTAGTTAGTCATTGAAATAATGCTAGACATTAAGATTTAAATGAAATACCTCTTCACTGTAGTAGAGAAGATGATGAATTTTGGTAGAAACAGGCACAATTAGAAATTTAGTTAGTGTAACTTGCGGAGGAAAACGAATTAGGAAGCTGGTCGATAAATCTTAGAATTTTTTTCTAATCTTGTTCTTTTCTACTGGATATTTAGGATTTTTTGGTTCCGGATTTGAGAATATCATTAAGAGTATTAACTAACTACCGCCGATGCAATGGAGTGCCAGTGAAATGGAAAGAATGTGGGAATGGAATGGAATAGATGTGGGAATGGAATGCTAATTTTATTCTCACAAGCTTAAGTAGAGAATGAAACGGGAATGACAATCTTATTCTCATTCCCATGTTTGGTATCATTTATTCACAAGTGAGAATAAAATTTAGTTTTCTAATAATGCCCTTACCAAAACACAAAATTTTAAAAACATTAAAATATTTTAGAAAAGACTAAATCATTCATTTTTGAGAAAAATAAGTTTTATGGAAATGATATTTTTTTCTTATAGAAATAATTTTTCATGTGATAGTTATATTTTGGCACAGCCTCTAATAATATATTTGTATATCTATTTGTATATTTGTACGAGCATCTAATAATATTTTTTTCTATAAACATAATTTTTCATATGGGAATTTATATCTATTCGTATCTTTTAAGGAGGGTATAATCGGAAATTATTTGATTATTTTCATTCCCACTTAAGTGGGAATATCAATTCCTTGTTAAATGGTTGGGAATGACAATTCTCACATAAAGTGGGAATTGATAAGAAGTGGGAATAGCAATTCTAGCATCTAAAAATACGTCGTGTTTGGTAGGCATGAATAAAGAGTGGGAATTGCATTCCATTCCCACTTATTCTCGCGTACCAAACAAGGCGTAAGAGAGAGGTAGTACAAATATCAAAACAATTAATTACAACAATTCCAATGTAATTAATGATCCTTAACGAATGCCCCAGGGACATTAATTAGAAAGATCCAAATCACCATTTCCCCCTTAAAGTATTAGTGAACTTCCAAGTTGTCCCCTAAAGTATCAATTTGCCCGTTGCCCTCTTTAAATCATGTGTATATGTTCAATGTGATTATTTTGTGAGTCTACAGATCAAATATTCAACAGTTAATGACATGCTAGTGTTTTTGCAATCTAAAAATAATTTTCTAATTCATAAAAGGATTAAATAGTAAAACTTTTGGGAGAAAGTGATTAAAAAGTGTTTTTAGTTTGGGGAAAAAGAGATAAAATGATAAAACTCATGAAGAAATATAAAAAATATTGGTGCGTCACTAATCATTAAATATTTGGTAGACTTACAAATGAAACTATAAACATAGTTTGAGGGGCAAAATAGATAAATTGATACTTTAAGGGGTAACTTAGGAGTTTACCAATACTTTAAGGGGAAATGATCATTTTGTCCTATTTTTTCCTACGGTTTCGATAAAGTGACATTTGTCGACAATTCTCCAACGTACTTGATTTCCTTGTTGAAAGTCCGATATAGCATGTTACTACTCACTGATTATGATTGCTACGGTTTAGTTTATTTAATCAAGCAATGTTAGTCTATAGTGACCGACGGAGTCAAAATTTTTAGCAAGAGGGATCCAAAAATAATTAAATACAATTACGCATTTTTATATGATTTAACATCTAAACATCATTGCACAACCGAGACTTTTAAACTCATAATTCGAAAGAAACTATTTCGTTCACAATAACTTTTTGCCTTCATTTCTCCAATCATTTTCATGACAGCTTTCTCATTAATGTTACAAAATCCTTTGACTTTAACCAATTGAGAGACTAGTTTCAAATTACTTTCAAGACTTGTGGGACTAATTTCGAAATGTAAAGATTTGGGGGACTACTTTGAAAACACTTAAAAGATTTGAGGGACTAATTTCAAAATATGAAGATTTGGGGGACTAAAACATAAAGAGGAGTGTATAAGATCAAGTTTAAGAAAGTTGAGGTATATATTGCATTCTTTACTATTAACAAATTAGCCCTATATTTTTATTATTGTTTCAAGGTGAGGCCAAGGCCCCATTGGCCCCAATGTGACTCCACCACTGGGTCTAGATGACAGTATCACTTACTTTAATTATAGATTTGAAACCACCTACTAATCTTGCTCTCAGTGGATCATAGATATTTTTAAATTACGTTGATGATGATACAAAATAAAGGATCCTAAAGGGCTGCTGATTTTTTTCAGCAACATGTCAACCCTTAATGTCAAACAAGTATTGTATTCAGTTCATTACATTAATGATGCATAAAAAGTATATCAATTCTTAAATTAGCAGATAATCCATAATCCCAATGATCTAAGAATTGAAATCTGTATGGTGCATACATAATACATATCCATTGTTTTTGTGATTTTTAACTATATTAAGTGATATTTAGTGTTTGCACCATTTAGTATACCGTTTACGTAAACTTTAAACTTTAGAATTTTGCAATGACACACCTCTTATTTTCTCTTGATTCCTAGTTCCTATACGATTTCTACCGAGGATCCTCCAGAAGGAGGATCTTTTCCTCTACAATGGAAATGAACTGCATGGGAATAAATATCATGATGCGCATTTCTTTTAATTAGAAAATTTTTAAAAATTTTAAATATTTTTCCTATAAGGATCAATCTAGAAATATGAAGCATAGAGATATTGTTAATATTGTTTTGCATTAGATGTTGCATCAGTTGGAAGTTGAGGCATCGATATTGTACCTTTAGTGGGTTCCATATGGAAAATTATAATTATACTACAAATTCTATACTATTCTTATACTACCACTAACAAATGTGTGAGTCTTGTCTTAAAATTGTCAATAGAAATTGTGAGTCATGATCTTACTTTTTCATTTGTGAGAGTACAAAAATAGGATAAGTTTTATAGTATAATTATCTATACTAATCCCATAACACACACATAGATATATAGTAAAGCTCCTATAAACTTAAGTTGATAAGAGATAGTGTCCACCAACTTTTTATCCATTATTTTTGCATTGAGATTTGTGCTAGCATGTGATACAAATAAAGACACAAATCTCAAAGAGAGCATTGATGTGTAGCACAAATCTCAAAGCAGAATGAAGGGATAAAAGTTTGGTGAACAAATCTCCTATCCACTTAAATTCTGAGGAGCTTTCTCTCTCTCTCTCTCTCTCTCTCTATATATATATATATATATATATATATATATATATATATATATATATATATATATATATATATATATATATATATATATATATATATATATATATATATATATATATATGAGAAAAATGGGTATCTTGGTACTTGGTAGTTGAGGTTTATCAATCACATCCACTCCTCAAATGGGGACCACAAGCACATGGGTTGAGGAGTGGATGTGATTGACACACCACTACCAAGACCATCATTTTAAAAATAGTGCTTATATATATATATATATATATATATATATATATATATATATATATATATATATATATATATATATATATATATATATATAGCTCCTATGAACTTAAGTTCATATGAATAGTGGTGCACCAACTTTTCTAACCACTCATCTTGCTTTGGGATCCGTGAAGATATAAAGGCCACTTTGAGATTTGTGCATTACAAATCTCGGGACAAGATGAGTGGATAAAAAGTTGGTGCACCTATCATATGAACTTAAGTTCATAAAACCTTCTCTCTCTCTCTCTCTCTCTCTCTATATATATATATATATATATATATATATATATATATATATATATATATATATATATATATATATATATATATATATATATATATAGCTCATATGAACTTAAGTTCATAATGAATAGTGGTGCACCAATTTTTTATCCACTCATCTTGCTTGAGATTTGTGATGCACAAATCTCAAAGATGAGCTTTATATCTTTCACGGATCCCAAAGCAAGATGAGTGGTTAGAAAAGTTGGTGCACCACTATTCATGAACTTAAGTTCATAAGGCTCTCTCTCTCTCTCTCTCTCTCTCTCTCTCTATATATATATATATATATATATATATATATATATATATATATATATATATATATATATATATATATATATATATATATATATATAGCTCATATGAACTTAAGTTCATAATGAATAGTGGTGCACCAATTTTTTATCCACTCATCTTGCTTGAGATTTGTGATGCACAAATCTCAAAGATGAGCTTTATATCTTTCACGGATCCCAAAGCAAGATGAGTGGTTAGAAAAGTTGGTGCACCACTATTCATGAACTTAAGTTCATAAGGCTCTCTCTCTCTCTCTCTCTCTCTCTCTCTCTATATATATATATATATATATATATATATATATATATATATATATATATATATATATATATATATATATATATATATATATATATAGCTCATATGAACTTAAGTTCATAATGAATAGTGGTGCACCAATTTTTTATCCACTCATCTTGCCTTGAGATTTGTGATGCACAAATCTCAAAGTGGCCTTATATCTTTCACGGATCCCAAAGCAAGATGAGTGGTTAGAAAAGTTGGTGCACCTATCATATGAACTTAAGTTCATAAGGCACTATATATATATATATATATATATATATATATATATATATATATATATATAATGCTCCTATAAACTTAAGTTGATAAGAGATAGTGTCCACCAACTTTTATATCCATTAATGTTGCCTTGGGATAGGTGAAATCAAAATGCACACAAATCTCAAAGATGAGCTTTATATCTTTCACGGATCCCAATGCAACATCAATGATTAGAAAAGTTGATAGATGACTATTCTCTATCAACTTAAGTTTATAGGAGCATTATATATATATATATATATATATATATATATATATATATATATATATATATATATATATATATATATATATATATAGCTCATATGAACTTAAGTTCATATGAATAGTGGTGCACCAATTTTTTATCCACTCATCTTGTCTTGAGATTTGTGATGCACAAATCTCAATGTGAACTTTATATCTTTCACGGATCCCAAAGCAAGATGAGTGGTTAGAAAAGTTGATAGATGACTATTCTCTATCAACTTAAGTTTATAGGAGCATTATATATATATATATATATATATATATATATATATATATATATATATATATATATATATATATATATATATATATATAGAGTAAGGCTCCTATGAACTTAAGTTAGTGGATGACTATTCCCTATCAACTTAAGTTTATAGGAGCATTATATATATATATATATATATATATATATATATATATATATATATATATATATATATATATATATATGAGAGGAGTTTTAACCTCCTAATGTATTGTTGTTGAGCAAACTTCATAAATTATTATGTAGCTGATCTGATCTGGACGACCATTTTAAGTAATTTTTATTTATTAAAATTATTAAACAAAGACCATTGTTTGGAATGGAATCCATAGTTCTGCATCACACAAATCTTTATCACGTGACATGGGCCTCCATATTTCTACTGTTCGAAACTTTTCTTCCAGATACACATTTTCGTACCTGCTATCATGTTATTTTGCGAGTTAAATGAAAATACCTAACTAATTAAATTGGGTCTCCATTCGCTGTTTAAAGGGCCAAAGGCCCATTTAACTCCGGAAAAGCTTGATTATTTGCTGACTTAAATGACCATTGAGCCCCTCCGATCTTGCTTCTCGAAGCATTTTTTTCTATGATGAACTACGTTACATGCAACTTTAGCCTACTTTCACCAAGCAAACAGAGACCCACCAAATCCAAAATGAAGAAGGATGATCTTAGCTCGCAGGCATATTTCTATTCTACTTCTAAGAATCTGAACATCTGCAAATAATTTCTTGAAAGTAAAATTATGAAGCATCGGAAATCTTTCTACATGTAATATCACTTCATCTCTATGATCCTTGCCGCATAATATAATCAAAACGTGTTGGAGCGAGGAGCAGGTATCCTCCCCTCTGCCATGACTTGTTGGGTGAGGTGGACCTCTTGTGGGAGGAGGTGGTACTTTATGCCGAGGCTCTCGAAGATTCTCTTCAGTTCAAAAGCAAGCTCAGACCTTCGGCTGTTCCTCTCCCCAAAGTTCTGATGGTTCATTGTGTGGAGAACATAGAGAGCCATCTTTATCTTATTCACATTCTCAATTTCTTTTAACACGACTGAGTGTTTTGGGTGCCAATATTTAGGCTTACTCTCAATATACCTGCACCAGAGGAGAATACCATGCTAAGTAAATTCCCCAATTTTCTCTCTTGTCGGAAAAAGGACAAGAAAGATTTGATAAAGGTATGCTTACGTTTGAACGGCTTTCTTCATCAGCTCAATGGTCTTCTCACTTGTAGAGAAATCGACTGCAAACTCAATTGAGTCGCCCATGTCTGGACTTCTGTAGAAGTTACTTATGGGCTTCGCTAGCAACACCGAATTGGGGTAGTAGATCTTCTCATTGTCATATCGAAGGAAGACTGTGGTCAAAATGTTCATCTCTTCGACGATCATCTGCATCACATCAGTTACATTATGTCGCGTTCTCAGGAATCATGGTATAAGGTTGTAGCAACAAATAAACAAAATTAGAATAGAATCTTCATAATATAATATTTATATGTGCATGATTGCCTAAGAAGTAGGAAACATGGAAGTATTTATGTTTAGGCATTTGAATAAATCTCACCTGAACACCGTCAATAACACAGCGATCACCAGAATCAAATGGATGCACAACAAAGACAAAAACAATAGATTCGAAGAGGGTCTTTCCAGTGCTCTGAAACATAAATCCCAAGAGCAACAGCTGAGAAGTGATGGTCACAAGAACTTTGGTGGTTGCAACTCCTACCACAAGAAGTGTGATAATGGCGATGATCACGCTCACAATAGCACTAGCAAGCCTGTGAAGTTGGTGCACTGCTGTCTTAGTGTCATTTAGGGCATGAGCCAATGATTTTCGCTCTCTGTATGCTCTTACCTACATAAATATACAGAAGATTTGAATTAGGAACAGTGAGTAGTAGTAAGAAGTTAGCAGGTTGGTTTTCTAAGTGAGCTCTCCTCACCACCCAATTCCTGAAAGCAGACTTCTTGATCTTGCCAGTCTCAACTGCTCCATCAATCATCGGGAGTATGGTACGCACCTCATCTTCAGTTAAGAACCTCCTCAAATCTTCTTCCTCAATGTACCTACAATCATTTGATTAATTAATATGCAGAGTGAAAATTGAAACTCATTTAGTTACAATTACTGCCATGGCGAACTTACATAAAACTAACTCCAATTTCATCGAGCACAACAGAATGCATCGACTACAATACCGGCTGATATAAACAGTGACAATGGCTTTCGGATAGTCTGCAAAAGTACGTGGGCAGAACTACGACACAAGCTAAATCTCATACAGTAGACACTTATAAAGTTTTATTAAGTGTGTACATGCAATAAAACATTGTGATTTGCTATCAGCACATGAAAAGTGTGTGTTATCTTCAAAAAAATAGACAGGCAACCTAATAAAGATTATGGTCCCCATGGAATATGGGGAAATGCAGGAACTTGTCGATGTTGCAATTTGCAAGAAGTCTGAAAACATTGTAATGGAAGACAGGACCTACCATGATTAATCACATTATTGCTTTTAGTCATGGAAACCCCGCGTTGAGTAGTATGACAGTCTACAAGCGCTCCATTTCTTTTTCTAAGGAATATTAATGATGAGATTCCAGAACTCTTTTCCGCAATTGATCACAAAGAATCTAGGTCTACATCCCAACATCTGATCAATAATTTGTCTTTCTAAAAGTCTCGACTAATTTAGATGACATTCAGAAAAAGCAAATGTAGACATGTCATGCTTCAAACATAACATTTCTCCCAAAAGGAAACTTCGAACCAACTCAATTATGTAATCTACAACAACAACAACAACAACAAACTTTTATCACAAATCTTTGGGGGTGGCTACATGAATCTTATTGGTGCCTTCATTTCTATATTAGGAATCATAGTTTAGTTAAATATTAGGGTAAATTACACTAAACCCCACGAACTTTCACCGGTTTGCAGTAAACCCCTTGAACTTTCAAAGTCGCATTAAACCCTCCAATAACTTTCTTTTGTAAATAACCCCACAAAATAGAACAAAAACAAACATAAAAGGCATTTTGAATGTTGTTGGGGTTTAGTGCGATTTTGACAGTTCATGGGGTTTACTGCAAAAATTGAACGTTCACGGGGGTTTAGTGTAATTTACCCTAAATATGACATGTCCCCTTGATTGTTTCCAACCACTCTCTTACAAGTCTACATCTTGATTGTTTCCAACAACTTTCTTACGAGTCTACACCTTGACTAGTGAATTTAGTGGTCTCTCTTGTACATTACCCCACAGTCCATCATCTCTCTCTCTCGTTTTATCTTCATCTTCCATTAAAGAGCAACCTCTAGTATCCTACGAGATACCACTCTAAATTATGTACTCTCATGCAAGTAAGTTTCCAAATATTTTGAATGTAAGTTTTTAATTAAGCAAATAAAGTGGCATACACTCTAAGCTACAAAATATTTGAAAAGTTTTAGAGAGTCAATTAAGAGTCCCTTACTTGTTACCGGGTCGGGCGACTTTCCCAAAAACCCGCTCCGCCTCGTGCCTGGCCTCCCGCTCGCTCGTAATCTCCGCCTCCGCCTCCCTAAACTGCTCCCCGACCCGATCCATCGTCCGGCTCACCGTCGTCAGCCCCGTGCGCATCACCTGCCTCACCAGCCTCCCCACATCGAACGCCGTCCTCGTCGCCCTGCTCAGCCTCTTCAGCCTGCTCATCGCCACGTGGCGATCGTTCGCCGCCTCTCCCTCCTGCTCGGCGATCGGATCGCCGGAGAGCGCTTCGAGGACGTAGTGATGGAACACGCTCTCCTTCATCCGATCGAAGAAGGTGTTGACGTGGAACGAGGAGGCGAGGAGCTTGACGAGGATGATCTTCACGAGCCAGATCGTGGTGGCGATCTGGAACGCGATGAGAGCGCGAGATCCGATGGATCGCCTTCTGGTGCCGAGATCGGTGGCGGTGGAAGAGGACGAACCAGGCGAGGAGAACTAGGGCCAGCCACACGCAGCTTCGGACGCTGCGCCGGAGCCCGTACACGAAGTAGAGGATCCTTTCCTTTCGTGGAAAGTTCTTCTCGAGGAGGAAGACGAAGCTCCACACCAGCCAGTTGGCGATCAGGCGGCCGCATAAAATTACCAGGAGCATCACGGCCCATTCCCAGAGCTTTAAGGCCCATATATAGCGGCCCTCCAGCGAGGGAACGGTTAACGAAGCTGTGAGCAGAATAATTAGAACGATTAGGGTTGTGGATTCGGTCAAGGCCCGTGGGCCGATGGGCCAACTGGTTTTGGGCTTTAGTTTATCGGCGACGTGGGAGGGGCAATCGAGCGTTCCGGGTTCGGATTCCGTGTCGGAATCGGGTTCGGGTTCGGGTTCGGGTTCGGGTTCGGGTTTAGGGTTGGCTTCGTCGAGCTCGACGAAGCGGGACTTGGGGCGGGAAACGGGGAGGTTGCTGGTTTGGGTCGGGCGGGGCTTAGCGGGTTCGGACCCGACAGGATGTTGGAGTTGCTGTTGCATGGTGAGGACTACTCGGTCGGGGTGTGGGCTTGGATGGGAGTGGATCTGCATGCTTGTTGGAGATGCTTAACTAAGCAATAGTTTTGTTTAGTAATTTTGGTGAGGGTGCGCGTTTTGAGTTCAGTGGCGATGTATATCTATATAGATACGGAAGGAGTGCTGGAGGAGTTAGGGGTGGGGGCATCAGAGTTTATGAGGTGGACCATGGAGTTGCTAAAAAGGTTTGACGGATTGATTTGCATGATTAATGTTGGGGTGGAGGGAGATATTTTTGCAAGAGAACCATAGAATATTTTTGCACGAAGGGGACCGTGAAGTTGCTAAAAAAAGAGGGTGATTCCGTCAATAAAGTTGATATTTTGCAAAATCAACATCTTTTTGGCCCGATTGATTTTGAAAAATGTCAACTTTAAAATACACGGAACTAGTTGTCCGGTGTAATTAGTTCTCGTTAATTAAACCTTAACTATTTTAGCACAATGTACACGGGACTACCGTTTCAAATTAACCGTAACTAGCGATCACTAATTGCACGAGACTACTAGCTCCGTGTATTTTAAAGTCAATTTTTTGCAAAATCAACATCTTTTGGCCCGATTGATTTTGAAAAATATCAACTTTAAAATACACGGAACTAGTTGTCCGGTGTAATTAGTTCTCGTTAATTAAACCTTAACTATTTTAGCACAATGTACACGGGACTACCGTTTCAAATTAACCGTAACTAGCGATCACTAATTGCGCGAGACTACTAGCTCAGTGTATTTTAAAGTCAATTTTTGCAAAATCAACATCTTTTGGCCCGATTGATTTTGAAAAATATCAACTTTAAAATACGAACTAGTTGTCCGGTGTAATTAGTTCTCGTTAATTAAACCTTAACTATTTTAGCACAATGTACGGGACTACCGTTTCAAATTAACCGTAACTAGCGATCACTAATTGCGCGAGATACCCTCAAAAGTTTAAAATTGCATAAAACACCTCGACATTTCAAAACTTAAAATAACAAACATGAAATCTAATTTAATAGCAACCTCCAAAGAATTTAAAATTTATAAATAACACCTTCAACATTTTAAGAATTGTAGAAACACCCTCAAAAGTTTAAATTATAAAAAGCACCACGAAAATTAAAATTTGTAAAAGATAACCTCAAAGTTATAAATATTGCAAAAACTCCTAAAAGTTAAAAATAAAAAACCTAAAATTTTAAAACATATAACCAGCCCACATCAAATCTGAAAATTATCATGAGACCACTAAAAATTAAATTTTGTAAAAACAACCCAAAGTTTTAATAATTGGAAAAACACCCTCAAAATTTCAGAGTTTTAAGAAATATCTTGACATTTGAAAACATACCACCAACATATAAAATATGGAAATTACAAGCACCCAACTTAAAATTTAAAATTTTTAAAAATTCTCCCAAGTTTTAAAATTGCAAAACACACCCTCAAAAGTTGAAATCACAAAAAATGTAAAATTTCAAAACTTGGCAAAAAAAAGTAATTGTTTGATATTCTTTCATTAAGATAAATAAATTTAATTTTCAACTTATGGTTTACTATTCCATTTCGAATCTAAAAGTAGTCTAAGTTGATCTTTGGTAAAACTAGCAATAACAATAGATTAAAACATCTAGCTAAGGAATAAAAATTTAAAAACATATTATAGATTAAAACTTAACGTCACTATATAAATTAAAGTAACTACATGTTGATGTATATAATCAGTCACTAACCTCGGATGAGTTTATTTTAAAGAGAATGAGTCCGCTTTCCTAAAGCCCAATGACCGACTCACCAAAGGATTGCCACAAAGATAGGACTGAAGAGGCGGAGTAGATCTCCAAGTTCCTCCGAGGTCAAGTTAGTAGAGTGGAGGATAGTCTCATGGAGCAGAATTCACTAAGAGATTGCTTATGACGACGGAATCCATGCCTGATCTTTACCACCTAAATCGCTCAATCAGACGAGGAAGAGAAGCGAATGCCTTCCTCCGTCACCTCTCTATTTATACGTGGGACCCAACAGCCCCTTTCGCGATCAACGGGAAGATTAAACCCCACTCGAGGCACCGCCGAGGCTAAAAGCAATCCTGAGGGCCCAACCTCACGCCTGCAGGCTAAGCCAATGGCCAAGAAATCGCCAAGCCACCACGCCCCATCGATGTAACGAAACCCCTTCAACCGCCGAAACGCTATTCATTTCACTTGGACTCGCTTCCAACCGACCAAGCGAAGGGGCTAATGTTATGGTCATAACCACTAATCGCTGATTAAAGAGAAAAGCCGAAGCCGACCACAACGCTGTTTACCAATGAGGACCGACAAGGACCTCCACGCCAACCACCGACCGGCCTTCAGACACCGACCAGCCCCGGTCCATCAGCGACTATCGCCATGACCGACGGAAGTTAGCGGAAGTAGTCCATCGACAGTCTCTCTGACGACGCAAGGCGGTGTCACCCTCCGACCAGCTACGATCCCTTCCTACAAGTTGCCGCACCCTCCAAACAATGTGGAACGAATCCAGGCACTTTCTACCACTCGCCCTCTAGAGCGACGATAAGCCCTAATCGTCCTGAAATCATCCCAGGATTTCTAAGAGGATGAGTCGCCATCCAACACCCCCTTCTCTCACCTGCGTGATTCTCTCCACTCAAACGACGGCCACACAAGAGAGCCCATCAACATCACATTAAATGCATGAAACTTAATTCCCCATCTCTCACAAGATTTAAGACACCTAGACTCCATGCAACAGGCCAATCCCATCCCATTAATTACCACACCAACCCTGGATACCCCCACACACAGAAAGGCCACCATCTAGCAAAGTGAGAGATGTCCACCAATCCTGGCCACACGGAGGGAGGAGGGTTGACTCACCGTGTTCCCAAGCTAATGGAAAGATGGAATACCCCTTAACCCTACCTATAAGAGAGAACACGGAACAACTAGTGGTAAGCAATCTCTCTTGAAAGTGAATTCTTCCAGACTATCCCCACTCTACTAACAATCTTTGAGGAACCAGGAGATCCCAACTCCGCCTCTTCCAGGTCCTTCTTTAAAGCTAATCCTTTGGTCGAGTCAGGCTTTAGGAGAAAGTTACTTTAAAGCTAAACTCATCAAGGTTAGTGGCGTGATTATATACATCAACACTACATATAATTTTACTAACAAGTTGGAGTAGCAAAAATACATAAGTACCATTAATTGATTGAAGACTAAAACACATAAAACCGATAAAAGACTATAATATAATAGATTAGCGTTATTGACTATAATTTATAAACATTAATTTCTGATGTTAATAATATTTATATGGTAAAAATATAAAGATTTATCTATAGAGTAACTATCAAAAGTTTAGAGATATCCTTTAAAAGAATAAAGTTGTTTCCATTTCAAATGGAAAAATGAAGGAAATAAACCAAAATTTGGAAACGCCCATGAATCACTTTAATTGATATTAAAATAAAGCATATGTATCAAAGAAGCACCGATCGAGTTCCCCTTAAAGAACATATGGACTTTGTTTGGGGATATGATTAATAACGAATGATCAATTCTTGAAGACACGATCAAAGATAATGATGTAATAGCACTTTTAGATTTCAAGATCTCTAAATATGAAGGTAACATATCTCATTACTAAAATTTTTATTAAAGGCCATTAAATATAAAATTTACCATATATCTATCTTAAATTTATAGAGGAGATATGCATGTCATCATAACTTATGTCAATAATATATATCAACCCAAAGATATCACTTCTTGAATAAATAAGAGAAATTGTTTGATATTCTTTCATTAAGATAAATAAATTTAATTTTCAACTTATGGTTTACTATTCCATTTCAGAATCTAAAAGTAGTCTAAGTTGATGCTGGTAAAACTAGCAATAACAATAGATTAAAACATCTAGCTAAGGAATAAAAATTTAAAAACATATTATAGATTAAAACTTAACGTCACTATATAAATTAAAGTAACTACATATAATTTTACTAACAAGTTGGAGTAGCAAAAATACATAAGTACCATTAATTGATTGAAGACTAAAACACATAAAACCGATAAAAGACTATAATATAATAGATTAGCGTTGATGACTATAATTTATAAACATTAATTTCGATGTTAATAATATTTATATGGTAAAAATATAAAGATTTATCTATAGAGTAACTATCAAAAGTTTAGAGATATCCTTTAAAAGAATAAAGTTGTTTCCATTTCAAATGGAAAAATGAAGGAAATAAACCAAAATTTGGAAACGCCCATGAATCACTTTAATTGATATTAAAATAAAGCATATGTATCAAAGAAGCACCGGTGAGTTCCCCTTAAAGGACATATGGACTTTGTTTGGGGATATGATTAATAACGAATGATCAATTCTTGAAGACACGATCAAAGATAATGATGTAATAGCACTTTTAGATTTCAAGATCTCTAAATATGAAGGTAACATATCTCATTACTAAAATTTTTATTAAAGGCCATTAAATATAAAATTTACCATATATCTATCTTAAATTTATAGAGGAGATATGCATGTCATCATAACTTATGTCAATAATATATATCAACCCAAAGATATCACTTCTTGAATAAATAAGAGAATATTAAGTAAACCGGTAAATATCCATTTAACATAATAAAAATATTATATTTTAAAGCTAATATGCAGGGCTCATTCAGAAGAAGCTGCCAAGACAAAAGTATCTCCATTAAGACTCTTTATAAATATAACAGAAATTCAAATTATTGATATATGCAACCATCACAATATTCAAAACATGTATGATCTTAGAAAACCTATTCTAAAATTCATACAATTAAACCTAATAATAATTTACCAATATCTGAGACAGCTATTGCACCTTTAAAGTAAAGATAACTACAATTTACAATAGAGTTGAGCCATGGTTCTACGATTGCAAAGGCTATAAATGGTCAATATTACCCTTCACTATTTTAAATATTTTATTTAAATCTTAATCTATCCTAATCATAATTATATCTATCCTAATACCATGTGAACTACTTATAGCTCAACAATTTAAAAAATAAGATTAATAAAATATATAAAACAAGCGCGGTATTAGTTTGTTAAGGTAAAGTAATCATACGTAGCTAACATACTATAATACATGAAGTATTAAAAACAAAAAGAAAAAATTTCAAAATTGCGCAATATACCCTCAAAATTTTAAAATTACACAAAACACCTCGACATTTCAAAACTTAAAATGACAAACATGAAATCTGAAAATTAACAGCAACCTCAGAAGAATTTAAAATTTACAAATAACATCTTAAACATTTTAAAAATTATAGAAACACCCTCAAAAGTTTAAATTATAAAAAGCACCCTAAAAATTAAAATTTTGTAAAAGATAACCTCAAAGTTATAAATATTGCAAAAACTCCTAAAAGTTAAAAATTAGAAAAAAACTCTAAAATTTTAAAACATATAACCAGTCCACATTAAATCTGAAATTATTAGCGACCACTAAAAATTTAAATTTTATAAAAACAACCCAAAGTTTTAATAATTGCAAAAACACCCTCAAAATTTCAGAGTTCTAGAAAATATCTTGACATTTAAAACATACCACCAACATATAAAATATGAAAATTACAAGCACCCAACTTAAAATTTAAAATTTTAAAAATGCTTCCCAAGTTTTAAAATTGCAAAACGCACCTCAAAAGTTGAAAATCACAAAAAAAACAACTAAAATTTCAAAACTTGGCAAAAACAAAAGAGTGATTGTTTGATATTCTTTCATTAAGATATATAAATTTAACTCTCACTTTATGGTTTACTATCCCTTTCGAATCTAAAAGTGGACTAAGTTGATGTTGGTAAAACTAACAATAACAATAGATTAAAAATATCCAGTTAATGAATAAAAATTTAAAAATATATTATAGATTAAAACTTAACGTTACTGTATAAATTAAAGTAACTATATATAATTTTACTAATAAGTTGGAGCAGCAAAATACATATGTACCATTAATTGATTGAAGACTAAAACACATAAAAGCGATAAAAGACTATAATATAATAGCTTAGTATTAACTGAATATAATTTATAAACATTAATTTTGATGTTAATAATATTTATAGGGTAAAAAATACAAAGATTTATCTATAGAGTAACTATAAAAAGTTCGAGATATCCTTTAAAAGAATAAAGTTGTTTCCATTTCAAATGGAAAAATGAAGGAAATAAACCAAAAATTCGGAAGCGTCCATGAATCACTTCAATTAATATTAAAATAAAGCATATGTATCAAAGAAGCACCGATTGAGTTCCCTTAAAGAACATATGGACTTTGTCCCAATTAAAAAAAATCTTTATGGAAGATACAAGAAAAATTAGTATGTCATGACCTGCATAAGCAAAACATATAAAATTGCTCTTTTTCTTTTTCCTATATAGTGTCATGACCCTACGTGTGACTTTATTTGGGGATATGATTAATAACGAATGGTCATTTCTTGAAGACACGATCAAAGATAATGATGTAATAGCACTATTAGATTTCAAGATCTGCAAATATGAAGGTAACATATCTCATTACTAAAATTTTTATTAAAGGCCATTAAATATAAAATTCACCTTATATCTGTCTTAAATTTATAGAGGAGATATGCATGTCATCATAACTTATGTCAATAATATATATCAACCCAAAGATATAACTTACTGAATAAATAAGAAAATAGTAAGTAAACCAAGTAAATATCCATATAACACAATTAAAAAATTATATTTTAAAGCTAATATGCGGCTCATTCGAATAAGCCGCCAAGACAAAAGTATCTCCATTAAGGCTCTTTATAAATGTAATGTAAATTCAAATTACTGATATATGCAACCATCACAATATTTAAAAGAGGTATGATCTTAGAAAACCTATTCTAAAATTCATACAATTAAACCTAATAATAATTTACCAATATCTGAGACAGCTATTGCACCTTTAAAGTAAAGATAACTACAATTTACAATAGAGTTGAGCCATGGTTCTCACGATTGCAAAGGCTACAACAAGAAGGTGGACGGAGATGCTAATAATGAGTGTCTAAATGATAAATATTATAGAATTGTCGATGACGTAGTACCAATGTTAAGTAATATCACTTCTTCATGAAATAAATATATCAAAATCAAATATTAACATTATAATCTAAAGCAAATTGACAAAAAAATGCAGGTATTTAATTTAAATCCTCGTGGAAAATGACACAGACAGAGCAAATATAACTCTATTGACGCGGCAGAAACTCTTATTCGACGCACAACAGAAGAATTCATTGCAGAGAAAAAAGAGGCAACTCCTAACCTTATTTAAGTAATAAATTAAAAACACAAAACATTTCATATATATGAAATTAACATTTATTCTCATTGAAAAAAAAAATTCAAAGTCCGTATTTTTAGAAGTTTGTATTGAACATTGGAAATACATTCAACTTCTTTGTGAAGTTAGACAAGAAGATAAAAGATGAATGAGCTCATCGAAAGATAACAATACAAGAAATTCAGCTCTAGCATGATATCACAATCGATGTAGATGATGAACACGCTACTCTAGAATTACCCAGGAAAAAGATAAAGATGAAGAATGATTGATCTTGGCTCAATGAAAAAAATAAAACAAAAGGAATAAAAGATAATATTTTCGAATTATTATAGAATAATTTAATTTTTGAGTAAAATTAGGAATCTTTATAAGAGATTTTCATAAACTTTTTAGTACTTTTATATGCTTATGTGGATGTTTTATCATATAAAAGTGTACTAGAGTTATCATTAATCTTTAGTTTATGATTTTGTTTATAAACTCTTTTCGCCATTTTAGCCCATTTTAAATCAGTCATCTTGGTTTATTGGTTATATTATTTATCTTCCTTTTATAATGCTATTTTTCAAGTATTTTTACTTTTACAGCTATACTTTCTCAGGTCAAGCTTGGTTTCGTGGACGGTCCAAATAACATGAAAATTTAAATTGGCTTGAATTACATTTGTTTCACGACAATTCAATTATCAACATGAAAATTTAAATTGTGTGTAGCTTATTTAAACAAACATCAAAGAAAATAAATAATCACAATGCTAAAGTTTAGAGACATAAGTGAGCAAAACTATCAAAATGTAACCTAGGAATAAATTTTCATAAGAAAATAAACCAAAATATTTAATCATGATATTTAACCACGTGCAATGCACGCATAAAATCTAGTAACATATAAAGAGAGGAGTAAGGAAATATATTTTTAAGTAAAAATTTATTTTTGTGAGTTTCTTAGAGCTTCTGAAAATGTATTTTTGATGTTTGGTTCGTTGAAATTGAGTAGAGGAAATAGGCTTCTATCGGTTCCAATTTTTTAGGAATAAAAAAGATTCAATTACATTGCCGAGAATAATTTAGGTACAGATATGATCTGGACCATCCCATAAATCGCAGTACGAGGTACATTTATATCTGTAAGTGAACTAGGAAACTCAAATATTTTAATCACTAATTTATTCTCCTAGGAACAAACATTGTTCACTCAATCAATATTTTAATCCCTAATTAATAGGTTTCCACCGTTTCCTAGTTTATTGTTTGAAAATGGATTTTCCATCAATTTTGACAAGGTACATGATTTCAACCCCATTTCTCTAAATAGTTTTACGAACCAAACTAAGGAATGGGAAACGTCAGGACACCATAATCCTACTTGGATTGGGTGTCATTTCCTAAAAACTTATTTCCCTTTTTAAAATTATTTATTTTTTATTTACTTTTATTTATTTATTTTATTTATTTATTAGTTTTTTGGCGAAACAACATGCCCCAGGTGTAAAGCCATTTTTGGCGTTTTCAAGGAAATGAATGATATGTTTGTTTTGTTGAATTTTTTTCAAGTGTGTATAAACCAACATACATAATCAATCTGTGCGAGCAAGGGCATAAAGCTTGTGTATATATAAATAAAAGAGTAGTATTCCTATCAGAATACTATTCTATACGAGAGAATATCAGCCGCATATGAGCCATGGCAATTACAAAATGTCCTTTGTGCTATACATGTGTTTGGATCAGAACCCTTCGCACCGTACGGACCGTTCTGATAAGACACACTCTTGGAACGTAGTGGAGGAGGAGTAGGAGGGCCATGAAAGTTTATGAAGTGGACAATGAAGTTGTAAAGGCTTTGATTGATGCATTGATTTGTATGGTTGTTTGGGGGTGGAGGGAGATATTTTGTGCATGAGAACCATTGGAATGTTGTCTTACAAGCGTCATAAAATTGTCCCCTAAATTTTGAATTATGGGTGGATGAGCAAATAGATAAGGAGGAGTACACTTTTAGGAAGGTAAACGTTGCTATTATTCAAATACAACAAGACCATTAATTGCACCAATTAGGAAATACGACAAAATTGTCGTTTATGAACAGAGAATGGTTAGAAGCAGACCTTTAAAAAATTAACTAGGATCTAATACGAAGGATATGACAATGACTCAATGAGAGACTTAACGAAAGAGATGATCTCAAGAGTTAGGGATGATAGGCTTTGTTATTGAATTTGGATTCTCTCCACTATAAAAATAGTTAAGAAACCACTACTTTTAATCCTAATTATTGATTATCTACCTGGATGATTATGACACATTCTAAATCTATAACACTCAACGCATTCTCAGATTGCATTACATTCCTAATTTATACTCAAAGAAGAAATCATAACCACCCATAAAATAATCAATTCTTTGTAATCAAGTAGTGCTCCCCACTATTTTTTGGTAATGGAGGATCCGAACTTTGTTTATTATTTGTAATAATCTCCGGGCGTGAGATTCTAAACTCATATTTTATTTTATTTTATTTTTTTTCGCTGCCTCGCCATCTCAGTTAGATGTAATGGTTTATTACAACCACTAATCTCGAGTTTCATAACATAAGAAAGTATCTTAGCTTGCATAATGCACATTTGTATACTCTATTTCTCTATCAGCCTATTATAATTCGAGATTAATGATATTATATATGAAACGAGCAGTGACCGCTAAGTGCTAACAAATAAATTTTGATCTGATTATGCCAGAAAGCGGGAACCCTCAGTTACATGTTGACTTTGGGTCCTTAAAAACAAAGCCCGTGTCCCTACTTAGCAAAATTAGGTGGGAGGGGCCTGATGTCAATAATACCAACCAACGGCTTGCACGATACATGTGTGACTCCTAACGAAATACCTTTTGGCATTTGTTAACCAGCGCCCCATGGACACTGGTTAATCATTAATACTTAGCCAACTATTTACCTAAAAAGCTAAAAAGTTGTGAATGTGTTCATGTATAAACGTTTTTGAAGAACAAGGCTGGTAAAGGCAATTAATTAACACTTTTGGTTTATTGTGAACAAATATGAGAGAAAAAGGCAGAAAATTCTTTCACCGTCCTTGTAGATTTTATAGACCACGGAATTATCTCAATGAGTCAACTGGAGAAAATGGTAACCAGTAAAATTAATAAGGTAAATAGCAAAGAGTGATAATTCAATGAAAATTGAAAGCTAAATAAAGAATACGACCGTGAATTATTCTCTGACTCCAACAAGGTATGTACTAAATATTTAGTTCTCCAATATTTTATTTTGATACAATGAGCAGTTGCTTAATTTACTTTGTTTATTTTCTTCCTTGTTTCATTTTATCTTTATTAACAGGAAAATGGAGAACTTAGTTAGTCATTGAAATAATGCTAGACATTAAGATTTAAATGAAATACCTCTTCACTGTAGTAGAGAAGATGATGAATTTTGGTAGAAACAGGCACAATTAGAAATTTAGTTAGTGTAACTTGCGGAGGAAAACGAATTAGGAAGCTGGTCGATAAATCTTAGAATTTTTTCTAATCTTGTTCTTTTCTACTGGATATTTAGGATTTTTTGGTTCGGGATTTGAGAATATCATTAAGAGTATTAACTACCGCTTTAGACGTTTGAACGGGAAATGGAAAGAATGTGGGAATGGAATGGAATAATGATGGAATGGAATGCTAATTTATTCTCAGTTTGCTGCTAGAGAATGAACGAATGACAATCTTATTCTCATTCCCATGTTTGGTATCATTTATTCACAAGTGAGAATAAAATTTAGTTTTCTAATAATGCCCTTACCAAAACACAAAATTTTAAAACATTAAAATATTTTAGAAAAGACTAAATCATTCATTTTTGAGAAAAATAAGTTTTATGGAAATGATATTTTTTTCTTATAGAAATAATTTTTCATGTGATAGTTATATTTTGGCACACCGCCTAATAATATATTTGTATATCTATTTGTATATTTGTACGAGCATCTAATAATATTTTTTTCTATAAACATAATTTTTCATATGGGAATTTATATCTATTCGTATCTTTTAAGGAGGGTATAATCGAAATTATTTGATTATTTTCATTCCCATATCATCCTTTGTTAAATGGTTGGGAATGACAATTCTCACATAAAGTGGGAATTGATAAGAAGTGGGAATAGCAATTCTAGCATCTAAAATGCGTCGTGTTTGTAGGCATGAATAAAGAGTGGGAATTGATTCCATTCCCACTTATTCTCGCACCAAACAAGAAGAGGAGTACAAATATCAAAACAATTAATTACAACAATTCCAATGTAATTAATGATCCTTAACGAATGCCCCAGGGACATTAATTAGAAAGATCCAAATCACCATTTCCCCTTAAAGTATTAGTGAACTTCCAAGTTGTCCCTAAAGTATCAATTTGCCCGTTGCCCTCTTTAAATCATGTGCTATACATGTGTTTGGATCAGAACCCTTCGCACCGTACGGACCGTTCTGATAAGACACACTCTTGGAACGTAGTGGAGGAGGAGTAGGAGGGCCATGAAAGTTTATGAAGTGGACAATGAAGTTGTAAAGGCTTTGATTGATGCATTGATTTGTATGGTTGTTTGGGGGTGGAGGGAGATATTTTGTGCATGAGAACCATTGGAATGTTGTCTTACAAGCGTCATAAAATTGTCCCCTAAATTTTGAATTATGGGTGGATGAGCAAATAGATAAGGAGGAGTACACTTTTAGGAAGGTAAACGTTGCTATTATTCAAATACAACAAGACCATTAATTGCACCAATTAGGAAATACGACAAAATTGTCGTTTATGAACAGAGAATGGTTAGAAGCAGACCTTTAAAAAATTAACTAGGATCTAATACGAAGGATATGACAATGACTCAATGAGAGACTTAACGAAAGAGATGATCTCAAGAGTTAGGGATGATAGGCTTTGTTATTGAATTTGGATTCTCTCCACTATAAAAAAATAGTTAAGAAACCACTACTTTTAATCCTAATTATTGATTATCTACCTGGATGATTATGACACATTCTAAATCTATAACACTCAACGCATTCTCAGATTGCATTACATTCCTAATTTATACTCAAAGAAGAAATCATAACCACCCATAAAATAATCAATTCTTTGTAATCAGTAGTGGTCCCCACTATTTTTGGTAATGGAGAGGATCCAACTTTGTTTATTATTTGTAATAATCTTCCGGGGGCGGTGAGATTCTAAACTCATATTTTATTTTATTTTATTTTTTTCGCTGCCTCGCCATCTCAGTTAGATGTAATGGTTTATTACAACCACTAATCTCGACTTTCATAACATAAGAAAGTATCTTAGCTTGCATAATGCACATTTGTATACTCTATTTCTCTATCAGCCTATTATAATTCGAGATTAATGATATTATATATGAAACGAGCAGTGACCGTTAAGTGCTAACAAATAAATTTTGATCTGATTATGCCAGAAAGCGGGAACCCTCAGTTACATGTTGACTTTGGGTCCTTAAAAAACAAAGCCCGTGTCCCTACTTAGCAAAATTAGGTGGGAGGGGCCTGATGTCAATAATACCAACCGCTTGCACGATACATGTGTGACTCCTAACGAAATACCTTTTGGCATTTGTTAACCAGCGCCCCATGGACACTGGTTAATCATTAATACTTAGCCAACTATTTACCTAAAAAGCTAAAAAGTTGTGAATGTGTTCATGTATAAACGTTTTTGAAGAACAAGGCTGGTAAAGGCAATTAATTAACACTTTTTGGTTTATTGTGAACAAATATGAGAGAAAAAGGCAGAAAATTCTTTCACCGTCCTTGTAGATTTTATAGACCACGGAATTATCTCAATGAGTCAACTGGAGAAAATGGTAACCAGTAAAATTAATAAGGTAAATAGCAAAGAGTGATAATTCAATGAAAATTGAAAGCTAAATAAAGAATACGACCGTGAATTATTCTCTGACTCCAACAAGGTATGTACTAAATATTTAGTTCTCCAATATTTTATTTTGATACAATGAGCAGTTGCTTAATTTACTTTGTTTATTTTCTTCCTTGTTTCATTTTATCTTTATTAACAGGAAAATGGAGAACTTAGTTAGTCATTGAAATAATGCTAGACATTAAGATTTAAATGAAATACCTCTTCACTAGTAGAGAAGATGATGAATTTTTGGTAGAAACAGGCACAATTAGAAATTTAGTTAGTGTAACTTGCGGAGGAAAACGAATTAGGAAGCTGGTCGATAAATCTTAGAATTTTTTTCTAATCTTGTTCTTTTCTATGGATATTTAGGATTTTTTGGTTCTCGGGATTTGAGAATATCATTAAGAGTATTAACTAAACTGCTATGCGGGAATGGAGTCAAGTGAGAATGGAAAGAATGTGGAATGGGGAATAATGATGGAATCTTGGACGCTAATTTCCATTCTCATGCGGCCAGAAGAAGACGAAAATGACAATCTTATTCTCATTCCCATGTTTGGTATCATTTATTCACAAGTGAGAATAAAATTTAGTTTTCTAATAATGCCCTTACCAAAACACAAAATTTTAAAACATTAAAATATTTTAGAAAAGACTAAATCATTCATTTTTGAGAAAAATAAGTTTTATGGAAATGATATTTTTTCTTATAGAAATAATTTTTCATGTGATAGTTATATTTTGGCACACTCTAATAATATATTTGTATATCTATTTGTATATTTGTAACAGCATCTAATAATATTTTTTTCTATAAACATAATTTTTCATATGGGAATTTATATCTATTCGTATCTTTTAAGGAGGGTATAATCGGAATTATTTGATTATTTTCATTCCCACTTAAGTGGGAATATCAATTCTTGTTAAATGGTTGGGAATGACAATTCTCACATAAAAGGGAATTGATAAGAAGTGGGAATAGCAATTCTAGCATCTGTAATATCGTGTTTGGTAGGCATGAATAAAGAGTGGGAATTGCATTCCATTCCCACTTATTCTCGCACAAACAAGGCGTAAGAGAGAGGTAGTACAAATATCAAAACAATTAATTACAACAATTCCAATGTAATTAATGATCTTAACGAATGCCCCAGGGACATTAATTAGAAAGATCCAAATCACCATTTCCCCTTAAAGTATTAGTGAACTTCCAAGTTGTCCCCTAAAGTATCAATTTCGTTGCCCTCTTTAAATCATGTGTATATGTTCAATGTGATTATTTTGTGAGTCTACAATCAAATATTCAACAGATTAATGACATGCTAGTGTTTTTGCAATCTAAAAATAATTTTCTAATTCATAAAAGGATTAAATAGTAAAACTTTTGGGAGAAAGTGATTAAAAAGTGTTTTTAGTTTGGGGAAAAAGAGATAAAATGATAAAACTCATGAAGAAATATAAAAAATATTGGTACGCCACTAACTGTTAAATATTTGATGTAGACTTACAAATGAAACTATAAACATAGTTTGAGGGGCAAAATAGATAAATTGATACTTTAAGGGGTAACTTAGTTTACCAATACTTTAAGGGGAAATGATCATTTTGTCCTATTTTTTCCTTACACGTTTCGATAAGGCCGACATTTGTCACAATTCTCCAACGACTTGATTTCCTTGTTGAAAGTCCGATATAGCATGTTACTACTCACTGATTATGATTGCTACGGTTTAGTTTATTTAATCAAGCAATGTTAGTCTATAGTGACCGACGGAGTCAAAATTTTTAGCAAGAGGGATCCAAAAATAATTAAATACAATTACGCATTTTTATATGATTTAACATCTAAACATCATTGCACAACCGAGACTTTTAAACTCATAATTCGAAAGAAACTATTTCGTTCACAATAACTTTTTGCCTTCATTTCTCCAATCATTTTCATGACAGCTTTCTCATTAATGTTACAAAATCCTTTGACTTTAACCAATTGAGAGACTAGTTTCAAATTACTTTCAAGACTTGTGGGACTAATTTCAAATGTAAAGATTTGGGGACTACTTTGAAAACACTTAAAAGATTTGAGGGACTAATTTCAAAATATGAAGATTTGGGGACTAAAACATAAAGAGGAGTGTATAAGATCAAGTTTAAGAAAGTTGAGGTATATATTGCATTCTTTACTATTAACAAATTAGCCCTATATTTTTATTATTGTTTCAAGGTGAGGCCAAGGCCCCATTGGCCCCAATGTGACTCCACCACTGGGTCTAGATGACAGTATCACTTACTTTAATTATAGATTTGAAACCACCTACTAATCTTGCTCTCAGTGGATCATAGATATTTTTAAATTACGTTGATGATGATACAAAATAAAGGATCCTAAAGGGCTGCTGATTTTTTCAGCAACATGTCAACCCTTAATGTCAAACAAGTATTGTATTCAGTTCATTACATTAATGATGCATAAAAAGTATATCAATTCTTAAATTAGCGAGATAATCCATAATCCCAATGATCTAAGAATTGAAATCTGTATGGTGCATACATAATACATATCCATTGTTTTTGTGATTTTTAACTATATTAAGTGATATTTAGTGTTTGCACCATTTAGTATACCGTTTACGTAAACTTTAAACTTTAGAATTTTGCAATGACACACCTCTTATTTTTCTCTTGATTCCTAGTTCCTATACGATTTCTACCGAGGATCCTCCAGAAGGAGGATCTTTTTCCTCTACAATGGAAATGAACTGCATGGGAATAAATATCATGATGCGCATTTCTTTTAATTAGAAAATTTTTAAAAATTTTAAATATTTTTCTTATAAGGATCAATCTAGAAATATGAAGCATAGAGATATTGTTAATATTGTTTTTGCATTAGATGTTGCATCAGTTGGAAGTTGAGGCATCGATATTGTACCTTTAGTGGGTTCCATATGGAAAATTATAATTATACTACAAATTCTATACTATTCTTATACTACCACTAACAAATGTGTGAGTCTTGTCTTAAAATTGTCAATAGAAATTGTGAGTCATGATCTTACTTTTTCATTTGTGAGAGTACAAAAATAGGATAAGTTTTATAGTATAATTATCTATACTAATCCCATAACACACACACATAGATATATAGTAAAGCTCCTATAAACTTAAGTGTAAGAGCTATTTGTCCACCAACTTTTTTATCCATTATTTTTGCATTGAGATTTGTGCTAGCATGTGATACAAATAAAGACACAAATCTCAAAGAGAGCATTGATGTGTAGCACAAATCTCAAAGCAGAATGAAGGGATAAAAGTTTGGTGAACAAATCTCTATCCACTTAAATTTACAGAGCTTTACTCTCTCTCTCTCTCTCTCTCTCTCTCTCTCTCTATATATATATATATATATATATATATATATATATATATATATATATATATATATATATATATATATATATATATATATATATATATATATATATATATATATATATGAGAAAAATGGGTATCTTGGTACTTGGTAGTTGAGGTTTATCAATCACATCCACTCCTCAAATGGGGACCACAAGCACATGGGTTGAGGAGTGGATGTGATTGATACACCTCACTACTAAGCACCATCATTTTAAAAATAGTGCTTGGTACCAAGCATACCCATATATATATATATATATATATATATATATATATATATATATATATATATATATATATATATATATATATATATATATATATAAGGCTCTATGAACTTAAGTTCATATGAATAGTGGTGCACCAACTTTTCTAACCACTCATCTTGCTTTGGGATCCGTGAAAGATATAAAGGCCACTTTGAGATTTGTGCATTACAAATCTCGGGACAAATGAGTGGATAAAAAGTTGGTGCACCACTATTCATATGAACTTAAGTTCATAAGGCTCTCTCTCTCTCTCTCTCATATATATATATATATATATATATATATATATATATATATATATATATATATATATATATATATATATATATATATATATATATATATATATATATATATATATATATATATATATAAGGCTCTATGAACTTAAGTTCATAATGAATAGTGGTGCACCAACTTTTTATCCACTCATCTTGCCTTGAGATTTGTGATGCACAAATCTCAAAGTGGCCTTATATCTTTCACGGATCCCAGCAAGATGAGTGGTTAGAAAAGTTGGTGCACCACTATTCATTATGAACTTAAGTTCATAAGGCACTATATATATATATATATATATATATATATATATATATATATATATATATAGCAATGCTCTATAAACTTAAGTTGATAAGAGATAGTGTCCACCAACTTTTATATCCATTAATGTTGCCTTGGGATAGGTGAAATCAAAATGCACACAAATCTCAAAGATGAGCTTTATATCTTTCACGGATCCCAATGCAACATCAATGATTAGAAAAGTTGATAGATGACTATTCTCTATCAACTTAAGTTTATAAACTTTATATATATATATATATATATATATATATATATATATATATATATATATATATATATATATATATATATATATAAGGCTCTATGAACTTAAGTTCATAATGAATAGTGGTGCACCAATTTTTTATCCACTCATCTTGTCTTGAGATTTGTGATGCACAAATCTCAATGTGAACTTTATATCTTTCACGGATCCCAAAGCAAGATGAGTGGTTAGAAAAGTTGGTGCACCACTATTCATTATGAACTTAAGTTCATAGAGCCTTACTATATATATATATATATATATATATATATATATATATATATATATATATATATATATATATATATATATATATATATAAGGCTCTATGAACTTAAGTTAGTGGATGACTATTCCCTATCAACTTAAGTTTATAAACTTTATATATATATATATATATATATATATATATATATATATATATATATATATATATATATATATATGAGAGGAGTTTTAACCTCCTAATGTATTGTTGTTGAGCAAACTTCATAAATTATTATGTAGCTGATCTGATCTGGACGACCATTTTAAGTAATTTTTATTTATTAAAATTATTAAACAAAGACCATTGTTTGGAATGGAATCCATAGTTCTGCATCACACAAATCTTTATCACGTGACATGGGCCTCCATATTTCTACTGTTCGAAACTTTTCTTCCAGATACACATTTTCGTACCTGCTATCATGTTATTTTGCGAGTTAAATGAAAATACCTAACTAATTAAATTGGGTCTCCATTCGCTGTTTAAAGGGCCAAAGGCCCATTTAACCCGGAAAAGCTTGATTATTTGCTGACTTAAATGACCATTGAGCCCCTCCGATCTTGCTTCTCGAAGCATTTTTTTCTATGATGAACTACGTTACATGCAACTTTAGCCTACTTTCACCAAGCAAACAGAGACCCACCAAATCCAAAATGAAGAAGGATGATCTTAGCTCGCAGGCATATTTCTATTCTACTTCTAAGAATCTGAACATCTGCAAATAATTTCTTGAAAGTAAAATTATGAAGCATCGGAAATCTTTCTACATGTAATATCACTTCATCTCTATGATCCTTGCCATAATATAATCAAAACGTGTTGGAGCGAGGAGCAGGTATCCTCCCTCTGCCATGACTTGTTGGGTGAGGTGGACCTCTTGTGGGAGGAGGTGGTACTTTATGCCGAGGCTCTCGAAGATTCTCTTCAGTTCAAAAGCAAGCTCAGACCTTCGGCTGTTCCTCTCCCCAAAGTTCTGATGGTTCATTGTGTGGAGAACATAGAGAGCCATCTTTATCTTATTCACATTCTCAATTTCTTTTAACACGACTGAGTGTTTTGGGTGCCAATATTTAGGCTTACTCTCAATATACCTGCACCAGAGGAGAATACCATGCTAAGTAAATTCCCCAATTTTCTCTCTCTTGTCGGAAAAAGGACAAGAAAGATTTGATAAAGGTATGCTTACGTTTGAACGGCTTTCTTCATCAGCTCAATGGTCTTCTCACTTGTAGAGAAATCGACTGCAAACTCAATTGAGTCGCCCATGTCTGGACTTCTGTAGAAGTTACTTATGGGCTTCATGCAACACCGTTGGGTAGTAGATCTTCTCATTGTCATATCGAAGGAAGACTGTGGTCAAAATGTTCATCTCTTCGACATCATCTGCATCACATCAGTTACATTATGTCGCGTTCTCAGGAATCATGGTATAAGGTTGTAGCAACAAATAAACAAAATTAGAATAGAATCTTCATAATATAATATTTATATGTATATATAGAGTAAGGCTCCTATGAACTTAAGTTCATAATGAATAGTGGTGCACCAATTTTTTATCCACTCATTTGCCTTGAGATTTGTGATGCACAAATCTCAAAGTGGCCTTATATCTTTCACGGATCCCAAAGCAAGATGAGTGGTTAGAAAAGTTGGTGCACCTATCATATGAACTTAAGTTCATAGAAATCTTACTATATATATATATATATATATATATATATATATATATATATATATATATATATATAAGGCTCTATGAACTTAAGTTAATAATGAATAGTGGTGCACCAACTTTTTATCCACTCATTTGCCTTGAGATTTGTGATGCACAAATCTCAAAGATGAGCTTTATATCTTTCACGGATCCCAATGCAACATCAATGATTAGAAAAGTTGATAGATGACTATTCTCTATCAACTTAAGTTTATAAACTTTATATATATATATATATATATATATATATATATATATATATATATATATATATATATATATATATATATATAGAGCAAGCTCATGAACTTAAGTTCATAATGAATAGTGGTGCACCAATTTTTTATCCACTCATTTGCCTTGAGATTTGTGATGCACAAATCTCAATGTGGCTTTATATCTTTCACGGATCCCAAAGCAAGATGAGTGTTAGAAAAGTTGATGCACCACTATTCATTATGAACTTAAGTTCATAAGGCTCTATATATATATATATATATATATATATATATATATATATATATATATATATATATATATATATATATATATATAAGGCTCTATGAACTTAAGTTAGTGGATGACTATTCCCTATCAACTTAAGTTTATAGAACATTATATATATATATATATATATATATATATATATATATATATATATATATATATATATATATATGAGAGGAGTTTTAACCTCCTAATGTATTGTTGTTGAGCAAACTTCATAAATTATTATGTAGCTGATCTGATCTGGACGACCATTTTAAGTAATTTTTATTTATTAAAATTATTAAACAAAGACCATTGTTTGGAATGGAATCCATAGTTCTGCATCACACAAATCTTTATCACGTGACATGGGCCTCCATATTTCTACTGTTCGAAACTTTTCTTCCAGATACACATTTTCGTACCTGCTATCATGTTATTTTGCGAGTTAAATGAAAATACCTAACTAATTAAATTGGGTCTCCATTCGCTGTTTAAAGGGCCAAAGGCCCATTTAACTCCCGGAAAAGCTTGATTATTTGCTGACTTAAATGACCATTGAGCCCCTCCGATCTTGCTTCTCGAAGCATTTTTTTTCTATGATGAACTACGTTACATGCAACTTTAGCCTACTTTCACCAAGCAAACAGAGACCCACCAAATCCAAAATGAAGAAGGATGATCTTAGCTCGCAGGCATATTTCTATTCTACTTCTAAGAATCTGAACATCTGCAAATAATTTCTTGAAAGTAAAATTATGAAGCATCGGAAATCTTTCTACATGTAATATCACTTCATCTCTATGATCCTTGCCGCATAATATAATCAAAACGTGTTGGAGCGAGGAGCAGGTATCCTCCCCTCTGCCATGACTTGTTGGGTGAGGTGGACCTCTTGTGGGAGGAGGTGGTACTTTATGCCGAGGCTCTCGAAGATTCTCTTCAGTTCAAAAGCAAGCTCAGACCTTCGGCTGTTCCTCTCCCCAAAGTTCTGATGGTTCATTGTGTGGAGAACATAGAGAGCCATCTTTATCTTATTCACATTCTCAATTTCTTTTAACACGACTGAGTGTTTTGGGTGCCAATATTTAGGCTTACTCTCAATATACCTGCACCAGAGGAGAATACCATGCTAAGTAAATTCCCCCAATTTTCTCTCTCTTGTCGGAAAAAAGGACAAGAAAGATTTGATAAAGGTATGCTTACGTTTGAACGGCTTTCTTCATCAGCTCAATGGTCTTCTCACTTGTAGAGAAATCGACTGCAAACTCAATTGAGTCGCCCATGTCTGGACTTCTGTAGAAGTTACTTATGGGCTTCGCTAGCAACACCAATTGGGTAGTAGATCTTCTCATTGTCATATCGAAGGAAGACTGTGGTCAAAATGTTCATCTCTTCGACAATCATCTGCATCACATCAGTTACATTATGTCGCGTTCTCAGGAATCATGGTATAAGGTTGTAGCAACAAATAAACAAAATTAGAATAGAATCTTCATAATATAATATTTATATGTGCATGATTGCCTAAGAAGTAGAAACATGGAAGTATTTATGTTTAGCATTTGAATAAATCTCACCTGAACACCGTCAATAACACAGCGATCACCAGAATCAAATGGATGCACAACAAAGACAAAAACAATAGATTCGAAGAGGGTCTTTCCAGTGCTCTGAAACATAAATCCCAAGAGCAACAGCTGAGAAGTGATGGTCACAAGAACTTTGGTGGTTGCAACTCCTACCACAAGAAGTGTGATAATGGCGATGATCACGCTCACAATAGCACTAGCAAGCCTGTGAAGTTGGTGCACTGCTGTCTTAGTGTCATTTATGGGCAATGATTTTCTGTATGCTCTTACCTACATAAATATACAGAAGATTTGAATTAGGAACAGTGAGTAGTAGTAAGAAGTTAGCAGGTTGGTTTTCTAAGTGAGCTCTCCTCACCACCCAATTCCTGAAAGCAGACTTCTTGATCTTGCCAGTCTCAACTGCTCCATCAATCATCGGAGTATGGTACGACCTCATCTTCAGTTAAGAACCTCCTCAAATCTTCTTCCTCAATGTACCTACAATCATTTGATTAATTAATATGCAGAGTGAAAATTGAAACTCATTTAGTTACAATTACTGCCATGGCGAACTTACATAAAACTAACTCCAATTTCATCGAGCACAACAGAATGCATCGACTACAATACCGGCTGATATAAACAGTGACAATGGCTTTCGGATAGTCTGCAAAAGTACGTGGGCAGAACTACGACACAAGCTAAATCTCATACAGTAGACACTTATAAAGTTTTTAGTGTGTACATGCAATAAAACATTGTGATTTGCTATCAGCACATGAAAAGTGTGTGTTATCTTCAAAAAATAGACAGGCAACCTAATAAAGATTATGGTCCCCATGGAATATGGGGAAATGCAGGAACTTGTCGATGTTGCAATTTGCAAGAAGTCTGAAAACATTGTAATGGAAGACAGGACCTACCATGATTAATCACATTATTGCTTTTAGTCATGGAAACCCCGCGTTGAGTAGTATGACAGTCTACAAGCGCTCCATTTTTTCTAAGGAATATTAATGATGAGATTCCAGAACTCTTTTCCGCAATTGATCACAAAGAATCTAGGTCTACATCCCAACATCTGATCAATAATTTGTCTTTCTAAAAGTCTCGACTAATTTAGATGACATTCAGAAAAAGCAAATGTAGACATGTCATGCTTCAAACATAACATTTCTCCCAAAAAAGGAAACTTCGAACCAACTCAATTATGTAATCTACAACAACAACAACAACAACAACAAAACTTTTATCACAAATCTTTGGGGGTGGCTACATGAATCTTATTGGTGCCTTCATTTCTATATTAGGAATCATAGTTTAGTTAAATATTAGGTAAATTACACTAAACCCCCACGAACTTTCACCGGTTTGCAGTAAACCCCTTGAACTTTCAAAGTCGCATTAAACCCTCCAATAACTTTCTTTTGTAATAACCCCCACAAAATAGAACAAAAACAAACATAAAAAGGCATTTTGAATGTTGGGGTTTAGTGCGATTTTGACAGTTCATGGGGTTTACTGCAAAAATTGAACGTTCACGGGGTTTAGTGTAATTTACCCTAAATATGACATGTCCCCTTGATTGTTTCCAACCACTCTCTTACAAGTCTACATCTTGATTGTTTCCAACAACTTTCTTACGAGTCTACACCTTGACTAGTGAATTTAGTGGTCTCTCTTGTACATTACCCCACAGTCCATCATCTCTCTCTCTCGTTTTATCTTCATCTTCCATTAAAGAGCAACCTCTAGTATCCTACGAGATACCACTCTAAATTATGTACTCTCATAAGTAAGTTTCCATTTTTGAATGTAAGTTTTAATTAAGCAAATAAAGTGGCATACACTCTAAGCTACAAAATATTTGAAAAGTTTTAGAGAGTCAATTAAGAGTCCCTTACTTGTTACCGGGTCGGGCGACTTTCCCAAAACCCGCTCCGCCTCGTGCCTGGCCTCCCGCTCGCTCGTAATCTCCGCCTCCGCCTCCCTAAACTGCTCCCCGACCCGATCCATCGTCCGGCTCACCGTCGTCAGCCCCGCATCACCTGCCTCACCAGCCTCCCCACATCGAACGCCGTCCTCGTCGCCCTGCTCAGCCTCTTCAGCCTGCTCATCGCCACGTGGCGATCGTTCGCCTCTCCTCCTGCTCGGCGATCGGATCGCCGGAGAGCGCTTCGAGGACGTAGTGATGGAACACGCCTCCTTCATCCGATCGAAGAAGGTGTTGACGTGGAACGAGGAGGCGAGGAGCTTGACGAGGATGATCTTCACGAGCCAGATCGTGGTGGCGATCTGGAACGCGATGAGAGCGCGCGAGATCCGATGGATCGCCTTCTGGTGCCGAGATCGGTGGCGGTGGAAGAGGACGAACCAGGCGAGGAGAACTAGGGCCAGCCACACGCAGCTTCGGACGCTGCGCCGGAGCCCGTACACGAAGTAGAGGATCCTTTCCTTTCGTGGAAAGTTCTTCTCGAGGAGGAAGACGAAGCTCCACACCAGCCAGTTGGCGATCAGGCGGCCGCATAAAATTACCAGGAGCGGCCCATTCCCAGAGCTTTAAGGCCCATATATAGCGGCCCTCCAGCGAGGAACGGTTAACGAAGCTGTGAGCAGAATAATTAGAACGATTAGGGTTGTGGATTCGGTCAAGGCCCGTGGGCCGATGGGCCAACTGGTTTTGGGCTTTAGTTTATCGGCGACGTGGGAGGGCAATCGAGCGTTCTCGGGTTCGGATTCCGTGTCGGAATCGGGTTCGGGTTCGGGTTTAGGTTGGCTTCGTCGAGCTCGACGAAGCGGGACTTGGGAAACGGGGAGGTTGCTGGTTTGGGTCGGGCGGGGCTTAGCGGGTTCGGACCCGACAGGATGTTGAGTTGCTGTTGCATGGTGAGGACTACTCGGTCGGGGTGTGGGCTTGGATGGGAGTGGATCTGCATGCTTGTTGGAGATGCTTAACTAAGCAATAGTTTTGTTTAGTAATTTTGGTGAGGGTGCGTTTTGAGTTCAGTGGCGATGTATATCTATATAGATACGGAAGGAGTGCTGGAGGAGTTAGGGTGGGGGCATCAGAGTTTATGAGGTGGACCATGGAGTTGCTAAAAAGGTTTGACGGATTGATTTGCATGATTAATGTTGGGGTGGAGGGAGATATTTTGCAAGAGAACCATAGAATATTTTTGCACGAAGGGGACCGTGAAGTTGCTAAAAAGAGGGTGATTCCGTCAATAAAGTTGATATTTTGCAAAATCAACATCTTTTTGGCCCGATTGATTTTGAAAATGTCAACTTTAAAATACACCTAACTAGTTGTCCAGTGTAATTAGTTCTCTAATTAAACCTTAACTATTTTAGCACAATGTACACGGACTACCGCTTTCAAATTAACCTAACTAGCGATCACTAATTGCGAGACTACTAGTCTGCAGTATTTTAAAGTCAATTTTTGCAAAATCGACTCTTGGTCACCGAGATGACGTGTCCAAAAAGAGTCGATTTCGCTAAATATTTTAAAAATTTTAATTTTGCCAATATTTTTCAAAATGGTCTTTTTAAAAAAATCCATATTATTTTAGAAGTGTCATAAAATTGTCTCCCTGAATTTTTGGGTGAGCTAATAGAATAAGCATGAGTGCATTTTGTTGCTTATTTGTTAGAACTAATATAAAACTATAATCCTCGATCCTTATCATAACTTCAGCTTTGTGTAATACTTAGAGGACTCAATTTAAGACTATTATTCAAATAAATATACTCTACTCACATAACAAAACCATTAAATGTTTGAAAATACGATGAAAAATTAGTTATGATCTACTTAGAAGGATATTTCATAACATAAGAAAGTATCATAGCTTGCATAATGCACATTTATGTCTCTCTCTCTCTCTCTCTATATATATATATATATAGAGTAAGGCTCCTATGAACTTAAGTTAGTGGATGACTATTCCCTATCAACTTAAGTTTATAGGAGCATTATATATATATATATATAATATATATATATATAGAGTAAGGCTCCTATGAACTTAAGTTCATAATGAATAGTGGTGCACCAACTTTTTATCCACTCATCTGTCTTGAGATTTGTGATGCACAAATCTCAAAGTGGCCTTTATATCTTTCACGGATCCCAAAGCAAGATGAGTGGTTAGAAAAGTTGGTGCACCACTATTCATATGAACTTAAGTTCATAAGGCACTATATATATATATAAGGCTCTATGAACTTAAGTTCATAATGAATAGTGGTGCACCAATTTTTTATCCACTCATTTGCCTTGAGATTTGTGATGCACAAATCTCAATGTGAGCTTTATATCTTCACGGATCCCAAAGCAGATGAGTGGTTAGAAAAGTTGATGCACCACTATTCATATGAACTTAAGTTAATAATGAATAGTGGTGCACCAACTTTTCTAACCACTCATCTTGCTTTGGGATCCGTGAAGATATAAAGGCCACTTTGAGATTTGTGCATTACAAATCTCGGGACAAATGAGTGGATAAAAAGTTGGTGCACCACTATTCATATGAACTTAAGTTCATAATGAATAGTGGTGCACCAACTTTTCTAACCACTCATCTTGCTTTGGGATCCGTGAAAGATATAAAGGCCACTTTGAGATTTGTGCATTACAAATCTCGTGACAAGATGAGTGGATAAAAAGTTGGTGCACCACTATTCATTATGAACTTAAGTTCATAAGGCTTCTATATATATATATATATATATATATATATATATATATATATATATATATATATATATATATATATATATATATATGAGAGTTTTAACCTCCTAATGTATTGTTGTTGAGCAAACTTCATAAATTATTATGTAGCTGATCTGATCTGGACGACCATTTTAAGTAATTTTTATTTATTAAAATTATTAAACAAAGACCATTGTTTGGAATGGAATCCATAGTTCTGCATCACACAAATCTTTATCACGTGACATGGGCCTCCATATTTCTACTGTTCGAAACTTTTCTTCCAGATACACATTTTCGTACCTGCTATCATGTTATTTTGCGAGTTAAATGAAAATACCTAACTAATTAAATTGGGTCTCCATTCGCTGTTTAAAGGGCCAAAGGCCCATTTAACTCCCGGAAAAGCTTGATTATTTGCTGACTTAAATGACCATTGAGCCCCTCCGATCTTGCTTCTCGAAGCATTTTTTTTCTATGATGAACTACGTTACATGCAACTTTAGCCTACTTTCACCAAGCAAACAGAGACCCACCAAATCCAAAATGAAGAAGGATGATCTTAGCTCGCAGGCATATTTCTATTCTACTTCTAAGAATCTGAACATCTGCAAATAATTTCTTGAAAGTAAAATTATGAAGCATCGGAAATCTTTCTACATGTAATATCACTTCATCTCTATGATCCTTGCCGCATAATATAATCAAAACGTGTTGGAGCGAGGAGCAGGTATCCTCCCCTCTGCCATGACTTGTTGGGTGAGGTGGACCTCTTGTGGGAGGAGGTGGTACTTTATGCCGAGGCTCTCGAAGATTCTCTTCAGTTCAAAAGCAAGCTCAGACCTTCGGCTGTTCCTCTCCCCAAAGTTCTGATGGTTCATTGTGTGGAGAACATAGAGAGCCATCTTTATCTTATTCACATTCTCAATTTCTTTTAACACGACTGAGTGTTTTGGGTGCCAATATTTAGGCTTACTCTCAATATACCTGCACCAGAGGAGAATACCATGCTAAGTAAATTCCCCCAATTTTCTCTCTCTTGTCGGAAAAAAGGACAAGAAAGATTTGATAAAGGTATGCTTACGTTTGAACGGCTTTCTTCATCAGCTCAATGGTCTTCTCACTTGTAGAGAAATCGACTGCAAACTCAATTGAGTCGCCCATGTCTGGACTTCTGTAGAAGTTACTTATGGGCTTCGCTAGCAACACCGAATTGGGGTAGTAGATCTTCTCATTGTCATATCGAAGGAAGACTGTGGTCAAAATGTTCATCTCTTCGACAATCATCTGCATCACATCAGTTACATTATGTCGCGTTCTCAGGAATCATGGTATAAGGTTGTAGCAACAAATAAACAAAATTAGAATAGAATCTTCATAATATAATATTTATACGTGCATGATTGCCTAAGAAGTAAGAAACATGGAAGTATTTATGTTTAGCCATTTGAATAAATCTCACCTGAACACCGTCAATAACACAGCGATCACCAGAATCAAATGGATGCACAACAAAGACAAAAACAATAGATTCGAAGAGGGTCTTTCCAGTGCTCTGAAACATAAATCCCAAGAGCAACAGCTGAGAAGTGATGGTCACAAGAACTTTGGTGGTTGCAACTCCTACCACAAGAAGTGTGATAATGGCGATGATCACGCTCACAATAGCACTAGCAAGCCTGTGAAGTTGGTGCACTGCTGTCTTAGTGTCATTTAGGGCATGAGCCAATGATTTTCGCTCTCTGTATGCTCTTACCTACATAAATATACAGAAGATTTGAATTAGGAACAGTGAGTAGTAGTAAGAAGTTAGCAGGTTGGTTTTCTAAGTGAGCTCTCCTCACCACCCAATTCCTGAAAGCAGACTTCTTGATCTTGCCAGTCTCAACTGCTCCATCAATCATCGGGAGTATGGTACGCACCTCATCTTCAGTTAAGAACCTCCTCAAATCTTCTTCCTCAATGTACCTACAATCATTTGATTAATTAATATGCAGAGTGAAAATTGAAACTCATTTAGTTACAATTACTGCCATGGCGAACTTACATAAAACTAACTCCAATTTCATCGAGCACAACAGAATGCATCGACTACAATACCGGCTGATATAAACAGTGACAATGGCTTTCGGATAGTCTGCAAAAGTACGTGGGCAGAACTACGACACAAGCTAAATCTCATACAGTAGACACTTATAAAATTTTATTAAGTGTGTACATGCAATAAAACATTGTGATTTGCTATCAGCACATGAAAAGTGTGTGTTATCTTCAAAAAAATAGACAGGCAACCTAATAAAGATTATGGTCCCCATGGAATATGGGGAAATGCAGGAACTTGTCGATGTTGCAATTTGCAAGAAGTCTGAAAACATTGTAATGGAAGACAGGACCTACCATGATTAATCACATTATTGCTTTTAGTCATGGAAACCCCGCGTTGAGTAGTATGACAGTCTACAAGCGCTCCATTTCTTTTCTAAGGAATATTAATGATGAGATTCCAGAACTCTTTTCCGCAATTGATCACAAAGAATCTAGGTCTACATCCCAACATCTGATCAATAATTTGTCTTTCTAAAAGTCTCGACTAATTTAGATGACATTCAGAAAAAGCAAATGTAGACATGTCATGCTTCAAACATAACATTTCTCCCAAAAAAGGAAACTTCGAACCAACTCAATTATGTAATCTACAACAACAACAACAACAACAAAACTTTTATCACAAATCTTTGGGGGTGGCTACATGAATCTTATTGGTGCCTTCATTTCTATATTAGGAATCATAGTTTAGTTAAATATTAGGGTAAATTACACTAAACCCCCACGAACTTTCACCGGTTTGCAGTAAACCCCTTGAACTTTCAAAGTCGCATTAAACCCTCCAATAACTTTCTTTTGTAAATAACCCCACAAAATAGAACAAAAACAAACATAAAAGGCATTTTGAATGTTGTTGGGGTTTAGTGCGATTTTGACAGTTCATGGGGTTTACTGCAAAAATTGAACGTTCACGGGGGTTTAGTGTAATTTACCCTAAATATGACATGTCCCCTTGATTGTTTCCAACCACTCTCTTACAAGTCTACATCTTGATTGTTTCCAACAACTTTCTTACGAGTCTACACCTTGACTAGTGAATTTAGTGGTCTCTCTTGTACATTACCCCACAGTCCATCATCTCTCTCTCTCTCGTTTTATCTTCATCTTCCATTAAAGAGCAACCTCTAGTATCCTACGAGATACCACTCTAAATTATGTACTCTCATGCAAGTAAGTTTCCAAATATTTTGAAACTGTAAGTTTTTAATTACGCAAATAAAGTGGCATACACTCTAAGCTACAAAATATTTGAAAAGTTTTAGAGAGTCAATTAAGAGTCCCTTACTTGTTACCGGGTCGGGCGACTTTCCCAAAACCCGCTCCGCCTCGTGCCTGGCCTCCCGCTCGCTCGTAATCTCCGCCTCCGCCTCCCTAAACTGCTCCCGACCCGATCCATCGTCCGGCTCACCGTCGTCAGCCCCGTGCGCATCACCTGCCTCACCAGCCTCCCACATCGAACGCCGTCCTCGTCGCCCTGCTCAGCCTCTTCAGCCTGCTCATCGCCACGTGGCGATCGTTCGCCGCCTCTCCTCCTGCTCGGCGATCGGATCGCCGGAGAGCGCGTTCGAGGACGTAGTGATGGAACACGCTCTCCTTCATCCGATCGAAGAAGGTGTTGACGTGGAACGAGGAGGCGAGGAGCTTGACGAGGATGATCTTCACGAGCCAGATCGTGGTGGCGATCTGGAACGCGATGAGAGCGCGCGAGATCCGATGGATCGCCTTCTGGTGCCGAGATCGGTGGCGGTGGAAGAGGACGAACCAGGCGAGGAGAACTAGGGCCAGCCACACGCAGCTTCGGACGCTGCGCCGGAGCCCGTACACGAAGTAGAGGATCCTTTCCTTTCGTGGAAAGTTCTTCTCGAGGAGGAAGACGAAGCTCCACACCAGCCAGTTGGCGATCAGGCGGCCGCATAAAATTACCAGGAGCATCACGGCCCATTCCCAGAGCTTTAAGGCCCATATATAGCGGCCCTCCAGCGAGGAACGGTTAACGAAGCTGTGAGCAGAATAATTAGAACGATTAGGGTTGTGGATTCGGTCAAGGCCCGTGGGCCGATGGGCTGGTTTTGGGCTTTAGTTTATCGGCGACGTGGGAGGGGCAATCGAGCGTTCCGGGTTCGGATTCCGTGTCGGAATCGGGTTCGGGTTCGGGTTTAGGGTTGGCTTCGTCGAGCTCGACGAAGCGGGACTTGGGGCGGGAAACAGGGAGGTTGCTGGTTTGGGTCGGGCGGGGCTTAGCGGGTTCGGACCCGACAGGATGTTGGAGTTGCTGTTGCATGGTGAGGACTACTCGGTCGGGGTGTGGGCTTGGATGGGAGTGGATCTGCATGCTTGTTGGAGATGCTTAACTAAGCAATAGTTTTGTTTAGTAGTTTTGGTGAGGGTGCGTTTTGAGTTCAGTGGCGATGTATATCTATATAGATACGGAAGGAGTGCTGGAGGAGTTAGGGGTGGGGGCATCAGAGTTTATGAGGTGGACCATGGAGTTGCTAAAAGGTTTGACGGATTGATTTGCATGATTAATGTTGGGGAGGGAGATATTTTTGCAAGAGAACCATAGAATATTTTTACGAAGGGGACCGTGAAGTTGCTAAAAAGAGGGTGATTCCGTCAATAAAGTTGATATTTTGCAAAATCAACATCTTTTTGGCCGATTGATTTTGAAAAATCAACTTTAAAATACGGAACTAGCCAGGTGTTAGTGGTTCTCGTTAATTAAACCTTAACTATTTTAGCACAATGTACACGGGACTAGCTTTCAAATTAAGTAACTAGCGATCACTAATTGCGAGACTACTAGTTCAGTGTATTTTAAAGTCAATTTTGCAAAATCAACTCTTTTTGTCGGTCGAGATGGCGTGTCCAAAAGAGGTCGATTAAATATTTTAAAAATTTTAATTTTGCCAATATTTTTCAAAATGGTCTTTTTAAAAATCTCCATATTATTTTAGAAGTGTCATAAAATTATTGTCTCCTAAATTTTGAATTTTGAGTGGGTGAGCTAATAGAATAAGCATGAGTGCATTTTGAGGAAGTTAAGCGTTGCCATTTGTTAGAACTAATATAAAACTATAATCCTCGATCCTTATCATAACTTCAGTTTTGTGTAATACTTAGAGGACTCAATTTAAGACTATTATTCAAATAAATATACTCTACTCACATGTAACAAAACCATTAAATGTACCAATTAGAAAATACGATGAAAAATTAGTTATGATCTAATACGAAGGATATTTCATAACATAAGAAAGTATCATAGCTTGCATAATACATTTGTATGCTCTCTCTCTCTCTCTCTCTCTCTCTCTCTCTCTCTCTCTCTCTCTCTCTCTCTCTCTCTCTCTCTCTCTCTCTCTCTCTCTCTCTCTCTCTCTCTCTCTCTCTCTCTCTCTCTCTCTCTCTCTCAGGATATTCATAACATAAGAAAGTATGCTTGCATAATGCACATTTGTAGGCTCCCTATCATAATTTTGATTAATGATATATATGGCTTGGCGGTGAATATTTGTTTTGCTAACAAATTAATTTTGATCGATTATCGAGAAAGACAGAGCACTTTCGGATACATGTTGGCTGCTGGGTCTTTAAAAAACCCCCATGGCCCATTAAGGCAAAATTAGGTGGGGGCCCAATGTTAATAATGCACCATTGACGCATGATATATCGTGACTTCTAATGAAATAGTCTTTTTTTTTTTTTTGATGCCTTGCGGTTTATAAGGCTGACTATGATTGCTACAATATAGTTTATTTAATCAAGCGATGATGATAGTTATCACTTACTTTAATTATGAATTTGAAACTACAACGATCTTGCTCTAAGTGGATCGAGAGATATTTTCAAACTACATTGATTGATGATACAAAAGAAAGAATGAAATTGGTGAAGCTATAATTCAAGCGCATCAATTGCTATTTTTTGTAACCTATGTTAACCCTTGATGTCAAACAAGTATTGTAATTGGTTTTCATTACATTAATGATGACGATATAAAAATATATCGATTCTTAAATTAACATAAAATCTGTAATTCCAATGATCTGAAAATTGAAATCTGTACGGTGCATACATAATATATATCCATTGTTTTTAGTGATTTTTAACTATCTTTAGTGATGCTTAGTGTTCACCTTTTAGTAATACCGTTTAAGTAAAATTTAAATTTTAGAATTTCGCAGCGATACGCCTCTTATTTTCCTCTTGATTCCTAGTTCTTATACGACTTCTACAGAGGATCCTCTGGAAGTAGGATCTTTTCCTCTATAATGGACATGAACTGCGTAGGAATTAATATTATGATGCACTTTCTTTTTCTTTTCCTTTTTGCTTTATTTGAAGGATCAATCAAGAGATAAGAAGCAAATAGACACAGTCAATACTGTTTCTGCGTTAGATGTTGTCTCAGTTGTAAGTTGAGGCATTGATACTGTAGCCTTCAATAAGTACAGCGGATCCAAGATTTTTGAAAAGTGGTATCACTACCTATTTAATAATTAAAACAACTTTAAAATTTTTCTTGATGAATTTTTATCTTTGAAAAAAGTACATAATCACATTATTAGTAACACTATCAAATACATCTTTCTTAATATAATATATCACTAATCACAGTTCTCAAGTTCGAACTTGAATTTTGGTGTGAGTTTTGTCAAGTTTCTCGATTAACCCTTTAACTTTCAAATTGTCACAAAATCCTACTTAAGTTTTGGGGTTCTCAAAACTTCAACTTTCAACATCATTCAAAGAAAATCCTTACTGTGTTAACATGAATTCTCACATGTGTGATTAAATTACGCAGAGAGAGTTTTATAGTGAAAATTGTGCTTCATGTCTCTAGGGTTTTTGAAAAATGAAAAGAAAGGTTGAAGGGTTCCAGAAAAAAAACTTAAGAAGTTTATAACATTTTAGAAGTTAAGGGGAGTTATTGAGAAACTCCCAAACTAAGATGGTTTTGTGAAATTTACCATTTTAATTAAATGGGATCGCGTGGCATTTGAAATTTTATGTTGGGTCCACCAAAGGGCCATCTAAATTAAAATGTGGTAAATTTCTTAAAGAGATAGGGAGTGGGTTCTTGGTTCTCCTTGACTAAACTGTGACACCAGTTTGGTTAAGTGGATCCGCCCTTGCATATGTATACATATTATGATGAGGAGTTATAACCTCATAATGTTATTGTCGATGAGCAAACGTTCGACATTATTATCTAGCTGTCTGATCTGGACTGGACCATGTTAAGTCATTTTTATTATTTAAAATTACTAAACTACTAAACAAAGACCATTGTTTGGAATGGAATCCATAGTTCTGCATCACACAAATCTTTATCACGTGACATGGGCCTCCATATTTCTACTGTTCGAAACTTTTCTTCCAGATACACATTTTCGTACCTGCTATCATGTTTAAAGGCCCATTTAACACGCAGAAACGCAGGCTGTCGTATTTCGAATATCTGGATGGTAGCAAAGCAATCATAATTAAATTTGTATTCTTCACAAATATAACTCAGTTTCTTTCCCATTCAATAACTGCAAACTAAATTATAACGAATAAAGTTTCTATCATAACACAGACTAATCACCGGTAATTATAGGATTAGAACCATAGCTATTATATCTATGGTGTACACCATCTCACTCCGTAAGAATGTTTTCGATAGGAGCCCTGGTAAATTATACCGTGTATTTGCAAAAAATATTGTGAATTATTCAATACAGAAAAGGGAAAAAAGATTAGGAGTTTATAATTAATGTGCAATATACGAGTCCTTAAGGTCCAGATTGCAAAAAATCTCCCCAAATTCACCGTGGCGCCTCTTTTTCAACCGTCCCCGCGCTCCTCCCCTCCCTCCCAAAATTTCCCCTCCTTCCCGCCAAAATCTCGGCGCCAACTCCTCCCGCCAAATTCCTTCTCCCCTTCCCAATAAATAAACCCCTCTTTCCTCTCTCTCTCAAAACTCTCAATCCCTCTCTTTCTCTCTCTAGGGGAAAAAAAATTATGGTGGTCGCTCTGGGCCCGGGAAATGCTCTTACCTACATAAATATACAGAAGATTTGAATTAGGAACAGTGAGTAGTAGTAAGAAGTTAGCAGGTTGGTTTTCTAAGTGAGCTCTCCTCACCACCCAATTCCTGAAAGCAGACTTCTTGATCTTGCCAGTCTCAACTGCTCCATCAATCATCGGGAGTATGGTACGCACCTCATCTTCAGTTAAGAACCTCCTCAAATCTTCTTCCTCAATGTACCTACAATCATTTGATTAATTAATATGCAGAGTGAAAATTGAAACTCATTTAGTTACAATTACTGCCATGGCGAACTTACATAAAACTAACTCCAATTTCATCGAGCACAACAGAATGCATCGACTACAATACCGGCTGATATAAACAGTGACAATGGCTTTCGGATAGTCTGCAAAAGTACGTGGGCAGAACTACGACACAAGCTAAATCTCATACAGTAGACACTTATAAAATTTTATTAAGTGTGTACATGCAATAAAACATTGTGATTTGCTATCAGCACATGAAAAGTGTGTGTTATCTTCAAAAAAATAGACAGGCAACCTAATAAAGATTATGGTCCCCATGGAATATGGGGAAATGCAGGAACTTGTCGATGTTGCAATTTGCAAGAAGTCTGAAAACATTGTAATGGAAGACAGGACCTACCATGATTAATCACATTATTGCTTTTAGTCATGGAAACCCCGCGTTGAGTAGTATGACAGTCTACAAGCGCTCCATTTCTTTTTCTAAGGAATATTAATGATGAGATTCCAGAACTCTTTTCCGCAATTGATCACAAAGAATCTAGGTCTACATCCCAACATCTGATCAATAATTTGTCTTTCTAAAAGTCTCGACTAATTTAGATGACATTCAGAAAAACAAATGTAGACATGTCATGCTTCAAACATAACATTTCTCCCAAAAAGGAAACTTCGAACCAACTCAATTATGTAATCTACAACAACAACAACAACAACAAAACTTTTATCACAAATCTTTGGGGGTGGCTACATGAATCTTATTGGTGCCTTCATTTCTATATTAGGAATCATAGTTTAGTTAAATATTAGGGTAAATTACACTAAACCCCCACGAACTTTCACCGGTTTGCAGTAAACCCCCTTGAACTTTCAAAGTCGCATTAAACCCTCCAATAACTTTCTTTTTGTAAATAACCCCCACAAAATAGAACAAAAAACAAACATAAAAAGGCATTTTGAATGTTGTTGGGGTTTAGTGCGATTTTGACAGTTCATGGGGTTTACTGCAAAAATTGAACGTTCACGGGGGTTTAGTGTAATTTACCTAAATATGACATGTCCCCTTGATTGTTTCCAACCACTCTCTTACAAGTCTACATCTTGATTGTTTCCAACAACTTTCTTACGAGTCTACACCTTGACTAGTGAATTTAGTGGTCTCTCTTGTACATTACCCCACAGTCCATCATCTCTCTCTCTCTCGTTTTATCTTCATCTTCCATTAAAGAGCAACCTCTAGTATCCTACGAGATACCACTCTAAATTATGTACTCTCACGCAAGTAAGTTTCCAAATATTTTGAATGTAAACTGACCCAATCACAGTTTTTAATTACGCAAATAAAGTGGCATACACTCTAAGTCTCTAAGCTACAAAATATTTGAAAAGTTTTAGAGAGTCAATTAAGAGTCCCTTACTTGTTACCGGGTCGGGCGACTTTCCTAAAAACCCGCTCCGCCTCGTGCCGGGCCTCCCGCTCGCTCGTAATCTCCGCCTCCGCCTCCCTAAACTGCTCCCCGACGCGATCCATCGTCCGGCTCACCGTCGTCAGCCCCGTGCGCATCACGTGCCTCACCAGCCTCCCCACATCGAACGCCGTCCTAGTCGCCCTGCTCAGCCTCTTCAGCCTGCTCATCGCCACGTGGCGATCGTTCCCCTCCTCTCCCTCCTGCTCGGCGATCGGATCGCCGGAGAGCGCGTCGAGGACGTAGTGATGGAACACGCTCTCCTTCATCCGATCGAAGAAGGTGTTGACGTGGAACGAGGAGGCGAGGAGCTTGACGAGGATGATCTTCACGAGCCAGATCGTGGTGGCGATCTGGAACGCGATGAGAGCGCGCGAGATCCGATGGATCGCCTTCTGGTGCCGAGATCGGTGGCGGTGGAAGAGGACGAACCAGGCGAGGAGAACTAGGGCCAGCCACACGCAGCTTCGGACGCTGCGCCGGAGCCCGTACACGAAGTAGAGGATCCTTTCCTTTCGTGGAAAGTTCTTCTCGAGGAGGAAGACGAAGCTCCACACCAGCCAGTTGGCGATCAGGCGGCCGCATAAAATTACCAGGAGCATCACGGCCCATTCCCAGAGCTTTAAGGCCCATATATAGCGGCCCTCCAGCGAGGAACGGTTAACGAAGCTGTGAGCAGAATAATTAGAACGATTAGGGTTGTGGATTCGGTCAAGGCCCGTGGGCCGATGGGCTGGTTTTGGGCTTTAGTTTATCGGCGACGTGGGAGGGGCAATCGAGCGTTCCGGGTTCGGATTCCGTGTCGGAATCGGGTTCGGGTTCGGGTTTAGGGTTGGCTTCGTCGAGCTCGACGAAGCGGGACTTGGGGCGGGAAACAGGGAGGTTGCTGGTTTGGGTCGGGCGGGGCTTAGCGGGTTCGGACCCGACAGGATGTTGGAGTTGCTGTTGCATGGTGAGGACTACTCGGTCGGGGTGTGGGCTTGGATGGGAGTGGATCTGCATGCTTGTTGGAGATGCTTAACTAAGCAATAGTTTTGTTTAGTAGTTTTGGTGAGGGTGCGTTTTGAGTTCAGTGGCGATGTATATCTATATAGATACGGAAGGAGTGCTGGAGGAGTTAGGGGTGGGGGCATCAGAGTTTATGAGGTGGACCATGGAGTTGCTAAAAGGTTTGACGGATTGATTTGCATGATTAATGTTGGGGAGGGAGATATTTTTGCAAGAGAACCATAGAATATTTTTACGAAGGGGACCGTGAAGTTGCTAAAAAGAGGGTGATTCCGTCAATAAAGTTGATATTTTGCAAAATCAACATCTTTTTGGCCGATTGATTTTGAAAAATCAACTTTAAAATACGGAACTAGCCAGGTGTTAGTGGTTCTCGTTAATTAAACCTTAACTATTTTAGCACAATGTACACGGGACTAGCTTTCAAATTAAGTAACTAGCGATCACTAATTGCGAGACTACTAGTTCAGTGTATTTTAAAGTCAATTTTGCAAAATCAACTCTTTTTGTCGGTCGAGATGGCGTGTCCAAAAGAGGTCGATTAAATATTTTAAAAATTTTAATTTTGCCAATATTTTTCAAAATGGTCTTTTTAAAAATCTCCATATTATTTTAGAAGTGTCATAAAATTATTGTCTCCTAAATTTTGAATTTTGAGTGGGTGAGCTAATAGAATAAGCATGAGTGCATTTTGAGGAAGTTAAGCGTTGCCATTTGTTAGAACTAATATAAAACTATAATCCTCGATCCTTATCATAACTTCAGTTTTGTGTAATACTTAGAGGACTCAATTTAAGACTATTATTCAAATAAATATACTCTACTCACATGTAACAAAACCATTAAATGTACCAATTAGAAAATACGATGAAAAATTAGTTATGATCTAATACGAAGGATATTTCATAACATAAGAAAGTATCATAGCTTGCATAATACATTTGTATGCTCTCTCTCTCTCTCTCTCTCTCTCTCTCTCTCTCTCTCTCTCTCTCTCTCTCTCTCTCTCTCTCTCTCTCTCTCTCTCTCTCTCTCTCTCTCTCTCTCTCTCTCTCTCTCTCTCTCTCTCTCTCAGGATATTCATAACATAAGAAAGTATGCTTGCATAATGCACATTTGTAGGCTCCCTATCATAATTTTGATTAATGATATATATGGCTTGGCGGTGAATATTTGTTTTGCTAACAAATTAATTTTGATCGATTATCGAGAAAGACAGAGCACTTTCGGATACATGTTGGCTGCTGGGTCTTTAAAAAACCCCCATGGCCCATTAAGGCAAAATTAGGTGGGGGCCCAATGTTAATAATGCACCATTGACGCATGATATATCGTGACTTCTAATGAAATAGTCTTTTTTTTTTTTTTGATGCCTTGCGGTTTATAAGGCTGACTATGATTGCTACAATATAGTTTATTTAATCAAGCGATGATGATAGTTATCACTTACTTTAATTATGAATTTGAAACTACAACGATCTTGCTCTAAGTGGATCGAGAGATATTTTCAAACTACATTGATTGATGATACAAAAGAAAGAATGAAATTGGTGAAGCTATAATTCAAGCGCATCAATTGCTATTTTTTGTAACCTATGTTAACCCTTGATGTCAAACAAGTATTGTAATTGGTTTTCATTACATTAATGATGACGATATAAAAATATATCGATTCTTAAATTAACATAAAATCTGTAATTCCAATGATCTGAAAATTGAAATCTGTACGGTGCATACATAATATATATCCATTGTTTTTAGTGATTTTTAACTATCTTTAGTGATGCTTAGTGTTCACCTTTTAGTAATACCGTTTAAGTAAAATTTAAATTTTAGAATTTCGCAGCGATACGCCTCTTATTTTCCTCTTGATTCCTAGTTCTTATACGACTTCTACAGAGGATCCTCTGGAAGTAGGATCTTTTCCTCTATAATGGACATGAACTGCGTAGGAATTAATATTATGATGCACTTTCTTTTTCTTTTCCTTTTTGCTTTATTTGAAGGATCAATCAAGAGATAAGAAGCAAATAGACACAGTCAATACTGTTTCTGCGTTAGATGTTGTCTCAGTTGTAAGTTGAGGCATTGATACTGTAGCCTTCAATAAGTACAGCGGATCCAAGATTTTTGAAAAGTGGTATCACTACCTATTTAATAATTAAAACAACTTTAAAATTTTTCTTGATGAATTTTTATCTTTGAAAAAAGTACATAATCACATTATTAGTAACACTATCAAATACATCTTTCTTAATATAATATATCACTAATCACAGTTCTCAAGTTCGAACTTGAATTTTGGTGTGAGTTTTGTCAAGTTTCTCGATTAACCCTTTAACTTTCAAATTGTCACAAAATCCTACTTAAGTTTTGGGGTTCTCAAAACTTCAACTTTCAACATCATTCAAAGAAAATCCTTACTGTGTTAACATGAATTCTCACATGTGTGATTAAATTACGCAGAGAGAGTTTTATAGTGAAAATTGTGCTTCATGTCTCTAGGGTTTTTGAAAAATGAAAAGAAAGGTTGAAGGGTTCCAGAAAAAAAACTTAAGAAGTTTATAACATTTTAGAAGTTAAGGGGAGTTATTGAGAAACTCCCAAACTAAGATGGTTTTGTGAAATTTACCATTTTAATTAAATGGGATCGCGTGGCATTTGAAATTTTATGTTGGGTCCACCAAAGGGCCATCTAAATTAAAATGTGGTAAATTTCTTAAAGAGATAGGGAGTGGGTTCTTGGTTCTCCTTGACTAAACTGTGACACCAGTTTGGTTAAGTGGATCCGCCCTTGCATATGTATACATATTATGATGAGGAGTTATAACCTCATAATGTTATTGTCGATGAGCAAACGTTCGACATTATTATCTAGCTGTCTGATCTGGACTGGACCATGTTAAGTCATTTTTTATTATTTAAAATTACTAAACTACTAAACAAAGACCATTGTTTGGGCTGGAATCCATAGTTCTACATCACACAAATCTGTATCACGTGATATGGGCCCCCATATTAATATTGTTCGAAACTTATCTACAGAAAGGGCAACCTCTTGTACCTGCTATCATGTTTAAAGGCCCATTTAACACGCAGAAACGCAGGCTGTCGTATTTCGAATATCTGGATGGTAGCAAAGCAATCATAATTAAATTTGTATTCTTCACAAATATAACTCAGTTTCTTTCCCATTCAATAACTGCAAACTAAATTATAACGAATAAAGTTTCTATCATAACACAGACTAATCACCGGTAATTATAGGATTAGAACCATAGCTATTATATCTATGGTGTACACCATCTCACTCCGTAAGAATGTTTTCGATAGGAGCCCTGGTAAATTATACCGTGTATTTGCAAAAATATTGTGAATTATTCAATACAGAAAAGGGAAAAAAGATTAGGAGTTTATAATTAATGTGCAATATACGAGTCCTTAAGGTCCAGATTGCAAAAAATCTCCCCAAATTCACCGTGGCGCCTCTTTTTCAACCGTCCCCGCGCTCCTCCCCTCCCTCCCAAAATTTCCCCTCCTTCCCGCCAAAATCTCGGCGCCAACTCCTCCCGCCAAATTCCTTCTCCCCTTCCCAATAAATAAACCCCTCTTTCCTCTCTCTCTCAAAACTCTCAATCCCTCTCTTTCTCTCTCTAGGGGAAAAAAAATTATGGTGGTCGCTCTGGGCCCGGGAAATTCTGGCAGCAGCCTCCCCGTCCCCGCTTCTACACCGACGTCAAGTTCGGGCCGCATCGGGTCGACCCGCCTGCACCCGTGATGGACCCGCTCCTCTCGTGGGCCGACGAGGCCCACTGGTCCATGGGCGGCCTCAGCTTCAAGCGCCTCCGCCTTCAAGGCCGCATCGAGGGCAACATCAAGAAGCTCCGGGCCCAGCATCGGAGATCCGATAAGATCAGAGCGTCCAAGATCCGATCCGATAAGATTCGAGAACTGGATGAGGCTGAGTTGGTGGAGTCCGGGTCGGGGTCTGAGCCTGAGGCTGAACCCGAAACCTGAAACCGGGGAGGCTGTGGAGCCGGTGAAGGAGGGAAATCGAGGAAGAGGGTGAGGAAGCTGGTGGACGAATTTGAGAGGGTTGCGGATGCGGATCGGGTTGGGTATCGGACCCGGAGCAAGAAGCCCAGGTCCGATAAGGCGGTGAAGGCCAATGAGGCGAAGGGGAGAAGGACTTCGCCGAGGAAGAAGAACTCTTGAGTTGTAGTTTTTTTTATTAATTTACAAAATTGGTCCTTGTTTTTCGCTTTTATGTCTTTTTTAACCCTTGTGTAAGATTTTGCAAATTAATCAAATATGAACTTTTGCATTTTGCAAATTAATCAAACATTACTGTTGTTATTGTCGCAACATTGGATATTCACTCTTCACAGCTGCGCATTCTCGAGAATTAAATCAACACTTTTACAAGCAAAGTATGAGCATATACAATTCACCAACTCGAACTAATATACTTCAGAGTTTAAGGAATCTTAAGTTAAATAAAAGGTTTGCAAATGAGATTACATATATTTTCTATGTTGATTGCAAAGGAGAATGAAGAGACACAAAGCATATACTTACAAAATAAACCTGTCACATATTTCCAGTTTCAGATATGATCCTCTCAATCTCTTCCAAAGGCGTTCCTTTTCATCGAAGACAGGACCTACCATGATTAATCACATTATTGCTTTTAGTCATGGAAACCCCGCGTTGAGTAGTATGACAGTCTACAAGCGCTCCATTTCTTTTCTAAGGAATATTAATGATGAGATTCCAGAACTCTTTTCCGCAATTGATCACAAAGAATCTAGGTCTACATCCCAACATCTGATCAATAATTTGTCTTTCTAAAAGTCTCGACTAATTTAGATGACATTCAGAAAAAGCAAATGTAGACATGTCATGCTTCAAACATAACATTTCTCCCAAAAAAGGAAACTTCGAACCAACTCAATTATGTAATCTACAACAACAACAACAACAACAACAAAACTTTTATCACAAATCTTTGGGGGGTGGCTACATGAATCTTATTGGTGCCTTCATTTCTATATTAGGAATCATAGTTTAGTTAAATATTAGGGTAAATTACACTAAACCCCCACGAACTTTCACCGGTTTGCAGTAAACCCCCTTGAACTTTCAAAGTCGCATTAAACCCTCCAATAACTTTCTTTTTGTAAATAACCCCCACAAAATAGAACAAAAAACAAACATAAAAAGGCATTTTGAATGTTGTTGGGGTTTAGTGCGATTTTGACAGTTCATGGGGGTTTACTGCAAAAAATTGAACGTTCACGGGGGGTTTAGTGTAATTTACCCTAAATATGACATGTCCCCCTTGATTGTTTCCAACCACTCTCTTACAAGTCTACATCTTGATTGTTTCCAACAACTTTCTTACGAGTCTACACCTTGACTAGTGAATTTAGTGGTCTCTCTTGTACATTACCCCACAGTCCATCATCTCTCTCTCTCTCGTTTTATCTTCATCTTCCATTAAAGAGCAACCTCTAGTATCCTACGAGATACCACTCTAAATTATGTACTCTCATGCAAGTAAGTTTCCAAATATTTTGAATGTAAGTTTTAATTAAGCAAATAAAGTGGCATACACTCTAAGCTACAAAATATTTGAAAAGTTTTAGAGAGTCAATTAAGAGTCCCTTACTTGTTACCGGGTCGGGCGACTTTCCCAAAAACCCGCTCCGCCTCGTGCCTGGCCTCCCGCTCGCTCGTAATCTCCGCCTCCGCCTCCCTAAACTGCTCCCCGACCCGATCCATCGTCCGGCTCACCGTCGTCAGCCCCGTGCGCATCACCTGCCTCACCAGCCTCCCACATCGAACGCCGTCCTCGTCGCCCTGCTCAGCCTCTTCAGCCTGCTCATCGCCACGTGGCGATCGTTCGCCGCCTCTCCTCCTGCTCGGCGATCGGATCGCCGGAGAGCGCTTCGAGGACGTAGTGATGGAACACGCTCTCCTTCATCCGATCGAAGAAGGTGTTGACGTGGAACGAGGAGGCGAGGAGCTTGACGAGGATGATCTTCACGAGCCAGATCGTGGTGGCGATCTGGAACGCGATGAGAGCGCGCGAGATCCGATGGATCGCCTTCTGGTGCCGAGATCGGTGGCGGTGGAAGAGGACGAACCAGGCGAGGAGAACTAGGGCCAGCCACACGCAGCTTCGGACGCTGCGCCGGAGCCCGTACACGAAGTAGAGGATCCTTTCCTTTCGTGGAAAGTTCTTCTCGAGGAGGAAGACGAAGCTCCACACCAGCCAGTTGGCGATCAGGCGGCCGCATAAAATTACCAGGAGCATCACGGCCCATTCCCAGAGCTTTAAGGCCCATATATAGCGGCCCTCCAGCGAGGGAACGGTTAACGAAGCTGTGAGCAGAATAATTAGAACGATTAGGGTTGTGGATTCGGTCAAGGCCCGTGGGCCGATGGGCCAACTGGTTTTGGGCTTTAGTTTATCGGCGACGTGGGAGGGGCAATCGAGCGTTCCGGGTTCGGATTCCGTGTCGGAATCGGGTTCGGGTTCGGGTTTAGGGTTGGCTTCGTCGAGCTCGACGAAGCGGGACTTGGGGCGGGAAACGGGGAGGTTGCTGGTTTGGGTCGGGCGGGGCTTAGCGGGTTCGGACCCGACAGGATGTTGGAGTTGCTGTTGCATGGTGAGGACTACTCGGTCGGGGTGTGGGCTTGGATGGGAGTGGATCTGCATGCTTGTTGGAGATGCTTAACTAAGCAATAGTTTTGTTTAGTAGTTTTTGGTGAGGGTGTGCGTTTTGAGTTCAGTGGCGATGTATATCTATATAGATACGGAAGGAGTGCTGGAGGAGTTAGGGGTGGGGGCATCAGAGTTTATGAGGTGGACCATGGAGTTGCTAAAAAGGTTTGACGGATTGATTTGCATGATTAATGTTGGGGTGGAGGGAGATATTTTTGCAAGAGAACCATAGAATATTTTTGCACGAAGGGGACCGTGAAGTTGCTAAAAAAAGAGGGTGATTCCGTCAATAAAGTTGATATTTTGCAAAATCAACATCTTTTTGGCCCGATTGATTTTGAAAAATATCAACTTTAAAATACACGGAACTAGTTGTCCGGTGTAATTAGTTCTCGTTAATTAAACCTTAACTATTTTAGCACAATGTACACGGGACTACCGTTTCAAATTAACCGTAACTAGCGATCACTAATTGCGCGGGACTACTAGTTCCGTGTATTTTAAAGTCAATTTTTTGCAAAATCAACCTCTTTTTGGTCAGTCGAGATGACGTGTCCAAAAAGAGGTCGATTTCGCTAAATATTTTAAAAAAATTTTAATTTTGCCAATATTTTTCAAAAATGGTCTTTTTTTAAAAAAATCTCCATATTATTTTAGAAGTGTCATAAAATTGTTGTCTCCTAAATTTTGAATTTTGAGTGGGTGAGCTAATAGAATAAGCATGAGTGCATTTTGAGGAAGTTAAACGTTGCCATTTGTTAGAACTAATATAAAAACTATAATCCTCGATCCTTATCATAACTTCGCAGTTTTTGTGTAATACTTAGAGGACTCAATTTAAGACTATTATTCAAATAAATATACTCTACTCACATGTAACAAAACCATTAAATGTACCAATTAGAAAATACGATGAAAAATTAGTTATGATCTAATACGAAGGATATTTCATAACATAAGAAAGTATCATAGCTTGCATAATGCACATTTGTATGCTCTCTCTCTCTCTCTCTCTCTCTCTCTCTCTCTCTCTCTCTCTCTCTCTCTCTCTCTCTCTCTCTCTCTCTCTCTCTCTCTCTCTCTCTCTCTCTCTCTCTCTCTCTCTCTGGATATTTCATAACATAAGAAAGTATCATAGCTTGCATAATGCACATTTGTAGGCTCCCCCCCCCCCCTATCATAATTTTAGATTAATGATATTATATATGAAACGAGCAGTGAATATTTGTTGCTAACAAATTAATTTTGATCTGATTATGCGAGAAAGTGGAAACACTCAGATACATGTTAACTGCTCTGGGTCTTTAAAAAAAAACCCCCATGGCCCATTCTGAGCAAAATTAGGTGGAAGGGGCCCAATGTTAATAATACCTGCAGCCAGCATGATATATGCGTGACTTCTAATGAAATAGTCTTTTTTTTATTTTTTGGTCCTGCACGGTTTATAAGACTGACTATGATTGCTACAATATAGTTTATTTAATCAAGCGATGATGATAGTTATCACTTACTTTAATTATGAATTTGAAACTACCTGCTGATCTTGCTCTAAGTGGATCAGAGATATTTTCAAACTACATTGATTGATGATACAAAAGAAAGAATGAAATTGGTGAAGGCTATAATTCAGCGCATCAGCTGCTGATTTTTTTGTGCAACCTATGTTAACCCTTGATGTCAAACAAGTATTGTAATTGGTTTTCATTACATTAATGATGACGCATAAAAAATATATCGATTCTTAAATTAACATAAAATCTGTAATTCCAATGATCTGAAAATTGAAATCTGTACGGTGCATACATAATATATATCCATTGTTTTTAGTGATTTTTAACTATCTTTAGTGATGCTTAGTGTTCGCACCTTTTAGTAATACCGTTTAAGTAAAATTTAAATTTTAGAATTTCGCAGCGATACGCCTCTTATTTTCCTCTTGATTCCTAGTTCTTATACGACTTCTACAGAGGATCCTCTGGAAGTAGGATCTTTTTCCTCTATAATGGACATGAACTGCGTAGGAATTAATATTATGATGCACTTTCTTTTTTCTTTTCCTTTTTTGCTTTATTTGAAGGATCAATCAAGAGATAAGAAGCAAATAGACACAGTCAATACTGTTTCTGCGTTAGATGTTGTCTCAGTTGTAAGTTGAGGCATTGATACTGTAGCCTTCAATAAGTACAGCGGCGGATCCAAGATTTTTTGAAAAGTGGTATCACTACCTATTTAATAATTAAAACAACTTTAAAATTTTTCTTGATGAATTTTTATCTTTCGAAAAAAGTACATAATCACATTATTAGTAACACTATCAAATACATCTTTCTTAATATAATATATCACTAATCACAGTTCTCAAGTTCGAACTTGAATTTTGGTGTGAGTTTTGTCAAGTTTCTCGATTAACCCCTTTAACTTTCAAATTGTCACAAAATCCTACTTAAGTTTTGGGGTTCTCAAAAAACTTCCCTTCAACTTTCAACATCATTCAAAGAAAATCCTTACTCGTGTTAACCGCAATTCTCACATGTGTGATTAAATTACGCAGAGAGAGTTTTTATAGTGAAAATTGTGCTTCATGTCTCTAGGGGTTTTTTTTGAAAAATTGAAAGTTGAAGGGGGTTTTCTGAGAACCAAAAAACTTAAGAAGGGTTTGTAACATTTTAGAAGTTAAGGGGAGTTATTTGAGAAACTCCCAAACTAAGATGGTTTTTGTGAAATTTACCATTTTAATTAAATGGGATCGCGTGGCAATTTGAAATTTTATGTTGGGTCCTGTCAAAACGGGCCATCTAAATTAAAATGTGGTAAATTTCTTAAAGAGATAGGGAGTGGGTTCTTGGTTCTCCTTGACTAAACTGTGACACCAGTTTGGTTAAGTGGATCCGCCCCTTGCATATGTATACATATTATGATGAGGAGTTATAACCTCATAATGTTATTGTCGATGAGCAAACGTTCGACATTATTATCTAGCTGTCTGATCTGGACTGGACCATGTTAAGTCATTTTTTATTATTTAAAATTACTAAACTACTAAACAAAGACCATTGTTTGGGCTGGAATCCATAGTTCTACATCACACAAATCTGTATCACGTGATATGGGCCCCCATATTAATATTGTTCGAAACTTATCTACAGAAAGGGCAACCTCTTGTACCTGCTATCATGTTTAAAGGCCCATTTAACACGCAGAAACGCAGGCTGTCGTATTTCGAATATCTGGATGGTAGCAAAGCAATCATAATTAAATTTGTATTCTTCACAAATATAACTCAGTTTCTTTCCCATTCAATAACTGCAAACTAAATTATAACGAATAAAGTTTCTATCATAACACAGACTAATCACCGGTAATTATAGGATTAGAACCATAGCTATTATATCTATGGTGTACACCATCTCACTCCGTAAGAATGTTTTCGATAGGAGCCCTGGTAAATTATACCGTGTATTTGCAAAAATATTGTGAATTATTCAATACAGAAAAGGGAAAAAAGATTAGGAGTTTATAATTAATGTGCAATATACGAGTCCTTAAGGTCCAGATTGCAAAAATCCCCAAATTCACCGTGGCGCCTCTTTTCAACCGTCCCCGCGCTCCTCCCTCCCTCCCAAAATTTCCCTCCTTCCCGCCAAAATCTCGGCGCCAACTCCTCCCGCCAAATTCCTTCTCCCCTTCCCAATAAATAAACCCCTCTTTCCTCTCTCTCTCTAAAACTCTCAATCCCCTCTCTTTCTCTCTCTAGAAGGGAAAAGAATTATGGTGGTCGCTCTGGGCCCGGGGAAATTCTACGGCAGCAGCCTCCCCCGTCCCCGCTTCTACACCGACGTCAAGTTCGGGCCGCATCGGGTCGACCCGCCTGCACCCGTGATGGACCCGCTCCTCTCGTGGGCCGACGAGGCCCACTGGTCCATGGGCGGCCTCAGCTTCAAGCGCCTCCGCCTTCAAGGCCGCATCGAGGGCAACATCAAGAAGCTCCGGGCCCAGCATCGGAGATCCGATAAGATCAGAGCGTCCAAGATCCGATCCGATAAGATTCGAGAACTGGATGAGGCTGAGTTGGTGGAGTCCGGGTCGGGGTCTGAGCCCGAGGCTGAACCCGAACCCGAACCTGAAACCGAGGAGGCTGTGGAGCCGGTGAAGGCGGGGAAATCGAGGAAGAGGGTGAGGAAGCTGGTGGACGAATTTGAGAGGGTTGCGGATGCGGATCGGGTTGGGTATCGGACCCGGAGCAAGAAGCCCAGGTCCGATAAGGCGGTGAAGGCCAATGAGGCGAAGGGGAGAAGGACTTCGCCGAGGAAGAAGAACTCTTGAGTTGTAGTTTTTTTTATTAATTTACAAAATTGGTCCTTGTTTTTCGCTTTTATGTCTTTTTTTTAACCCTTGTGTAAGATTTTGCAAATTAATCAAATATGAACTTTTGCATTTTGCAAATTAATCAAACATTACTGTTGTTATTGTCGCAACATTGGATATTCACTCTTCACAGCTGCGCATTCTCGAGAATTAAATCAACACTTTTACAAGCAAAGTATGAGCATATACAATTCACCAACTCGAACTAATATACTTCAGAGTTTAAGGAATTTTATCTTAAGTTAAATAAAAGGTTTGCAAATGAGATTACATATATTTTCTATGTTGATTGCAAAGGAGAATGAAGAGAGACACAAGCTTATATACTTACAAAATAAACCTGTCACATATTTCCAGTTTCAGATATGATCCTCTCAATCTCTTCCAAAAGGCGTTCCTTTTCATCGGACAAATCCTCATTTTGCTTCTGCAACTCTTCAATTTGTTTGGTCTGTTCTGAATCCTTCCTGAAAATTGTAATATTCATCAGTTATCGCTTTTCAGGAGGTGATCCTATTACAAGAGCGAAGAGCTTGATACATGAGCATTGACAACAGTTACAAGGCTAGAGAGGTAAAATTGGAGAATAACTGGGCAGAATCAAACTAAGATAAAGTTCATGTTATCCAATTAATAAAATCTAAAGTAGTTTAGGAGAAGGAATTCATAGGTAAAACTGAAGAGGTGAGCTTGCCTATTCATGAAAGACAAATTCAGTTTGAGCGATCGAACTTCCTTCTCGAGAGTTTCGCAGCGCTTGAGTATTGATTGCATATCTGATGGTAGAGTTGGTGTTGAACTTCTTTCCTTTGCTTCTTGCATCCTGAGACCAAGTGATCAAAATTGACAACAATAGGATTTATTTAATATCGATACAGATCTGAATACATGCAAGAATTTTCAACAGGATTCAAGTTGAAGAACAAATACTTTGCTGAGCTCCACCCCGCGCTTTGTGGGGTCTCCTTTATCCACTGCATACACCCTTTTCTAGTTAGAATATTTTTAACACTATATACTGTCAATAAAAAATAACTCAGCAATACATATTTCATGACTAATAACTAGATAATTTTGACCTGCACGTAAATAGTATGGTTTGCACAAGATCAAAGCCTTTATTCCAAATTCTTTGGGTATGGAAATTGAAGCGACAATTACATGATACAAGGAAACATGGAACTAACCTGAACCACATGATGAAACAGAACCCATCCGAACTATATTTCTTTTCTAATGAAATAAAATATAAAACTGATTAGCAAGCTAGAATCTTCATCTCATCCTTATCTACATTATATGGAAAATGATCTCTAATATCAAAGTATATGTTACCTTCCTATCATCCTTTAAATTGTTTTCCAAAATTCTTTCCCTATATTCTGCACCGAAAAGGATGAAACATCAAAATCCACGAAAAACCAAGGTATACAAAGTTAAGCTCTCTTCATAAAAAGAAAGATGAAGGAATAAACTGGTACATATCAGAAAAACAAGTTTAAATCAGAAATGGATCTGCTGCAAAATGTAACTGATAGCATATCAGTGTAGCTCCAACTTCTTCATGCACCGAACTATCTACTAAGACTTCTGAACTGATAAAAGCTCTTCTCCACGCAGATGAACATTATTTGGATCATAGTTGAATATCAAAACTAGAATTAGAAAAAATGGGTTTCTGAAGAGTATTAAAATGAAATGGTGCTATGTATAACAAAATCTGAAGTTTGGTGTCATCGAAATGCTGATGTTACGCATAATAAGCTTCCATCCAAGGCTTAGGGGTACAAAAACTCAACAGTGGCATGATATATATGCACCAAGTGTCAATACCATACAAAAAAGGGCAAAAAATTCATACTCTATAGGATAGTTTAGAGTCCGAGTAAAGCATATCGAAGAACAAAGTAATGAGAACATGACCTTTGCTACAGTATTCAAATGATGTCACTACAGATAACAACTAAAACTATTGAAAGGAATTGTTGACAGCAATACTTGGAAAGGAAAATGCCAGTTTTAAGCTTTCAGAAAATCATAAAGAATGGACAAACCTTTGGCCTTTGATGCATGAGCTGAATTTCCGTTGCTAATGTTTTTCCTTGTACTCTCACAAACAGAAAATGTTTGTCCTGAGTTGACGGCGTTATCACAACCAGTTGAGAGTGCAGGTGCAACAGCCGATGATTCACTTTGTGAAGGGTCTTGAGACATTGTTCCCGCTTGAATTTGGTTTACCTGAATATCAAATCATTTCAAATTTAGTTCCAAAGACCTTTTAGAAGGTTGCCATACTAGCAGAATCTTGAAGTTGTACAGGAAATACCCCATGAAAAGTTCTGGGTGGTTCAAGAGTCTGATTCACTCCATTTTGATCGGCGCTTATATTCACCGAAATTTCTTGAGAATTATAAAAGCTAAAAGAACTTCCTTCAAAGGTTTCCTTGTTCACTTGGTTACCAAGCTTCTTTCGTTCTAAAGCACCTTTAAGCATGTTTACAACAGAAGAAACATTATCTACATTTGCAACTGGATGAGGGTTGAATGCTGATGTGGATGAATTGGACAGAGACATAAATGGCTGTAGCTGATTGGCCGTCTCAGCCCCTGAGACATCATTGAAATTAATTGTGTGATTAAATTCTTGATTCACTCCATTTAGTTCTTGTCCTGGCATATATGGAACTTCTGGAATTGTTGGTGTCTGAAAATTTTGCATGGCAGCATATCTCCTCCTGTAGATAAATATTTAGGATTCTTTTTCAAGTAAATACATGTACAAAGTGACAAATCCAGAAAATTGTAATATGTAAGATTAATTTCTTTTTGCATAAATAGTCATGGTCATTGCTGGTTAAACCTGTGGAGCACAGGATAAGCAGCTGAATAGTCTGAGGATAAGTTAAGACTCGATAATTAGTAATAAACTTTATATGCCTATGGTGTGACTCCTTGAACAACAGGATCTGGTTAACATCTGTATCAACTTGATAGAATATTCCGGGACACATGTATTTATCTGAGGGGCAAAGATTCAAATTTCTGTCTCAGAATTCTAATCCCTGTACCCTTGTTTTCCACCTCCATACCCCGATTAATTAAGTCATGTACATAGAAAATATCAGCACAGGTTCAAGAAATAATATAATCAAAGCCTATAATTAAAAAGGGAATATTTTATTTATTTATTTATTTGAGGATACCATATACATAACAGCACATTACCTTAGTTCTGAGGATCGGCTCCTAGTCATTGGTTGAGAGCTATGAAACCATGCCTGCATGAAGTGCACAAGGCATAAAACTCAGATACCTTTCTACAAAAGCAAAAAAAAAAATCAACCCTTACTTTAACCATATTTTCTTGCAAATCTTTTTAAAACAAATTCCTAACCTTGGCCAAATATAAATTACTAGCTTCCATTCCTTTCTCTGCTGCATTCCTGATAGTGTGAGAAAGAGATATTAATCACTGGAAGCAACCTTTTTGAGCTTAAAATCACAATAGACATGGAGATCCAAATCATAATGAAGGTTATTCTTCGCTATTCACAGAAATTATATTTATCAAACAATAGTTCAAACACAGCCAGAAATAAGTATAGCAAATGGTATTTTTGGTGATCAACCTATCATCTTTATGAAAGTATTGCCAGTATCACTTATAGTTAAGAAAGAAAAAGATGTCCTGAACCTTCACAACTGTATAATGTAATGAAACTTTCACACATGTAAAAGAACAAGTATGTAAACAACATTTGTTTCTTCATGAACACTTAAATAAAATCAAGAACAAAACATTGCTTATCAGTGTGGATTAGAAAGTACAGCTATTGATGCAGTTCTTTTAAATCTGAGGTAATATTGCTATCACTAATCACCTAAGAGAACGTGGAGTGGAGTCGTTTGAGGGTTCCTCCTGCCTGCTTAAACTTTGCTGAAATAAGTTCTCATTGCTATTTCTCTTTGAAATGCAACCCCATTTTGCTGGCTTGAAGCAAGTTCTGTAGATAATCTGCAAATGCAAACACTATATTTAACTAAAGGACGTGACAATTTCGCAAACCAAAGTTCAGCCCACTAGAACATGTGGCATTAGCTTCTATACATAACATCATCAAAATACAAGAGGTTTTTGTATTAATGAATTGTCTACAGCATGGGCATGATTGCACTCACCTAGATGCTTGTCGAAAATGATGGCACTGAGCAGAATTGGCAGAGCTGTAGCCAGGAATCTGAATGGAACAGTGAAACAAGTGGGCATTAGAAAAGCTACATAACCAATCAACTCATTAACAAACTTTCAGATACTTTGGGTTTTTTCTCTTGAAGACAGCATTCAGATAGGGCTCAGTCGCAAAAAACATTATCACACTAAACAGTAAAATAGAGAGTAACAATACTTTCTAACATAAAAGCGATGGAAAAATTGAGACAAGAGGTTACTTATATTCTAACATAAATAAAGATAAGAATGGCTAATATCAGGAGTAGCTGCATGTTATACATGATATTGTAGTTCCATTAAATAAACAGCTCTTACCCTCTTTCTGTTGAAGATCAAATTAAAAGAGAGAAGATGGGGGAATAAAGAAAAGGAAATAAGAGCAAAAGCATCAATTTCTTGCCTCTCCATTCATCAACCAGCTATTGAATAGTTCCTCACTATCTCCACGAAAGCTTTATGATGTTCCTGAACCCTAGCATCTCCATACTTGGCCGAGATCCCAATAGGATTCTCCATCAAAGTCTTCAGAAACATCTCTTCACTAGAATTCCTAAGCAATTCAGAGAAACTTCTACCCCCTTCCATCTCCATAAAAGCTCTCTCTATATCCCCCTCCACTGATTTTGGCCTTGCAAATAAATGCTAGCTAAATTCTCCTCGTTTCAATTCCTACTCAAAACAACTTTAAAATTTTTCTTGATGATTTTTATCTTTCAAAAAGTACATAATCACATCATTAGTAACACTATCAAATACATCTTTCTTAATATAATATATCACTAATCACGGATTCTCAAGTTCCGAACTTGAATTTTGGTGTGAGTTTTTGTCAAGTTTCTCGATTAACCCCTTTAACTTTCAAATTGTCACAAAATCCTACTTAAGTTTTGGGGTTCTCAGAAAACTTCCCTTCAACTTTCAACATCATTCAAAGAAAATCCTTACTCGTGTTAACCGCAATTCTCACATGTGTGATTAAATTACGCAGGGAGAGTTTTATAGTGAAAATTGTGCTTCATGTCTCTAGGGGTTTTTTTGAAAAATTGAAAGTTGAAGGGGGTTTTCTGAGAACCAAAAAACTTAAGAAGAGTTTATAACATTTTAGAAGTTAAGGGGAGTTATCTGAGAAACTCCCAAACTAAGATGGTTTTTGTGAAATTTACCATTTTAATTGGATGAGATCGCGTGGCGATTTGAAATTTTATGTTGGGTTCTGTCAAAGCGGGCCATCTAAATTAAAATGTGGTAAATTTCTTAAAGAGACAGGGAGTGGGTTCTTGGTTCTCCTTGACTAAACTGTGACACCAGTTTGGTTAAGTGGATCCGCCCTTGCATTCGTATACATATTATGATGAGGAGTTATAACCTCATAATGTTATTGTCGATGAGCAAACGTTCGACATTATTATCTAGCTGTCTGATCTGGACTGGACCATGTTAAGTCATTTTTTATTATTTAAAATTACTAAACTACTAAACAAAGACCATTGTTTGGGCTGGAATCCATAGTTCTACATCACACAAATCTGTATCACGTGATATGGGCCCCCATATTAATATTGTTCGAAACTTATCTACAGAAAGGGCAAGCTCTTGTACCTGCTATCATGTTTAAAGGCCCATTTAACACGCAGAAACGCAGGCTGTCGTATTTCAAATATCTGGATGGTAGCAAAGCAATCATAATTAAATTTGTATTCTTCACAAATATAACTCAGTTTCTTTCCCATTCAATAACTGCAAACTAAATTATAACGAATAAAGTTTCTATCATAACACAGACTAATCACCGGTAACTATAGGATTAGAACCATAGCTATTATATCTATGGTGTACACCGTCTCACTCCGTAAGAATGTTTTCGGTAGGAGCCCTGGTAAATTATACCGTGTATTTGCAAAAAATATTGTGAATTATTCAATACAGAAAAAGGGAAAAAAGATTAGGAGTTTATAATTAATGTGCAATATACGAGTCCTTAAGGTCCAGATTGCAAAAAATCCCCCCAAATTCACCGTGGCGCCTCTTTTTCAACCGTCCCCGCGCTCCTCCCCTCCCTCCCAAAATTTCCCCTCCTTCCCGCCAAAATCTCGGCGCCAACTCCTCCCGCCAAATTCCTTCTCCCCTTCCCAATAAATAAACCCCTCTTTCCTCTCTCTCTCTCAAACTCTCAATCCCCTCTCTTTCTCTCTCTAGAAGGGGGGAAAAAAAAGAATCATGGTGGTCGCTCTGGGCCCGGGGAAATTCTACGGCAGCAGCCTCCCCCGTCCCCGCTTCTACACCGACGTCAAGTTCGGGCCGCATCGGGTCGACCCGCCTGCACCCGTGATGGACCCGCTCCTGTCGTGGGCCGACGAGGCCCACTGGTCCATGGGCGGCCTCAGCTTCAAGCGCCTCCGCCTTCAAGGCCGCATCGAGGGCAACATCAAGAAGCTCCGGGCCCAGCATCGGAGATCCGATAAGATCAGAGCGTCCAAGATCCGATCCGATAAGATTCGAGAACTGGATGAGGCTGAGTTGGAGGAGTCCGGGTCGGAGTCTGAACCTGAACCTGAACCTGAAACCGAGGAGGCTGTGGAGGCGGTGAAGGAGGGGAAATCGAGGAAGAGGGTGAGGAAGCTGGTGGACGAATTTGAGAGGGTTGCGGATGCGGATCGGGTTGGGTATCGGACCCGGAGCAAGAAGCCCAGGTCCGACAAGGCGGTGAAGGCCAATGAGGCGAAGGGGAGAAGGACTTCGCCGAGGAAGAAGAACTCTGAGTTGTAGTTTTTTTTAATTAATTTACAAAATTGGTCCTTGTTTTTCGCTTTTATGTCTTTTTTTTAACCCTTATGTAAGGTTTTGCAAATTAATCAAATATGAACTTTTGCATTTTGCAAATTAATCAAACATTACTGTTGTTATTGTCGCAACATTGGATATCCACTCTTCACAGCTGCGCATTCTCGAGAATTAAATCAACACTTGTACAAGCAAACTATGAGCGTATACAATTCACCAACTTGAACTAATATACTTCAGAGTTTAAGGAATTTTATCTTAAGTTAAATAAAAGTTTGCAAATGAGATTACATATATTTTCTATGTTGATTGCAAAGGAGAATGAAGAGGGACAGAAGCATTTATACTTACAAAATGAACCTCTCACATATTTCCAGTTTCAGATATGATCCTCTCAATCTCTTCCAAAAGGCGTTCCTTTTCATCGGACAAATCCTCATTTTGCTTCTGCAACTCTTCGATTTGTTTGGTCTGTTCTGAATCCTTCCTGAAAATTGCAATATTCATCAGTTATCGCTTTTGAGCAAAAAATCCTATTACAAGAGCGAAGAGCTTGATACATGAGCATTGACAACAGTTACAAGGATAGAGAGGTAAAATTGGAGAAGAACAGGGCAGAATCAAACTAAGATAAAGTTCATGTTATCCAATTGATAAGGTCTAAAGTAGTTTAGGAGAAGGAATTCATAGGTAAAAGTGAAGATGTGAGCTTACCTATTCATAAAAGACAAATTCAGTTTGAGCGATCGAACTTCCTTCTCGAGAGTTTCACAGCGCTTGAGTACTGATTGCATATCTGATGGTAGAGTTGGTGTTGAACTTCTTTCCTTTGCTTCTTGCATCCTGAGACCAAGTGATCAAAATTGACAACAATAGGATTTATTTAATATCGATACAGATCTGAATACATGCAAGAATTTTCAACAGGATTCAAGTTGAAGAACAAATACTTGCGTGAGCGCTCCACCCTGCGTTTCTTTGTGGGGTCTCCTTTATCCACTGCATACACCCTTTTCTAGTTAGAATATTTTTTAACACTGTATACTGTCAATAAAAAATAACTCAGCAATACATATTTCATGACAAATAACTAGATAATTTTGACCTGCACTTAAATAGTATGGTTTGCACAAGATCAAAGCCTTTATTCCAAATTCTTTGGGTATGGAAATTGAAGCGACAATTACATGATACAAGGAAACATGGAACTAACCTGAACCACATGATGAAACAGAACCCATCCGAACTATATTTCTTTTCTAGTGAAATAAAATATAAAACTGATTAGCAAGCTAGAATCTTCATCTCATCCTTATCTACGATATGGAAAATGATCTCTAATATCAAAGTATATGTTACCTTCCTATCATGCTTTAAATTGTTTTCCAAATTCTTTCCCTATATTCTGCACGGAAAAGGATGAAACATCAAAATCCACGAAAAAGCAAGGTATACAAAGTTAAGCTCTCTTCATAAAAAGAAAGATGAAGGAATAAACTGGTACATATCAGAAAAACAAGTTTAAATCAGAAATGGATCTGCTGCAAAATGTAACTGATAGCATATCAGTGTAGCTCCAACTTCTTCATGCACCGAACTATCTACTAAGACTTCTGAACTGATAAAAGCTCTTCTCCACGCAGATGAACATTATTTGGATCATAGTTGAATATCAAAACTAGAATTAGAAAAAATGGGTTTCTGAAGAGTATTAAAATGAAATGGTGCTATGCATAACAAAATCTGAAGTTTGGTGTCATCGAAATGCAGATGTTACGCATAATAAGCTTCCATCCAAGGCTTAGGGGTACAAAAACTCAACGGTGGCATGATATATATGCACCAAGTGTCAATACCATACAAAAAAGGGCAAAAAATTCATACTCTATAGGATAGTTTAGAGTCCGAGTAAAGCATATCGAAGAACAAAGTAATGAGAACATGACCTTTGCTACAGTATTTAAATGATGTCACTACAGATAACAACTAAAACTATTATAAGGAATTGTTGACAGCAATACTTGGAAAGGAAAATGCCAGTTTTAAGCTTTCAGAAAATCATAAAGAATGGACAAACCTTTGGCCTTTGATGCATGAGCTGAATTTCCGTTGCTAATGTTTTTCCTTGTACTCTCACAAACAGAAAATGTTTGTCCTGAGTTGACGGCGTTATCACAACCAGTTGAGAGTGCAGGTGCAACAGCCGATGATTCACTTTGTGAAGGGTCTTGAGACATTGTTCCCGCTTGAATTTGGTTTACCTGAATATCAAATCATTTCAAATTTAGTTCCAAAGACCTTTTAGAAGGTTGCCATACTAGCAGAATCTTGAAGTTGTACAGGAAATACCCCATGAAAAGTTCTGGGTGGTTCAAGAGTCTGATTCACTCCATTTTGATCGGCTTATATTCACGAAATTTCTTGAGAATTATAAAAGCTAAAAGAACTTCCTTCAAAGGTTTCCTTGTTCACTTGGTTACCAAGCTTCTTTCGTTCTAAAGCACCTTTAAGCATGTTTACAACAGAAGAAACATTATCTACATTTGCAACTGGATGAGGGTTGAATGCTGATGTGGATGAATTGGACAGAGACATAAATGGCTGTAGCTGATTGGCCGTCTCAGCCCCTGAGACATCATTGAAATTAATTGTGTGATTAAATTCTTGATTCACTCCATTTAGTTCTTGTCCTGGCATATATGGAACTTCTGGAATTGTTGGTGTCTGAAAATTTTGCATGGCAGCATATCTCCTCCTGTAGATAAATATTTAGGATTCTTTTTCAAGTAAATACATGTACAAAGTGACAAATCCAGAAAAATGTAATATGTAAGATTAATTTCTTTTTGCATAACTAGTCATGGTCATTGCTAGTTAAACCTGTGGTGCACAGGATAAGCAGCTGAATAGTCTGAGGATAAGTTAAGACTCGATAATTAGTAATAAAGTTTATATGCCTATGGTGTGACTCCTTGAACAACAGGATCTGGTTAACATCTGTATCAACTTGATAGAATATTCCGCGACACATGTATTTATCTGAGGGGCAAAGATTCAAATTTCTGTCTCAGAATTCTAATCCCTGTACCCTTGTTTTCCACCTCCATACCCGATTAATTAAGTCATGTACATAGAAAATATCAGCACAGGTTCAAGAAATAATATAATCAAAGCCTATAATTAAAAGGGAATATTTTATTTATTTATTTATTTGAGGATACCATATACATAACAGCACATTACCTTAGTTCTGAGGATCGGCTCCTAGTCATTGGTTGAGAGCTATGAAACCATGCCTGCATGAAGTGCACAAGGCATAAAACTCAGATACCTTTCTACAAAAGCAAAAAAAAATCAACCCTTACTTTAACCATATTTTCTTGCAAATCTTTTTAAAACAAATTCCTAACCTTGGCCAAATATAAATTACTAGCTTCCATTCCTTTCTCTGCTGCATTCCTGATAGTGTGAGAAAGAGATATTAATCACTGGAAGCAACCTTTTGAGCTTAAAATCACAATAGACATGGAGATCCAAATCATAATGAAGGTTATTCTTAGCTATTCACAGAAATTATATTTATCAAACAATAGTTCAAACACAGCCAGAAATAAGTATAGCAAATGGTATTTTTGGTGATCAACCTATCATCTTTATGAAAGTATTGCCAGTATCACTTATAGTTAAGAAAGAAAAAGATGTCCTGAACCTTCACAACTGTATAATGTAATGAAACTTTCACACATGTAAAAAGAACAAGTATGTAAACAACATTTGTTTCTTCATGAACACTTAAATAAAATCAAGAACAAAAACATTGCTTATCAGTGTGGATTAGAAAGTACAGCTATTGATGCAGTTCTTTTAAATCTGAGGTAATATTGCTATCACTAATCACCTAAGAGAACGTGGAGTGGAGTCGTTTGAGGGTTCCTCCTGCCTGCTTAAACTTTGCTGAAATAAGTTCTCATTGCTATTTCTCTTTTGAAATGCAACCCCATTTTGCTGGCTTGAAGCAAGTTCTGTAGATAATCTGCAAATGCAAACATTATATTTAACTAAAGGACGTGACAATTTCGCAAACCAAAGTTCAGCCCACTAGAACATGTGGCATTAGCTTCTATACATAACATCATCAAAATACAAGAGGTATTTTGTATTAATGAATTGTCTACAGCATGGGCATGATTGCACTCACCTAGATGCTTGTCGAGTACGATGGCACTGAGCAGAATTGGCAGAGCTGTAGCCAGGAATCTGAATGGAACAGTGAAACAAGTGGGCATTAGAAAAGCTACATAACCAATCAACTCATTAACAAACTTTCAGATACTTTGGGTTTTTTCTCTTGAAGACAGCATTCAGATAGGGCTCAGTCGCAAAAAACATTATCACACTAAACAGTAAAATAGAGAGTAACAATACTTTCTAACATAAAAGGCGATGGAAAAATTGAGACAAGAGGTTACTTATATTCTAACATAAATAAAGATAAGAATGGCTAATATCAGGAGTAGCTGCATGTTATACATGATATTGTAGTTCCATTAAATAAACAGCTCTTACCCTCTTTCTGTTGAAGATCAAATTAAAAGAGAGAAGATGGGGGAATAAAGAAAAGGAAATAAGAGCAAAAGCATCAATTTCTTGCCTCTCCATTCATCAACCAGCTATTGAATAGTTCCTCACTATCTCCACGAAAGCTTTGCGTGATGTTCCTGAACCCTAGCATCTCCATACTTGGCGCCGAGATCCCAATAGGATTCTCCATCAAAGTCTTCAGAAACATCTCTTCACTAGAATTCCTAAGCAATTCAGAGAAACTTCTACCCCCTTCCATCTCCATAAAAGCTCTCTCTATATCCCCCCTCCACTGATTTTGGCCTTGCAAATAAATGCTAGCTAAATTCTCCTCGTTTCAATTCCTACTCAAAACACACAATCATCTTCTAACTGTGCCCATGGGAACCTAACGAATCGGGTATTATCAATAACTACCAAAACAAAGTTCTATCAATAAATTTTCTACAAATCTTTATACCAAGTAACTCTATTCTTCCAATAGAGAAACTAAACTGCCAGATTTGAGCTAATCTCCCAACTCCAATCCAATCCAAGAAAAAGAAATTCAACTGAACCACTATTGAAAAACACCAAGTATGTAAACAACATTTGTTTCTTCATGAACACTTAAATAAAATCAAGAACAAAAACATTGCTTATCAGTGTGGATTAGAAAGTACAGCTATTGATGCAGTTCTTTTAAATCTGAGGTAATATTGCTATCACTAATCACCTAAGAGAACGTGGAGTGGAGTCGCTTAAGGGTTCCTCCTGCCTGCTTAAACTTTGCTGAAATAAATTCTCATTGCTATTTCTCTTTTGAAATGCAACCCCATTTTGCTGGCTTGAAGCAAGTTCTGTAGATAATCTGCAAATGTAAACATTATATTTAACTAAAGGACGTGACAATTTCGCAAACCAAAGTTCAGCCCACTAGAACATGTGGCATTAGCTTCTATACATAACATCATCAAAATACAAGAGGTATTTTGTATTAATGAATTGTCTACAGCATGGGCATGATTGCACTCACCTAGATGCTTGTCGAGTCGATGGCACTGAGCAGAATTGGCAGAGCTGTAGCCAGGAATCTGAATGGAACGGTGAAACAGGAGGGCATTAGAAAAGCCACATAACCAATCAACTCATTAACAAACTTTCAGATACTTTGGGTTTTTTCTCTTGAAGACAGCATTCAGATAGGGCTCAGTCGCAAAAAACATTATCACACTAAACAGTAAAATAGAGAGTAACAATACTTTCTAACATAAAAGGCGATGGAAAAATTGAGACACGAGGTTACTTATATTCTAACATAAATAAAGATAAGAATGGCTAATATCAGGAGTAGCTGCATGTTATACATGATATTGTAGTTCCATTAAATAAACAGCTCTTACCCTCTTTCTGTTGAAGATCAAATTAAAAGAGAGAAGATGGGGGAATAAAGAAAAGGAAATAAGAGCAAAAGCATCAATTTCTTGCCTCTCCATTCATCAACCAGCTATTGAATAGTTCCTCACTATCTCCACGAAAGCTTTGCGTGATGTTCCTGAACCCTAGCATCTCCATACTTGGCGCCGAGATCCCAATAGGATTCTCCATCAAAGTCTTCAGAAACATCTCTTCACTAGAATTCCTAAGCAATTCAGAGAAACTTCTACCCCCTTCCATCTCCATAAAAGCTCTCTCTATATCCCCCCTCCACTGATTTTGGCCTTGCAAATAAATGCTAGCTAAATTCTCCTCGTTTCAATTCCTACTCAAAATACACAATCATCTTCTAACTGTGCCCATGGGAAACTAACGAATCGGGTATTATCAATAACTACCAAAACAAAGTTCTATCAATAAATTTTCTACAAATCTTTATACCAAGTAACTCTATTCTTCCAATAGAGAAACTAAACTGCCAGATTTGAGCTAATCTCCCAACTCCAATCCAATCCAAGAAAAAAGAAATTCAACTGAACCACTATTGAAAAACACCAATTTAATCGGCATCAGCAGAAGAATCAAATGCAACAGGCCACCAAAACCCTAACTTTCAAGGCTTTGAGTGGAAGAAAACTATAATTCCACTTTTAATGATGTAATGACCCAATTAATTAATTGAACTAAGTTGCATTATAATATGATCATTTCAACAGGATATTCTCGCAAGCATCTGTATAGATTCTAGTACTAGGCTTTTGTCTCTTTCTTTCCAACTATTTAGGTTTGAATTGGGGGAAGTAGTAATGAGTTCTTTTATGGTCAAAAAATTTGGGGAAATTCATCAGAGATTATTATTATTATTATTAGAAAATTGTAGATTTGGTTGTAACTTTTATAATTGGCTAATTAATCAAGAATTAGTAATGAATTTAAAAGGGAAAGGTCTCTGTTACCTGAGATCACGAAAGCCATGAAAGAGACCTTCAATTGCCTCCATTTTCGTATTTTTAATTTAAAAAGTCGAAGTCCGGCGGTCGCTTATTTATATGTTGGGGTAGGTTGGAAGTTTTACATAAAAGCCCCTCACGTGTATCTAATTACTTTCAGAAAAATTTATTGAGAGTATTATAGAAATACTACAGTTTTATTTTAAACATAAAACGGCTTTTTATGTTTAAAATTACTACATAACTTGCGTTTTCATTTATATCTGGAATAAATAAAATAAAAAACCTCAGGCTGGAGTTTGATAGTTAAAGAGGGTCTTCCATAGGCATTGGCAATCTTTTCATGTGTTTTGAGTCTCTATATCCAATTGCTGTTCAGTTTTAACTACGCAACTGAAGCTCAGAAATAAGTGAACTGTGATTTTATTTACTTCATAATTTCATCATGGAATTTGAAATTACAAGACCAGAAGCTAAACACATAAGTTAATATCATAATTTCATCATGAAACCAGAAATTTCTTACAAATTGGATAGAACAAATTACAGTTATCGCAAAAAATGACAATAAAAAAAAATCACACTCTATTAAAATCAAGTAAAATTTCAAAATCCACAAAAATGCATGTCCTGAAGACTGTATAGCTCCTCCACTACTGCAGAATTACGTTTCTACTTTGTATCGATACTTGGGTTCGAAAGAGAACATGAAAAATAAATCAATAAGAACGCAGTAAACTATATCAAGTGCAATTGTGATATCTCTGACCATAATATTGGATTACCCATCCACAGCTATAACTGTCTGTGTTTAAATTCATTATGTATTGATCATGGCAGGTTGCACATAAGTCCGGCACAGCAACAGGCCGGCCAGCTGCCGACTGCAAACAAACACTGTTCTTCCCACTTTGGAGGTGACCTGACAAATACACACAGCGTTTATCATCGTAATCAACTTCTACGAACCTCATGAAAATGACACCTTAGTATAATAATTTGCATAATTATACAATTAGGGACTGTTCAGTTTAAAACAAAAGGCAACCAAATCAATATAACTGTAGTTATAAAAGAAACAAACAAGTTGTTACTGTAGTTGTAGTTATACCTGTAAATAACCAAAACGCCCCTTAATGTAATTATGATGATGGAAGAAATGACAGAAGAATAACTATTATCTGAGCAAGTGGTAGGTCTGCTGCCGAAAATGATAGCATAGAGATACAACTTTGAAGAGAAAAAATCTTAGTATTCTGATATCGATATATCATGTTCCACCAAAAATGGGCCTTGCAGACCAAAGGGATTTTCATGTTACCACAAGTTGCCCAAGCTTATAACCAAAACAAATCTTCTTTCAGCATCATCTTTGTCATTTTATTTATTTATTTATACTTTTTGGGTGAGGAAATGATCACGGTCAAGGACGGCATTTCTAGTTTCACATCAGCAGAAATAGAATCCAAAGAAATGATTAGACTTTCACTTCTATGTCCTTTTCAAATGATGCTAGCTTCTTAATGGCCCTTTTTTTTCCTTTGTTGAGAGAAAGGGGTGGGCTATTCTTTAGAGACGTTGCTTCCAGCTTCATGACCTGCTCCAAAATATCGACAGAACTGTTATTAAAGGAGGAAGAATAACACGACTGAAACAAGTCATAAGATTGATATTTCAAGGAATAGCATGCTTTTAACACGTTTTATGAACAAGAAATGTATATGCAGTTCAACAAATGCTGTTCTTTTTATTTTATCCATCTTCATGTGAATATAGGGTTACAAGTAGGGGTGCTAAACCGTATCCATATCCAAAAAAATATCCGTAACCGTATCCGTTAGGATACGGATATGGCTACTCAAATCTATAACCGATAGGATATGGTTATAGATATGGTTTTGTAGTGAAATGTTCCGTATCCGAAATATCCGAATACATATTAGTCATATTGTTATAATGGTTTTAGTCTTTAGATTATGGATATGAGGTTAAATTTGACGATCAAGATATCTAATCTTAGCTTTTTAGATATAATGAACTTATTAATAAACTTTTTTGTATCACATGAACTATATTTTTTTCAACAATATCTAGTTTTCTCATATCCGTTTTATATCCGCATGCATATCCGCTCATATATCCGCATGTATGTCCGTATCCGTATCCGATTTTAGCGGATATGGTTATGAATTTTCCTTACCAAGGTATATCCGTATCCGTATCCGTATCCGAAATAAGTAAGCGGATATGGATATGGTAAGCATCATATCCGAGCCGTATCCGAACCGAATGCACCCCTAGTTAGAAGATACTGACCAGAAACAAAATCCTCAACTTGCAATCTCTATTGTGTTTGTCAGAGAGATACTTCAACCAGTTTTCCAAAAACTACAAACATATGTTAGCCTCCAACATATAAAATGAATCATTTGTCTCATATATAGCATATCACATATATCCAAAAGCTCACCTGATGATTTAGATGTCAGACACAATAGGGTAAATTTGCTTTGTCTTTGCAGGCCAGCAGTTCATGGTCTCTGACAGTTGGAGCAGAGTTTCTCAAATAAGTTCTGTGATTGGAAAGATTTTCTTGAATATGTTGAGGCCTATTAAACTGTAAAGATCTTATACCAAGTGAGACGTACACTCGGTAAAATTTTAAATTCAACTCAATAAGATTTACTAAATCAACTCAAAATAATGACAAACCATGTTTGTTTGATAATAATTTGATTGGTCCACATAGGTCAAATTTGGGAATAATAATAATAGCTTACAGCTGTAAATTTTCACCCATCTCGAAACCTATCTAAATTGTGAAACATACATGACACATATTGGTGAGGCGACAAATTTTGAGCCCAAATTGGAGATCATTTGACCTAGTTTCAAGCTAGACCCTGATAGGCAAATTAGTGGAGTAGGTTAGGAAACCATTTAGTTTTCCTAATTAGTGGGCCTACTCGAGTCTGGAAAAAGAAACTGCGCCATTGTGAAGCTCAACACTTCCATGTATTTCTCTCATATATCATTCCCATCTGCAAGAGCTGCACACCAGGAAGATAACTTATTGTGTAAAGATCAAGAAGAAACTACTTTTGACAGTACAAACTTGACAGCTGCAACACGGAATAAGGATTAAGATTAACAACACATCAGAAAACAATCATGGTTACCTTAAACTTAATCAAAACCTATTTGTTCACCCATTTTGTCATTGAGCCTAAACCAACTTTGACTACACAAAACAAGTATTTTTTTGAAGAAGTTGCATATGAGATGAACATGATTCTTGTTAACTAGAAGACATACATCACTATGGAAATAATATGAAAATCCTGAAATGACACTGGTCCAACTTAGCGTAATAAGACAACCAAAATATAGTGTGAAAATTGTGGCATAATCACATGGTTAATAACCAGCAAATCAAATATACTTAAAAAGATGATGCTTTTGAGACTTAAACTAAGAAAGCATCAAACCTGGAATACCTCAATTCTCATCCAAAGAAGCAATATGAATAACCTATGATTGAAACAGCATAGGTGCCAAGGTGAAAGACACACCTATAGTCCAATTCACAGTCAAAGTCAACAAATAGAAAATTACACCTTCATGATCAGATGATTTCTTTATGGCAGTTCACATGAAAGTTCAATCCAAACATTTCCTATTTGAAATTCTACGTCGAACATACATAATCCATGAATACTTAAAATGAGAATACGAAATAATATCTGCATCAAGGATCTAAAGAATATTAAATATTAAGCACTTTGCAACCAAGTCAAGTTAGAAAAGTTAAGTATATCCACACATCATATGCCTAAACGGATGGCTTCAAGCTGATTCTGGAAAGAGTAAAAAAGATTTTCAGAGTGATGGTGCAACTAGAAGCTTTTCTGAGTACAATATTATTTGGACGAGTGCTGCATCGTATTTCATGTATCATGTTCCCATATGGTGGAATATTTTCTTGCTGAAAGGAAGTGGAGGCACGAGAAAGTCCGAATTCAATAAGTTGAAGTCTTTCTTCATCAGTGCACACTGCACACTGGATAAATCTAAGTGACCATGCATTCCAAGAAGAAAATCAAGAATTGTTGCTATAATCAAGTTAATGTTCATTTTTAAATAGAAGTAAGAGTTTACAACAACAACAACTACAAAGCCTTTATGCCAAAGTTTTGGGGTTGGCTACATGAAACCTATTCTTCCATTTAGTTCTATTTGGGACCAGCATCTTCTCTGTTAACTATTACCATATCCTTTTTACTTGCACACTGGATAAATCTAAGGGAGCACACATTCAAAAGGAAAAAAACAATCAAGAATTGCCGGTATAATCAATTTAAGGTTCATTTTAAAATAGGAATAAGAGTCTACTGCTGGGTTAGTAAGTATATTTAAAAGCTGAAGTTGTACCCAAGCAAAAGAAAAGGAGAAAACAAAAAACCTCATGCAGAAGACTTGTAAACAGGAAATCCATGATTATATTTCTATGCCAATCTCATGTTAATGATGTATAACATGTTTTGAACAATGCAGGTCAGGAATTACCATTCCTTGTTGGACATAACTCAATGTATCAGAGCTTCACCATCATTCTCCTGTTCATCAGTTTCAAAATCAGGGAGGTCAGGACTTGTTGAAAATCTCATCCAACTCTTCTTCTCTGCAAACTTTAGGCAGGGTTGCAATGCACATCCGATCAGTATCCCACCCAAGCCTAAAAGCATGACTTTGAAAGATGCAAGAGCTATAAGCACACAAATCAATGTGGTAGGAGGTGTAAGCATCAAAATTGCACCAACAGTTCCCAAAGGAATCTTGTAAGGACGAGATGCCATCGGGCACTTGATTCTTAACTTGATAAAGGCTAGAAATTCCAGAAGCATTCCAATGCAGTAGAGGAAATTATCAGCAGCAAGTATCTCTTGAAAGCTCATCCAAGACAGAAAAAGCACACCAGAGGCGGAGAACAAGATCCCCAAAAGAGGAGTTCCATACCTAGACCTCTTGGCAAAGACTTCTGGAAGCATTCCTCTCTCTGCCATTCCAAGAAGTTGATAGGAGTCAGTACTCATCTCTGTGACAAACATCCCCATATTGGACAGTGCTGAAGCACCCTGAACCCAGCATCTCAACCAAAAACCACCAATAATTTTTGCAATATCCGAATAATAACCATCAGTCCATCGCTCTCTATCAAGCGGAAGAGCCCCAGTGCCAATCATAAGAGGACACAAACACCCCGTAACAACCAAGATCAATCCATAAAAGAGTGCTTTCGGTAGGGTTTTTCTCGGGTTGTCGACTTCTCCTGCCAGTGTACTGATTGAATCATAATTATTATAATTCCAAAAGAGAGTGTTCACGTACAAGCTCCAATTGATAGTTCTTGGATTAACAAGTACAAACCATCTTGAGGGATGTAGGCTTGGAATAGCCACAAACCCCATAACAACAAATGGAAGCATTGAGAAGACTCCAAGGCAAACAGCTGTCCAACCAACTATAGTTAAGCCTCTATAGTTCATATAAGTTAGTGCTATTGTCAGAGCTAAAGCCGCCAAAGCCCTCGGTATCCCTTCACCTAAAGCCGGAATCCCTGACTTGAGATAGTCTAGAAATAGAACTGGATATAGAGCGTTGTCTATAACTCCACTGAGCCATTTCATCCATCCTTGCAGAAAACCCCAGTAAGGACCCAATGCAGAAGAGACCCAAACAACATAACCACCATCCTCCGGAAACATTGTTGCCAATTCAGCAGTAATGAGAGCTTCTGGAATGCACCATAGGAATGGGAATACCATAAAGCCAATGATGGCTAAGAATGGACCAGCAGCTCGAACACTGTCTTCTACTCCGAAGGGCCCACCAGAAACTTCATAAAAGATTAAGAAGATCAGGGGGATTATTGAAACTTTATGGAGTTTATTAGCTTTAGGAGCTTCCTTGCTAATTTCCTGGTACTTTAGGCCACCTTTTTGCCCCATAAAAATTGAAAGTGGTTGTATCTTTCCGGAGCTCCAAAATTTCTGCATCAGCATACAAATTTAGTTTGGTTTCATCTATCTAAAATGAAAACATCAGTAAAGATATTCTGCAGTGAAGCTGAAACTTCAACATCGGTTCCTTTAACTCCATAAAAGCTAGAAAACAACTTATCTCAATAAACAACTAGAGAAGAACTGAAGGAGAAATTTTGACACCAGACTCAGAAGCTGAGGGTTGAACCCCCAACCTCAACAAGCTACTGAAGCTAAAAGAGACAACTGTCTTAGAATGAGCATGAGAATGGATCTTTATAAAAATAAACACACTAATTAATAAGATGTCATAGTCGTATCAATTAAATCCTGACAGGGAAACTAGCTCTATTAGGGCTCCAATAATGCAAATGACCTTCTCCAACCAAAATCAACCTGCAGCCCACTACTCCTGGTCTATGATAAATCAAGGAAAACACCATTCTGAATGGACTTCCTTTTCCATTGCAATTGCATGGTTGGACAAAAGACTATAGCATGAGACATTTAGCCTCAGATAGCTGAAAAGCCTATCATTATCCCCAGCTCATCCAGCTACTTGAGTTCAAATCAGTATATTCTTGGACTTCTAAGAAACTTTACATTTCAAATTTGTCCAGCGCTTTGTTGATAGTAATATGACATTTAATAGGCAGTTACTTAACCAATTGACACAAGAACCAATGCCAATGGTTCATTTGCAGGTCTACGGCTTGCTGTCAAATGGTAGAAGGAAAATAATAATCTGGTTACTTTTTTATGAGCCTCCTTTTTCAATCGGTTGAGGGAGAATAGCAAATGCAAAAAAACATGTCTCGTTCATAGTGCCCTATTTACCACAAATACAATGCCAAACACACACATGTAGTATCTACACACCATTGGCACCCCAGTTTTCTATGAATTGATAGTCTGTGTATCACCAGTTCACCACTCAATACCAAAATTTTCTAGCTTCAAATCCTTCCAAGACTTTGACACCTAGACCTCCTATCCCTTTTCACTCCCCGTTTCTCCTCTAACCAACTAAGCTTTCTCAACTTGATGATCATTTACCTAACAAATGTAGGAACCAATTCTGAAGCTCCATGACCTTCACAACTATTTTATTTGTCTCCTGCAAGCATTCAACTTTTGTATTACAGAAGTTTCTAAGAATGTCACTAGATTTTGGTCCCATGTAGTGCATTGGGTGGAAAACTTAATTAAAGATAGTTCTAACAAACTCCAATTTTATTTTTGTTGTCCTACAAAAAGTTCGGTGTGGGTTATAGCCTAAAGGAAGTCCTAGATTCAAGTTCAGACTATGCTTTTATATTAAAATAAGTACATAAATTACATTTTACCCACAAGCATTTTTGGATCTCAGCTACAGTATGCCTCCCAAATCTACAGATTAACTAATTCTGGGAGATGCTCAAACATTTTACAAACTATTCTATGCTTAGAAGAAATAAGAAAGGGAAGCTGTCATCTAGCTCCAAGACAGCAAAAGATTTCATTTTTTTGTCTCAGTAGCTTCATGCAGCAAGCATCAAAGAACTATCCAACCCAAACAAAACAAAACAAAACAAAACAAAACAAAAAAAAAAGGAAAAACCCACTCAATAATAACCCCAAAAAAAAAAAAAAAGTTTGCTTTCATTGGTTCCACATCGTTTGCTCCATTGTATCAACTCATGACTCTGATAGCAAATCTCGATTAAAAATCCAAAATATCTCTAAAATGAAGAAAAAACTAAATCAAGAGAGAGATTTATACCTCATTTTCGCCAGCTTTTCTGGGCGAATCCTTCTTCTCTTCGACTTCACATCCTTTCTTCTCCATCTCCATCTCCATCTCAGATCTGGATCAGATTCCTGCTCTCGCTTCTTTGATTCGAAAATGAGAAGAAGCGAGAAATATATATTTCAAATTTTTTGTGTGTTTTTTTCTATTTTTTAAGCTTAAAAATGGAGTACAGTGTGATCTGAATTCGGTGTGAGAAGAGGAGCAGACATTGGGGGCGTATAACAGTTGGTCAATATAAGTACCGTACTTGTCTTTAACTGGCATTCCTCAACCAAATTCATCCACGTGTCACCTCTAAACTGCCAAGGATTTAGATTTTGCTAAATTAAGAAAATAAAAGGGTTTTTACATCAAAACCATCTAAACTTTTGCCCAAATTGATGGTTACCACCTACTTTTTTTTTAACTAAAACCGCCTTAAATTGCTTACATGCTTTACCAATCTATGTTTTTTTGTCACATCAAAACCACCTATTTTCTGTAGCTAATGTCTCATGTGTGGTTATGCTTGGTACATATATCAAAATTTTGGTGATAATTGTGATTTTCTTAACATAGCAGGTGGTTCATGTCAAAAGTTTATAAAGATAAGATGGTATACATATCAAGTTGTGTTTTGTAAATGTGGTAACCATAAGAGATATAAAAGTTTACGTGGTAACGATAAAAAAAACATAAGTTGGTGTGACATTGAAAACATGTAAGCAATTTAAGGTGGTTTTCGTAATAAAAAAAAGGTAGGTGGTAACCATCAATTTGGGTAAAAGTTTATGTGGTTTAGATGTAAAACCAAAAATAAAATGAATTTTTTTCTTCGCGCTCCATTAAGTGCTTCTCTTTTGAAGTTCAGGCTCTAGACAAGATAAGAGGACATAAAAGTATTTTCCCTTCTTGTTTACTTCCAAATTAAAAGCTAAAATATTGTATCATATAATTCCATCTTTTGTGTGCTCTTAATGAGTGTCTTTCTACTTATTCAACTTGTTTTCTAATTCTGGATTTTAGGTTGCTTTTTATATGTGCATTAAAAGACTTGGATTTTTCTATTTTTCGGGAGTTATGATTATAATTTACATATATACTTTGCATATTTAATCCTTATTTATTAACGAATATCTAAATGTATCTATTTGTAGATTATTATGCCACAATATTATATGTTTATATTGGTATAAATTTTTAAATTAAAAACAATTCGTAACTCATGAGGCTTACGCCTCAAGCTTCGAAGCTTATGCTTCGGTTCATAGAAGGATCTAATTATCTGTTCTGCGCTTCTGCTTCTTAAAACATTAATTTTGTCGGTTTTAAATTTCAAAAAGACACTTGGATTCTCCTGAACTTCAATTACATCCTGAAAATCTCAGCATAGAAACAACTGATCAATCAGAATGTCCATTTTTTGTGACTTCATAGTGTAGGACATTGAACACATTGATTACATAACCACTGTGACAATTATCATACACATGTATTAGGCATCACATATCACTAGGCATTTCTTCAAAATGCATGCCACGCTACTGCTATTCACTAGCAAGTATACACAATGTCATTGTACCTAGTAATATGCAATGAGCTTCATCTCATTAGAACAATTTTTGTTAGAGAACTCATTAGAACAATTTGAAGAAGGCAACAAAGCTAAACACGAGTATCAGAGAGACCCATCCATATCCTTCACCCTCACTGAACAAATTATACACTACAACAAATAGCAACATGAACATGAAAAACCCGAATCCGATCCCCTCTCCGTCGCCTTCAGACTCCTGCGGCTGCACCTGATCATGAACATTCTCACTGAATTTTTCCGAGTAGCTCTTGATCAGAAAATGAATCCCCAACATCAGTATCAACGAACCGATGAGGATATTTCTCAGCAGAAACACTACGAGCAACAACCCGAGAGGGATCACAATGAATTCACTCATGAAATGCACCATGAGAAGCAGAATGAGAGGAATTATAAAGAGTAGAGAGACTGCAGCATCTTCCTTCTCTGCGACAAGCGATGACAGCTTCATTAGATCAGGACCGTAGAGGAACAATCCGAGGGTGGCGATGAAGAGGAGAGGGCTCACTGGAGATGGACCTGAACTCATTGCTTTTTTTTTTATTAAAGAGAACTTGCAGTGTCATTGTGAGGAGGGAGGAGTTTTGAGTATAAAAAGAAGTAGATTTTTAGTACTCTTGGGTGCAACTAACTTTAACTACTCAACTGTTTGTGATTGAAAAGAAAATGCGTGTACTTTGTAGGAAGTTGAAAGATTAATTAGTTTGTTTGGTTGTTCAAATTTGTTGAGAGATTGATTAGTTTCACTATACATAGTTTAAAGAAATGAATCATTAGTCCCAGGGACCAAAAGAAAAGTGATGAAAAAAGTTCCTAAACTGAAGAAGAGTACATTATAAAGCTAGTCATGTTGAAACTCTAGAAGTTGGCAAGCATTTATAATGGGTAGCACCAATACTGAGAGCTTCATCTAATAGGAAGTTAAGTGTCATTTTTCTCAAAGAGATGTCAATAGCATCCATCAATTAAGTTAGGCTCAAGGTACTGATTCAAGGAGAGTTCATTATTTCATACTAAACACTGAACAGTAACCATAGCTTTATTTCAGTGACTTAGCATATTAACAGTCATTTTCCTTCCTTTTCTTTTTCCAAACTCTTTTGAGAGGTAATGTTCCTTTTCTGAATGTGAATATCTCAAATGATACAGCCATAATACTTTAATTTAGTACATACATATTTTTAGATTGACTTGATGATGACAATACAATTTTCAGTCACACAGTCGGCGACAAATAAAATGGTGCTCATAAGAATTTCACGAAACTTTCCAATTAGCAAACTCAACAATCCGAACTTTACAATTACTTATAAATTTGTGGGTTGGGTATGTAATAAACATTATTGCCAGTGACATGATCATGAACAAGATAAAAAGCACTGTATTCTATTTCTTGATATTTAATGGAGAATAAAATTTAACAAAAAAAAATTATTGGAGGCCATAAACAAGCAAAGCTCCGACTCCTGCAATCCCAGCAACCAAACCAATAATAACTCCAATAGGCGGCAAGCCACCACCAATAGCTTTCCCTGTGTTCACATCATATGGCGCAAATCTCTTCTTTGGTGCTTTACACTGAGGACAAACATATGAATCGGGCTGCAAAATAATGAAATTTTATCAGAGGTGGATAAATCTTAATGAAAAATTAGTACGAATCTTAATTAAAGAATAATAATGCTTGCCTGTTCATCAAAAGGCTTTTGGAGTGTGTAAATGAATCCACAGTCAAGACATATGTGGGTTGCTCGGGCCTGAAAGTTTTTATGTTGTATATCAAATCACAATGTACTAAGAAATAATAGGAGAATAAATAGGGGCATTGAGCATATTGAAATCCTTGCCTTTTGTGTTTCCGTTAATTTTCGACCAAAACGAGGTGGAGCTGGCCTTTTGGGCAAGCGTTTCACGTTGACTTCCGCACCTCTGAGTCAATGTAGAGTAGCATAAGAAAGGAGCTGATATATTTGGAGTGAATGTATCTTTTATTTGTAGGGATTAATAGCACATACACCCCTGTAGTATCGTTGTTTTGAGCTTAATACCCCAGTAGTTTCATTGTTGCAGATACACCCCCTGAGTTACTTTACTTTTAGTCTGTTAACATTAGGCAAAATTTTGGCAGATACTGCCTCTATGTGAAATTAGCGAGTCTATCTGAGGATAAAAGAGTCTATAGAATTCAGCTCAAGAGGTCTATTTGCAACAATGAAACTACAGAAGTAGTAAGTTCCCATGTGCAATTTTGTTGTAATAATCCTATTATCTTCTATTTTGAATCCTCTGTGTCCTTCAAAATCTTTTGAAATACAGTCGGAAATTTTGATTAAAACTTGTCCATGTGGACACTGATCATCTTGAGTTTCACAGGTTTGCCTGATTTAGTCATTTAGCATGCATAGAGTACAAAAACTCTTAAGCCAAGAAAGTTGTGATATTTTTCTACCTAATTTCAAATGATTAATTTATGATCTACTACAGATGTATTTAGGTCTAAGCACTCCTTTTTCCAATCAATAAATTTCCAAAAGTCACTAAACTTGAATTCTACGACCACAATATAATTCACTGAAGAAATGCTATTCAGTAATTTCAGTTCCTTTCACTAACCATTTATCAAATGTACATCAATATATGAAGAAAAATAACATGTACCTGCTGACAACAAAGTAAACCGAGTCAGGTTTGGCTTGGATGGCAGTTTTGGTAAATCCCAGCTTATCAGCAGGCCAGAGTTCATCGCCGAAGAAACTGCTCGTGTATAGAACCTGATCCCCAGCTTTAAGTCCAGCCTTTGCAGCATTTCCACCATTATCAACGGACTAACAAAATGCACATTAAAATACATTCACTAGGATACATAATCCTTCATTCTGAAAATTTATAGCACATAAAACTGCATCAAATGAGTCCTTTAGGCAAACTAATTATAGTTCAGTAAATTAAAGTTTCTGCACTTCACTTAACTAGTCCTATCATAGCATGTACAAGAGAATTCAACTGCACTCTAACCTTCATTGTACATTGGGTTACTATCGCCAAATTGCGGACGTACCCTCTGCAATTTTATTGTTGCAGATAGAACCCCGAGATTCTCAACTCCGTCAGTTTCACGTTAAGATTGGGCTTCATAAGCAGAAACATATGAGCTCCATAAACTGATTTGCTCGCTATAGACTTACATATTGATCATTACATATGACTCATATAAATGGTACATTGGTCTGTCTGCAATTAACCCTTGTACAAATGTCTGTTATAGATGCATGTATGCAATATGCCTACAATATTTCCTTCAATCTAATATAACATAAACATTGAGTAAGTAAATCAGTTTGGAAAATTCTCTATTCAATCTAAAACTCACAGTAATTACGACCCCGCCACTTGGTTTTTGCCCCAGGGTAAGTCCTAGAGGCTTGTCAACCTCGACTTCGATGCTCTTCGAAGCTCCAGCAGTCTTCGCATTAATCTGTAACCCTCTCGTCGCTCTATTTCCTCCATTCTTCTTGAATTCAACCGCGGAGGAACCCCTTTTCCCTTCCCATAGAGAAATCCCATGGAATGTACTTTTCTGAAACAAAAAGCAAACAAATTGATTCAAACCTCTTATTTTGAGAAGAAAAGTGGGGAAATATGAAAATTTACCTGATTCTGGGCAATGAGAGATTTGTTGAGAGAAGAGATTGGAGGGTTTCTTTGAGAGTGTTTGGAGAGGGAGAGGGAGGAGGAGGGAGAGGCGATTGCAGAGGCTGACATTGTTGAATGAGGCTGAAAACTGAAGCTTTGGATTGGTGAGAATGAGGAGAGAAGAAAAAAAGTGATTTGCTTTAGAGAGTTTGCGGATGGAAAAGGGTAAAGGAAAGAGGATAGAGGCGTAGAAGAACTCAAGCCACTAGTTATTTTTTGGTGGGAGTTTGCTCAACACAGGTCCATGGACACAGTGAAGTGATATGTATTTGTCCTAGGGGTGCATTCGGTCCGGACAAGGCTCGGATACGATACTTATCATATCTATATCCGCTTACCCATCTCGGATACGGATACGGATACGGATACTGATATATCTCGGTAAGAAAAATTCATATCCATATTCGCTAAAATCGGATACGGATACGGATACGGATACGGATACGGATACGGATACGGATACGGATCACGGATCTGCGGATATGAGAAAACTAGATACTATTGAAAAAAATATAGTTCATGTGATACAAAAGAGTTCATTAATATGTTCATTATATCTGAAAAACTAACATTAGATTATCTTGATCATCAAAATTAACCTCAAATCCATAATCTAAGGATTAAAACTATCATAATAGTATGACTAATATGTATTCAGATATTTCGGATACGGATCCGGATATTTCGCTACTAAATCATATCCATAACCATATCCTATCAGTTATAGATTTGAGTAACCATATCTGTATCCTAATGGATGGATACAGTTACGGATATTTCCTCGGATATGGATACGGTTTAGCACACCTAATTGGTCCCCAGTAAAAGCACAGTAGCCTATTTTTCTTTTGAATTTCCAAGTTATGAATCTGTAAATAATCTACATATCTTTTGAATTTCCAGGTTGTGAACTTGTAAAATAGCTTGCATCTTTTTGAATTTACAGCTTGTGAACCAGTAAATTTCCTACAATCATTTCTTTTGATATTTCCAGGGTGTGAAACCTGTAAATGCAAAATCGTTCCTTGGATCGCCTACACTGTCCCATTATTGTACGTGGAAAATGGAAATCCTTTTTTGAAAATAACGATCGTGGATGTAAATCCCCATGTTTCATTAATAAAAATTTAATAGAGCATTTCCCGCTAGAAATACATAATGTCCCCAATACTTATAAAGTTTCCAAGGAAAAAAAAAAAAACGAACTCCTCATGTGATAATATGATTGCTGTAAGTAATAAAATCTTCTTAATGCAAATTTAAGGAATGCTTGTTAGCAAATTGTAATTTATGCCTTATGGGCAAATGGCAATAAAGATTATAATAATAATATAATTAAAATGCTTACCTACGTCAGTGCTCTCGCCAGTAGGGTCCCATTTACTGTACCTAAATACTAGAAAAAAAATGGATGCATGAACCTACGCCAGGACAATATCCATTAGTCTCCACGTGTCTTCATCAGGTAGAAACCGTATCACATTTCCCTGTCCATCACTTTTCAGCGGATCCGCTCCGTCTCCTTCCTCCAAAAAACCCCCCAATTTCAACCCCAAAACCCTAACCCTAATTTCTTCCTCCATTAATGGCGATCGCGACCTTTCTAATCCTCCTTCTGTTCTATCTCCCCTTTGCATCCTCGATCGAACAAGAGAAACCACAGAATAGGCAACAGGAGCAGCAAATTCGGCAGCAAGATCAAGTCTTTACTCTCCTCGAACGCCACGAAGCTCAGCTCAACCGACTCGAAACCCTAATCGAGTCCCTATCGAAGTCCGTCTCCGTCCTCGAATCATCTCTCTCCTCGAGACCCGTCCCCTCGATCTCATCGCCTCACTCGATCGGAGCCGCCAGGCTGAAGCCCTTGTTCTCGGAAAAGTTCGTTTTTCCGCCGTCGCCCGCCTCGAATCGGAACCCTCGTGCGTCGCCACGCTACCGTACGCCGACGCCTCCGGCGTTGCCAGGTACTTCGCCGTCGGCGATCCACGTGGCGTCACCTACGTGCTTTCTTCTGTCGGTGAGGTCGTCCTCGAGATTCCCGCCGTCTCGGACTCCCCGGTGACTGCGATCCTCTCGTATCCCTCGGCTTCTAGAAAGAACGAGAGTCTTCTCTTCACTGGTCACGCTGATGGATCGATCGCGGCTCATAAGGTCTCGGAGTCGAACGTTGGAGGTCTGCTGAGGTTGGTTATGGTTGGGTCTCGGCCGTTTGTTCGGGGGAGCCGAGATCTCGATTCGCCACCAGTGGTGGTTCTTGAGCTGCACCAGATTGGGAGGACGAGGTACATTGTTGTTGCTGATGGTGGTGGGAGAATTAGGGTTTTTACAGAGAATGCTGGGACTTTGTATGGGACGGCAATCACATCGTCTAGGCCGCTGGCATTCATGAAGCAGAGGCTGCTGTTCTTGACAGAGACTGGTGCTGGATCACTGGACCTCAGGTTATGTTTTCGTTGAATAGTCTAGGCATTGACATATGTTAGTATTTGATAAGGAAAATTTTATCTTATTAAATCAGATAGTAGTTGCATGTTCTAGTTCTTAAAATTTATGTGCTTCCTCTATTGGCTTTTGAAGGCGACGTTCCTTCTAACCCCACTAAGATTTGCACATTGAACATAAAATTTGCACGCAAGTGCATATAACATGGGATGAATTTTAATGGGTGGAAACATTTCCTTCTAAACTGATTAAAAATCTGCGCATCGAACACAAAGTTTGCACCTAAGAGCATATACATGGGATGAGTTGAAGACATTATCTGCCATTACTTTTATTTGGGGTTAAACTAACATATTTGAACTAAAAGACTAATCTGGGGTAAGTAATGTATTTTGAGGGGCTTATTTTGTTATATCAACTTTTGGGGTAATCCCTTCGGAATAGATGAGATCTTTGGGACCAATATCTTGAAAATGCTAAAACCTATGCCTGTTTATTAGCATCATTTTCCTTGTTTCTTTTATGTTATTGAAGGCAAAAGTTAGAATTCTGTTAGTCACCACAAACAAGTAAAGAACAAGAAAAATCATGTACTACTATGTCTTCCATTTAAATTATATCAGACTCCTAAAAGGCCACATCCTTAGTCAATGACATTGTATTGAGTGTATACTTTTGCAAGTTTCAGCTTTATGAACAGTTTGCTCCCGACACTGCAGGTCGATGGTGATCAAAGAGAGCGAGTGTGAGGGTCTGAATGGTTCACTTGCCAAAAGTTATGTTTTTGATGGGTCTGAGAGGGCCAAGGCATATGGTTTCACTTTGGAAGGTGACCTTATCCATGTTGTACTCTTGGGGGATACCGGTAACCTCAAGTGTAGGGTTCGTTCCATCCGGAAGTCTGAGATTGATAGTGGACCTGTTTCGATACAGGCAATCAGAGGGTACCTTCTTGCTGTAACTCAAGACAAGATCTATGTGTACAACGTCTCTTCTCAGTATTATGGCAGAGTTGGAGCACCTCGGCCTCTGTTTCTTTCCACCCTCCAAGAAATCAGGTCAACGTTATTGAATACTGATTCTATAACTGATGGGTTCTCATCTCCAAACCCTCTCATTGCTACAGATCGTGAAAAGCTTGTCGTGTTGGGGCTTGGTGGTGGGTATATTGGTGTATACCGGTCAAACTTCCCAGTGTTCAAGTCTGAGAGCAATGCTGTGTTTTGGACTGTCCCTCTTCTCCTCTTTCTCTTGTTTTTAATTGGAATTTGGCAGTTCTATGTAAAAAAGAAGGATTCCCTTGGTTGGACACCTGAGGAGGCTTTCAATCCCACCACTGCATCATCTGGGAGCCTTTTGGTTCCTGGTCCTGGTGAGAGAGCATTCGGGGATGTATCACGAGGCGGTGACTTCCGGGAACTAAGAGGAAGTGGCCTCAGAGGCCCTTCTAGAACTTCTAGGTATGCTGGAGGATCTGCAATTCCATTTAGGCCTACTTCTTCAGATTCCTCTTTTAGGGGCACTGCAGATTTGAAATATAGAGCACAGAATCTCGACACTCCTCCCGGCTTCCCCGCTAGAAGAGAACCCTTGTTTCCAAATGCCCAAGTTGTAGATGAACACGTCGATTGAGTTTTGCCAATGCAGTTTGAGGTCTTTCACCATTGGATCTTTGGTTGGCCTTGCATGCCTTCGTGGGGGTTCTATGCTTCTGATGGATTTTGTTGTAATTTTAGAAACACTGTAAGAGAATTCACTGTAACACTTCTGAACTGTGAAGCAAGATAGAGATGATATGGATTAGCTCATTTTGTATTATTTGACACTTGCCAAGGTAATATTATGCACCACAACATGAATTAAAGGATTCTTTTAACTTATTTTTGTTGTTTTTTCTTTTATTAAATGTCATGTGGTTGATTTAGTGGTCATATCATCCATGCTCTCCAATTAGTTCACTTGACAATTGGATTGCGCACAAAATGGCTTTTCGATGTTGTCCATAACTATTGGTTAAGTCGACTTTGGTAGCATTTATGTGGATAATCGACTCGTGTGATTGACTTGTTGGGGTTCTGGGACAAAGGAAATGTTGGATTTGTTGTTGTTGTTGTCGTCGTCCCTTTTATGTTTCTCGTCAGCAGTTCAGTTGTTGATGGAAGTGATAATAAGTCGTTTGATGCCATAATATCATTTGTGAGTAAACGAATCAACTTACTGTAGCTTGGGATATATCAGTAGCTTGAATATTTTTAAAACAGCAGGTGCACATTTGCAATGCAATACTTAATAATAAAACTTTGGTCAAAATCTCAGATACTTCATATTTGGATGGCATTAATACAGTATTTATCCTAGTGTATCTTTCTACTCTACATGGTCATTGTATGCGCCCTTGATAATATTTGTTGTATACGTTTTTGAGGAACCAATCACAAAATTTTGGGTCAAATTCATATTGGATTATCAGGTAACGAGATGCACTGTCAACATTGATCTTTACCATATTAATCAACAATGAAATCGCAATTTTATTGACTAAAGTTGAATTCACTATTCTACTTAAAGCAGGAATGTAGCTGTTTGCTACTCACAGTAGGGACGTTATTTATGATTCCTTTCTGCATCCTGATTGTTTTGTTCTCCAGGTTATGTGCATCTCAGACGTTCTGCAGTTGTAGCTGACTTGATGAAGAAAATAGGAGTCAGTACTCTTCCTGTACAAATTTCAGTAGATGATATTGACAAATGATGGCTGTTATGATTAAGGTTTGGTACTCTGTCCTGCTACATATGTCATGTTGGTTATACTATAACGGCATGTTTAAGGTTTTGTGACAGCCAAGGTTGGGTTGATTGTTTTTTGAAGTTGAATTGTGTTTGCTTACTCTCAACCGAAGTGCTCATCGTATTTTAGATAAGTGAATCTTATATTGGTTACTTTCAGGTCAGCTATTCTTTACTTTTCTCTAGAGATTTTGATCGTGGAATATTTTTAGTAGTTTTAAAGCTACGCTAATATCTTTTTGGTTCCTATATTAGCAATCAGGTTGTTATCGTACCTTCTGAGATATAACAGTATCTCTAACTAATTAGAATCGGTGGCTTGTTGTCAGGATCATATAGCAGCTAGTTTTTAAGTTTTATCACCCCTGGAGATCCTCTACATCCAGCAGCTCAATATAGGGGTAACTGGTCATGAGGAGGTCCTAACTACCATTTTTCTTTTTTAATTGCTGTTCTTGATGCTTACATTCAGTAATATTTGATGAGCACATTTGCAAGGCATTCAAATCTTCAAGTTTGTGCAAGTAGGTTAAATTCATGATGGTTATACTATGGGTGTCAAAGTGGCCACACTACACTTTTAAAGACAAATTGAAGAGAATGTCACTGCTATAAGCGATACTATTCTTAATATGGAGAGTATTTTGGTAGATATGAATGCACAAGGCAAACTTGTTTAAATTTCAGAAAACCTGATACATGCATATCTACCAAATGCAGGCAAACTTGTACAATTACATATGGTTGGTCTTTGGACATGTAATTGTGATCAGCCTGGCCACATGTGAACAAAATTAAAACCAGATCTTATAGTAAGAAACCTGATCCAAACTTGAATAATGCAGCAAGTGAAAGAACCGATATTCCTACAGCATCTCCAGCAAGCCATATACTTCTGTTTCCTGCCTACTCCTGTAAGTTTAGCCGAAAGCTCCTACTATTGGCCTTTCTTGTTCGTTTCTCTGTTTATATCAACTTTACTTTTTATAATTCCTAAGGTTGAGAAATAGCTTAATAATCCCAGCAGTTTGATTATAGTTACATTGATTTAGGTAAGTCGTGAGCAGCACTTCAATTGCTGTCAAAAGTACAGACGAAGGCGTAAGGGGAAGTGAAATGGCAATTTCATTCACAAAGACAAGTGAAATGGCAATTTCATTCACAAAGACAAGCAGCTTCCATGTGTTCTTCAAGCCTGATCAGAATCAAGGAGAGTGGAAAGCTTGCGAGATAATGCATTGTTAGGTTTGAATGCGACATTGTTTGTTTTGGCTTCAGAAATTGCTGTTTTTTTTATGAACGCGCAGCTGCATCTACTTCGCTGTCGATGATTATTAGGAACATATTAGTTCTCATCACCAAGCTGGAGGCCAGGAAGATGGAGATTTTTAATTTATTTCTAATCAAGGAATGAAGAATTGAATTATATTGAATATGTAACAGCTTTTTTTTTTTCTTTTTTCTTTATTAGTATTCAATATCTGGTATCAGCTATTATCATGAAAGCTCTGTTTACAAGCTGTAGTCATTTATGAAGTTTGCACAATTATGAATTGATGCATTTTATTAGGGAGAATAACAAAAATATTGACTAGGACTGAACATATATTGTATTCAAGATTGTGGCGCACGGCAAAACTATTGACTGTTAGAGATATTTACATTAATTGAATTCTGATTAATCTCTTATAACGTTATTTGTTGTAAGAAGAGTTTAACAGGTTATGTAAAATAAATTTGTTATTTTTTAAAAATAAGACTGCTGATGATTTAGTCCTTTTAATTTTTAGCTTTACCTACTATTTTAAATAGAATTCTATTTATCCTGCACAATGTACAAGTCCTGAAACTTATTTTTTTAGTGAAATTAATTTTTTTTAAATTAAAATACTCTCACTGTAAAGAAAGATATTAGTCTTGTTAATTTTATGGTAAAAATAGATCATCTACAATTTATTGAGTGTCCTCTGTCTAAGCCCTCCACTGATTAAGGAAGTTTGGTATGAGGTAATACAGGTGATTAAAGGTCAACCTTAATTAAGATTTTTTTATATAAGATTGGAACTCCATGATGAAGACAAAGCTTTCTTCACTTTAAAGTCATAATTATTATAATTATTTTCCTCGGTCCCAAATAAAAATGAAATTTCGTATTACAGGTGGAAAAAGGCTTGATAAGGACCCATGAGATGTGATAGCATACCAACATATAGTGGGCTAAATATCAGAAAACCCCCCTTAGCTTTGGACAATTATCGGCAAACCCCCCTTAACTTTCAAAATATCAGAAAACCACCCTTAAGTATTGGAATTATCACAAAACCCCCTTTTAACTTTTAGATTTTATCAGAAAACCCCCTTTAACTTTGAGATTTTATCAGAAAACCCCCTTAAATTAGGGGGATTTTCTGATAAAATCTCAAAGTTAAGGGGGTTTTCTGATAAGCCCTCAAAGTTAAGGGGGTTTTCTAATATTTTCAAAGTTAGGGGGGGTTTTCTGTAATCGTCCAAAGTTAGGGGGGGTTTTATGATATTTAGCCACATATAGTGCTTGGTGAAGGGTTTTGATCCCTTGTGAGATCAAAACTTGCATATGGAACAACTAGGAAGGAGGGTCATATGTCTGTATTCTGACTCATTTTGGGACCCACATACTTGTCTTTTAAGGACAAATATTCATGGCTTTTGTTTTTGCTCATGCCTTTTGGTTTATTTCACTTTACTGAAAGAGTTTGGTGTACTTAGAGGTTTCATTACATCATTTTCAGTTGTGGTTTGCAAACATGCAATTTGTGATTTGTATTCATATCAAAATTGTGTAGAGTGTAATGACTTATTGATCTTTCTTGATGGGTGTTTTTAAAAATTAAATCCCGGTTTGATCAAGTTACTGTGTATTATCTTAAGTGAGTCTTATAATGATTAAAGTAAATAGAACAAAAGTACCCTATATATTTTTTTTTACAAATGATTACTTATTTTTATTTTTATTTTTATTTGGTTATTTAGTTATTTTTTAAAGAAGCCTATAAACTTTACCATGAGAGGAGAAAAAATTATATTTCAAAAAATCAGAGAAAATAATAATTAGCAGAGAAAAATAAAGAATCTTTTCAATTATATTTCCCAAAAAACAAAAACTACGCAGAAAGATTGGAAGAAAAGTTTTATGCACAATTAAACAAAGCAGCCAATACCTCAATTAATGAATTTACTAGGCAGTTACATGTAAACATCAAAAATTGCCACCCACATCAATGCTCTCAGTTACCATTACTATTGTCTTATGGAGTGAAGAAAGGGAAAAAATCTCTCTCCTGTGTTTATTTATTTTATTTTTATTGTTGGTTTGCTGTTCTTGTTGATAGTGCAAAAAGCAAATTGAGCAATCCCTTTCGCTCTTATCTTAACCATAAAAAAAGCTGCTTTTTTGCTCAAAAGCTCCAAAGAAACAAAGGAAGGGAGAGAGAGAGAAGGTGATGGAGAGGAAAGTGATATTGGTCTGCGCTGCTGTGGGCTTTCTTGGGCTTCTCTCTGCTGTACTGGGTTTTGCTGCAGAGGCCACAAGGATCAAGGTGACTGCAAAAAGATCCTTTCTTTTTCATTTTCCCTCTGATTGCAGGGTTTAATAGTAACTCTGTAGTTTCTGGGATATTCAGATGTTTGGGTTGTTGGAAAAGAACCATCATTTTCAAAAAAAATTAAATTAAATTAAAAAAATCTTTGTTCACTTACGTTCTAGTTTGTTCTACAATTTTCTATTAGTTTGATAAATTTGGGATATGGATCTGATTTATTTTCTTAGGAGTTCTATTAATTGGGTCAAATTATTTTAGTTCGTTCATCTGTTTTGAGGAATGATTTGCCATCTTATGGACATTTTTAAGTGTGGCTTATTTAGTTTGTTTCTTTTAGGATTGTGGCTTATTTTAGGGGCTGTTTGGTTGGTCAATTTTATAGATTAGGATTAGGATTTGGCTCTGACAGGGGTAGAATCGTAAATAACGAAATCTAACTAAATCTTAATACAGCGTTTGGATCACCAAAATTTATAGATTTGGTTATCTATAAAGGGGCTTTTGGAGGTGTATTTTCTGGATTTCGAAATCGGAGATATCAACTCGGATTTGGGTCTCAACTTTATAGATTTGGAATCCATAAAATAAATTCCTAATCCTAATCCTATTCCTTTTTTTTTGAACCAAACAGGTGTGACTAGCAATTTTGTTGGACTTAATATTGTTTTAGATCTGAAGCTAAGTTGTCTAGTTCTTTGAGGAAACTTTTGATGGAGGGCATTCATCATAAAATGGGGCCTCCCCAAGGTCATTCTGTTTGCAGTATCACATGGATTTCTGATGATATTTTATATGTGTTACATCTTTGGCCAGTAATTTCTTGGATTATGTTGTCTTTGTCGGTTATCATCGCCATTGTTTGAAAAATTAGTTCAAAGGAGGTTTAAGAGAATTAGAGATAGAACTGGAACAGCAGTTCTGTCTGTAATTGGTGCTTCTTGGAAGAGGCATTCTCGTGCATTTGGCGAAAAAATTTGAGAATTGTTTCGTAAAGCTGTGTATTTTATTGCTGTTGCTTTGATGCTAGTTTGATAAGATTCTGAAGAGGATTTGTAAAAAAAGATTTCATTTCACCTTTCAACTTTGATTATATCACTTTTCACAAAATCTGTGTTTCCTGAAACTTCGACGGTAAATTAGCAAGTTTGACTATAATACTTGTCGCAAAATCTCTTTGTATTGTCTCAACCTTAAGACTTATGGCATAATGATTTCATTTTGTATCTCAGGCATCTGAAGTTCAGACACCTAGACCGGGTGAGTGCGCATATCCAAAAAGTCCAGCTTTGGGCCTCGGACTAGGGGCAGCAGTAGCTCTCATGATGGCTCAGGCAATTATCAACACAGTAGCTGGGTGCATTTGTTGCAAGAGGAATTCACAACCCTCAGACACCAACTGGTCTGTAGCTTTGATTTCCTTCATTGTATCATGGTAAGCTTCTGAACTGTAACATTGTCTTGATTGATAGTGATACCTTAAGCCTCCATACATGATTCCCTGTTAAGTTTAAAAGCATCAGTATCAAGATGTTTGATTGAAGGCCCAGCAAGACTGAACCTTACATAATTGTGGATAGACCCTGTACTATCTCCAAATTGCAAATAGACCCCCTATTATTTTATTGTTGCAGATAGATCTCTTGTTCTTCTATTGTGCTGATAGACCCCCGATTCTCTATTCCATTAGTTTTCCCTGTTAAATTAGTTATATGTGATCATGATTATGCAAGTTTATAGTAAGTAAATCAGTTTATGAAGCTCATATGTTTCAGTTCATGGAACCTAATATTAAGGTGAAACTAACAGAATTGAGAATCCAGGTGCTCTACCTGCAACAATGGAAGTACAATGGGGTCTATCCGCAATTAACCCTAGTTTTTACGTTTATGTGGAAGCTTAGGGGTGTCGATCCTGTTTGGATTCCTCTAAACCTTATTTATTTGTGCTTGTGTGGGGTCAGAGTGAATTTGTGTTAGCCTTGATTATGTTGATGTAGAACATGCACAAAAACATGCACAAACAGTTTTTCAGGTTCAGTAGTCGACTACTAGGCATTGTAGTCGACTAATATGAGTTGTAGTCGACTAATATGAGTTGTAGTCGACTAATATGAGTTGTAGTCGACTAATATGAGTTGTAGTCGACTAATATGAGTTGTAGTCGACTAATATGAGTTGTAGTCGACTAATATGAGTTGTAGTCGACTAATATGAGTTGTAGTCGACTAATATGAGTTGTAGTCGACTAATATGAGTTGTAGTCGACTAATATGAGTTGTAGTCGACTAATATGAGTTGTAGTCGACTAATATGAGTTGTAGTCGACTAATATGAGTTGTAGTCGACTAATATGAGTTGTAGTCGACTAATATGAGTTGTAGTCGACTAATATGAGTTGTAGTCGACTAATATGAGTTGTAGTCGACTAATATGAGTTGTAGTCGACTAATATGAGTTGTAGTCGACTAATATGAGTTGTAGTCGACTAATATGAGTTGTAGTCGACTAATATGAGTTGTAGTCGACTAATATGAGTTGTAGTCGACTAATATGAGTTGTAGTCGACTAATATGAGTTGTAGTCGACTAATATGAGTTGTAGTCGACTAATATGAGTTGTAGTCGACTAATATGAGTTGTAGTCGACTAATATGAGTTGTAGTCGACTAATATGAGTTGTAGTCGACTAATATGAGTTGTAGTCGACTAATATGAGTTGTAGTCGACTAATATGAGTTGTAGTCGACTAATATGAGTTGTAGTCGACTAATATGAGTTGTAGTCGACTAATATGAGTTGTAGTCGACTAATATGAGTTGTAGTCGACTAATATGAGTTGTAGTCGACTAATATGAGTTGTAGTCGACTAATATGAGTTGTAGTCGACTAATATGAGTTGTAGTCGACTAATATGAGTTGTAGTCGACTAATATGAGTTGTAGTCGACTAATATGAGTTGTAGTCGACTAATATGAGTTGTAGTCGACTAATATGAGTTGTAGTCGACTAATATGAGTTGTAGTCGACTAATATGAGTTGTAGTCGACTAATGCAGGCGATTGCAGTCTAATTAGGAATTGGTTTTAAACCCAATTCGTTTAGAGGCTATAAATAACCCCTAACCCGATTGTTAGGATAAGTTTCAAGCACGTTTTGGAGCGACCTTTGAGAGAGTTTGGTGCATCTTTGGAGAGGAGATCTTTTGAGAGATTGAGAGGTTTGTTTTAGGGTTTCTTTGTGAGAACTTGTAATCCTAATTTGTATTCTCTCTTTCTATTAGTGAAAATCCCCTCCTTACCCAGTGGGCGTAAGCAACTTCTAGAACCACGTAAATCTCGTGTCTTTACTCTTTTATTGTGTTTTGCTTTACGTTTGCGGTGGTTTCTCTCGAGCGGTTCCGTGGCAACAATTGGTATCGAGCTATTGTTCGATTGAAGTGGTGTAATTTCTAATTTGAGGGGTGTTCTATGATTCCCGAGAAGCGGATTCACGAAGACAAACAGAGGATGGCGTCAACCAAGAATCACCAAAGTGGGAAAATTCGAGATTGAAAAGTTCAATGGGAAGAACGATTTTTCTTATGGAGGATGCAGATGAAAAACTTTCTAATTTCGCAAAAATTGCACAAGACTTTGGATGGAAAGGAGAAGAAGAACAAGGATATGTCGATGAGGATTGGGAGGAGTTGGATCTCAAGCAGCGTCGATTATCCTATGCCTTGAGAGGGATGTAGCTTTCTTGGTAGATGGAGAGGAAGGTACAGCGTGTGGGAAAGTTAGAGGGTACCTTCATGACGAAGAGTCTAACTAACCGGATCTACTTAAAATTCAAATTGTATACTTGCAAGATGGAGGAGGGCTCATCAATCCGGAACACATCAACAAGTTTGATAGGATCATATCAGTTGAAAGACATAGATGTTAAAGTAGGAGACGAGGATCGGTAGCTTCTACTACTGTCTCTGAAGTCTTATGAGAACACAGTGCAAACACCGAGGCTTGTGGGAGAAAATCGAAGATGGATGAGACTAGAACGGCACTTCTAGCGGACGATCTTGGAGAAGCGCAACTAGTGACACATAATGCCGATGTGAGAACAATGAGGATTGTTTGCAAGAGGAAGGAGCAATGAGCGAGGAAAAGGCAAGGAGGAAAGTCTAGATCTAAATCAAGACCTCTTGGGAAAAGGATGTTTCAAGTGCGGTGAAATGGGCATTTCAAAGTCGACCGTCCAAATAAGAGAGTAGGTGGAAAGAAGAACAACAACAAGACCGAGAGGAGAGAGGGCAAGGAAGAAGCGAGCTACGTTTGAGGAAGGGAGCGATAAGGAATGCTATGTCGTCCGGGTGAGAGATCTCCGGAAGTGGATACTTGATTCTCGGTTGCTCTTACCATATGTGTCCAAATAGGAAGTGGTTTACTATCTGAGAGGCATTGATGGGGAACTGTATTGATGGGAAATAACCATGCTTGTAAAACAATGGGCTAGGTAATATCAAAATCAAGATGCATGATGGAGTGGTTCGAACCTTGGCGGATGTGAGGCATGTTCCCGGACTTGCGGAAGAATCTTATCTCGGTTGGTGCTTTGGACTCGGTGGTTGCGAGTTGTGACGAGGAAGCGGAGTGAAGAAGGTTGTTCGTGGTTCCTTAGTAGTGATGAAGGGTGTTCGTCACGGTAATCTATATACTCTCGAATGCGGCGGTGGCGGGGAGATCTGTGGTTGGAAGCTGAAGGAAGTGGTGGAGACCCATGTGAGCACACCGGTTATGGCATGGCGGCTTGGGCATATGTCGAGAAGGGTCTAGTTCGCTGGTAAAGAGGGTCTGGCGAAGAATCTGAAGGAACCCGGCATGGATTTTTGCGAGGATTGTGTGTATGGAAAGTCACACGTGGTCAAGTTTCCGAACAAAGAAGTCTAAGAGCGAGGGATACTAGATTATGTGCACGGATGTTTGGGGTCCCAACGACAACTTCAAGGGTGGTTCCGTATTATGTCGTTTATTGATAATTATTCTAGGTATGCTTGGATTTACTTTACGAAGCATAAGAATGAGGTGTTCGAGACATTCAAGAAGTGGAGAACAATGGTTGAGAACAGACAGAAAGAAATTGAAGACGCCGAGATCGATAGCGGTCTGAGTATCTGAGATGGTGCTTTCAAGGAGTTCTGTGATCGGGAGGAATTGTTCGACCTTGGGCGATCGAGTCTACAGCCGAGAATGGGGTCGCGGAGAGATCGAACCAACACCGCGAAAAGGCGTGAGTATGCGATCTTATGCGTGATCGGGCAACGAATGGTGGGGCGTATGGCTACAGCTTATTACATTGTGAACCGTTCACCACATTCGACATTGGATGGTGATACACCTATAGGGTGTGGTCGAGAGCATCACGATTATGATAGGCTCGAAATTTTGGATGTACGCCTACTATCACGCCAACGAGGAAAAGCTTGGCCAGGGCGAAGGCAATATTCTTAGGATATGCAAAGGCGTAAAAGGCTATCGCTTTGGTGTCTGGAAGATTCAAAGTTCGTGGTCGCCAGGATGTTACCTTTGATGAGAAATCCATGATTGCGAGGCGCCCAAGGATGATGGTGTTATGGCCCGGTGAGACTTCTAAGTCTCGGGTTATTGAAATAGAACCTAAAGACCAACTAGGTTCTAATCGTGCTCAAGTGGGAAGTCGGGTAGATGATGAGTTTGGCGGGGAGGAGGTTCGCGAGGAAAATACAGGCACTACTGGCCGGCTCGAGGATAATTTGGCTTCCACTAGGCCAAAGCGAGCATACAAGCGTGTTTTGAAGTCGGGGTCGATCAACCCCTAAAGCACTATGGGCTAATATGGTTGAATCGCTCTCGGTGGAGGAGGACGGCCGGTCTCCTTCAAGGAAGCTATTCGGGACAAGGATAGTGAGAGTTGGTTGGGCTGCGATGGAGGAAGAGATGGAATCTCTTGGAAGAACCAAACATGGGAGGTGGTCCCATTGCCCGTAGGAAGAAAAGCTATTGGTTGTAAGTGGGTGTATAGAAGAAAGGAAGATCTTTGAGCTTCGGTGGTGTAAGATACAAGGCGAGGCTAGTGGCTAAGGGTTTTGCAGAAAGAGGGTGTGGATTACAATGAGATATTTTCTCCGGTGGTGAAACATACTTCTATTCGGGTGCTATTGAGTATTGTCGCTCATGGTGATTTTGAGTCGGATCAACTCGATGTTAAAACGACCTTCTTACACGGAGACTTGGATGAAGAGATCTACATGCATCAACCCGAGGGCTACAAGGTTGAGGAAAAGGAGAATCATGTGTGTCGTTTGAGGAAGTCCTTGTATGGATTAAAGCAATCTCCCGTGATGGTACAAGCGATTTGACTCCTTCATCTTTGAAGCATGGGTTTTCCGGCGATCATGATTGTTGTGTTTACATTGAAGCTTGCGGAGGTAATTTTATCTATCTTCTTTGTATGTGGATGACATGCTTATTGCTTCTAAGAGCGGTGGAGATAGATAGGTTGAAATCTCAACTTGGTGAAGAGTTCGAGATGAAGGACATGGGTCTTTGCTAGAAAAATACGGGTATGGAGATTAGAAGAGAGGCGAATCGACGATTGTTCTTAGTCGGAAGGGCTACATAGAGCGGGTGATCGCGAGGTTCGGGATGCAAAGTGCTAAGTTGGTGGTGACTCCATTGGCTCCACACTTTAGGCTTCGGTAATCAATCTCCCACTACAAATGAAGAGAAGGCATACGGTTGTTCTATGCTAGTGCGGTTGGCGGTTTAATGTATGCAATGGTGTGTACCGCCCGAGATATTTCCTGGCGGTTAGTGTGGTCGGTAGATTCATGGCGAATCCGGAAAGGCGACCGAAGCAAAGGAAGGGTCCTCGCACTTAAAGCAGATAAATGATACGGGCCTGTGTTTGGTGGAGAAACATGTCGATTGACGGGTTTGTGGACTCGATTATGCGGGCGATCTAGATAGCGGCGATCTACTCTTGGTTATGTATTTAAGATGCATGGAGCTCCGGTTAGTTGGCGTCGATGTTACAGACTCTGATGGCACTTTCTACTACGAGGCCGAAAGTACATGGCCACGGCAGAGGGAGTGAAGGAAGCATTGTGGTTGTGGGGTCTTCTAGGCGATTTGGGGATTGAGCAGAAAACGTGAACTTGTGGTGTGACAAATGAGTGCAATTCACTTGGCGAAGAATCAGTTCATCATGCTCGTACCAAGCATATTGATGTCGTATCATTTTGTGCGGGATGTCATAGAGGAGGTGATATTTCTCTCATGAAGGTGCACACGAATGAGAATCCCGCGGACATGTTAACCAAGGTGGTCACGGTAGTAAGTTTAAGCATTGCTTAGACTTGCTTCATATCGGCTTCGTGTTGATTTGCCCAAGAGGGCATGGCCCTTCGGACGGTGCGGGTAAGGTGGAGATGTTTTGAGGTGAACTACGGTGAGCTTGATCCCTGGAGGTGCGTAAGCGTCAGCGGTGTAGTGGCATTTGGATTGGCTGGATTGGTGATGATGATCTCTAGATGTTCTTGGTGTTCTTCGGTGTTCGGCCCAAAATTTGAGGTGAATCAAATGATGTGCGAGGTGGAGAATTGTAGAACATGCATAAAACATGCACAAACAGCTTTTCAGTTCAAGAGTCGACTACTAGGCATTGTAGTCGACTACTAGGCATTGTAGTCGACTAATATGAGTTGTAGTCGACTAATATGAGTTGTAGTCGACTAATATGAGTTGTAGTCGACTAATATGAGTTGTAGTCGACTAATATGAGTTGTAGTCGACTAATATGAGTTGTAGTCGACTAATATGAGTTGTAGTCGACTAATATGAGTTGTAGTCGACTAATATGAGTTGTAGTCGACTACTAGGCATTGTAGTCGACTAATATGAGTTGTAGTCGACTAATGCAGGCATTCAGCGGGTCTAATTAGGAATTGGTTTTAAACCCAATTCGTTTAGAGGCTATAAATAACCCCTAACCTGATTGTTAGGATAAGTTTCAAGCACGTTTTGGAGCAGCCTTTGAGAGAGTTTGGTGCATCTTTGGAGAGGAGATCTTTTGAGAGATTGAGAGGTTTGTTTTTTAGGGTTTCTTTGTGAGAACTTGTAATCCTAATTTGTATTCTCTCTTTCTATTAGTGAAAATCCCCCCTCCTTACCCCGTGGACGTAGGCAACTTGCCGAACCACGTAAATCTCGTGCCTTTACTCTTTTATTGTGTTTTTGCTTTCTGTTTGCGGTGGTTTCTCTCGACGGTTCCGCGGTCCGCGCGCCCAACAGTTGAGCATCTCCATTTTTAAGGGGGCAAGAATTATGAAGAGGACAGTAAACGTGTCATCAATTTTACCCAATTGACGAGGAGGGAAATTTTAGTATGATGTTTACATGTTTTCTGTTTGATTAGGACTTTGGTAGCTAGGAAGCAGTTCAACAATAATTAAGGTTTGTGATGCTTGAAGTTTGGCTTTTCGAAAATCTAGAATAAAAAAGTAAGGATTGCGATCCAAATTAAATGGTGAATGTCAACATTTTATAATAAAACATTATTTCAAATTTGTTAGTTCGTAGGTGCATACAATTTTAGGGAGTACCACTCTATTGTCGTGCAAGAAGTGTGATGATACAAATTAGGTGGGTTTGTTAGACTAACAAAATAGTTTCTTTGCTTTCTTCTGTTTGGGATTCTAGCAAATATATGCCCTGATGTTTTTTTTTGTTGAAAGTTACATATTTTACCTTGTCTTTTGTCATTTCCAGATATATCCTTGCTTTTTGGAGTAATTTTGCTACCATATAATTATCCTGGAGGACGTTTATAAAATCACAGTTACAGTTTTAATAAATTGATAAATAATTAACTTAAGTTTTGTTGTGGGATTCAACTAGCTAATACTTATTTATGTTAGTCTTCTTAGTAAACAAATGGGTTTTATTTATCAACTGACTGGATGTTACATCCTGTAATAGAACTACATTGTTTTCCTTAAATGAGTAATTGGTAGAATTGAGTGTGTCGTTATTTCTTGTGTGTTGTTAAAACCTATATAACATGCTTTGATTCTCAGTATTCATCATCGATTCAATTTTTGTCTATTGGTACCTGGAGGAAAGGATATTTGCGAATTTCACAGCCCCTTTTGGGCATTCCCTCAAGAAATTGAATGTATCCCTCAAGAAATTTCCCTCAAGAAATTTATCGTTCCTGGTATCTTGTTTTAGAGCACGGATTCACACCACTGCTTTTATTTGTCTTTATTTTCCTAAAATTTCATCATTTTACCAAAATAAATAAATAATAATAATCAATTTATATAACTCTTCAAAAGTTGATGTGCATCATTTCAGGATCACATTCATTATAGCATTCCTGTTGCTACTAATGGGCGCTGCACTGAATGATCAACGAGGAAACCAAAATATGTACTTTGGTGACTACTGCTATGTCGTCAAGCCTGGAGTTTTTGCAGGAGGTGCAGTTCTCTCTCTTGCCAGCATATCTCTTGGTATAGTTTACTATGTCGTCCTCTCTTTATCAAAGAGCACCAGTTCTCAGACTTGGGAACCTTCAACTCAGAACCAAGGAATTGCATTAGGACAACCTCAGATCCCTCCTCAAAGTACCCAACCGGTTTTTGTGCATGAAGACACTTACAATAGACAGCAAGTTCCCTGACCAGAAGTCGCTGCTGTTATTCACTTATTTGTATATAGGACATTCCCTGAATCCTTAAGAAGACTGCCGATCAATGAGCTATTTTTGCTGTATTGAATCTTTAACCAAATTGAGCTTTACATGTTTATCTTCAGTTGGATACAAATGCAGTAGCCATCAATTGTGGTACAAATACAATAGTCACTAACAGGTGTTTGTGCACGAAGACACTTACGAGTACTGGTCAATGAGTTATTTTTGGTGTGTTGAATCTTTAATCAATTTCAGTTTAATACAAATGCACTATACATCAACTGTGGTTCAATTTATCGGCACTGAACAAAGTGATAATGTCATCGACAATTGCCTGAAAGCTTTTAGTGCCGTTCACTATAGTTATTCCTTCGGCTTCATCAACCAGAAGCAGATCAAGTTGAGACTGTAGCAAGGATTCTGGCATGAAATGATTCCCTTCTTTAGATCTTCTCCTGATTCTCTCAGCAATTACTTCCTTTGGTGCCTTCAAGCAAACAAATTTCACCTTGCAGCTTGTATAGTACCCAGGGTTGTAGTTTTGATCTGATGATCTTAGGATCTCTCTGTACTTCTTTTGTAGTGCTGAACAAGTGAGGACTACAGTCTCTCCACTGTTGATCTTTTTCATAGTAGCATCTCGGAGTGCTTCAAGCCATGGAATTCGATCTTCGTCTGAAAGTGGAATTCCATTTTTCATCTTCTCTGTATTACAGGAAATGAAAATATTGTTACAGTCTATTAATTGTAGAACTGTCAAAGAATACAGAAATTCTTGGAATACCTTTGTTTTCCTGAGAGTGGAAATCATCTGCTTCGAAAAAGCTGCAACCTAACGATTCTGAGAGTTTCTGGGCGACTGTCCTGTAAATAATAGCGAAATAGTCGTAAATCCTAAAAAAATATCGAGATACATCACAATATGGTCATTTGTTTGATAAAATATATTTGAAAAACAAAAGCATTGTGCTTAATATTCTCATATCTATGGATCTCAAGCTCCACTGGTATCAAATCTTATTACATCAAAAAGCACAGAAAAACTGCACCTTATCCGTCTCGATCAGCAGGGTCAGATGTGGAAAACAATCTCAATCAAGAGAAGACACAAAAAAAAGCAATGAACTAGCTGTTACAGCTTTGTCGATAATCTTAGTCATGCCTAAAAACATTCCCAAATCTTGCCTGAAATCTTTCTAAGCTTTGATCGGCAATGTATACGTGTATCATGTTCATCTCTTCATTGTGTACATCTTGTGTGCTTTATCCGTGTATCTGATTGTGTTGTATTCAATTGGTTCACAATAATAGCTTCAAGAAATTTCTACTACATTCACCCAAAATCTACTTTATTTAGATCCAGATCATTAAACACATCATTTTTCATTCACCCAATATTCATTGTATATTCTTCAAAGCATACACATCCTCTAGAAGAAAAAAAAAGTGATATTTTGTTCATATTATCTGTAATTTATTTATTTGCTTCCATTTAAAAATCTTCATTTTTGGCTGATTAAAATTAGGGGACTTACGATTTGCCTGACCCACTCACCCCCATGATCACGATGGCAAATCCTGCAAAATTTCAGAATAATTACTCAAACACAAATAAAACTACAAATCAAGAACCAAAGATAATTAACTAATCTAGTAACTCAAAAAATAAAAAAATAAAAATCTAAGAATTTGGGTATTAAGAATCTAATCAATTAGGACTAAAATCTTTTAAACCAAATTAAATAAATTGTTGGGGGGGAATTGAGAAGAAGAGTACCTTGAGCCTTGAGGTCAGCAGCCATTGAGACGATCGTGAAGATTGAAAAGGGGAAAAAACGCGATCTCTATGAACAAACTAAAAGTGATAAAAGAGACGTGCTCATTTCAGCCTGCAACTCTTATCTACCGCGCTGACGTCATCATCGCTCAAAAATATTATTCATCGTCAAAACCCATGACCAAATGTATTAATCCTCTTTATCTATACATAACATCATTAAGGAATCATTAGCCTTTTTTTTATTAATGTGTACGGGAAAAAATTAACTGTGATTAAAGAACATAAACTTTAGTTAATTAATTAATTAATTAAAAATAACTATATCTATATACAGTTCCCGCCTCGGCAACGCCGCGACGGTTGATGATGGGGAATTTTGCGAATAACACCCTCTCTTGTAGAGGAGTGGGTCCCACCTAACACCATATATGTATATTTCACTGACAGAAGGGGCCCACGTGCTGTCTCGTCCTTTCTCTCTTCCCCCTCAAAAATCGCCCTCTTTCTCTCTCTCTCTCTCTTAACTCCAAATCTTTTGAAAGAGTCTCACTCCTCTCTCTCTCTCTCTCTCTCTCTCTCTCTGTGATTTTCCCCCCTTTTGTCTTCTCTTTTGTATTCCCCTCTGAAAATTGGGGATCGGGAGAAGGAGATCGGACGTCAAGATTGGATTTTTGGGTAATTTTTTATGCTTTTTGCCTGATTTGGATGGGTGTTTGCATGTATGAGATTGATTAGAGAAAATTACAACGCCAGTTCACTTTTTGTCTTAGTCGAGATCGGTAATTTGCAGTTATAATGGCACTGGTTATTTGAAGCACTTGCTGATTTGGTTGGCATTGGTGATTTTTTTTTAGGGTTGATCAAAAAATTTGATCTTTCTTTTCTCAATTCGTTTATCTTTAACATCTTTTATTTGATTGAGGCTCAGATGATCAATGAATAAATTAATGCAGTCTAAATGTTTCTTTCATAATATATATTTGCAACAGTCCAAATAGGTGTTGAGTGCAAATTGCTGCATACTTGTAGGTAATGAATGGATACAAATAACTTTTGGAATTTAGAAGGGATAAGGGTTCTTCATGTAATATCTTTGTAGCTGCATATATAGTTCATACACAGTGGATAGAGGGTCATAGTCCCTTTCATCTTAAAAAGCTCTTAGAGTCATTTTCGATTTGGTTGTGTATCCTTTTATGATAGGGGTGATCATTAATTGATTTGAAACCGATTAAAACCGACCAAATTTCAACCGTTCGGTTCAACTGTTTTAGAACATTTTCAGGTTAGTTTGGTCCGAAAAAATTTCAACTCGAACTGACCGAACCAACCCTGCTCTTGGTTCTCTAAAATCCATACCCTTTCTTTATTTTCATTGTCCAAAAAATTTCTTCTCTCTTTTTTTTAATAATTACTTCAGTTGATGTGCATTGTTTTTTGTTGATCTCTTGATTTGTGTCCTTTTTTCACCGAACCCTTGAACCACATCTTTACTTTTGAGCGAAAATAGCCTATTTTCTTAACTAAGTGGGTCAAAACCCAAACCAAACAGACTGAACCAAACCGCATTGAACTAATTTGGTTCAAGCTGGCTCCAAATCAAGAACATTTTGGTTTAGCTTGCTCAAAATTTGTATTGAACACTAGTTAGATGGAGTGTTTGATAGAGATCTTTTTGATATTTTTGTTGATTTAGGAATTAGGATGTTAGATATAAATAAAACAAGGATTATTATTTATGATTAGGATTATTTTTTCCGTATTTCCTCACTTGTAAACCTCTAGGCGGCTTTAGTTTCCCCCATTACTTTTGCGATGGAAATTTTCAAAATATCGAGAAATGATACTATCCTTATTTTCTCCTCTTGTTCTGTTCCTAAAATTCCTCCATTTTCCTTTCTTACTTTTCTTTGCATCTTCTGCATAAAAATGCCAGTAACAACAATCAAAGCACCTGATCTAAGCGTTCGCCTTCCAGTAAACCAAATTTTATGCAACTTTCGTTTAGTGCGGATCTGATTATAACGTGTAGCTAACTAGTAAAGAGATCTCTACAAAACTAGGTACACTGCAAATTTCAGGTGTCAAAATAAAGGGGAATCTGGTTTCAAAGTGCCTTGGTACTTGGTACCGGTTCCTAACTCCATGGAGAACTATCTGGTTTCATTCATTTTTTTCACGACTTGCTTCTTTTATATCTTCCTTATAATTTTAGTTTATTAATTTATAACTTTTTTTTAAACATTTGACTTGACTGATAACCTAATAAAACTTTCAGGTGTTTAACAAATGATAATCTGAGTAAGTAGAACAACTGACTGATGACAGAGTGCCATGGTTGATCTTGGCACCTTGTTCTTCTGGAAACTGCAAAGCTTCTTAGGCATGTCTGCATTCTTTAAACTTTGTAAGAAAATCCTTCTGTGTATGGCTTGGAATCAGTGAATTGAAGAATTTAATTACTGAGTTGCACTATGGAGAGTGAAGATCCAACAATCGCATCTCCAAAGTCCCCAAGGTCTCCCAGAACACCTCGTGGGAAGCACAACTCCAGCAAAGGTAGTCCAGTGGGGCATAACAGGCATCCACACTCAGGAAGAGATGGCCTCGTGGTAAGTATTTTTATTTTTCTTAACATGCATTTATCAATATGTTTAGTATGTAAAGTAGTTTCTGGAGATGCAATGATTAATCCCTTGGTCATAGGTTATAATTAAGGCTTTACAGTTTTGTTCCATCATCATATTTATACTATTTTTTTGTTTGCGTTTTTTGTCAAGTGTTTGTGCTCTGGTAGTTATAACAAACCTATTCTTGCTCTCAAGGCTTGTGGCATTTAGACCTATATTCAAAATCTCCTTAGTGGCATTTGGACCTACCTTGAGCGAGTTATTCTATTAACAACATATTCTTGAAAGATAAGAGTACATTTACCTTCTCCTGGATCCAAAAATAAGTTACTCTATGACAAAGTGTTGGCCAGGGTTGATTCATGATTTAGATCTAGGTTGATTCTTGATAAATAAATTCAAGTATAGCTTCCATCATTCTTCAATATGCAATTCTTAATGCAATTGAATATGTGTCTATCATATTCCTTTACAACACATCCAACTGACATATTAGGCCTTATTTGTTGTTTAACTTTTTCAATTTTTATTCCCTTTTTCTTCTCCTTAGTATTTAAATAGGAAGAATCCTGTTTTAGGTCAATTTATAATATTACATAGGCATGATTGACAAAATATTTATGTAAGCTGTTATAAGATCATACTTGTGTCTTTTAGATGTCCTTTGTATGCGATTTACAGTTGATTATTTTGTTTTCAAAAAAATTCATTTTTTGAATTATGTGAAAGAATTCAAGTAAACGAAGTAGATATTTTGAAAACATCAGACAGCAAATTTCTTTTGTTTAGTAAACATTCTTTTAGTCCATAATGCGTTGATGCAAATTGGTTTAGTTATGTGGAGTCTCTTCCAATTTGACTAATTGTTTATGGAAACCTGTTGTTGCAGGAAAACGACCTGTTAACTTCTAGTAAATTATCGGTAGATTTTGAAGAGTTTAAAAGAAGGCTACAGTGATAGTTGAAGAATACTTCACAACTGATGACATGATGTCAACTGCAAATGAACTGAGGGACCTTTGCCGGCCATCATATCACTACTATTTTGTGAAAAAGCTTGTCTCATTAGCCATGGATAGGCATAACAAAGAAAAGGAAATGGCTTCAGTTCTTCTTTCAACTCTCTATGCAGACGTGGTCGATCCCCCCCAAGTCTACAAAGGTTTCTGCATACTAGTCGAAGCTGCAGATGACTTATCTGTAGATATACCCGACACTGTGGATGTTCTTGCTCTTTTCATTGCTCGGGCAGTGGTCGATGAAATACTCCCTCCAGCTTTTCTCACAAAAGAGAGGACAAACTTAGCAGAAGACTCAAAGGGGATTCAGGTGTTAAAGAGAGCAGAAAAAGGCTACTTATCAGCTCCCTCCATGCTGAGATTATACTGAGAAAATGGGGAGGAAGTAAGAGCACTACAGTGGATGATGTAAAAGCTAACATTAACAATCTTCTGATTGAGTATATTGCAAGTGGAGACAAGAAAGAGGCTTGTAGCTGTATTAAGGATCTTAAAGTTCCTTTCTTTCACCATGACATAGTGAAGCGAGCACTAATTTTAGCTATGGAAAGACGATTAGCTGAGGGACTGATCTTGGATTTGCTTAAGGCGGCTTATGAAGAAGGGATAATCAATGCCAGTCAAATATCTAAAGGATTCAACCGTCTCATTGATACGATTGATGACTTGTGCCTTGACATTCCAAGTGCGAGAAGTCTCTTGCAGTCTTTGATATCAAAGGCAGCATCAGAAGGATGGCTTTGTGCTTCCTCTTTGAAGCCAATTCATGTCCAACCACAGAAACAAGTGGAGGATAAGACAACCAGGCTTTTCAAGACAAAGTCTGCAACGATCATCCAAGAATATTTCTTGACAGGTGATATCCCAGAAGTGATTAGTAGTTTAGAGGCAGAAAACAAATTGTCCTCCGCCTCATTGAACGCTATTTTTATCAAAAAGTTGATAACCCTAGCAATGGATAGAAAGAACCGGAAAAGGAAATGGCTTCAGTGTTATTAACATCACTTTGTTTCCCAGCAGAGCATTTAGTGACAGGCTTTCTTTTATTGATTGAGTCAGCAGAAGACACTGCATTGGATATTCCAGCTGTGGTAGAGGATTTAGCCATGTTTTTAGCGAGGGCCGTAGTTGATGAAGTACTGGCACCATTTCACTTGGAGGAAATTGAGAATCAGTGTGAAGGGTCAATTGAAGCAAAGTCCTCAATCTTTCACGTTCGCTTCTCAAGGCTCGCCTCTCTGGGGAGCGAATATTGAGGTGTTGGGGTGGAGGTGGGAGTAGCAAGACTGGATGGGATATTGATGATGTTAAGGACAAGATTAGTAAGTTGATAGAGGAATATGATTCTGGTGGGGATGTGAGAGAGGCTTGCCGATGTATAAAGGAGCTTGGAATGCCATTTTTCCATCATGAGGTGGTGAAGAAGGCACTGGTGAATGTGATGGAAAAGAAGAATGAACGGTTGTGGAGATTGTTGGAGTGTTGTTATTCTATGGGTTTAATCACATCACATCAAATGACGAAAGGGTTTGGGAGAGTTGCAGATTGTATGGATGATCTTGTGCTGGATGTACCAGATGTGGAGAAACAATTCAAGTTTTATGTTGACAGAGCCAAGAAGGAAGGCTGGGTTGATTCTTGCTTTTCCTCTGAGAGATCAGTAGCTGCATTAGAGAATGGCATTGCCAGCAAAGCCTAGGCTTCAAAACTATACGAGATCGTGACATGGTAAACATCATATTAAGTAAGTTTTCTTCTCATTTTTGAATTACATGTAGTTTCTTTGCAGGTTATTATTGGAAGAGAGTACATCCTTGTGACTCAGAGTTCATGAAACTATTCTGGATAATGGTTATTAGATGACATATAATAGGAAAAATGCTAATCAAATGACTAAACTTATTTGAATTATCCTTCGGATTTTGTCTACTAACGACATTTCCCTAAAATATTAGTTAAAACTGTCTGCAATAGTGCTGTGATTTTTTTTTTTTTGTCAACATTTTAGTTGGCATAAAACCATCAGTCATGCATTATACTATTGCATACTATGTAATTTATATGTGATTTTGTTCTTTGTTCAGTAACTTAAGAAATTTTGAGACTACATGTGTTGGTATCTAGCTTTTTATGGCCAAAAAAAAAAAGAACTCTGAGCCTTGGACTCCGTAGAGCCTATGTTTTCATTATTAACGTCTTGGGTAGTTTAATTTCCTATCCAATTTCCTTCAGGCCATTGTTCACATTCTTGAACTGCATACGCTAACTGTTCTTAAATCGGTATCGCAGGTCATTCATAGTCCATTATATGTTCTTTCTCCACCGACATGGTGTCCACAGTGCTCTCCGTTTTTATTGTTTAAAGCTCCACTCAATTTGTTCTTTATATTCATTCTTCCCTACAAAGGTGATTCACTTTGGGATCCATTCAATTCTGGTTTTACCAGGAGACGAGACAGGAACGCTAATCTTCTCATCTTCTTATTTTGTAATTCATTTCTCTTTGTACTGCTATTCTTATTGTTTGCTTCTTAGTGTTGTAGCTGATGTAATAAGGAACTAATAGTTTGTGTTGATTCTATTGTATGTGTTAACTGGAGGATAAGGATGATATATAAGGACTCTATTGAACATTCGCAAGATGTTGAGGGCCTGTTTGGCAAGTTGATAGAAATCAGGCCAGCCCAGTTTTATTTTGTTTAACCAAGCCATAATTGAACGCGGTAAGGGGTGGTTCAATTCTAGCCTGGTTAAGAGGCTGAAAATTGAACTAAAATAAGTTGGGCCAGAGCTGGCCCAACTTTCCCAAACACAAAACTATATTAAAATTAGATTAGGTTTTTTGAACCTGGCCCGGCTTTAGCGGTTTGCCAAACAGGCCTTAAGAGTTTCTTGGAATGGAAAGGTCATAAACTTGGTGTTAAATCATCTATTGTGAGTGCTTGATTTATATACTCCAATTTGTTTGACTAGTTATATGACGAGTACCTGCAGTCATTTACAGACTTAATATCAATTGTTCGGTTGTAAGAAAAGCTGTTGATCAACAAATAGCTTACACACGATTCTTTTTTACGGCAGTTATTTGTCAGCAAGTGCTTCGTAGAGCTTCGAAAAAAAATGAGATGTTAAGCTTTGAACTCTCGACATTCTATCACCCACCTACCTTGTAAAAACAATTTGGTGTAAGTATTTGCGTTTTGTTAACTTGAAAGCTAACATCAAATATACTCTTCAATTTCACAAAACAGAAAGCTAACCATCCAGAATCTAATTATCATATGACTGACAAAGAAGATACACAGAAAACTAACCATTCAGAATCTAATGATCATTAGATAATTCTGATACAAAATACACACCACTGGCCCTTTAGATGCACCAGTTTCATTCTAGGCAAAACAGAAATAACTAACAACATCATCATCCAAATTATTTTACAGCATACAGAAATGCGAGCTCCCTTACCTGAAGCTGAAGCTCATCAAAACCTGAGATCAAACCAAACCAAAGTCGATAATGGTGTCTTTCACCAAGATCAGAAGCAACACCTTGAGATAAATCAAAACCCACTTCCTTGTAACCTCCTGGTGAACATAATCAAGAAGGATCTCCTTGAAGAATCCGTAGATCTGCCAGTACACCGAGACGATTAGCAGAGAAGTGGTCAGAGGTGACTTTGATATGAGGAGGAGAGCAGGGATCAGAGCATAGGTGATTTTTTGAGAAAGCTCAAGTCTCTTGAGCTTCAAGCTTTCATTTACGAGTCCGCTGCTACGAGTTTTGGTCGAGCTTGCTTCTAGAGGACTGAAACATAGAACCTCTTTTTCTTTCAAGCTTTCGATCCTGCTAGCTGCCTTAATGATTTCCTGCAAAATCTCTCACCTCATTAAGGGCCTATTTGTTTGCAAGTAAGTAATTATGAAGTAGCTAAAATAAAGAAAGTAGAGGCTACTTCTACTACTCCGAGCAAAAAAAAAAAAACATGTTTGTTTTTCTGAAAAACTTATTTCCAATACTTCCTCAAACGCTGATGTGGTGCCTACGTGTCATCCTTACTTTCTAAATATTTTTCCGCCCCTCAAGGCTCGGAAGTAGGTGAAATGGGTATTAATTACGAAATGAATAATTTTTCTTATTAATATTTCCTTTATTAGTTACTTCCTAACAACTTTTCATTGCTATCGAAATAAAAAAAAATTGAATGAAGAATAAGAACTATTATTTCCACTACTTCAAAAATATGAGAAACAAACAAAAAATATTACTTCTACTTTTTCATACTTCATAAATTTAAAAGTTACTTCTTTGATCTATTTCAGATCTTAGAATTATTTTATTTAGTAGGATATTTTATTAGTAGGTAATTTAAAGAAAGTCTGAAGAAATAAAGAAAAGCAACCATGGCATTCATGGCTAGACTAAAGAAGCAAACAGAACCCAAGTCAGGCTACAAAATAAATTAATGATCATATTTATATGTGGTTGTAATTTTATTTTATTTTTAGATATATGTGGTTGTAATTTTATTTTCCCCTTATTTAAATAGCCTAACTGATTTAATAATAACAATGAGTACCTCTTTAGAATTATTTGGAAAAATATTTACGAGCAATTGGAACTACTATTATATTATGTTAATAATTCTTTATGTTTATTATAAATTATTAATATATTCTAGTGAATGACTAATTTTTGGGAAATTTGCTACGATGGTTGCTACTGATGGTGGTTTTGTTTTGCCTACGATGGTTACTTTCTGATGGTGTTTTCTGATGGTTTGTTACGCTATTTTGCTACGATAATTTGTTTTCGTTTGCTATGAAGTGTGAATAGTGTTTTATTAGCTGTCATTTTAAAAAGTTGTGAACAAATATTTGTGCAATGTCTGCGTGTAAGATAATTACTACCTCTCTTTTTACTCCCTTATCTACTACCACTATTGCCCGTGACTGACGATAGGGTAGGAGCCCTAGGATCATTAATTTATTTTGTAGCCGTACTTGGGTTCCTGTTTGCTTCTTTAGTCTAGCCATGAATGTCATGGTTGCTTTTCTTTATTTCTGCTCGTACTTTCTTTATTTCTGCTAGCACTTTCTTCCTCTTGTAGTTCTTCTATTCTTTTATCACATTTATTTAGCCATCTTTGTGTACGTTCTTGATCTTCCCTTTCATTTTCTAGTTTTACTTGGAAGTGTTTTAATCTAAACCTGATCTCCCTTAATTCTTCACTTAATGCTTCACCCACTCGTGTTAGTTGTTGTTCACTTTCACCGAGGTATCCTGGTACAAAAATACACACCACTGGCCCTTCAGATGCACCGGTTTCATTCTAGGCAAAACAGAAATACCTAACAACATCATCCAAATTACTTTACAGAATACAGAAACGCGAGCTCCCTTACCTGAAGCTGAAGCTCATCAAAACCTGAGATCAAACCAAACCAAAGTCGATAATGGTGTCTTTCACCAAGATCAGAAGCAACACCTTGAGATAAATCAAAACCCACTTCCTTGTAACCTCCTGGTGAACATAATCAAGAAGGATCTCCTTGAAGAATCCGTAGATCTGCCAGTACACCGAGACGATTAGCAGAGAAGTGGTCAGAGGTGACTTTGATATGAGGAGGAGAGCAGGGATCAGAGCATAGGTGATTTTTTGAGAAAGCTCAAGTCTCTTGAGCTTCAAGCTTTCATTTACGAGTCCGCTGCTACGAGTTTTGGTCGAGCTTGCTTCTAGAGGACTGAAACATAGAACCTCTTTTCCTTTCAAGCTTTCGATCCTGCTAGCTGCCTTAATGATTTCCTGCAAAATCTCTCACCTCATTAAGGGCCTATTTGTTTGCAAGTAAGTAATTATGAAGTAGCTAAAATAAAGGAATTAGAGGCTACTTCTACTACCTCCGAGCAAAAAAAAAGCATGTTTGTTTTTCTGAAAAACTTATTTCCAATACTTCCTTAAACACTGATGTGGTGCCTACTTGTCATCCTTACTTTCTAAATATTTTTCCGCCCCTCAAGGCTCGGAAGTCGGTGAAATGTGTATTAATTACAAAATGAATAATTTTTCTTATTAATATTTCCTTTATTAGTTACTTCCTAACAACTTTTCATTTCTATCGAAATAAAAAAAATTTGAATGAAGAATAAGAACTACTATTTCCACTACTTCAAAAAATATGAGAAACAAACAAAAAAAAGTAATACTTCTACTTTTTCATACTTCATAAATTTAAAAGTTACTTCTTTGATCTATTTCGTACTTTCAATACTTCTGTCAAACCAAACAATACTTCTGTCAAACCAAACGGGCCCTAAGTAACATTCAGGAGAATTGCCTCCAAGAACAAATCAAACAATAAAAGAGGACATTTACCTTTTTTTCCGCAGAATGAGAAATCTGGGAGATGGGTCCTCCTTGTGCTTTCACAGAAAACCAGCGAGGCAAGTCTTTCCCATACTCCAATAAGTTCTGCTTAGGAAATGGGTACCAGACAATCATTTAGAGCACAAAAACAACAAGCAAAGGAAACTCACACATAAATGTTTAGGCTTTTTTTCACAAACTAATAAGATCCACACACAACATAACCAATTACGAAATCACGAGCTGCTTGCGTGTTTCAATAAAGCTTTTTAACAAGATAAACAATTGCAAATTTGCAAATGAATTCAGTCATTTTGAGTCCAATCATTCGTCGGTCTAATGTGGAACTAAAATGATAAAAGCGCTAAGATAATGAAGGAGGCCGATTCTGTTTACCTTTGGCTTTGGAGAGGCGAGGACAGAGGAGATCGCTGGCGACGCGGGGAGCTTCGAGCTTGGATCAGACGACGGTTGAGCTCTCGCGATGGAGGCGAGGTAACGGAGGGCTCCAGAGGAGGCGAGGGGATCGACCGGAGGGAGAGAGGGATGGAGGAGAGCGCGAGCTAGGGTTTGGGTTTTCGATCGGGCCAAGATACGAGAAGCCATCGTCATCGATCGCTCAGCAGAAGAAGAAAGAAAGAAACTGGGATTAGAATCTAGAAGGAGCTTCCCTCGATAATAATAGGCGGAACTATTTACAACTAAACCCTTAGCCAAAATATTTTCTCAAAACCCCTTGCAGAATGATAATTGATGAAGGCCTGTTTTCCTTTTTCTTTAAAAAAAAAAACTGTAGTACAATTTCATTTTATTCAAATAATAGTGATACTTACATTTTATTTTTATTTAAACGTACTAGTACAATTTCCTTGTAAAATACTAATAGTAAATGTAGCAGATTTAAGAGCATTGTTGGCTAATTAATAAATAAGTATTTCAACTTCCCCTCATAAGTAAAGAGGGGGAAAAGAAAAGAAAAAAAAAAGAATAAGAAGAAAGAAAAAATAAAAGAAGAGAAAATAAATGAGAAAAAGAGAACATCAAGAACCAGCGGCATAACGGGATCGTTAACTGACTTAAACCAAACTCACGGCATAGCGGTATCCACATGCTAATTTATCACTAAGCTTTGTCACCAACATCTTATTTCTATCTTCTTCATGAGAACATCCAGTATAAAATTGATAAAATCAGTTACTTTTACCCATCGAACACAATTCAATACAAATGTTTGCTCTCAATATCCAACAATATTTCCCTAGGACTCGCGGTGCTTCCCATCTAGTGGCATTCAAATGCAAGCTACAGATATTACACTTTTACATCTCAACTGTTTCCTGACAGTTAAAATGGAAGAATACAGAGACTAATCTTTCTCGTCTCAATTATCTCCCGCAGTTAAGTGGAAAATACAGAGATTAACCTTTCACCTCAATTATTCACATGCCTTTAGAAGACCAAGGAGGTTAACAAGCTTATCAATGACCCCTTGAAGAAACAATTATGACTTAGCCCCGCGTAACATTATGGGTGGAAGAAAGAATTGCTATCGGTGAAAATTTTGGACGATGGAGGGAAAGACCAATGTAGGAATTATCATTATGGGAAAAGAATTATGAGGCAACAATGAGGGTTACAAGCATATCAGTTAGTTCATTATTGAACAGACAATTGGTCAGGAGGTTAATGGAGTTTCGATCAATACTGACACAAAGATGGAAATCTCAATTAGAATGAGAATCAATCAAGTGCGAAGAGTGCGCACTTATTCTTGCACTCCAGATGAGGAGCTGTTATTAGGGTCATTTAATTTGTAAGAATGCGAGAATTTGGGTGGGAGGGTCATAAGGGGGCCGTCCCCACTTTGGTTCAGCAATGCCAACCCCAACGAATATCCGAGAGCTTTACTCACAGAAACTGCCACAGCATTGCCAATCTGCCGGTACCTGCATGTCCAAATTCAATCAGGACTCAATACAGAATCAGCAAATAATGTAACAGTAGAAAAAGTTTGACTGGAATTTTTTTAAATTTTTTTTATAAAGCAGTGTGTATGACAGGAAATTGGTTTATGTGTTGCCCAAATGAAAATAGAGTTGAGTTGTATAAAAGAAATACTAACAAACAGATAAGAAGGAAGAAAATCTGATGGTAGAAAAGCAAAGGATGGTCAAAATCAAAAGCATTTGTGCCTTCCAATTTAACAATTAACGTTAAATTTAATTATCAGGCAGAAATTTTAATAGGAAAAAGAATCTTATCATGCTATTGCCTGACAAGGCCACTGAAAATCAAAGTTCAAACCAGAATCAATTTCTTCTTTTGCAGATAAACGATTAATGTTAGTTAAACTAAAAGTAAATTTGTTGTGAAATACTCCCTCAGCTTTTTCTATTCATTCGAAAATTTCCTATCAAAGAATTATTAACTATAAAAACAAGATACACATTACTTAATAAGAAAATATTGTTTTTTAAAAATTTAACTAACACGCACTACTCCATTTCAAGGTACCATAGCAAGGCTATTTTCGGTTAAACATAAAACCCCAGTCTTCAATTATAATCATCTCTACTGCACAAATCTTGAATCCTGATCCGATAAATTTCTGAACGAATATGTTAACAGTAGGCTTGTGCAGTAATAGAAACAGAAGTCAAGAGAAAAAAATAGGATAGGAGAGTCCTTGATCATCATGGAAATATGCTTCCCTTTTTAAGCCTTATTAATGCATGCTCTGATGTTAACCACATTTGCTGCATCTTTGTTTCATGTACAAAAAATCATAGCAAACATGTACGAGACAAACGATAGTCGTCTGGATAATTCAATAACAGAGAGAAGATGGTAGCCGTTATTACATATAAAAAAAACCAAGCCAAACTGAGAAGTGAATTTACCTCCAGAAACAACTTAAAATAAGACAATTTCAAAGATAAAAAAAGGCTCTTTGAGCGGGGGAACTTGCATAAGGTAGTGACAACAATCCATATTAATAATTAGAAAATTCTAATCTAATATACTATCGAAGTAAATGCCACAAGTGAAGTGCTCAAGTTCAAAACTGAAAAAAAAAAAAAAAGAACAGAAAAGGTATATCTAGTTTAAGGATTGCAAGAATAAGTACAGTATAAATACCTTTGCTTCACTGTCCCATAGAAGTGATAGTGATCAGGAAAGCCTTGAGCTCTTGCAGCCTCCCGAATTGTAAGGACTCTATCTTGTTCTGGATGTAATATCGTCTGGAATGAAAGGTTATATTTTAATCTGGCAGTGACTATAACAGAATGATCAAAAGATAAATTGCACATTTACCATTCCTTTCTTTTAAATTTTATTTCTGACCCTCCCTAAACTTTCATATATTTCATATCCCAACCTTTTGACAGTTTGAAAGCTGCCACGTCTTAAAAAGAATAATTTTATCATAACCACATGCTAGTCATGTACAGTTTTGCCATTATGACTATGTGGCAAAATGGTATCATGAAAATTAAAAAAAGGTATGATGCAACTTTTAACATGAAAATGTAAAGAACATCATGGAAGCAATATATCCACCCTAACAAAAATAGCATTATCTGGAAATTTAATTTATTGGCATAGAAGCTAATGGCATATCAAACAGCAACGTCATGTAAAATGTAAACAGTATAATAGAAGTGCAAAAACAGTAGCATGAGATCAACAATTGTACCATGAAATTAACAATATTGGTATATAAAATGCACTGGATTAGCTTTTTCAATCTGTAATATTCTGTCTTCCGATGTAGGGGCAACAAGTGAAGAGTTATTAAAATGAGGGGTAAGGTATGACTGAAAGCCGATGGAGAAGTTTAAAAAATTGCAAAATGAGAGTGCAGAAACATTTTTCCCAAAAGAATACCCAAATAAGTTTAGTCGATTTCCCTACCTGGCTATGTGAATCAGGAACAGTTAGCACTGTTGGCACTATCTCGTCCCACCATAATCGAGAGAATGGTCTGCAAACAGCATCATAAGTTACCGTCAAAAACTATAAGCAAAAAGGGATTTTTATCGTTCATGTCTACAAGATTTTCAAATATTTGGACTTACTTTAATGTCTTTCCTTGCCAGAGGTTCAAGGTCCAGTCTGGAACCTGAGGAGGAAAAGGAAAATTTCCCAACATAATTATTCTTGAAGGCATGCCAAACAAATCATAATAATATTCATAAATTAAAACCAGGTTTAAAAGTTGTGGTACGTATAAAATCATTGTCCAAACCATTCTGAACGATTTTAATAGTTGTAGAATATATTACTGTTATTTGAATGATTTAAAGTGCAACTGCAATTTCAGAAAGGTGTAGTATGTTACTGTTATTTTAAACTGGGAGGAGAGTAAGGGATGCTGAAAACAAAACGAATGAAGTAGTATTGAATAATTTTGATGCAATAAAAGGGGAAAATAGAGAAGATCTGCAAAATGACTTACCAGTGGCCTACCAGATGGCAATAGTACCCGATCCATTGCTGGATCAAACTGAATTTTATTGTTAGCGTCAACAACAAGACCAGGAAGATCCCTTAAGTTTGCACCCTACAAGAAGAATACTTTACTTGGAATAATTTACTAATGATGGTTGGATTCTATATGAAACGAGACATGGTTTGTAAAGACCTTTCTCTTAGGAATTTGGCAAACTCTCAAGTAGTCATCATCACTTAGTCGTTGAGGACGATGGTCATACAACAAAGATGTTTTTACATTATTCACTGTTGATCCCAACATCTCTGCAATTATTGAGAACACTTCAGAATCCAAGATCATTAGCAACTACATATTGTACACATCAATAAATTGTGAGGTAGACCACAACTTAAAATCATATTGCAAACCTGGTAGAGGACAGATTTCAAGATGGTATCAAGCTACCCACGATAAGGATTGGTAACAATATGTTAAAGAGAAAAAAGGACAAATGAAAGAAACTTCAGTCATCAAATTTTCGTACTTCGAGGACTTAAAGCCATGATAACAAGAATGTATAACTCCTGATATTGAAACCAAAAATGTGAACTGCAATTGCAGACAGCACCGAGATTTTAAAAATTGTGCTTTATGACTTGTATATCCTCACTCAACTTTTTGCAACATAAAATAACTCGAGGACTTAAAGTCATGATAGCAAGAATACCATATATAAAGCATCCTGAATAGATAAAGAAAACCATTATCTCAAAAGGAAGCTAATTAAGCGGCACCTCCTGGCTGCCGATCTTTATATAATACAACATAAGAAATGGGATGCAGAAAACATATCAAAGTAGCGAGATAAAAAACTAAGATCGAGCAATTGTTTCAGTAAACTGTAAATTCTGTTACTTATGGCTATTGAAGAGTAAAAAAAGGAACAGGAAAAGACCATATGTTCATACAAATCTGCAATTTGGTCCTAAAGATAAAGTAAATTCTTACAACTAAGTTGACAATCAACTCACCTGACTTGGGGGCCCTGATATATCTCTGAAACTCATTTTGAGGATCTTTCCCATATTTCATTTGCTCTCGATCTTCCTGGTTTGTCACCTGGAAGCAAGATGAACCTGGTGAAGGATAAATTACAAGCACCAGAGGATTATAGTTGGGAAACTTACCGCTGGAAGATCAGAAAAAATATCTTCGAGAACGACAGCCCTTTCCAACGCCCGTGGTTGGCCTTCATCATATCCAACAACGCTACGCTGTAATATACATTTGAATTTCCATGACATTACATGAATTGTAAAGAGTTCAGATAATGAACTTGAAGGAACATGAAATTGGCGGACTACATATTTACCGAATATAAAAAGAATGAGGAGAGGTAGATCGTGTGTGTAAATGGAATGCAGAACTAATAATTTTCTACAAGATTGAATAATATTTTCAGTCGTAGAATCCAGATCAATGATCCTAATATCAAACTAGTGGTTGGATCAAGGATCAAGCTGAAAATCCAATCTGATAAACTAGATGGGTAAATCCAATCAGGACTCTAATGAATAAACTACAAATCATGCTATATCAGAGGGAAAGTTCCATGCCATATTTCTTGGCATAAAAACTGATTTTGCCACTTTATAGCTTTATCATGCATTCCCATTTATTAAAAAGGCCCCTAGATATTAGCAACATTGGCCAAAAAAATGGCACTCTTCTTCCAGAAATGTTCCATTGTACAAGTCCTACTCATATTAACAAATGAAAAATCAAGTTCACTAAATTACCAACTAGTTGTTGATTGAACGCACCTCAAATTCTATGGGAGCATAACCTTTCAAGATTACTTCATGGGTCGGAAGAGGAAATTGTGGCAATTTCTGCAGGAGAAAGCATTATAATAGGTAAAATAAGAGGCAAAGCAAACTAAGAAACCATCATTAGATTAGCAGCTTACCTCAAAAGGATGACACCCCCACAAAAACACACGTAATCGAAATTGTGGAAGACCATAGCAACCTGCAGCCATCATTCCTAGTCTTGCTTGATAGTTCATGTAAACTAAGCGGCTTAGAGCATATCGTGCCAATGTACCCTTGGCAAATTTCAGTAAATCACAAACATTTTCCATCAGTACATACTTAGGTTTGAGAAATTGTACAATGTCCATAAAGACAACAACTTGGCGGTTCCTCTCATCTTCTAACGGTGCATCAAAGTTTCTGAACCGATTATAGCCGCTAATACCCTGACATGGAGGACCCCCGCATAGAACATCTACATCTCCCTGTTAGCCAGTAAGATGACAAAAAAATAAAAAAATAAAAACACATGATTTGTACATAGTTTCAAAAGCAACATGTTGGAAGTGTGTGTGTGTGTATTTGTATATATTTCCCATATATATATATATATATATATATATATATATATATATATATATATATATATATATGGAGAGAGAGAGAGAGAGAGAGAGTAAAGCTCCTATAAACTTAAGTGGATAGGAGCACTTTGTCCACCAACTTTTTTATCCATTGATCTTGCATTGAGATTTGTGATAGCATGTGATACAAATGAAGGCACAAATCTCAAAGATAGCATTGATGTGTAGTACAAATCTCAAAGCATAATGAAGGGATAAAAGTTTGGTGGACAAGTGCTCTATCCACTTAAGTTTATAGGAGTTTTACTCTCTCTCTCTCTCTATATATATATATATATATATATATATATATATATATATATATATATATATATATATATATATAGTAAAACTCCTATAAACTTAAGTGGATAGGAGTTATTTGTCCACAAATTTTTATCCCTTCATTATGCTTTGAGATTTGTGCTAGTATGTGATACAAATGAAGGCACAAATATCAAAGAGAGCATTGATGTGTAGTACAAATCTCAAAGCATAATGAAGGGATAAAAGTTTGGTGGACAAGTGCTCTATCCACTTAAGTTTATAGGAGTTTTACTCTCTCTCTCTCTATATATATATATATATATATATATATATATATATATATATATATATATATATATATATAGTAAAACTCCTATAAACTTAAGTGGATAGGAGTTATTTGTCCACAAATTTTTATCCCTTCATTATGCTTTGAGATTTGTGATACAAATGAAGGCACAAATATCAAAGAGAGCATTGATGTGTAGTACAAATCTCAAAGCATAATGAAGGGATAAAAGTTTGGTGGACAAGTGCTCTATCCACTTAAGTTTATAGGAGTTTTACTCTCTCTCTCTCTCTCTCTCTCTCTCTCTCTCTCTATATATATATATATATATATATATATATATATATATATATATATATATATATATATATATATATATATATAGAGAGAGAGAGAGAGTAAAGCTCCTATAAACTTAAGTGGATAGGAGTTATTTGTCCACCAAATTTTTATCCCTTCATTATGCTTTGAGATTTGTGATAGCATGTGATACAAATGAAGGCACAAATATCAAAGAGAGCATTGATGTGTAGTACAAATCTCAAAGCATAATGAAGGGATAAAAGTTTGGTGGACAAGTGCTCTATCCACTTAAGTTTATAGGAGTTTTACTCTCTCTCTCTCTATATATATATATATATATATATATATATATATATATATATATATATATATATATATATATAGTAAAACTCCTATAAACTTAAGTGGATAGGAGTTATTTGTCCACCAAATTTTTATCCCTTCATTATGCTTTGAGATTTGTGATACAAATGAAGGCACAAATATCAAAGAGAGCATTGATGTGTAGTACAAATCTCAAAGCATAATGAAGGGATAAAAGTTTGGTGGACAAGTGCTCTATCCACTTAAGTTTATAGGAGTTTTACTCTCTCTCTCTCTCTCTCTCTCTCTCTCTCTCTCTCTCTCTCTATATATATATATATATATATATATATATATATATATATATATATATATATATATATATATATATATATATATAGAGAGAGAGAGAGCAAGGCTCCTATGAACTTAAGTTCATAATGAATAGTGATGCACCAACTTTTCTAATCACTCATCTTGCTTTGGGATCCCTGAAAGATATAAAGCCCACTTTGAGATTTGTGCATCACAAATCTCAAGACAAGATGAGTGGATAAAAAAATTGGTGCACTACTATTCATTATGAACTTAAGTTCATAGGAGCCTACTATGAGCAAGGCTCCTATGAATTTAAGTTCATAATGAATAGTGGTGCACCAACTTTTCTAACCACTCATCTTGCTTTGGGATCCGTGAAAGATATAAAGCCCACTTTGAGATTTGTGCATCACAAATCTCAAGGCAAGATAGTGGATAAAAAGTTGGTGCACTACTATTCATTATGAACTTAAGTTCATAGGAGCCTTGCTCTATATATATATATATATATATATATATATATATATATATATATATATATATATATATATATATATATATATATATATATATATATATATATATATATATATATATATATATATATATATATATATATATATATATATAAGTAAAGACATAGAATATGGTAGCAAAACTTACTGGAAGGGGTAATAGCCTTGACTTGTGCCCTTCTATTACAAAATCTTGTATTCGGTCTTCACAATTGCTATGAGTGTGAATCAAAAGACATCAATCAGAAGCAAAACAGAAATCTTGCATTATTATATGTTTGGTTGGTTGTAGTTGGAGTCACATGCAGCCATTTGGTCATTCATAACGTAAGACATACTTCCAAAACCACAAGTTTGGTCCAAAATTCTTAGTTGAACTGCACTCTTTGAAATGCAGCATTAGCTACCTAGGTTGGACACATTAGAGAGAGGACACAAGCTGGAGCAGCAATTGCAAAGCAATCAAACACAGGAGAGTCATAAAATGCAGTTAGAACTGCAATCCTACTAAATACTGCCATGCGGCTCCAACAACCATAATTGAAACTACATGCAGTCGGAAATAATGCAAATCCAACTGCAAGAAACCTAACACTCCTAGATGTGAACAGCTTACCTTAAATTATCAATTGGCTCCCATGTATCGTCGCTTGGAGCATAGCCCTTCCAGCGGACCTGGACAACAGTGACGATCATGATAACATTCAGAAGAAGCATAGAAAATAAGGGGGAGGGAGACACAGAGGTAGATACGATGTGGTTTTGACAGGATTTTCAGGTTCAAGTAGATTATTTAACCAAGACCCACTTTGGCTGCTATGCTTACAACAAATAATAAGGACATATGATTATTTTACTTTAGTTGTGAGTATTAAATATAAGCTTCTGAGCATACTGTTATCTAGCATATCAACCTGTATGGACAGTATATAAGCAGAAATTGTTCTCATCTCGTGTGTGACGTGTTTGGAAAGTGGTTATCCATTTGTATTATGATTTGGTAGAGTAATCCCAGGAAGGGAAAAGGCACTATACATTTTTCCCACCTATGCTTCTATTAAAATATGACATGAGAACTTAGCAGGTTATTCTGTCTTGTGGTTGATATATTTCAAAGCACCAAATACTGCAGGCTAGTTACTATGGGTTTCAGGGCAAGAATTTACTTAGAAAAGTAGATAACATCGCAAGAACAATTTTCAGTTAAGACTAGGATCAACAAAGCATTTGACTAAGGATCTTGACTAAAAGAAAATAAGGAAATTTCAAAAGGATCTGTTACAAATAAATTGGTGTCGTAGAAATTGGCTGCCAAGATGCTTGGGACCTTTTGAGACATGAAACAGGCCACTTAGTAAGACACTAAAGCTGTCGTTTAAATAAAGAATGAGAACTTGTAGGGTCTTGTATAGGATTAAGAAATTATATTTTAGAGAAAAAGAAAATAAAGTTGTTGAAATGTTTTTCCCCCTTCCTCTTGGGCTTCTCAGAATCTCATTTGACAAAATCCCCACTCCCTTTAGGTGCAGGGTTGCAAAACAATATCTCAAATGCATAGGATATACATTTATAAAAGAGTTACCTCTACGTTCAGTAAATGTGTCACTAAAATTATTCATATTACCTCTACCCCCCCCCCACCCCCCAAAAAAACCCAAAACAAAAAAAATCTGAAAAGAAAAACAACCTCAAAAGAAATGAAAAATACCCTACTGACCGCAATCAACAACAATCCTGTCACCAGCTCGCATCAAACTGTACAACACAATCACATAATCTTGTACTTAAACCTATGGTCTTAACTGCACAGTCAGAGAGTTTTTTATTGCTTTGCAGAGATGGCACCAGGACATTCTCTATGCATTAGAAGTTTGCAATCAAATGTTGCAGTAATGAAGAAAAATAAACAAAGCATGAAGCCCCTTCCCAAGAAGGGGCATCTGCACACTTTCGAATGTATGCTCACCAGTTATTTCCATCTACCTTCCATTTATTATTAACTCCTTTGTATACAAAGGGGGAGGAGACTACTATCATATTTAGTAAATTGCAAGAGCCAAAAAGTCAAAGTAACATACAATGAAACCATACAAAAGTATATGCTTGGTAAACTTTTTTCCTATGGATATAAAATGAAGCTAAAGCTCTGCCCTTATAGAACATATATTATGGATGGATAAATAAGCATTACCTTAAACTTCAATCCGTGTTCACCAGATTTAGCAGGATCGCCATAGCAGATATCTACAAGTCTTAAGACCTCAAATTCATCAGATGGGATCTTGGAGTCATCATGAGCGTGCACATTAGATGCATCCACATTTGAGGTCTTTGAATCGGATTTACCATTTTTATAACCACCAACTATATATTTTTTGCAAAGTATGTTCCATTCCTTTAATAACTCATAAAATTCTATAGCTGATTCAGTTCTGACCTATAAAAGAGACCAGAACAGTTCAAGACTTCAAAGTGCATAACACATTAAATATAACCACAGGAAAAAAGAATATAAAGCTTACTTCTGTTCCTGGGTGATTTCGTTTAAGGCTCTCACATGCAGCTTCATCCAAGTCAACAGCCCATCTCTGCCATAACACAACCATAAAAGCAAATGATACCCTGAAAACTAAATGATGTTTACGGTTGGAGAAAAAAAAGGATATAGGTCCAAGATACATGCCGTGACAAGCTTTGCACCAGCAATCTGAGCTCCCAAGCAAAGCCCGGTCGACATTCCTCCACAACCAGAATATAAATCTAACAGTGATAGCTCTGTACTTTTATATTCGCATTTACTATAAACTTCCTTTCTATACGTCTCAATCTTGGAGTCATTCACATGATCAGTTCCCGAACAACTGGAAGAAGACAAATCACTCTTCTCTACTGAATTATCTGAAACAGATAAAGACAGCATGTAATTTCCGGGGCGCTTATGGATGTACAAGAGAAAACATAAGCAGATAGAAACTAGGTGATAGCTAGCAACTTAGCATGACAGGAACATAAAGAAACTTCCTCAATTCACTGGTCTATAATCCAAGATCTAGAGACTAGAGGTGAAACTGGGTACCTGATTAACCAACCCCCTCCTAACAAGGAAATATAAAATATCATGTTCATATTATGGTAATGCAATCTATAAATTACAGAGAATCCGGATTGTTATTTCACAATCTGAAAACGATATGTCCAACAAGTTGCTACCTCAACGGGAAGCACTACAGTTCTAAAATGGGCATGCATAACCTGTTGCTCTCTGAGATGTAATTACCTTTACTGTGAACAAAGTGTGCAAAACACGTGTCGAGGAAGTATTCAAAATCAAAAGAGTAATGAAATTTTGAGAACACATTAAACAAGCATAGAACATGTGTCAACTAAGTGCGCCATAAGTAAACAAGTGTTATGTGCAACATATGCAAAATACTCGTCCAATACTGACAAACTTCCAGATAAAAGTACATGTTACATAGAATATGCTAACAAAGTTATAATTCATAATAAGCATTATATAAACTCCTGATGTGATAGGTGTAGCTAAAACTGCAGAGTATTGTAGCTTTGTGCTTTAATATTGTTTTGAATTATATTCTCCTGTGCGCGAGGCATAGTTTCACATGCTTTTAATTTAAAGAGCAGAAAATTGCGTATCAAAATCTTTTGTTTAGCAATTAGCTAACCATAATAATCCAGCCAGAAAAATACCGCTGATGCATGTTGGTATAGACAATTGTAAGATTTATACACAGATAACTTTGGTACCACATTTAGGTTAATAATTAACACTGAGGTACAAGTTGTGTGAAAAAAGTCTATAACAGTTTTGTTTACCTCAAGTTCAGGACTATAGTTACATCAATAGACATGAAAATTATAACATGGTTATGATATTAGAAAAGAGACAGCTTACTTATTTCCATGGTTTGGAATGTAGAATAGTCTACAGAATAACTCATGTCATAGTAGAAGTAGCATGATGGTATAGATTTAGCCTTCAACTCTACCTGCAATGAAACAATGATAAGCAATAGGTAACCAAAACAAGGGCAATCATATTGAATATGTAAACTTTTATAATATAATGTAAGAAAAAAAATCTAGGTACTCAAGAAAATGAATCAGATAAGTGTACGAAGAGATATACATCTTTATTCCGGGAAGAGGGGAATTCAGCATTGGTGCATATGCTTGGGGTGACCTGAACGACCCTAATTTTTGAAACAATGCAATCTAGCAAGTTGTCGTTTGTTAAATCTGAGTAGAACAACCGCTTTTTGTCATGACATGCTGCTTGATCTTTCATAACCTAAAAAAATAAAAGCACAACCCACAATCATATAACACATAATCAACCTCAACGACATCAATGAATCAACCAATCCAATCTTGCAACCAATACAATGATGCTGAAGAATCACACTTGACATAGAAGAAAACTTGACCGTGATATATGGGATTAAGATAACATTAAGCTCACAGTATCTTCAGCTCGATAAAACCATTGTAGTCTAACATAGTACTCCCCTTTGATTGTTTCAAAAAACTCCATGATTCTACCAATGTAGTTTGGTTTTCTCTTTTCACCCTGTAAGACACAGATAGCAAGTCATTATCCTAGTATCTAGGGAATTACAACAAAAGAATACAATTAGACATGTTAGGCTTATTGAATCAGGGGGGAAACAAAAAAGAACGAAGGTTTTATTTTTATTTTTCCCTTTCTAGTGATAAGGCAATTGTGTTACGAAGGTTTTATTTTTTCCCTTTCTAGTGATAAGGCAATTGTGTTACTACTTCCATGTTCATGCGACTACCAAAATCTGGATCAATAATAAAAATGTGACCGTAGAGAGAGACCAGACAGTAACATTGATGTAACACATTTTGTTTCTAGAAGATGGGACAGCATTTGGTGTATCTAAAACTTGGGCAGTGTAGTAGTTAGTTTCCAGGTGCAGTTCATGCACTGGTGTGAAGAGAAAAAAAGGAATCGCTGAATAGAGAGAAGAAATTCAGTACAGCTCCAGAAACCTGATGTATCTCACTAGGTAAAAACGTGTTATCTACATTTGAAGGGTCTCACAATATGTGAAAGTTAAAATAAAAAATTAAAAAAAAAAGTCAATTGCTTCCAGCAATCATGCCTGCATTCTGAGTTGGTTTAACATTAATAAAATCCCATAAGGTATTCGATTACAGTATGTAATGAAACTCATCTATTTATATTTATGTCATGCACGTGATCATGTTGATATGTATGTAGTTATTTGCTTATGTACGAAAAATATAGATGTGTGTCCATATATGTGCATGTATGTGCTTTAACATGTCTTTTTGTGCATGTATTATTTATAGAAGGAGCAAGTAAATTGCATGTAGACTCTTTATTATGACTGTAAAGGATCCAAACTGTAATTTCAGTGAGGAAGCTTATAATAGGGTCTATGCTCAAATCCTCTTGAAGCACATTATATGAGTAAGCCTAAAAGTTCCAAAAGCAAACACAAAACATACTATCTCCCGTAATAAAGAAAAAGAATAATCAAATAAGTTTGATGTACTGAGTAACCCTCAAAAAAGTGACTCACCTTTACATAAGCACAGTCCCCAATATCAAAAATGCACCCGCTTACATTAGCTTGCAAATAATGGCATTTTACTTTTAAAATGATGTCATCATCATCAGCAACGCTACAAGATAACATATGAAAGACATTGTTAATATAAGAAATCAGAAAGAAGTTAGAAAGTGCATATTATCATTATGGACAAGATGACCAACTCCCCCGCAAAGGAATTGGTGAACTTTCAACTTGTCCCCTAAAGTATCAATTTACCCATTTTCCCCCTATAACCGTGTTTATGGGCCTAATGTGGCCATTTTGTGAGCACACAGTCAAGTATTTAACAGTTTTATGACATGACAGCGTTCTTTTTTATTTCTTCATGGGTTTTTATCAGTCTTATCATCTCATGTCCCTCCAAACCAATAAAAAATCCCAACTACTTTTCCCCAAAACTTTTTACCCTTTATCCTTTATCCTTTTTCTTTTTCTTTGTTTTTCTTTTGTAAGTAGAACATCGTTTTTTGAAATACAGAAAATACAGGGAAAAAAATGCCACATCATCAACCTGATAAATATTTGACGGTGAGCTAAGCCATTGGGCCCATACATATAGTTTTAAGGGGAAAATAGGTAAATTGATACTTCAGGGGGTAAGTTAAAAGTTTACCAATACAAGGAAGTTGATCATCTTGTCCTATCATTATAATAGCAAAGAAAGGATGCAAATTTGTCACTTACTTGGCAATATTACTCCATCTGTTGCAGGTTTTAACCTTCAGAAAGAAAAACACTGATAATGACTTAGATGTTCATTAGCAAGAAAAGCATTCTAAGAAAAAGATAATGACATCAAGAATTACCTAATAAACAAGAAAAACACATCAAGAACGCAAAAAAGATTCAAGAAATCATGAGAAACCGAGATAAACAAGCCAAGATTACCTTCTTCGCATATCGATGAGGCCATCTCTCCATCGCCTCCTCTTCAGGCACCGGATCCCCAACAAAATGAGATTTCCCATTAACATTTCTTGAGTCCAAATCCACGCCCTCTTCCTCTTTCTTAACAGAAACCCTAGGCTTCTTCTTTCCACACTTCTTCAAAGAACTCATCTTCTCGCCGTCGTCTTCGGCGTTGTCGATCCATTTCCTCTTCTCAGGCTCCGGCAGCTGGATCCTCGGCGAACGCCGCAAGGCTCCGCTGCCCTCAAGAAGCACGAGATCCAAGATTGGGCTTTTGCGGCTTTTGTTGCTCTCTGCCGACGGGTCGAGATCTGCATTGCTCGATTTGAGATCGGGGGCCGAAGTGGGAGATGGCGACGAGGGAGCTAGGGTTTCCGGGGATCGGCCGTCCATTTGGGGGGAAGGAGAGGCCGAAACCCTAGGAGAGAGAGAGAAAGAGAGGATTTGAGGGGGCAATTTGGGGATTAGGGTTTGGGCTTGAATTTGGGGGTTTTTTTTAATTGGGGAAGGCGGGAGTTTATTTTACTGGGCGTTAGAAACAGGGAGGTTATAAATTGAACAGCGAAAAAACAAACAGAAAAAAGTTGAGGATAAGGAAAAATAATATAATATAAGAAAGTGAGACTTTATTGGCGCTTGATGGGCCCCCACGCGACAGCCCAAGCGGGAAAAGCGTGAAAGTGTGGGTCCCGCTTCTGAATAAAATAGAAATGTTAAGATAAGTACAGTTGCCATAAGAGGTTGTATGTCAAAAGTCATATCCATATTGACGTACAAACTTCACAAGGTTAGAGTAACTTTGCATATAACCCCCTTCTTATATTTTAGTTAGTGACACCCTCTTCATACATTCTCTTATGCTCATTACCCTAAGAGTGCATGGGCGGGTGTGGTAGCAAAAGATAAATCGGGAAGTGTTGTTGGCAAGAATTGTCGCTATCCAATCAGCTCGATCAGCCCATAGTGGAGCTTTTGGCAATGCGAAAGTGCGTGAAGCTTTACGCAGCAATAGGAGCATAGACGAGTGACATTGGGGACGGACTCAGAGCAGCTAGTTAAGCTTATGGATGACAATTATTCTCCTTTTCACCCTATGTCGAATCATGTAGTTGACGAGCACAACATATTTATTTCAATACATCTTTTAAAAAAAAAGAACGGGAAATAGGATGACTCATCATTTTAGCTCGAGAGGTCGTGCACACTCAACATAATAGCTTGTGGACTGATTTGATGCCGATGTTTCTAAATCATTGTATAATGAATATAATTAAATTGTTGAATAAAATATACGCATGTTTCTATAAATAAATAAATAAAAATTTAACAGCACTTTAGTATTCCTGCATTCACGAGCTAGAAGGGGGCTATCTAAAGGCATAATCGCAAGGGTCATCCTTCAAACTATAGATGTGAATGGAAAAATGTTATAGATTTTATCGCAAAATTGTTCGGATTCATGTGATCCATAGAGATAAGATGCGCGCATCCTGTGAAAATAAAATAATGTCAGAATTCAAAATCTAAACCTTCTCAGTGTGATGATGTGACTACATGGGACCTAATATGTTTTATTAGTTATTATTAGTCTTTGTCATCCAAGCTTTAATTTATATATTTTTATTAATCTATAATCACCACATATTTGTTCACAGCAAAAAAATGGAAAACTATTTTGAAAATTTTAAAATACAAGGACAAATTTTCGAAAAAGACCCTTTTGAACTTTAATTGAAAAAGACCCTTTTGAACTTTAATTGAAAAAGACCCTTTTGAACTTTAATTGAAAAAGACCCTTTTGAACTTTAATTGAAAAAGACCCTTTTGAACTTTAATTGAAAAAGACCCTTTTGAACTTTAATTGAAAAAGACCCTTTTGAACTTTAATTGAAAAAGACCCTTTTGAACTTTAATTGAAAAAGACCCTTTTGAACTTTAATTGAAAAAGACCCTTTTGAACTTTAATTGAAAAAGACCCTTTTGAACTTTAATTGAAAAAGACCCTTTTGAACTTTAATTGAAAAAGACCCTTTTGAACTTTAATTGAAAAAGACCCTTTTGAACTTTAATTGAAAAAGACCCTTTTGAACTTTAATTGAAAAAGACCCTTTTGAACTTTAATTGAAAAAGACCCTTTTGAACTTTAATTGAAAAAGACCCTTTTGAACTTTAATTGAAAAAGACCCTTTTGAACTTTAATTGAAAAAGACCCTTTTGAACTTTAATTGAAAAAGACCCTTTTGAACTTTAATTGAAAAAGACCCTTTTGAACTTTAATTGAAAAAGACCCTTTTGAACTTTAATTGAAAAAGACCCTTTTGAACTTTAATTGAAAAAGACCCTTTTGAACTTTAATTGAAAACTTGTTTGATTGGGAATGAATTCATGTGTATCTATTACCCTTATTTTAAAGGAAGATTGTGTTGTTAAAGCATTAACGAAATTTTTACTATGCAGAAATGTATGCTTTCATGCACGCATTGCGTACACTAACTGCAAGTGAATAAAGAAAATAGTTGAAATTTTCAACCTTATATTCTAATAAAACTTATACTAAGCAGATGTGAAGCAATGACATGTTTCGAACAATTTTGTCTTTATTTACTTTATATAACTACTCTATCAATCTTTTTCCCTTCTTAAATGTCACAGAGATTTTGATATTCTTAATGCAGAAATTATATTTTTCGAATATCTGGTAATTTTTGTAGATTTGAAGCGAAGTTTTTCTTTTCTAATAAAAAAAGATTATGATAGTTTTGTTGAAGATGCCTAATAGTTCACGGTAGTTTCATGTAATTTACTGAAAGTCTGAAACTACAAAGGAGAGAGATATTAAAGCGACCTCTATAGTAGCATTCCAGTAACTTCTCTAAAGTTGGAATTTTACATTTAGAAAAGAACTTAATTACAGAGCAGCAGTTTTAGCTTCAATGGTATCTACCATAGCTTGATGTCCAGCTTCTCAACTGCAAAATGTAAAATAAATAAATAAATAAATAAAAGGTTTAATCCTTAATAAACATAAGTAGGATAATATTTTCCATTTGAAGCAGGGGAAAAAAAAGGGGAAAGTATGAGATTTTCTACCTTCTCCACAACATCAGCAGTTACGGCTTGATCCTGCTGCCTCTCTTTCAGGGATTTGATTCGGGCGCTCATAATATTGTTTTGTTCTTCAGCCTGAACTTGTGAAATGCAAGTCGTAAGTAAAATAATGATATCAGAATTTATGTTTAAATATTTACAAACAAAACGTTGGGGGTTTGGTGACATTCACATTGGGGGGGAAAATTGGGGTTAAGACAGTTTAGGAGGACGTTCAAAACCCCAAAAGATAGGGAGGTTAGGTGACATTTTAAAAGTTCGGGGGGAATTTATGCAATTTACAGATATACCGATATTACAAAGCATTATGGTAATGCATCTAGATAACCCCAAAAGAGTATAGCCACGTAGTGCAGTTAACTAAAACAGAATTGAACAATCAATCTTCACTTGCGAACATTTTCAACCGAAGATTGTGCTGTCAATGTGACTCACTTTATTTTCGAGTCTTCGACAATCGACATAACGTTATTATTAATTAACATATACTGCTCGAACTAGATTTCCATCTTCACGACTATCAGTATCAAAGATACAACTGCGTTGAGGTTAAGCTTGTTTAAAAGAATAAAAAATTTGCCTACTTCCAGTAGTAGACAAAGGGAAATCCAGTAAGGTTTCACCAGAGTTACCTTTTCTAACAGGTTTGTCAGATATTTGACTTCTTCCTGCTTTGCTCTCGATATCTTCTCTTTCACATCGTCAATATCTGTCCTGCTTATGAGCCATCGAAGATCATTACTTATGCAAGTGTCTCATAATTCCTCTTTCTTTTCTTTTTTTCCCCCTTTTTTTCATTTTTGAGAAAAAAAGTGTTCATAGTTCACAAACTTACTTCAGAAAGTTAACTAATTTAGTTAACACACACTCACACTGGTAATCAGTATGTTATAAAAATTGAGATAGTCAACTTTCAAATGGATATGTCATGTGAATACTTCCAGACCAAATTGCATAGATACTCCATACCGGAATGAGATTAGACAAGAAAGTAAAAGCATGGTTACCTATCTTTAGACAGAATGTCAAGATTTTGCTCTTCTATGAGCTGCTCTATCTTATCAAGAACAGCACCCACCTGTAAAAATGACATTGTTGGCATCATTTCATAATCACAGTACATCCACATTAAAACGCAATTTTGACTAATTTTTGTTTAAGTAAATTAGTAAGGATGTTGAGCATTTTCAAATTACCCAAGAATTGGGCATTTATTATAGTTTCTGACCCATCTTGGATCTCAAATTTTGCTCCGGAACTAATTTTAGAGTCTGGGTCAAAATTCGACTCTCACCCTGTAGGATATTTGAAGTGCTAGCATGTCTTGTATGAACCTAGAGATGGGTAACACTTTAGACATTTATCAAGATCCCTCTGTGTAAAGACAGTGTTAATATTTGTTAAGTTCGGCATCTCATATCTCTGAGGGATAAGAAGCTAATTATTTGGGTGTACACCAAACAGAGCATCTGGAGAGAATATAACGACACTTATAAGAACTTGGCTTTAAATCGTTTAATATAATAATGATTAATGACCAATATTCATACTTGCTGATATCTGGTATATTTATGTAACTTGGAGTGGTCAAGCGGCACATCCAACTAGGATCTCATTATAAACATCATCTGATTAAAAAGGAGAAATTTGGAATGCACATTGAGTTTAGATTTGATCTGTCCTTGTTTAGGGAAATAGCGCCATTTTAGGATTTAAATGGAGGTTAGGGATGTAGCAGTCTAATCTAGGGCGAGCAGACGAGCAGAAACTCATGAAACAATAATGAACCCAGCCAAAACAATGTCTCAAGAAGAGATGTGGGAACTTTAAAAACTGAATTGCGATAATCTGCAGATTTTTCAGAAGGCATATTTATTGCACCTGTGTTTCCTGACATATAGACTCAAACTCATCCTGTAAGATGAAAGAAAAGAAACTCAGTTACATGTTGATAACCTTTAACGATAACAAACAGTCAAGCATCACTAAATAAATATCATAAAGGTACACTAGGTTAACAGAACAAACTCAGTAGGCAAGAAATAAACATGATAACAAAAAAGACAAATAGTCAAGCAAAGAGAGATTTTGAAGAACTATCAGGACATAAATCTACTATACCTTGAAACCAAGAAGCAGTGGTGATAATAAGATTTCTATGTTTGCTTAACTGATTGATATTACAATACTAAAAAATTTACTGCAGTGGAAAATGACAATATTATCCCAAATCTAAAATTCATATACAGCATTCACCAGGTGCAATATGAGGCAGGTGGCGATTATCAAGCAGCAGATATTTGACCTTGATAGAGCTAACAGTTAAAGGAAAAAAGGTTTCATGAAAGTCACACCATCATGATATATGTAGTCCTCTTTCCTAAGATATACATTTATACAAATAACAAAAAAAGCATTGGCACATCTAAAGGACGACATGGGATCCTCTACATCCTAGATTATTGTAGACGATGGCTACAACTCACCAATAGCCTTCTCTCACTCTATGGACCCCATGTATTATATTAATTAAATAAATTATATAAAAACCCTCTTAACTGTGGGGCCCATTGTATTAACCAATCTTATTTATCCACCGGTACAATTGTAGGCATTCTCTATAATTTAGGATGTAGAGGATCTCTACCCCCGAAAGGACTAAAAAAACTCAAAGAAAGATCTTCAATGAGTCTCATTTGCTGATATTAGAAGGTTAATAAAAGTCAGGAAGCACGAAAAACTTCAAACTATAGGTTGATATTAGGTAGTACACCAAACAACTTTAGCTAACAAAACTGATTTCCACAAAAAAAATATATATCAATAACTTCAATTCTATTATATTTTGATAAAAAAATAATCCAACGAGTTTCTTACTAGCGAGGTACTAGCATCTAATATCATGACATGCCTAATAAAGAAATAAACAGTTTCACAAGCACACGCAGAATTTCAAGTCCTCCAGAAAAATAACCACTAAGAGTAAAGAAGCTATATATTGCAGCAACAGCCATGGTATCAAGGTATTTAGTTTCAGTTATAACAGCTTTTCTACAAACCATTCATGCATAAGTCAAGTGATATTAGTATGTCTGAAAGTGTAGGGTAGATAACAAGTATATTACAGAGAAACTTTGAACTGTAAGGATTTGATGTTAACTTGCCACTCAATAAAAATAGTCAAAGTATAGAACGTTACCTCTATATTTTCATGCAACGATTTAATGACCTGAAAAAGGGAGCACGGGCACAACATGGCTTAGCAGAAACAATATGATATTATTTCCCATAGAAACAAGGTCGCTACGTCTAAGTTTCAAATAAAGCCTAGAGCTCATACTATAGACATTGGAAATATACAAAAATTACCTGAATAATCATCCGATATAGCGCTTCTCTCTCTGCCTCAGTGAAAGTAGAAAAAGCTTTGTGCACATCCTACAAGTTCATATTTGTTAAGATTTTTTTTGTTACTGGGAGAATAAAAAAGTATGTTCCCTTTCTTAACTTTTATGATACAAAATTACGCAGTTCGATTAAAAGGTACAAATTGAAAAGGAACGAGCGTTAAAAAAAACCCAAAATTGCAACTTTCTCACAATATATTAACGATGATTAACAAAAAAAACATGGGTTTCATTTCAAACGTTGGAGAGATGAAAAGAGATTTGAGGCGCAAGAGTGAAATTACCTCCTTTGAGAAGGCGGTGAGCAGAGATCGAGCTCCGAGATGAAACGATTTCTTGAGGTTCGAATACCTCGAGCTCGTCGGAGCTGATTCGTTTGCGGGTGCCATTGAATCTTACGCTGATCGAAATTAGAAACCCTAGAATTTGGGGGAAATGAGAAAATCCCACTGACCGCTCGAACTCTTCGAATTTTCAATTTTTTCCCCCCGGGCTTTTTTCTCTTGTAAGAGAAGGGCCTAAATTTTGCTACTTAGTCCCTTTTTGTTTTAATTTTACTCTAACCCCCCTACTGGAACAAATATTTCATTAATAGTATCTTCAACTCCAAAATGTTGGAAGGAATATCTTCTATTGATGAGTACTCTCAAAACAAATAAAGAGAAATTATCCCTTCTCCTATTCACATAACATGGGTCTCTTTAAATTTGAAATGTTACTTTTTCAATTGTTGGTGATTTACACCTATTTTTCTAACATTTGGTGTTGGACATTTTGTAACCACATCTCAAAAACTCTCTTATTTTGGGGAAAAAGTAATCTCTCTTTAATAATATCTTAAACTTACATTTTATATCGATATCTTAAAATACAGTAATTCTTTACTCGTGTTTCCTTTTGTTTTGCAAATACAGACTATGTAAAAATCACTCTGATAACATATTTGATTTGAAAAGCTCATTTATTTAGTCGGATTTCTTCATGTACATGAACTTGCAAATACAGTATTGTAAATGAAAATTTTACAAATTGCTTACATAACCTGAGTACTTGATTAACTTCTTCAATCTACAAACTTGTTTTCTCACCTTGATATCTAGTTTCACCTAACACTAATTTTGGGAGTCTACTTATGGAGAGGTAGGTGAGGGGAAAGAAGGGAAAATAGGTGAGGGAAGGTAGTACGGTGAAAATATAATATCATGTTTAGGAGTTTAGTAAAGAAAATGAAGGGAAATGTATTTCAACATATATTTGAATTGATATCAACAGTTAGATGCATATTGTGATGGATTTACCTCCTTTCACCTCCATTACAACTCAAATTCGGGGGCATCAAATCATACTGATAAGAGGTTAACGAAGGTGGAATTTGCACCTCCCTTCCCCTCTGTTCCCCCTCAAAATAACTTCCAAACGTGGTGAACTTTCACCTCCCGTCCCCTCCATCCACCTCCATCCAAACAGGGTGCGAGGATATATCATATATGTGTATGCCCGTAGCTGCTCAGATAAGATAACCATGTATGAAGAATTTGATTCCAAATAGCTTTTCACTAATCAACAGATAAACCATGACTCTTGACCACATTGAAGCGATCTTAACAGGAAAAAAAAAATTCCAAATCATTAAGAAAGAATCATCATGAAGGTTATTTCTTTTTACACATTCAGAAACAATGTCACAAATTACACCCTTTAAAAATTTAACAAGGATCTATCGAAACCTGTAATCGATTCAATCAGCAAATCCTCAATCATAACCCATGACTTATTGGTAGACACCGTATTATCGGAGAGTGATATTCCTCAGCCTGCAGACTTCATACATGGTTAACTTCTTGATTGCATTCTAGAGGGACTATCTGCAAGTTTTCAGGAACTTGATTACTGGAACTTGCTTCATCATCGTTGTTCCTTCTTCTTCTTCTTCTACCATCCTCTTTTTTCCTTGTGATGGTGCATAGTGAGAATTGATAAACTGGCTTCTTATTGGCATCAGTGAGTACAATCTCAGTCATGACCCAGTTGGTCCTTGTACCATTTGGGTAATTTCCTAAATTATACACCAGAGTTTTACTCAGTGCAAAATAGTTTCCAGGACATTGCATAAGCCTATCGGATCCAGTAGCTTTCCAGTACCCGGCTCCGTCATGAGTGTGGCGTGCAGGACGAAAGCTGTTGGGGTACTTACGATCTCTTGTGGTGAAGAAGTACCATTTACCATCTGCTTCCCATTTCTCATACTTTTCTGTTGATTATCGTCATCGTTAGAAATGCATATTAGATGCAGTAGCTAAAATGAGTGATTTATGGAGCAGAAACTTCTGGATATTTCAGTAAATATAAGTTTACATGGCATATATACTTAAATCATAAATTGAAAGGTAGATGTCATGGAGATGAATATAAAAAATGACTGAAAATAAGCAAAACAATAACAAAATACTTTCAAACTGAGAAGGACATTCTAACTTTCAGAGTTAGGTAAAATTTTAGTTGTAATCAAATGATTTGGAGGACTTTTTCAGACAATATATTATCCGTCAATGAATATGAAAAACAAAAAAAAAAAAGAAAAAAGGGAAAAAAAGGAAAAAAAGAAAATAATTGATAACATGTAGTATTGCAAAAGTCAAGTATACTCACGGACAAGTCTCTCTGGATGAGTTTCATACACAAAAGCATCTCTTATGCCATCATAAGGAACAGAGTTACTGAGCTTTTTTCTCAAGAGGTATCTGAAAGCGAGTTCCTCATCTGAAGGTGCAAAATGAAATCCTGAAGGTGGCTTCAATGGTTCTGTTCTCCTCTCTGGGCTTCAGATCCTGTATATTGCACCCAACTGGTAATTCTGCATTATTGGCAATAGAGAAAACATTAGTACATTTTATTTAAATGATTATCTAAGTATTCATAAATTATCTAACTTACTGTCTGAACTAAATGAAGATACATTGGAAAGGATTTATATTTACATGATTATCTAAGTACTCATGACAAAACTCAGAAACTTAAAATAGAGATTAGAGATGAAATATACGTGGAAATTAAGTTTCACACAACATCTTTAAAAAAGAACCAAAAACAAAACCGAACAAAAAAAAAAAAAGAGAAAACATAATTACTTGAATATTATATCAGCTTGAAAGTGCTTTTACTTTTTTATAAAAATTATACTTCTTGCAAAACTCCGGTAAATCTCTTACACAGATTACAGATATGCAAGAATTGCTCACCTTTGTTATGTTTTCTTTAATTTGTACACATAAGCTCAATGCTTATTTACCGTATAAATATATATATATATATATATATATATATATATATATATATATATATATATATATATATATATATATATATATATATATATGGTTTTTGAGGCCACCAAGATTTTTGCACAAACGACTACGGCAGTTGTAAGAATTAGAGGCATATAGTTGAGGATTGAATCCAACCATAAGCAAAGCATTGCATACAGGATATCTATTTCACAATTTCTTTAAATATAACTCTTTCTTGATATCCCTAAAAAGTTTTTGTTTTTCAAAAAGATAATTTCCTCAATGTTTTCTTGATATCATAGTTACTGACGGAGAACTTAATTCAAGCTAATATTGAAAGAGACAGATAAAAGAAACTAAAAACTACCGGCCGGATTACAAAGCCACAGAGACAATCTGATCAGCATAAAGAAGAAAATACTAAAGAAATAACATTATATGCTCCATGAGCAGAATAACAAGATATCAGGAAACATCAAATAGAAAAAACAAACATATAAGAAGAAGAAATTCATAAGATTAAAGCAATTCATAACACGGAAACAAATTGAGTAAATCTTTATATATGATATTAAAACTTGCAAAAAGGCTATTGATCATTACGAATTCGATGGTTGCACCACTTAGGTCCCTTCGCGTCCATTGCTTCAAACATCTTTGGTTCCTTCCCCTTTCTCCTCGACTCATCCATTGCTTCCAACAATTCCTTTGCTATTATCTTTTCTACAAAATTTCTATGCTACTGACTTTCTTGAATAGAAATTTATACAGGGCTGTATGTCAAGAATTTGAGAGAAAATAGAGTTGTACTTGGGTTTAAATAGCTTTTGAAACCTATTATTACTAAAGTTAGAGTTGTCAGTTAGTTAGTTGTTAGGTGGATAAAGTTTAACCCAAGGCTGGATAAGATTAGTACACTATAAAGGAGGCCGTTAACTAACTTTATCCAGATATATAATTTAAAAATTATAATTTGTTAGGAGTTTGGATAAGATTAGTACACTATTAACGAACTCATATTTGCCAAATAAAGAAAGAGAAAAGAAAATTTCAATTAACGATTCAGATAGCAGAATAATTAACTAATCTTATAAGTTTAAATCAAACCATCAAAGAACAAAAATTATGTAAATTCGAAGATGAAAACGATTTCTTGAAATTACCTTCGTTGAGAGAACGGTGAGCAGATGAAACGATCTCTTGAGTTTAGAATACGTCGGAGTTGATTCTTTCGCTGGAGCCATTGAATCTTTTAACGATCAAAATTGGAAACCCTAGAATTTGGGGAAAAGGGAGAATCCCACTGACCGCTCGAACTCTTCGAATTTTCAATTTTTCCCCGGGCTTTTTCTCTTGTAAGAGAAGGGCCTAAATTTTGCTACTTAGTCCCTTTTGTTTTAATTTTACTCTAACCCCTACTGGAACAAATATTTCATTAATAGTATCTTCAACTCCAAAATGTTGGAAGGAATATCTTCTATTGATGAGTACTCTCAAAACAAATAAAGAGAAATTATCCCTTCTCCTATTCACATAACATGGGTCTCTTTAAATTTGAAATGTTACTTTTTCAATTGTTGGTGATTTACACCTATTTTTCTAACATTTGGTGTTGGACATTTTGTAACCACATCTCAAAAACTCTCTTATTTTGGGGAAAAAGTAATCTCTCTTTAATAATATCTTAAACTTACATTTTATATCGATATCTTAAAATACAGTAATTCTTTACTCGTGTTTCCTTTTGTTTTGCAAATACAGACTATGTAAAAATCACTCTGATAACATATTTGATTTGAAAAGCTCATTTATTTAGTCGGATTTCTTCATGTACATGAACTTGCAAATACAGTATTGTAAATGAAAATTTTACAAATTGCTTACATAACCTGAGTACTTGATTAACTTCTTCAATCTACAAACTTGTTTTCTCACCTTGATATCTAGTTTCACCTAACACTAATTTTGGGAGTCTACTTATGGAGAGGTAGGTGAGGGAAAGAAGGGAAAATAGGTGAGGGAAGGTAGTACGGTGAAAATATAATATCATGTTTAGGAGTTTAGTAAAGAAAATGAAGGGAAATGTATTTCAACATATATTTGAATTGATATCAACAGTTAGATGCATATTGTGATGGATTTACCTCCTTTCACCTCCATTACAACTCAAATTCGGGGGCATCAAATCATACTGATAAGAGGTTAACGAAGGTGGAATTTGCACCTCCCTTCCCCTCTGTTCCCCCTCAAAATAACTTCCAAACGTGGTGAACTTTCACCTCCCGTCCCCTCCATCCACCTCCATCCAAACAGGGTGCGAGGATATATCATATATGTGTATGCCCGTAGCTGCTCAGATAAGATAACCATGTATGAAGAATTTGATTCCAAATAGCTTTTCACTAATCAACAGATAAACCATGACTCTTGACCACATTGAAGCGATCTTAACAGGAAAAAAAAAATTCCAAATCATTAAGAAAGAATCATCATGAAGGTTATTTCTTTTTACACATTCAGAAACAATGTCACAAATTACACCCTTTAAAAATTTAACAAGGATCTATCGAAACCTGTAATCGATTCAATCAGCAAATCCTCAATCATAACCCATGACTTATTGGTAGACACCGTATTATCGAGTGATATTCCTCAGCCTGCAGACTTCATACATGGTTAACTTCTTGATTGCATTCTAGAGGGACTATCTGCAAGTTTTCAGGAACTTGATTACTGGAACTTGCTTCATCATCGTTGTTCCTTCTTCTTCTTCTTCTACCATCCTCTTTTTTCCTTGTGATGGTGCATAGTGAGAATTGATAAACTGGCTTCTTATTGGCATCAGTGAGTACAATCTCAGTCATGACCCAGTTGGTCCTTGTACCATTTGGGTAATTTCCTAAATTATACACCAGAGTTTTACTCAGTGCAAAATAGTTTCCAGGACATTGCATAAGCCTATCGGATCCAGTAGCTTTCCAGTACCCGGCTCCGTCATGAGTGTGGCGTGCAGGACGAAAGCTGTTGGGGTACTTACGATCTCTTGTGGTGAAGAAGTACCATTTACCATCTGCTTCCCATTTCTCATACTTTTCTGTTGATTATCGTCATCGTTAGAAATGCATATTAGATGCAGTAGCTAAAATGAGTGATTTATGGAGCAGAAACTTCTGGATATTTCAGTAAATATAAGTTTACATGGCATATATACTTAAATCATAAATTGAAAGGTAGATGTCATGGAGATGAATATAAAAAATGACTGAAAATAAGCAAAACAATAACAAAATACTTTCAAACTGAGAAGGACATTCTAACTTTCAGAGTTAGGTAAAATTTTAGTTGTAATCAAATGATTTGGAGGACTTTTTCAGACAATATATTATCCGTCAATGAATATGAAAAACAAAAAACAAAAAAAGAAAAAAAGGGAAAAAAAGGAAAAAAATAATTGATAACATGTAGTATTGCAAAAGTCAAGTATACTCACGGACAAGTCTCTCTGGATGAGTTTCATACACAAAAGCATCTCTTATGCCATCATAAGGAACAGAGTTACTGAGCTTTTTTCTCAAGAGGTATCTGAAAGCGAGTTCCTCATCTGAAGGTGCAAAATGAAATCCTGAAGGTGGCTTCAATGGTTCTGTTCTCCTCTGGGCTCATGAATCCTGTATATTGCACCCAACTGGTAATTCTGCATTATTGGCAATAGAGAAAACATTAGTACATTTTATTTAAATGATTATCTAAGTATTCATAAATTATCTAACTTACTGTCTGAACTAAATGAAGATACATTGGAAAGGATTTATATTTACATGATTATCTAAGTACTCATGACAAAACTCAGAAACTTAAAATAGAGATTAGAGATGAAATATCGGAAATTAAGTTTCACACAACATCTTTAAAAAAGAACCAAAAACAAAACCGAACAAAAAAAAAGAGAAAACATAATTACTTGAATATTATATCAGCTTGAAAGTGCTTTTACTTTTTTTATAAAAATTATACTTCTTGCAAAACTCCGTAAATCTCTTACAGATTACAGATATGCAAGAATTGCTCACCTTTGTTATGTTTTCTTTAATTTGTACACATAAGCTCAATGCTTATTTACCGTATAAATATATATATATATATATATATATATATATATATATATATATATATATATATATATATATATATATATATATATATATATATTTGGTTTTTGAGGCCACCAAGATTTTTGCACAAACGACTACGGCAGTTGTAAGAATTAGAGGCATATAGTTGAGGATTGAATCCAACCATAAGCAAAGCATTGCATACAGGATATCTATTTCACAATTTCTTTAAATATAACTCTTTCTTGATATCCCTAAAAAGTTTTTGTTTTTCAAAAAGATAATTTCCTCAATGTTTTCTTGATATCATAGTTACTGACGGGAGAACTTAATTCAAGCTAATATTGAAAGAGACAGATAAAAGAAACTAAAAAAACTACCGGCCGGATTACAAAGCCACAGAGACAATCTGATCAGCATAAAGAAGAAAATACTAAAGAAATAACATTATATGCTCCATGAGCAGAATAACAAGATATCAGGAAACATCAAATAGAAAAAACAAACATATAAGAAGAAGAAATTCATAAGATTAAAGCAATTCATAACACGGAAACAAATTGAGTAAATCTTTATATATGATATTAAAACTTGCAAAAAGGCTATTGATCATTACGAATTCGATGGTTGCACCACTTAGGTCCCTTCGCGTCCATTGCTTCAAACATCTTTGGTTCCTTCCCCTTTCTCCTCGACTCATCCATTGCTTCCAACAATTCCTTTGCTATTATCTTTTCTACAAAATTTCTATGCTACTGACTTTCTTGAATAGAAATTTATACAGGGCTGTATGTCAAGAATTTGAGAGAAAATAGAGTTGTACTTGGGTTTAAATAGCTTTTGAAACCTATTATTACTAAAGTTAGAGTTGTCAGTTAGTTAGTTGTTAGGTGGATAAAGTTTAACCCAAGGCTGGATAAGATTAGTACACTATAAAGGAGGCCGTTAACTAACTTTATCCAGATATATAATTTAAAAATTATAATTTGTTAGGAGTTTGGATAAGATTAGTACACTATTAACGAACTCATATTTGCCAAATAAAGAAAGAGAAAAGAAAATTTCAATTAACGATTCAGATAGCAGAATAATTAACTAATCTTATAAGTTTAAATCAAACCATCAAAGAACAAAAATTATGTAAATTCGAAGATGAAACGATTTCTTGAAATTACCTTCGTTGAGAGAACGGTGAGCAGATGAAACGATCTCTTGAGTTTAGAATACGTCGGAGTTGATTCTTTCGCTGGAGCCATTGAATCTTTTAACGATCAAAATTGGAAACCCTAGAATTTGGGGAAAAGGGAGAATTCACTGCCTTCAAATTTACAATTTTTCCCTCAGCCTTTTTGGCTTAAAGGGCCTAATTTTGCTTGTTTGGTCTTTTACTTTTATCCCCTACTGAAATTTAATAAACATTGTAAAAAGAAAAACAAACCTTTAAAATTAAACCCTAATTATTACATTAACTCAAATTGAGCTACATTGATTATTAAATCCCGAACCCTAATTAAATTAATTAATAATAAAAGATGAAGATAACCGTTTGATTTATCAAAATCCTTAATAGATAAACTTACTCTTTGAAAAATTTTAAAATGATATTTTTGTTAAGTTAAATTAATAATTCTTATTAACTCTTTGTTAGAATAATCAGATAACATGAAGAGGAAAGATCATGATTCTAAAGAAGAACAAGAGAAAATTATCACCAATTCAGATTAGTACTATTCAGTCTTTTGTTGAGTAAATTTCTTGAGTACCATTTTAATACTTTTAACTGTAATCACATAATGAAACTGGATACATCACTACTAGGATCCAATAATAATTTTTACTCAGCACAGTCTCTGTGCTACTTCCTCCATGATTAATTGATTATTCCAGGAAATTATGCAACAATCAAGCAAGCAATGGCATCATATATGTGTAAACTTATGTCATGTAACAAAATCAGAGAGAATCATCCTGAAACTATCGATTGCTCTCGAGTACCATACGCAGCTACATGAAACCGAAACTGAAACCAGTTTATACAGACATCTACGGATTCAAGTTTCCAGGTTTTGTTTTCAGGATTGTTATTCTGAAGACTTCTTCTGAAACAAATATTTCATTAATAGTATCTTCAACTCCAAAATGTTGGAAGGAATATCTTCTATTGATGAGTACTCTCAAAACAAATAAAGAGAAATTATCCCTTCTCCTATTCACATAACATGGGTCTCTTTAAATTTGAAATGTTACTTTTTCAATTGTTGGTGATTTACACCTATTTTTCTAACATTTGGTGTTGGACATTTTGTAACCACATCTCAAAAACTCTCTTATTTTGGGGAAAAAGTAATCTCTCTTTAATAATATCTTAAACTTACATTTTATATCGATATCTTAAAATACAGTAATTCTTTACTCGTGTTTCCTTTTGTTTTGCAAATACAGACTATGTAAAAATCACTCTGATAACATATTTGATTTCAAAAGCTCATTTATTTAGTCGGATTTCTTCATGTACATGAACTTGCAAATACAGTATTGTAAATGAAAATTTTACAAATTGCTTACATAACCTGAGTACTTGATTAACTTCTTCAATCTACAAACTTGTTTTCTCACCTTGATATCTAGTTTCACCTAACACTAATTTTGGGAGTCTACTTATGGAGAGGTAGGTGAGGGAAAGAAGGGAAAATAGGTGAGGGAAGGTAGTACGGTGAAAATATAATATCATGTTTAGGAGTTTAGTAAAGAAAATGAAGGGAAATGTATTTCAACATATATTTGAATTGATATCAACAGTTAGATGCATATTGTGATGGATTTACCTCCTTTCACCTCCATTACAACTCAAATTCGGGGGCATCAAATCATACTGATAAGAGGTTAACGAAGGTGGAATTTGCACCTCCCTTCCCCTCTGTTCCCCCTCAAAATAACTTCCAAACGTGGTGAACTTTCACCTCCGTCCCCTCCATCCACCTCCATCCAAACAGGGTGCGAGGATATATCATATATGTGTATGCCCGTAGCTGCTCAGATAAGATAACCATGTATGAAGAATTTGATTCCAAATAGCTTTTCACTAATCAACAGATAAACCATGACTCTTGACCACATTGAAGCGATCTTAACAGGAAAAAAAAAATTCCAAATCATTAAGAAAGAATCATCATGAAGGTTATTTCTTTTACACATTCAGAAACAATGTCACAAATTACACCCTTTAAAAATTTAACAAGGATCTATCGAAACCTGTAATCGATTCAATCAGCAAATCCTCAATCATAACCCATGACTTATTGGTAGACACCGTATTATCGAGAGTGATATTCCTCAGCCTGCAGACTTCATACATGGTTAACTTCTTGATTGCATTCTAGAGGGACTATCTGCAAGTTTTCAGGAACTTGATTACTGGAACTTGCTTCATCATCGTTGTTCCTTCTTCTTCTTCTTCTACCATCCTCTTTTTTCCTTGTGATGGTGCATAGTGAGAATTGATAAACTGGCTTCTTATTGGCATCAGTGAGTACAATCTCAGTCATGACCCAGTTGGTCCTTGTACCATTTGGGTAATTTCCTAAATTATACACCAGAGTTTTACTCAGTGCAAAATAGTTTCCAGGACATTGCATAAGCCTATCGGATCCAGTAGCTTTCCAGTACCCGGCTCCGTCATGAGTGTGGCGTGCAGGACGAAAGCTGTTGGGGTACTTACGATCTCTTGTGGTGAAGAAGTACCATTTACCATCTGCTTCCCATTTCTCATACTTTTCTGTTGATTATCGTCATCGTTAGAAATGCATATTAGATGCAGTAGCTAAAATGAGTGATTTATGGAGCAGAAACTTCTGGATATTTCAGTAAATATAAGTTTACATGGCATATATACTTAAATCATAAATTGAAAGGTAGATGTCATGGAGATGAATATAAAAAATGACTGAAAATAAGCAAAACAATAACAAAATACTTTCAAACTGAGAAGGACATTCTAACTTTCAGAGTTAGGTAAAATTTTAGTTGTAATCAAATGATTTGGAGGACTTTTTCAGACAATATATTATCCGTCAATGAATATGAAAAACAAAAAAAAAACAAAAAAGAAAAAAAAGGGAAAAAAAAAGGAAAAAAAAGAAAATAATTGATAACATGTAGTATTGCAAAAAGTCAAGTATACTCACGGACAAGTCTCTCTGGATGAGTTTCATACACAAAAGCATCTCTTATGCCATCATAAGGAACAGAGTTACTGAGCTTTTTTCTCAAGAGGTATCTGAAAGCGAGTTCCTCATCTGAAGGTGCAAAATGAAATCCTGAAGGTGGCTTCAATGGTTCTGTTCTCCTCTCTGGGCTTCGCAGATCCTGTATATTGCACCCAACTGGTAATTCTGCATTATTGGCAATAGAGAAAACATTAGTACATTTTTATTTAAATGATTATCTAAGTATTCATAAATTATCTAACTTACTGTCTGAACTAAATGAAGATACATTGGAAAGGATTTATATTTACATGATTATCTAAGTACTCATGACAAAACTCAGAAACTTAAAATAGAGATTAGAGATGAAATATACGTGGAAATTAAGTTTCACACAACATCTTTAAAAAAGAACCAAAAACAAAAACCAAAAAAAAAAGAGAAAACATAATTACTTGAATATTATATCAGCTTGAAAGTGCTTTTACTTTTTTATAAAAATTATACTTCTTGCAAAACTCGGTAAATCTCTTACACAGATTACAGATATGCAAGAATTGCTCCTACTGTTATGTTTTCTTTAATTTGTACACATAAGCTCAATGCTTATTTACGACAAAATATATATATATATATATATATATATATATATATATATATATATATATATATATATATATATATATATATATATATATATATATATATATATATATATATATATATATATATATATATATATATATATATATATATATATATATATATATATATATATATATATATATATATATATATATATATATATATATATATATATATATATATATATATATATATATATATATATATATATATATATATATATATATATATATATATATATATATATATATATATATATATATATATATATATATATATATATATATATATATATATATATATATATATATATATATATATATATATATATATATATATATATATATATATATATATATATATATATATATATATATATATATATATATATATATATATATATATATATATATATATATATATATATATATATATATATATATATATATATATATATATATATATATATATATATATATATATATATATATATATATATATATATATATATATATATATATATATATATATATATATATATATATATATATATATATATATATATATATATATATATATATATATATATATATATATATATATATATATATATATATATATATATATATATATATATATATATATATATATATATATATATATATATATATATATATATATATATATATATATATATATATATATATATATATATATATATATATATATATATATATATATATATATATATATATATATATATATATATATATATATATATATATATATATATATATATATATATATATATATATATATATATATATATATATATATATATATATATATATATATATATATATATATATATATATATATATATATATATATATATATATATATATATATATATATATATATATATATATATATATATATATATATATATATATATATATATATATATATATATATATATATATATATATATATATATATATATATATATATATATATATATATATATATATATATATATATATATATATATATATATATATATATATATATATATATATATATATATATATATATATATATATATATATATATATATATATATATATATATATATATATATATATATATATATATATATATATATATATATATATATATATATATATATATATATATATATATATATATATATATATATATATATATATATATATATATATATATATATATATATATATATATATATATATATATATATATATATATATATATATATATATATATATATATATATATATATATATATATATATATATATATATATATATATATATATATATATATATATATATATATATATATATATATATATATATATATATATATATATATATATATATATATATATATATATATATATATATATATATATATATATATATATATATATATATATATATATATATATATATATATATATATATATATATATATATATATATATATATATATATATATATATATATATATATATATATATATATATATATATATATATATATATATATATATATATATATATATATATATATATATATATATATATATATATATATATATATATATATATATATATATATATATATATATATATATATATATATATATATATATATATATATATATATATATATATATATATATATATATATATATATATATATATATATATATATATATATATATATATATATATATATATATATATATATATATATATATATATATATATATATATATATATATATATATATATATATATATATATATATATATATATATATATATATATATATATATATATATATATATATATATATATATATATATATATATATATATATATATATATATATATATATATATATATATATATATATATATATATATATATATATATATATATATATATATATATATATATATATATATATATATATATATATATATATATATATATATATATATATATATATATATATATATATATATATATATATATATATATATATATATATATATATATATATATATATATATATATATATATATATATATATATATATATATATATATATATATATATATATATATATATATATATATATATATATATATATATATATATATATATATATATATATATATATATATATATATATATATATATATATATATATATATATATATATATATATATATATATATATATATATATATATATATATATATATATATATATATATATATATATATATATATATATATATATATATATATATATATATATATATATATATATATATATATATATATATATATATATATATATATATATATATATATATATATATATATATATATATATATATATATATATATATATATATATATATATATATATATATATATATATATATATATATATATATATATATATATATATATATATATATATATATATATATATATATATATATATATATATATATATATATATATATATATATATATATATATATATATATATATATATATATATATATATATATATATATATATATATATATATATATATATATATATATATATATATATATATATATATATATATATATATATATATATATATATATATATATATATATATATATATATATATATATATATATATATATATATATATATATATATATATATATATATATATATATATATATATATATATATATATATATATATATATATATATATATATATATATATATATATATATATATATATATATATATATATATATATATACTTATGGAGAGGTAGGTGAGGGAAAGAAGGGAAAATAGGTGAGGGAAGGTAGTACGGTGAAAATATAATATCATGTTTAGGAGTTTAGTAAAGAAAATGAAGGGAAATGTATTTCAACATATATTTGAATTGATATCAACAGTTAGATGCATATTGTGATGGATTTACCTCCTTTCACCTCCATTACAACTCAAATTCGGGGCATCAAATCATACTGATAAGAGGTTAACGAAGGTGGAATTTGCACCTCCCTTCCCCTCTGTTCCCCCTCAAAATAACTTCCAAACGTGGTGAACTTTCACCTCCCGTCCCCTCCATCCACCTCCATCCAAACAGGGTGCGAGGATATATCATATATGTGTATGCCCGTAGCTGCTCAGATAAGATAACCATGTATGAAGAATTTGATTCCAAATAGCTTTTCACTAATCAACAGATAAACCATGACTCTTGACCACATTGAAGCGATCTTAACAGGAAAAAAAAAATTCCAAATCATTAAGAAAGAATCATCATGAAGGTTATTTCTTTTACACATTCAGAAACAATGTCACAAATTACACCCTTTAAAAATTTAACAAGGATCTATCGAAACCTGTAATCGATTCAATCAGCAAATCCTCAATCATAACCCATGACTTATTGGTAGACACCGTATTATCGAGAGTGATATTCCTCAGCCTGCAGACTTCATACATGGTTAACTTCTTGATTGCATTCTAGAGGGACTATCTGCAAGTTTTCAGGAACTTGATTACTGGAACTTGCTTCATCATCGTTGTTCCTTCTTCTTCTTCTTCTACCATCCTCTTTTTTCCTTGTGATGGTGCATAGTGAGAATTGATAAACTGGCTTCTTATTGGCATCAGTGAGTACAATCTCAGTCATGACCCAGTTGGTCCTTGTACCATTTGGGTAATTTCTAAATTATACACCAGAGTTTTACTCAGTGCAAAATAGTTTCCAGGACATTGCATAAGCCTATCGGATCCAGTAGCTTTCCAGTACCGGCTCCGTCATGAGTGTGGCGTGCAGGACGAAAGCTGTTGGGGTACTTACGATCTCTTGTGGTGAAGAAGTACCATTTACCATCTGCTTCCCATTTCTCATACTTTTCTGTTGATTATCGTCATCGTTAGAAATGCATATTAGATGCAGTAGCTAAAATGAGTGATTTATGGAGCAGAAACTTCTGGATATTTCAGTAAATATAAGTTTACATGGCATATATACTTAAATCATAAATTGAAAGGTAGATGTCATGGAGATGAATATAAAAAATGACTGAAAATAAGCAAAACAATAACAAAATACTTTCAAACTGAGAAGGACATTCTAACTTTCAGAGTTAGGTAAAATTTTAGTTGTAATCAAATGATTTGGAGGACTTTTTCAGACAATATATTATCCGTCAATGAATATGAAAAACAAAAAAAAAAAAAAAGAAAAAAAGGGAAAAAAAGGAAAAAAAGAAAATAATTGATAACATGTAGTATTGCAAAAGTCAAGTATACTCACGGACAAGTCTCTCTGGATGAGTTTCATACACAAAAGCATCTCTTATGCCATCATAAGGAACAGAGTTACTGAGCTTTTTTCTCAAGAGGTATCTGAAAGCGAGTTCCTCATCTGAAGGTGCAAAATGAAATCCTGAAGGTGGCTTCAATGGTTCTTCTCTCCTTCACTTTGGCAAAGCTTGTGCATTGTTCTCTTGTTCTGTCTTTGCTATTGATAATTCTGCATTGTTGGCAATAGAGAAAACTTACCTTGTTTTTCTTGGAGTTTAGCTTCAAATGTTCATGCAATAGAATAAGATTCTGAATATTATGATAGACTGAGATGAAAAAATCAACTACAAAAGGTGTGCTGTTCATACTGAAAATTCTAATTAAATTTTTGATAGAACAACAAACTGTCTCATTAATGCATATACTCGTTTATGATCAAAAGGAAAACTGTGTCCTTTAAGTCTGTTGAAAAAGAATAAATGTCTACGGTTTATATTTACATGATCATCATAGTACCCATGAATACCACGAACAGAAAAAGAAAATCTCACACATTAAGAAAACACAAAGAGAAGATACACATATGGAAATTATGCTTCATATATTTTTCAAGTTATAAATTTGTGGCACATAATACTCATTATGAAGGTGTTGAAAAGGAAGCTAAAATAGAGAAATTACCAAAAATCCATCAAGAACGTTGAGCATGTGGTGCTAGAAACTACCAGTTCAAAACAATATCCATCTACTATAGGTATGAGCCTACAGGTTTAAAACTATAAATACTCGAATATTATATGATCTTGAGATTTTTATCTTTTAAAATATAACAATACTGTATATTACTTTTAGATTCAATTGGGAACTTTTGTTATATATTTCTGGCAAACTATGGTACATCGTTGATTCGACAAGAGTCAAATGCAATATGCAAGAACCAAGAATTACTTTGAGCATCTTTATTGTACTTGCTTTAATTTGTGCATATAAGTTCAGACACTTAATTTATTAATGCAAGTTTTGAGAGAAGAATCAAAGATTGAAGGCCACAAAGATATTTTCACAAACAACTATCGCAGAAGATGTAAGAATTTGAGTGGTTACATACTATTTAGGCATTTAGTTAAGGATTCAATCTAACCATAAAGACAATATGCATAAAGAATATTCAATATCTCAAATTCTTAAAACATAACTCATTTCTTGAAATCCTAAACAGAACTCTTTCTTGATATTTTTGTCAATTTCTTTTCTTGAAATCAAAATTACTGATGGAGAACTTAATTCAAGCTAATATTGAAAGAGACAGATAAAAGAAACTAAAAACTACCGGCCGGATTACAAAGCCACAGAGACAATCTGATCAGCATAAAGAAGAAAATACTAAAGAAATAACATTATATGCTCCATGAGCAGAATAACAAGATATCAGGAAACATCAAATAGAAAAAACAAACATATAAGAAGAAGAAATTCATAAGATTAAAGCAATTCATAACACGGAAACAAATTGAGTAAATCTTTATATATGATATTAAAACTTGCAAAAGGCTATTGATCATTACAATTCGATGGTTGCACCACTTAGGTCCCTTCGTCCATTGCTTCAAACATCTTTGGTTCCTTCCCTTTCTCCTCGACTCATCCATTGCTTCCAACAATTCCTTTGCTATTATCTTTTCTACAAAATTTCTATGCTACTGACTTTCTTGAATAGAAATTTATACAGGGCTGTATGTCAAGAATTTGAGAGAAAATAGAGTTGTACTTGGGTTTAAATAGCTTTTGAAACCTATTATTACTAAAGTTAGAGTTGTCAGTTAGTTAGTTGTTAGGTGGATAAAGTTTAACCCAAGGCTGGATAAGATTAGTACACTATAAAGGAGGCCGTTAACTAACTTTATCCAGATATATAATTTAAAAATTATAATTTGTTAGGAGTTTGGATAAGATTAGTACACTATTAACGAACTCATATTTGCCAAATAAAGAAAGAGAAAAGAAAATTTCAATTAACGATTCAGATAGCAGAATAATTAACTAATCTTATAAGTTTAAATCAAACCATCAAAGAACAAAAATTATGTAAATTCGAAGATGAAAACGATTTCTTGAAATTACCTTCGTTGAGAGAACGGTGAGCAGATGAAACGATCTCTTGAGTTTAGAATACGTCGGAGTTGATTCTTTCGCTGGAGCCATTGAATCTTTTAACGATCAAAATTGGAAACCCTAGAATTTGGGGAAAAGGGGAGAATTCACTGCCTTCAAATTTACAATTTTTTCCCTCAGCCTTTTTTGGCTTAAAGGGCCTAATTTTGCTTGTTTGGTCTTTTTACTTTTATCCCCTACTGAAATTTAATAAACATTGTAAAAGAAAAACAAACCTTTAAAATTAAACCCTAATTATTACATTAACTCAAATTGAGCTACATTGATTATTAAATCCCGAACCCTAATTAAATTAATTAATAATAAAAGATGAAGATAACCGTTTGATTTATCAAAATCCTTAATAGATAAACTTACTCTTTGAAAAATTTTAAAATGATATTTTTGTTAAGTTAAATTAATAATTCTTATTAACTCTTTGTTAGAATAATCAGATAACATGAAGAGGAAAGATCATGATTCTAAAGAAGAACAAGAGAAAATTATCACCAATTCAGATTAGTACTATTCAGTCTTTTGTTGAGTAAATTTCTTGAGTACCATTTTAATACTTTTAACTGTAATCACATAATGAAACTGGATACATCACTACTAGGATCCAATAATAATTTTTTACTCAGCACAGTCTCTGTGCTACTTCCTCCATGATTAATTGATTATTCCAGGAAATTATGCAACAATCAAGCAAGCAATGGCATCATATATGTGTAAACTTATGTCATGTAACAAAAATCAGAGAGAATCATCCTGAAACTATCGATTGCTCTCGGAGTACCATACGCAGCTACATGAAACCGAAACTGAAACCAGTTTATACAGACATCTACGGATTCAAGTTTCCAGGTTTTGTTTTCAGGATTGTTATTCTGAAGACTTCTTCTGAAAGCCAGAATATATTCAAACAACAAAATTTTCGAAGTCCCATGACTTATCTGTCAACTCCTTCGTGCAGGATTTACTCTGATCATTCTCTTTAGTATTATCAGAGGGAGAGGAAACTTCCCATATTCTTATCAGCTTCTTGATTATTCTCCTTCTTTCCTTTACGAACTCCGTGAGATAGCATTGTGGCCCAAGAAAATGATATACGCTACCGGTGGAGGAGAAATCATCCTTATCACCGGCCCGCCGTAATAAGCATGAAGAGAGAGAGGACTCTGACGACGAAGAAGAAGACCATGATCAACAGTCCCCTGGAGATAGCGAAGGACCCGTTTTGCAGCATTCAAGTGATCAGTGGTGGGAGCTTGCATGAATTGGGATAGCTTGTTGACAGCATAGGAGATGTCAGGACGAGTGAGAGCAAGATAATCGGCCTCCTAATGCCGCAGGGTCACGGACCGTCCGAGAGGTACACCGCCATGTCGGAAATGAAGCCGGCCGTCGCTAGGTACCTGACAGACGCGGACGCGGCCATCTTGGTCCGTGTGAGAAGATCCAAAATATAGCGGCGCTGAGACAGAACAACACCAAGAGAGTGTGGAACAACTTCTACACCCAAAAAGAAATGAAGTGGACCGAGATCTTTAACGGAGAAACGACGACCAAGTAAGGCAATAATGGAGTTAACCTTGGCCAGATTATTACCCGTGACAACAATGTCATCCACATAGACTAGAATATAGAGAGTGGTACCGCATTAGAGAAGATAAAAGAGACACATCGCTAGAGAGTTGTAAAATCCAAGAGAGAGCAGATAGTCACGCTACCGTGGTACCAAGCTCTTGGAGCTGCTGAGGCCATAGAGAGCTTTTCGGAGAAAACAAACATGATCGTGGTGATCCGGTCAATAAACCTGGAGGTTGCATCATGAAAACGATCAAGGAGAGTGCCCCGCAGAAGCGTTATTGACATCAAGCCGCCGGAGAGAGGCCATGATCGGGTCAATCGCAAGAGATAGAACCAGCGGATAGTGGTTGGTTTAATAACCGATGAATGTCTCGCTATAGTCCACCCCCGCCGTTGATGAAAACCCTTAGCCACTAACCGGCTTTGTACCTATCCACGTAACCATCCGTTTCCTTTGACAATTAAAAGACCCATTTGCACCCTACAACATTTTGAGCGGAGATGAGGGAACTAATGTCCATGTTCCATTGCGAACAAGAGCCATAAATTGCCGACATGGCTTGTCGCCAAGAGGAATGAGAAAGAGCCTGGACACGGCTTGTCGGTTCGGTGTCAGAAAGAGGAGGAAGTTGGGCAGTGAGATTAAGTTTTTGAATAGGCTTAGAGATATTATTCATGGACCGGGTGGTGATGTTACGAGTGGGAGGTGGAGCATCGGGTGATGGAGGACTGGGGGGTGGAGATGGCTCGAGCAGAGGTGGTGAAGTGGGGTTTGGGCTTTGTGGTGAGGTGGGGGTGACCGGTGGTGAGTAGTTGGGAGGTGGTTGAGGAACAAAGTGATGAGGGATATCCCACGAGGGCGACGGGTCAAGAGGTGGGGTAGCATTCATGAGGTGAGGTGATGAGCCGAACGGGAATAGTGCCTCAACGTGGCGGACGGACGGAGACATAGATACGGTTTGTGGAGAGATCAAGACATAGATAAGCACTTTGAGTGACCGGAGTACCGATAAAAACACAAGGAGTGGAGCGGGTCTGTAGTTTGTGAGAGGCGTAGGGACGAGTCCATGGGTAGCATAGACAACCAAAGACCCGAAGTTTGGCATAATTTGGGGTGGTGGAGAAGAGACACCGAACGATTTCATTGAGAGGGTGGGTGTTGGAAGGCGGTTTATGAGATGTACGCAGGTGGCATAAGACCAGTAGGAGAGAGGCATTGAGGCATGGTGCAAGAGTGTAAGGCCGCTACAATATGATATGTTTTCGTCGAGATGCCAGTTCAGTGGGTATGTGGCGGGGAGGTGAGGTGAGATATGCCAACTGAGGTGAGATATGGAGTAAGAGCTTTGTATTCACCCCATTGTCGGAGTAGAGAGTCCGAATGGTCGTGGAAAATTGTTTTTCCACCAATGCTCGGAATGAAAGAAAAGTCTGATGGACATGGGCTTTCTGTTTTAGTGGATATAGCCAGGAGTAGCGTGTGAAGTGGTCAATAAAACAACATAATATTTAAAACCATCCACAGATAAGACAGAGATGTCCAAACATCAATAAATAACATGTAAGGGATGAGAGGAGACAACAAAGAGAAACAGAGAAAGGTAGTTTGTGCATTTTATTGCACCGACAGCATTACAATTTGATAAAGTTGACGCAAAGACCGGTAGTGTCTAAACTAAACCGATTTAAAACTTTATTGAGAATTTGACTAGAAGGATGCCCTAGCCGCCCATGCCGCCGATAGGGAGGCTTTGACACCGAGAATGCAAAGAGAGGAGTTGGTGGATGACGCAGAACAGAGATGACCAAGGATAAATGCCATTCTTAGATTTCCCTTGGAAGAGAATTGCCCCCGACGTTGATCCTTAACATAGAAAATTTTGAAGTCCCATGACTTATCTGTCAACTCCTTCGTGCAGGATTTACTCTGATCATTCTCTTTAGTATTATCAGAGGGAGAGGAAACTTCCCATATTCTTATCAGCTTCTTGATTATTCTCCTTCTTTCCTTTACGAACTTTTTTTCTGAGTGGAGCTTCCTCTGCGTTTTCTGGATCGACTTCTTCATTGCCTGCATCATCTTCTACTTTCCTTGTGATGGTACATAATACATAGCCATCATCAGTCTGCAAAAATAACAACATCATTGAGTTGCACATGATTAATATCTGTATTCATTTAATTTTTGAAATATTTACCTTTGGCGAATCCGGATTATAGGGTTCACTATTTTCAGGCTTGGGTTGTTTTTGAACAGGCTTCTTCTCCTTGTCCTTGGCATCAACAAGCATAATTTCATTCATGGCCCAGTTGGTCATTGTACCATCAGCTAGACAATAATCCAATAATCCGTGGGGGTACTTGCCGTCTCTTGTGGTGAAGAAGTACCATTTACCACCTGCTCCCCATTTCTCATATTTCTCTCTGTTGATTATGACCATCATGAGATATATATCAGCTTTAGCAGCTAAACTGAGCGCTTTATGACACAAGAAATTCTGGATATTTCAGTCACAATAGAGCTTATGTAGACAGGATGTTTTGAATAAATAACTGGAAAGGTTAAGTAATATGACTGACTTAAAATTTACGGGGAGTCAAATGTTAAACAAGTTGGTAAGGTATATCACAAATTGTCATGCGATGAATCGAATATCAGACTTATTTGAAAACAAACTAAAAGGATTTCTTTGTTATATTAGTCCTAATTCACTAAAAATATAATTAGTTGTTGCATGTGAGTTCTTTTGGTGTTAATATGTCTTCTTTATTTTTAGTCTGTTTAAATTGATAGAATTCTGTTTTTCCTTGATTTATCTTCTTATAATTTCTCTTATATCAACTGTTTCAGCTTTTTTTCCATTTGCCTATATATTTGAACCATAAGTTGAACATCCACTTGTTCAATTACTGGATAATCGTTATAAAATAAATGTCATCAAGATGCATATCAATAGGACTATAATGAGTAAAAAGATAACATAAGACTCCCCAACGTGTAAATGACAAGCTAACTAGAATCACTGATTCGAAGTAACTTTCCAAGCTAGATAAATTTATTTGTAAATCATATGATTCCGACAACTTTTTTCAGACTATATATTATCCAGCGACAAATGTGGAAAAGCTCAGAAAAGGAAGAAGGAAAAAAACAAATGCAGACAGGCATTGCAAAAAGGTCAGGCGTACTCACGGATAAGTTTCACTGGACAAGTCTCATACACATTGACCTCATTTACGACATTATAAGGAAGTAAGTTGCGGAGTTTTTTTGCCCAAGAGGTATTTGAAAGTGAGATCCTCGTCTGTAGGTGAAAAATGAAATCCTGGAGGTGGCTTCAATGGTTCTTCTCTCCTTCACTTTGGCAAAGCTTGTGCATTGTTCTCTTGTTCTGTCTTTGCTATTGATAATTCTGCATTGTTGGCAATAGAGAAAACTTACCTTGTTTTTCTTGGAGTTTAGCTTCAAATGTTCATGCAATAGAATAAGATTCTGAATATTATGATAGACTGAGATGAAAAAATCAACTACAAAAGGTGTGCTGTTCATACTGAAAATTCTAATTAAATTTTTGATAGAACAACAAACTGTCTCATTAATGCATATACTCGTTTATGATCAAAAGGAAAACTGTGTCCTTTAAGTCTGTTGAAAAAGAATAAATGTCTACGGTTTATATTTACATGATCATCATAGTACCCATGAATACCACGAACAGAAAAAGAAAATCTCACACATTAAGAAAACACAAAGAGAAGATACACATATGGAAATTATGCTTCATATATTTTTCAAGTTATAAATTTGTGGCACATAATACTCATTATGAAGGTGTTGAAAAGGAAGCTAAAATAGAGAATTACCAAAAATCCATCAAGAGCGTTGAGCATGTGGTGCTAGAAACTACCAGTTCAAAACAATATCCATCTACTATAGGTATGAGCCTACAGGTTTAAAACTATAAATACTCGAATATTATATGATCTTGAGATTTTTATCTTTTAAAATATAACAATACTGTATATTACTTTTAGATTCAATTGGGAACTTTTGTTATATATTTCTGGCAAACTATGGTACATCACGTTGATTCGACAAGAGTCAAATGCAATATGCAAGAACCAAGAATTACTTTGAGCATCTTTATTGTACTTGCTTTAATTTGTGCATATAAGTTCAGACACTTAATTTATTAATGCAAGTTTTGAGAGAAGAATCAAAGATTGAAGGCCACAAAGATATTTTCACAAACAACTATCGCAGAAGATGTAAGAATTTGAGTGGTTACATACTATTTAGGCATTTAGTTAAGGATTCAATCTAACCATAAAGACAATATGCATAAAGAATATTCAATATCTCAAATTCTTAAAACATAACTCATTTCTTGAAATCCCTAAACAGAACTCTTTTCTTGATATTTTTGTCAATTTCTTTTCTTGAAATCAAAATTACTGATGGAATAACTTAATCCAAGCTAAAAATCGAGAGACAGGAAAAAGAAACAAAAAACTAATGGATTATAAAGACACCCATCAATATGATGCATTTATAGAAAAGAACAGGACAAATATGATTTCCAATCTTTCTTTATGTATTTGATATGAGATACATGATTATATATAGATCTCACGGTAGAGACCTATTAGGTAACAATTACAAGTATGTTAAGTAGAATCGCTATACAAGGTAACAACTATATCTGAAGAAAATAAACAATGATTGGAAGAATATTATCTTACATTATATTCTCTGTCAATATATTCGTCATATTCTCGTCATGCCCCATAGATGGAGTGGAAGATAGTCCAATCTTGGTGCATAGATTTGTAGCTGCGTGGAAAGGCTTTGTAAGCATATGGCGAGTTGATCTTGGATCGGACATGAGAGACGCGGAGGATACTGCCTTGAACATGTTGTCGGATGAAATGATAATCAATAGCAACATGTTTCATTCTAGAGTGGAATCTTGGGTTGCCAGGCTGAAATGCACGTTATCACAATAAATCACGAGTTGTGGGATGGTGATGCCAAGTTACGTAAGAGAAGAGATCCATCTAGTTTCCGCCAGCGTGGGCCTTCACCGTCTATTGGCTTGGTGGATGGCGGGCAATAGTCGCGTTGCTTTGGAACTCGGGGAGATAGCATTGTGGCCCAAGAAAATGATACCTGGTGGGAGGAAATCATCCTTATCACCCGGTCAGTCGAGAATAAGCATGAAGAGAGACTACGGCGGCGAAGAAAAGAGACCATGATCAGTCCCAAGAATAGCGAAGGACCCGTTTTCACGGCATTCAAGTGATGATGGTGGGAGCTTGCATGAATGGGATAGCTTGTGGCAATATAGGAGATGTCGGGGCAGTGAGAAACAAGATCGAAGGCCTCAATAATGCCACGGCCGTCCGAGAGGTACAGCGTCATGTCCGGGCGAATTTGTAGGTATGCGTCGCTAGAAGTGCAGACGGGGCGTGGCGGTAATCTTGGTCCGAGTGTGAAGATCAAAATATAGCCAGAGGAAGAACAACGAAGAGTGTGGAACAACTTCTACAAAGAAATGAAGTGGACCGAGATCTTTGCGGACGAAACCAAGTAAGGCAATAATGGAGTTAACCTTGGCGATTATTACCGTGACAACAATGTCATCCACATAGACTAGAATATAGAGAGTGGTACATTTAGAGAAGATAAAAGACACATCACGCTAGAGAGTTGTAAAATCAAGAGAGAGCGGATAGTCCGCGATTTCGTGGTACCAGCAGGCCTGCTTGAGGCCATAGAGAGCTTTTCGGAGAAAACAAACATGATCGAGGGTGATCACGGTCAATAAACGGAGGTTGCATCATGAAAACGATCAAGGAGAGTGCCCGCAGAAGGCGTTATTGACATCAAGTAGCCGGAGGAGAGGCCATTACGACCGCCAAGAGATAGAACCGGCGGATAGTGGTTGGTTTAATAACCGGACCGTCATCTCGCTATAGTCCACCCCGGCGTTGATGAAAACCCTTAGCCACTAACAGGGCTTTGTACCTATCCACGGAACCATCCGGTTTCCTTTGATCTGAAAGACCCATTTGCACCTACAACATTTTGAGCGGAGATGAGGGAACTAATGTCCATGTTCCATTGCGAACAAGAGCCATAAATCGTGAGACATGGCTTGTCGCCAAGAGGAATGAGAAAGAGCTGTGACAGGTTGGGTTCGGTGTCGAAAGAGGAGGAAGTTAGGCGGTGAGATTAAGTTTTGAATAGGCTTAGAGATATTATTCATGGACCGGGTGGTGATGTTACGAGTGGGAGGTGGAGCATCGGGTGATGGAGGACTGGGGGTGGAGATGGCTCGGCGGTGGTGAAGTGGGGTTTGGGCTTTGTGGTGAGGGGGGGTGACCGGTGGTGAGTAGTTGGGAGGTGGTTGAGGAACAAAGTGATGAGGGATATATCACGAGGGCGGCAGGTGTGGGTGGGGTAGCATGAGGTGAGGTGATTTTGAGATGAGCGGAAATAGTGCCTCAACGAAGTTGGCGTATGAGGGAGACATAGATACGGTTTGTGGAGAGATCAAGACATAGATAAGCACTTTGAGTGGCAGTGCAGATAAAACACAAAGAAGTGGAGTGCAGTAGTTTGTGAGGCGTGGGGCGAGTCCATGGGTAGCATAGACAACCAAAGACCAAGTTTGGCATAATTTGGGGTGGTGGAGAAGAGCAGAAGCGGCGATTTCATTGAGAGGTGGGTGTTGGAAGGCGGTTTATGAGATAGGTGGCCGCGGTGGGGCATAAGACCGTGAGGGAGAGGCATTGAGGCATGGTGCAAGAGTGTAAGGCCAGTTTCTACAATATGACGGTGTTTTCGTTCGGAGATGCCGTTGTGTTCAGGGGTATGTGGCGGGGAGGTGAGGTGAGATATGCCAACTGAGGTGAGATATGGAGTAAGAGCTTTGTATTCACCCCCGTTGTCGGAGTAGAGAGTCCGAATGGTCGTGGAAAATTGTTTTTCCACCAATGCTCGGAATGAAAGAAAAGTCTGATGGACATGGGCTTTCTGTTTTAGTGGATATAGCCAGGAGTAGCGTGTGAAGTGGTCAATAAAAACAACATAATATTTAAAACCATCCACAGATAAGACAGGAGATGTCCAAACATCAGAATAAATAACATGTAAGGGATGAGAGGAGACAACAGTAGAAACAGAGAAAGGTAGTTTGTGCATTTTATTGCACTGACAGGCATTACAATTTGATAAAGTTGACGCAGCACCGGTAGTGTCTAAACTAAACTGATTTAAAACTTTATTGAGAATTTGACTAGAAGGATGCCCTAGCCGTCCATGCCAGTCAGATAGGGAGGCTTTGACACCCGAGAATGCAAAGAGAGGGGAGTTGGTGGATGACGCAGGAACAGGAGATGACCAGTGATAAATGCCATTCTTAGATTTCCCTTGGAAGAGAATTGCCCCCGTACGTTGATCCTTAACATAGAAACAGGTGGGTGAGAATTCAACAGTAGCTTTATTTGATTGACAAAATTGAGAGATAGAAACTAAGTTTTGACGAACGGATGGGACACATAGTATGTTGTGAAGAGAAAAGTGTGAGGCGGTGTAGATAGTTTACGGAACCGACATGAGTGATAGGCATCCCATTTCCGTTGCCAACGATGACTTCATCGAGCCATTGTAGGGTGCATGCGAGGAGAGGTTCGAGGTCCGGCGTTATGTGATACAGGCTTCCTTGGCCATCCATAATCCATTGTTGCGTACGGGTTTGGTGGCGAGAAGTTTGCCCGCTACCGGTGGATGAGGGAGTAGACCACGCCAGGTTCGGTCGTGGATCGCCAAGGAGGGCCGTGAGTGGAGGTGGCGAGTGCAGTCCGTCGGTTGAGCGGCGAAGTGAACGCGTAGGGCCGATATTTCACCGTGTGACCCCGTGTGTTGCACGCCGACAATAGCCCATGTATGGCACGGGAGAGAGCGACCTCCACGGCCTTGTGAGGCGACATGAAGCAGCGGTACGCGCCGTGGGATGGGATTGGCGGTGTTGGCGTGGCGAGCGGAGAATGGTTGGTTGGGTGGCTTGAATCTCAAGTTCTCGATTAAGGAGCTTTTCATGCGGTTCATCAATCGAGGCAGCGGTTTCTGGTATTTAACATTATCAACAATACCTTTGTACCCTTCATCAAGGCCATCGCAAATGGTGTCAATGAAGTCTTCGATCCATGGGTTTACCAAGTAGTGCAAGTTCATCATAGCGGTTTTGGCTTGATGAAGATACTCAGAGATGGATTTGGTGCCTTTGGTGAGATTCTTGAGTTGAGTTTTGATTTGCTTGATATGACCTCGAGTAGGGTAGCATAGGTGGCTCTGAGGGTTTCATATGCTTCTTGAACGATAAGTTGAACATCCACTTGTTCAATTACTGGATAATCGTTATAAAATAAATGTCATCAAGATGCATATCAATAGGACTATAATGAGTAAAAAGATAACATAAGACTCCCTAACGTAAATGACAAGCTAACTAGAATCACTGATTCAAGTAACTTTCAAGCTAGATAAATTTATTTGTAAATCATATGATTCCGACAACTTTTTCAGACTATATATTATCCAGCGACAAATGTGGAAAAGCTCAGAAAAGGAAGAAGGAAAAAAACAAATGCAGACAGGCATTGCAAAAAGGTCAGGCGTACTCACGGATAAGTTTCACTGGACAAGTCTCATACACATTGACCTCATTTACGACATTATAAGGAAGTAAGTTGCGGAGTTTTTTTGCCCAAGAGGTATTTGAAAGTGAGATCCTCGTCTGTAGGTGAAAAATGAAATCCTGGAGGTGGCTTCAATGGTTCTTCTCTCCTTCACTTTGGCAAAGCTTGTGCATTGTTCTCTTGTTCTGTCTTTGCTATTGATAATTCTGCATTGTTGGCAATAGAGAGAAAACTTACCTTGTTTTTCTTGGAGTTTGCGCTTCAAATGTTCATGCAATAGAATAAGATTCTGAATATTATGATAGACTGAGATGAAAAAATCAACTACAAAAGGTGTGCTGTTCATACTGAAAATTCTAATTAAATTTTTGATAGAACAACAAACTGTCTCATTAATGCATATACTCGTTTATGATCAAAAGGAAAACTGTGTCCTTTAAGTCTGTTGAAAAAGAATAAATGTCTACGGTTTATATTTACATGATCATCATAGTACCCATGAATACCACGAACAGAAAAAGAAAATCTCACACATTAAGAAAACACAAAGAGAAGATACACATATGGAAATTATGCTTCATATATTTTTCAAGTTATAAATTTGTGGCACATAATACTCATTATGAAGGTGTTGAAAAGGAAGCTAAAATAGAGAAATTACCAAAAATCCATCAAGAGCGTTGAGCATGTGGTGCTAGAAACTACCAGTTCAAAACAATATCCATCTACTATAGGTATGAGCCTACAGGTTTAAAACTATAAATACCGAATATTATATGATCTTGAGATTTTTATCTTTTAAAATATAACAATACTGTATATTACTTTTAGATTCAATTGGGAACTTTTGTTATATATTTCTGGCAAACTATGGTACATACGTTGATTCGACAAGAGTCAAATGCAATATGCAAGAACCAAGAATTACTTTGAGCATCTTTATTGTACTTGCTTTAATTTGTGCATATAAGTTCAGACACTTAATTTATTAATGCAAGTTTTGAGAGAAGAATCAAAGATTGAAGGCCACAAAGATATTTTCACAAACAACTATCGCAGAAGATGTAAGAATTTGAGTGGTTACATACTATTTAGGCATTTAGTTAAGGATTCAATCTAACCATAAAGACAATATGCATAAAGAATATTCAATATCTCAAATTCTTAAAACATAACTCATTTCTTGAAATCCCTAAACAGAACTCTTTTCTTGATATTTTTGTCAATTTCTTTTCTTGAAATCAAAATTACTGATGGAATAACTTAATCCAAGCTAAAAATCAAGAGACAGGAAAAAGAAACAAAAACTAATGGATTATAAAGACACCCATCAATATGATGCATTTATAGAAAAGGAACAGGACAAATATGATTTCCAATCTTTCTTTATGTATTTGATATGAGAAGAATACATGATTATATATAGATCTCACGGTAGAGACCTATTAGGTAACAATTACAAGTATGTTAAGTAGAATCTGCTATACAAGGTAACAACTATATACGGTAAGAAAATAAACAATGATTGGAAGAATATTATCTTACATTAATTATATTCTCTGTCAATATATTCTCGTCATTACACATGCCCCAAGATGGAGTGTCTGGAAGATAGTCCAATCTTGGTGCATAGATTTGTAAACTGCGTGGATGGAAGAGGCTTTGTAAGCATATCGGCGAGTTGATCTTCGGATCGGACATGAGAGACGCGGAGGATATACGAACATGTTGTCGGATGAAATGATAATCAATAGCAACATGTTTCATTCTAGAGTGGAATCGGTTGTATGGCCGAGTGGCACCAACATTATCACAATAAATCACGAGGTTGTGGGATGGTGATGCCAAGTTACGTAGAAGCGAGAGGATCCATCTAGTTTCCGCACCGCGGACGCATCGACCAGATTCGCCGGTGGATGAGCGGGCAATAGTGCGTTGCTTTTTGGAACTCCAGGAGATAGCATTGTGGCCCAAGAAAATGATATACGCGCTGGTGGAGGAGAAATCATCCTTATCACCGGCCCAGTCAGCGTCAGAATAAGCATGAAGAGAGAGAGGACTCTGACGACGAAGAAGAAGACCATGATCAACAGTCACCTGGAGATAGCGAAGGACCCGTTTTGCAGCATTCAAGTGATCAGTGGTGGGAGCTTGCATGAATTGGGATAGCTTGTTGACAGCATAGGAGATGTCAGGACGAGTGAGAGCAAGATACTGAAGGCCTCCAATAATGCCGCGGTAGTCACGACCGTCCGAGAGAGGTACACCGCCGTCATGTCGGAGCGAGCTGGCTGTCGCTAGGGGGGTACGGACAGGACGTGACGCGGCCATCTTGGTCCGTGTGAGAAGATCCAAAATATAGCGGCGCTGAGACAGAACAACACCAAGAGAGTGTGGAACAACTTCTACACCCAAAAAGAAATGAAGTGGACCGAGATCTTTAACGGAGAAACGACGACCAAGTAAGGCAATAATGGAGTTAACCTTGGCCAGATTATTACCCGTGACAACAATGTCATCCACATAGACTAGAATATAGAGAGTGGTACGCATTAGAGAAGATAAAAGAGACACATCGCTAGAGAGTTGTAAAATCCAAGAGAGAGGATAGTCACGCATTCGTGGTACCAAGCTCTGAGCCCGCTGAGGCCATAGAGCGAGAAAACAAACATGATCGGGGTGATCCCGGTCAATAAACCTCGGAGGTTGCATCATGAAAACCTCGATCAAGGAGAGTGCCCCAGAAGGCGTTATTGACATCAAGTCTGTCGGAGAGGCCATGATTGGCTGACCGCAAGAGATAGAACCAGGCGGATAGTGGTTGGTTTAATAACCGGACTGAATGTCTCGCTATAGTCCACCCCTGGCCGTTGATGAAAACCCTTAGCCACTAACCGGGCTTTGTACCTATCCACAGAACCATCTGGTTTCCTTTTGATACGAAAGACCCATTTGCACCCTACAACATTTTGAGCAGGAGATGAGGGAACTAATGTCCATGTTCCATTGCGAACAAGAGCCATAAATTGCCGACATGGCTTGTCGCCAAGAGGAATGAGAAAGAGCCTGTGACACAGCTTGTCGGTTCGGGTCGAAAGAGGAGGAAGTCATGGTGAGATTAAGTTTTGAATAGGCTTGAGATATTATTCATGGACCCAAGGTGGTGATGTTAATGAGTGGGAGGTGATAATCTGGGTGATGGAGACCGGGGGGGTGGAGAGGTGGTTCGGAAAGGTGAGGTAGGTGGGTTTTGTGGTGGACCGGTGAGGGAAATGGATGGAATGGAAGTGGTGAATGGAAGGAATGGAAATGGATGGACAATGGAGAGATCAAGACATGGAGTGGACGGAAGGAAATAAGGAGTGGAGGGACGGAAGTCCATGGTAGCAAGAAAACAGGGCATTGGCATAATGGGGTGGAGAGAATGGAAGGGATTCATTGAGAGGGTGGGTGTTGGAAGGCTTTATGAGATAGTGGCCGTAGGGCATAGACCAAGTAGAGAGAGGCATTGAGGCATGGTGCAAGAGTAAAGGCCGTTTACAATATGATGTGTTTTCGCTCGGAGATGCCTTGTGTTCGTGGGTATGGCGGGGAGGTGAGGTGAGATATGCCAACCGAGGTGAGATATGGAGTAAGAGCTTTGTATTCACCCCCATTGTCGGAGTAGAGAGTTCGAATGGTCGTGGAAAATTGTTTTCCACCAATGCTCGGAATGAAAGAAAAGTCGATGGACATGGGCTGTTTTTAGTGGATATAGCCAGGAGTGAAGTGGTCAATAAAAACAACATAATATTTAAAACCATCCACAGATAAGACAGGAGATGTCCAAACATCAGAATAAATAACATGTAAGGGATGAGAGGAGACAACAGTAGAAACAGAGAAAGGTAGTTTGTGCATTTTATTGACCGAGTGCATTACAATTTGATAAAGTTGACGCAAAGACCGGTAGTGTCTAAACTAAACTGATTTAAAACTTTATTGAGAATTTGACTAGAAGGATGCCCTAGCCGTCCATGCCAGTCAGATAGGGAGGCTTTGACACCCGAGAATGCAAAGAGAGGGGAGTTGGTGGATGACGCAGAACAGGAGATGACCAAGGATAAATGCCATTCTTAGATTTCCCTTGGAAGAGAATTGCCCCGCACGTTGATCCTTAACATAGAAACAAAGGGTGAGAATTCAACAAGAGCTTTATTTAATTGACAAAATTGAGAGATAGAAACTAAGTTTTGACGAACGGATGGGACACATAGTATGTTGTGAAGAGAAAAGTGTGAGACGGTGTAGATAGTTTACGTAACCGACATGAGTGATAGGCATCCCATTTCCGTTGCCAACGATGACTTCATCGAGCCATTGTAGGGTGCATGCGGGGAGAGGTTCCGGGTCCACGTTATGTGATGACTCGCCTACCGTCCATAATCCATTGTTGCGCACGGGTTTGGTGGCGGAGAAGTTTGCCCGCTACCGGTGGATGAGGGAGTAGACCACGCCAGGTTCGGTCGTGGATCGCCAAGGAGGGCCGTGAGTGGAGGTGACAGGTGCATTCCGTCGGTTGGCGGCGAAGTCGGAGCGTAGGGCCGATATTTCCGTGTGACCACGTGTTGTTACCGCGACAATAGCCCATGTATGGCACGGGAGAGAACGACTCCCGCCATCGCCCGCTGGTGAGGGCGACCACCGCGAACGTACCGCCGCTGGAATGGGATTGGCGGTGTTGGCCGTGGGTCGGAAGCGGAGAATGGTTGGTTGGGTGGCTTGAATCTCAAGTTCTCGATTAAGGAGCTTTTCATGCAGTTCATCAATCGAGACAGCAGTTTCACGGTATTTAACATTATCAACAATACCTTTGTACCCTTCATCAAGGCCATCGCAAATGGTGTCAATGAAGTCTTCGTGATCCATGGGTTTACCAAGTAGTGCAAGTTCATCATAGCGGTTTTTGGCTTGATGAAGATACTCAGAGATGGATTTGGTGCCTTTGGTGAGATTCTTGAGTTGAGTTTTGATTTGCTTGATATGACCTCGAGTAGGGTAGCATAGGTGGCTCTGAGGGTTTCATATGCTTCTTGAACAGTATGAGTGCGGCACCATAGGAACAACGGTGGGCGTGAGTGTCCCGACGAGAGCACTGAAGAGAAGACGATCTTGACGTTTCCATGTCTGAAAGGCGGGGTTGGCAGAAACCACTTCGTTGGTGGTGATTGTTGGCGGTGGACGTGGATGAGAGCCATTGATGAAACCTTCAAGGCTATATCCTTCTAGGGTGGCGACAAATTGAAGTTGCCACGACAGGAAGTTTGTAGCAGTGAGTTTGAGGCAATGATTGAGGTTGACCGCAAGAAGAGGCTTGGCGGTCTCATGTGGGTTGGGTACCATGCCAGACGGAGCAGCTATGGTGGAAGAAGCTTCGTTGTCGGTCGACATGGAGAAAGAGAGGAGGGGGTGGCGGTTTGCCGATCGGAAAAAGATAGGAGAAGGAGAGGGAGATAGGATTAGGTCTCAGATCATTGAGGCTCTGATACCATATAGAAAAGGAACAGGACAAATATGATTTCCAATCTTTCTTTATGTATTTGATATGAGAAGAATACATGATTATATATAGATCTCACGGTAGAGACCTATTAGGTAACAATTACAAGTATGTTAAGTAGAATCTTGCTATACAAGGTAACAACTATATACGGTAAGAAAATAAACAATGATTGGAAGAATATTATCTTACATTAATTATATTCTCTGTCAATATATTCTCATATACTCTCACAAGATTCGGTAAAATAACATACACAGTTAAAGAATCTACACAAACTTTTTACCTTTAGATATATGCTCCATGAACAGAAATAACAAATATCAGAATCATCAAATTGGGAAAAACCAGAAAACATAGCAAGAATAAATTCACAAGGGGTAAATAATTTCATAAGATATAAACACATTTGTGTGATGTTAAATCAATAAAAAAAGAAACAGTTAATTAGTCATTACCAGGTTCCAACAAAAACCATTAATTAGTCATTACCAGGTTCTTCCGTGGAAACGTCCTTCCCCTTTCTCCTTGATTCACCCATTGCTTCAAACAATTTCTTTGCTACTTTCTTCCTTTGACTAACAATTTCTTTGCTATTATCAAAGACAGATAAGGAGAGAACTTGTATGCTTTGGTTCCTAAGTTCTTTGCTATTATCAAAGTTAGCACGGTAAGATCACTAAAAGTCATGATCAGAGACTTTTTCCAAACTAAATCAATAAGTAAATGATATGAGAAGAATACATGATTATATATAGATCTCACGGTAGAGACCTATTAGGTAACAATTACAAGTATGTTAAGTAGAATCTGCTATACAAGGTAACAACTATATACGGTAAGAAAATAAACAATGATTGGAAGAATATTATCTTACATTAATTATATTCTCTGTCAATATATTCTCGTCATTACACATGCCCCAAGATGGAGTGTCCGGAAGATAGTCCAATCTTGGTGCATAGATTTGTAAACTGCGTGGATGGAAGAGGCTTTGTAAGCATATCGGCGAGTTGATCTTGGATCGGACATGAGAGACGCGGAGGATATACGAACATGTTGTCGGATGAAATGATAATCAATAGCAACATGTTTCATTCTAGAGTGGAATCGGTTGTATGGCCGAGTGGCACCAACATTATCACAATAAATCACGAGGTTGTGGGATGGTGATGCCAAGTTACGTAGAAGCGAGAGGATCCATCTAGTTTCCGCACCGCGGACGCATCGACCAGATTCGCCGGTGGATGAGCGGGCAATAGTGCTGTTTTGGAACTCGGAGATAGCATTGTGGCCCAAGAAAATGATATACGCCCTGGTGGAGGAGAAATCATCCTTATCACCGTCTACCGGCCGTAATAAGCATGAAGAGAGAGGACTCGACGAAGAAGAAGACCATGATCAACAACACGGAGATAGCGAAGGACCCGTTTTGCAGCATTCAAGTGATCAGTGGTGGGAGCTTGCATGAATTGGGATAGCTTGTTGACAGCATAGGAGATGTCAGGACGAGTGAGAGCAAGATACTGAAGGCCTCCAATAATGCCGCGGTAGTCATGCACGTCCGAGAGGTACACCGCCATGTCGGAGCGAAGCCGTCGTCGCTGAAGTACTGACAGGACGCGACGCTGCCATCTTGGTCCGTGTGAGAAGATCCAAAATAAGCGGCATAGACGAACAACACCAAGAGAGTGTGGAACAACTTCTACACCAAAAGAAATGAAGTGGACCGAGATCTTTAACGGAGAAACGACGACCAAGTAAGGCAATAATGGAGTTAACCTTGGCGGTTATTACCCGTGACAACAATGTCATCCACATAGACTAGAATATAGAGAGTGGTACGCATTAGAGAAGATAAAAGAGACACATCGCTAGAGAGTTGTAAAATCCAAGAGAGAGGATAGTCACGCATTCGTGGTACCAAGCTCTTGGAGCCCGCTGAGGCCATAGAGCGAGAAAACAAACATGATCGGGGTGATCCCGGTCAATAAACCTCGGAGGTTGCATCATGAAAACGATCAAGGAGAGTGCCCCAGAAGGCGTTATTGACATCAAGTCGCTCGGAGAGGCCATGATTGGTGACCGCAAGAGATAGAACCAGCGGATAGTGGTTGGTTTAATAACCGGACTGAATGTCTCGCTATAGTCCACCCACGGCGTTGATGAAAACCCTTAGCCACTAACCGGCTTTGTACCTATCCACGTAACCATCGGTTTCCTTTTGATCTGAAAGACCCATTTGCACCCTACAACATTTTGAGCGGGAGATGAGGGAACTAATGTCCATGTTCCATTGCGAACAAGAGCCATAAATTGCCGACATGGCTTGTCGCCAAGAGGAATGAGAAAGAGCCTGTGACACAGCTTGTCGGTTCGGTGTCGAAAGAGGAGGAAGTCATGGTGAGATTAAGTTTTGAATAGGCTTAGAGATATTATTCATGGACCCAAGGTGGTGATGTTAATGAGTGGGAGGTGATAATCTGGGTGATGGAGACCGGGGGGGTGGAGAGGTGGTTCGGAAAGGTGAGGTAGGTGGGTTTTGTGGTGGACCGGTGAGGGAAATGGATGGAATGGAAGTGGTGAATGGAAGGAATGGAAATGGATGGACAATGGAGAGATCAAGACATGGAGTGGACGGAAGGAAATAAGGAGTGGAGGGACGGAAGTCCATGGTAGCAAGAAAACAGGGCATTGGCATAATGGGGTGGAGAGAATGGAAGGGATTCATTGAGAGGGTGGGTGTTGGAAGGCTTTATGAGATAGTGGCCGTAGGGCATAGACCAAGTAGAGAGAGGCATTGAGGCATGGTGCAAGAGTAAAGGCCGTTTACAATATGATGTGTTTTCGCTCGGAGATGCCTTGTGTTCGTGGGTATGGCGGGGAGGTGAGGTGAGATATGCCAACCGAGGTGAGATATGAGTAAGAGCTTTGTATTCACCCCCATTGTCGGAGTAGAGAGTTCGAATGGTCGTGGAAAATTGTTTTTCCACCAATGCTCTGGAATGAAAGAAAAGTCGATGGACATGGGCTGTTTTTAGTGGATATAGCCAGGAGTGAAGTGGTCAATAAAAACAACATAATATTTAAAACCATCCACAGATAAGACAGGAGATGTCCAAACATCAATAAATAACATGTAAGGGATGAGAGGAGACAACAGAAACAGAGAAAGGTAGTTTGTGCATTTTATTGACCGAGTGCATTACAATTTGATAAAGTTGACGCAAAGACCAGTAGTGTCTAAACTAAACTGATTTAAAACTTTATTGAGAATTTGACTAGAAGGATGCCCTAGCCATCCATGCCGGTCGGATAGGGAGGCTTGACACCAGAATGCAAAGAGAGGGAGTTGGTGGATGACGCAGAACAGGAGATGACCAAGGATAAATGCCATTCTTAGATTTCGAAGAATTGCCCCATCGTTGATCCTTAACATAGAAACAAGTGTGAGAATTCAAAGAGCTTTATTTAATTGACAAAATTGAGAGATAGAAACTAAGTTTTGACGAACGGATGGGACACATAGTATGTTGTGAAGAGAAAAAGTGTGAGACGGTGTAGATAGTTTACGTAACCGACATGAGTGATAGGCATCCCATTTCCGTTGCCAACGATGACTTCATCGTGAGCCATTGTAGGGTGCATGCGGGGAGAGGTTCCGGGTCCACGTTATGTGATGACTCGCCTCCGTCCATAATCCATTGTTGCGCACGGGTTTGGTGGCGGAGAAGTTTGCCCGCTACCGGTGGATGAGGGAGTAGACCACGCCAGGTTCGGTCGTGGATCGCCAAGGAGGCCGGAGTGGAGGTGACAGGTGCGTCCGTCGGTTGGAGCCCGTAAGTCGAACGACAAGATTTCACCGCGGTGACCTGTGTGTTGCACTGACAATAGCCCATGTATGGCTCGGGAGAGAACGACTCCCGCCATCGCCCGCTGGTGAGGGCGACCACCGCGAACGTACCGCCGCTGGAATGGGATTCGGTGTTGGCCGTGGCTGGAAGCGGGAGAATGGTTGGTTGGGTGGCTTGAATCTCAAGTTCTCGATTAAGGAGCTTTTCATGCAGTTCATCAATCGAGACAGCAGTTTCACGGTATTTAACATTATCAACAATACCTTTGTACCCTTCATCAAGGCCATCGCAAATGGTGTCAATGAAGTCTTCGTGATCCATGGGTTTACCAAGTAGTGCAAGTTCATCATAGCGGTTTTTGGCTTGATGAAGATACTCAGAGATGGATTTGGTGCCTTTGGTGAGATTCTTGAGTTGAGTTTTGATTTGCTTGATATGACCTCGAGTAGGGGTAGCATAGGTGGCTACGAGGGTTTCATATGCTTCTTGAACAGTATGAGTGCGGCTGACCATAGGAACAACGGTGGGCGTGAGTGTCCCGACGAGAGCACTGAAGAGAAGACGATCTTGACGTTTCCATGTCTGAAAGGCGGGGTTGGCAGAAACCACTTCGTTGGTGGTGATTGTTGGCGGTGGACGTGGATGAGAGCCATTGATGAAACCTTCAAGGCTATATCCTTCTAGGGTGGCGACAAATTGAAGTTGCCACGACAGGAAGTTTGTAGCGATGAGTTTGAGGCAATGATTGAGGTTGACCGCAAGAAGAGGCTTGGCGGTCTCATGTGGGTTGGGTACCATGCCGCACGGGAGCCTATGGTGGAAGAAGCCGTTGTCGGTCGACATGGAGAAAGAGAGGAGGGGTGGCGGTTTGCCGATCGGAAAAAAGATAGGAGAAGGAGAGGGAGATAGGATTAGGTCTCGATCATTGAGGCTCGATACCATATAGAAAAGGAACAGGACAAATATGATTTCCAATCTTTCTTTATGTATTTGATATGAGAAGAATACATGATTATATATAGATCTCACGTGTAGAGACCTATTAGGTAACAATTACAAGTATGTTAAGTAGAATACTGCTATACAAGGTAACAACTATATACGGTAAGAAAATAAACAATGATTGGAAGAATATTATCTTACATTAATTATATTCTCTGTCAATATATTCTCATATACTCTCACAAGATTCGGTAAAATAACATACACAGTTAAAGAATCTACACAAACTTTTTACCTTTAGATATATGCTCCATGAACAGAAATAACAAATATCAGAATCATCAAATTGGGAAAAACCAGAAAACATAGCAAGAATAAATTCACAAGGGGTAAATAATTTCATAAGATATAAACACATTTGTGTGATGTTAAATCAATAAAAAAAGAAACAGTTAATTAGTCATTACCAGGTTCCAACAAAAACCATTAATTAGTCATTACCAGGTTCTTCCGTGGAAACGTCCTTCCCCTTTCTCCTTGATTCACCCATTGCTTCAAACAATTTCTTTGCTACTTTCTTCCTTTGACTAACAATTTCTTTGCTATTATCAAAGACAGATAAGGAGAGAACTTGTATGCTTTGGTTCCTAAGTTCTTTGCTATTATCAAAGTTAGCACGGTAAGATCACTAAAAGTCATGATCAGAGACTTTTTCCAAACTAAATCAATAAGTAAATGCAAATAGAAAGTAATAACCGGAGACATAAAATCTCACATACAAGACATATCTACATACTACATGATGATAAATATACACATACCTCACGTTAGCTATGCCAACACAATTCTTACTCCAAAATCTCCATTGCAGGTCTGTAGCCTTCACTTCTCAGATGACCGTCAATTTCCTTTGCCACCATGTGAATCTCTCTTCTTCTAGGATGTGATTTGTCCCTTATTCTAAATTCATGAACCATTCCATCAACTTCAATGAGACTACACCCTGGAGTTTTCTTCACCTTCTTCACCTTCATCAACTTCCTCATATTTCTCTCATCCCCCTTTTGATTATCAGATGCATACATATTCGACATAAGCACATAAGCTCCATCTTCATTCGGTTGTAACTTCAATAGGTTCTTAGCAGCGCTCTCCCCTAATTTGACATTCCCATGGACTTTGCAAGCACCTAAGAGAGTCCCCCATATGAACGCATCGGGCTCTATTGGCATCCTCTCGATGAATTCTTGGGCCTCATTCAAAAGCCCAGCTCGGCCCAACATATCAACCACACACCCATAATGCTCGATTTTGGGGTTAATCCCATAAACCCTTGAAATATCATGGAAATGAGCAAGTCCTATATTGACCAAACCAGCGTGGCTACAAGCTGATAGCACTGATGAATGTAATGCTATTTGGCCTTATACGCTCTCTCGACAGCTCAGAGAAGAGGTCTAGGGCTTTTTGCTTGCCGTGCATAGCAAGTCCTAGTATCATAGTAGTGTAGGTGTATAAATCTTTTTGTCATTTTATTAAACAATTCCATTGCTTGATCGATTCTCCCACATTTTGCATACATGTCAACTAAGGCATTTCGATAATTCCATTAGCTTTGATGCAAACTTTATCCATGTACATGCACCCAATTTCCCATTTCAAGAGATCCAAGATTGGCACATGAATTGAGCACAGTGACTAGTGTCATGCCATCAGGTTCTATACCGTCACATTGCATTCGCTAAACAATTTTAGAGCCTCTTTGAACTCCCCATTTTGTGCAAGCCCAGATATCATAGAGTTCCAAGAAACAACATTTTTTCATTCTAGAGTGGAATCTTGGTTATACAGTGAGTGGCACCAACATTATCACAATAAATCACGCGAGTTGTGGGATGGTGATGCCAAGTTACGTAAGAAGCGAAGGATCCATCTAGTTTCCGCAGCCGTGGGCATCTGTCTGTATTCGGCCCGGTGGATGGCGGGCAATAGTGCGTTGCTTTGGAACTCCGAGGGAGATAGCATTGTGGCCCAAGAAATGATATCTGGCGCTGGTGGAGGAGAAATCATCCTTATCACGGCCCGGTCGGCGTCGAAATAAGCATGAAGAGAGAGGACTCGGCGGCGAAGAAGACCATGATCAACGCGGTCAGAATAGCGAAGGACCCGTTTCGCGGCATTCAAGTGATCGATGGTGGGAGCTTGCATGAATTGGGATAGCTTGTTGCGGCATAGGAGATGTCGGGGCGAGTGAGCAAGATCGAAGGCCTCAATAATGCCCGGTAGTCCGCGACCGTCAGGAATTACCGCCGTCATGTCGGGCGAATTGGTAGGCTAGGGGTCTGAGACGGGGCGTGGCTGCCATCTTGGTCCGTGTGAGAAGATCAAAATATAGCGGCCCGAGACAGAACAACACGAGAGTGTGGAACAACTTCTACACCCAAAAGAAATGAAGTGGACCGAGATCTTTAACGGAGAAACGACGACCAAGTAAGGCAATAATGGAGTTAACCTTGGCGGTTATTACCGTGACAACAATGTCATCCACATAGACTAGAATATAGAGAGTGGTACCGCATTAGAGAAGATAAAAGAGACACATCGCTAGAGAGTTGTAAAATCCAAGAGAGAATCCGCGCAGACTCGTGGTACCAAGCTCTTGGAGCACTGAGGCCATAGAGAGCTCGGAGAAAACAAACATGATCGAGGTGATCACGGTCAATAAACCACAGGTTGCATCATGAAAACGATCAAGGAGAGTGCCTGCGGGCGTTATTGACATCAAGTATGGGAGAGGCCATGATTGGCTGACCGCAAGAGATAGAACCAGGCGGATAGTGGTTGGTTTAATAACCGGACTGAATGTCTCGCTATAGTCCACCCCTGGCCGTTGATGAAAACCCTTAGCCACTAACCGGGCTTTGTACCTATCCACAGAACCATCTGGTTTCCTTTTGATACGAAAGACCCATTTGCACCCTACAACATTTTGAGCAGGAGATGAGGGAACTAATGTCCATGTTCCATTGCGAACAAGAGCCATAAATTCGTCAGACATGGCTTGTCGCCAAGAGGAATGAGAAAGAGCCTGTGACACAGTTGTCGGTTCGGTGTCAGAAAGAGGAGGAAGTTGGGCAGTGAGATTAAGTTTTTGAATAGGCTTAGAGATATTATTCATGGACCGGTGGTGATGTTACGAGTGGGAGGTGGAGCTCGGGTGATGGAGGCTGGGGTGGAGATGGCTCGGCGGAGGTGGTGAAGTGGGGTTTGGGCTTTGTGGTGAGGTGGGGGTGACGGTGGTGAGTAGTTGGGAGGTGGTTGAGGAACAAAGTGATGAGGATATCCAGAGGCTGACGAACCGGTAGGTGGGGTAGCATTCATGAGGTGAGGTGATTTTGGTGAGGCGGAAATAGTGCCCAGCGAAGTTGGCGTATGGGAGACATAGATACGGTTTGTGGAGAGATCAAGACATAGATAAGCACTTTGGTGGCGGGTACCGATAAAACACAAAGGAGTGGAAGCGGGTCGTAGTTTGTGAGAGGCGTGGGGCGAGTCCATGGGTAGCATAGACAACCAAAGACAAAGTTTGGCATAATTTGGGGTGGTGGAGAAGAGACAAGCGGCGATTTCATTGAGAGGGTGGGTGTTGGAAGGCGGTTTATGAGATAGGTGGCATGGTGGGCATAAGACCAGTAGGAGAGAGGCATTGAGGCATGGTGCAAGAGTGTAAGGCCAGTTTCTACAATATGACGGTGTTTTCGTTCGGAGATGCCGTTGTGTTCAGGGGTATGTGGCGGGGAGGTGAGGTGAGATATGCGGTGAGGTGAGATATGGAGTAAGAGCTTTGTATTCACCATTGCCGGAGTAGAGAGTCACGAATGGTCGTGGAAAATTGTTTTCCACCATGCTGGAATGAAAGAAAAGTCGATGGACATGGGCTTTGTTTTAGTGGATATAGCCGGGAGTAGCGTGTGAAGTGGTCAATAAAACAACATAATATTTAAAACCATCCACAGATAAGGCGGAGATGTCCAAACATCGGAATAAATAACATGTAAGGGATGAGAGGAGACAACGGTAGAAAGCAGAGAAAGGTAGTTTGTGCATTTTATTGCAGCGGCAGGCATTACAATTTGATAAAGTTGGCGGCTTAGGTAGTGTCTAAACTAAACCGATTTAAAACTTTATTGAGAATTTGACTAGAAGGATGCCCTAGCCGTCCATGCCGGTCGGATAGGAGGCTTTGACACCGAGAATGCAAAGAGAGGGAGTTGGTGGATGGCCAGGAGCGAGGAGATGACCGATGATAAATGCCATTCTTAGATTTCCCTTGGAAGAATTGCCCGTACGTTGATCCTTAACATAGAAACAGGTGGGTGAGAATTCAACAAGAGCTTTATTTAATTGACAAAATTGAGAGATAGAAACTAAGTTTTGACGAACGGATGGGACACATAGTATGTTGTGAAGAGAAAAAGTGTGAGGCGGTGTAGATAGTTTACGAGAACCGACATGAGTGATAGGCATCCCATTTCGTTGCCAGCGATGACTTCATCGAGCCATTGTAGGGTGCATCACGAGAGAGGTTACGAGGTCGGCGTTATGTGATACTTCGCCCGTATCCATAATCCATTGTTGCGTACGGGTTTGGTGGCGGAGAAGTTTGCCCGCGGTGTGGTGAGGAGTAGACCCGCCAGCTGTGTTCGGTCGTGGGCGCGAGGCCGTGAGTGGAAGTGGCGAGGTGCAGTTCCGTCGGTTGAGCGGCGAAGTCGGAGCGTAGGGCCGATATTTCACCGTGTGACCACATGTGTTACACGCTGACAATAGCCATGTATGGCACGGGAGAGCGACCTCCACGGCCGCCGGCTGTGAGGCGACCACAGCGGCAGCGGCTACGCCGATGGGAATGGGATTGGCGGTGTTGGCCGTGGTAGGCGGGAGAATGGTTGGTTGGGTGGCTTGAATCTCAAGTTCTTAAGGAGCTTTTCATGCGGTTCATCAATCGAGGCAGCCGTTTCGGTATTTAACATTATCAACAATACCTTTGTACCCTTCATCAAGGCCGCCATGAAATGGTGTCAATGAAGTCTTAAATGATCCATGGGTTTACCAAGTAGTGCAAGTTCATCATAGCGGTTTTGGCTTGATGAAGATACTGAAGATGGATTTGGTGCCTTTGGTGAGATTCTTGAGTTGAGTTTTGATTTGCTTGATATGACCTCGAGTAGGGGTGCATAGGTGGCTCGAGGGTTTCATATGCTTCTTGAACGATATGAGTGCGGCTGACCATAGGAACAACGGTGGTGAGTGTCCGAACAAAACGAAAGACGATCTTGAGCGTTTCCATGTCCGAAAAGCGGGGTTAAGCGGCTCCGCCGTTGGTGGTGATTGTTGGCGGTGGGCGTGGATGAGCCATTGATGAAACCTTCAAGGCTATATCCTTCTAGGGTGGCGACAAATTGAAGTTGCCACGACGGAAGTTTGTAGCGGAAGTTTGAGGCAATGATTGAGGTTGACCGCAAGAAGAGGCTTGGCGGTCATGTGGGTGGACCATGCCGGACGGAGCGACTATGGTGGAAGAAGCCGTTGTCGGTCGACATGGAGAAAGAGAGGGTGGCGGTTTGCGATCGGAAAAAGATAGGAGAAGAGGGAGATAGGATTAGGTCTCGGATCATTGAGGCTCGATACCATATAGAAAAGAAACGGGACAAATATGATTTCCAATCTTTCTTTATGTATTTGATATGAGAAGAATACATGATTATATATAGATCTCACGGTAGAGACCTATTAGGTAACAATTACAAGTATGTTAAGTAGAATCTTGCTATACAAGGTAACAACTATATCGGTAAGAAAATAAACAATGATTGGAAGAATATTATCTTACATTAATTATATTCTGTCAATATATTACTGTCATATTCATCACATGCGGTAAAATAACATACAGTTAAAGAATCTACACAAACTTTTACCTTTAGATATATGCTCCATGAACAGAAATAACAAATATCAGAATCATCAAATTGGGGAAAAACCAGAAAACATAGCAAGAATAAATTCACAAGGGTAAATAATTTCATAAGATATAAACACATTTGTGTGATGTTAAATCAATAAAAAGAAACAGTTAATTAGTCATTACCAGGTTCCAACAAAAAAACCATTAATTAGTCATTACCAGGTTCTTCCGTGGAAACGTCCTTCCCCTTTCTCCTTGATTCACCCATTGCTTCAAACAATTTCTTTGCTACTTTCTTCCTTTGACTAACAATTTCTTTGCTATTATCAAAGACAGATAAGGAGAGAACTTGTATGCTTTGGTTCCTAAGTTCTTTGCTATTATCAAAGTTAGCACGGTAAGATCACTAAAAGTCATGATCAGAGACTTTTTCCAAACTAAATCAATAAGTAAATGCAAATAGAAAGTAATAACCGGAGACATAAAATCTCACATACAAGACATATCTACATACTACATGATGATAAATATACACATACCTCACGTTAGCTATGCCAACACAATTCTTACTCCAAAATCTCCATTGCAGGTCTGTAGCCTTCACTTCTCAGATGACCGTCAATTTCCTTTGCCACCATGTGAATCTCTCTTCTTCTAGGATGTGATTTGTCCCTTATTCTAAATTCATGAACCATTCCATCAACTTCAATGAGACTACACCCTGGAGTTTTCTTCACCTTCTTCACCTTCATCAACTTCCTCATATTTCTCTCATCCCCTTTTGATTATCAGATGCATACATATTGACATAAGCACATAAGCTCCATCTTCATTCGGTTGTAACTTCAATAGGTTCTTAGCAGCGCTCTCCCCTAATTTGACATTCCCATGGACTTTGCAAGCACCTAAGAGAGTCCCCCATATGAACGCATCGGGCTCTATTGGCATCCTCTCGATGAATTCTTGGGCCTCATTCAAAAGCCCAGCTCGGCCCAACATATCAACCACACACCCATAATGCTCGATTTTGGGGTTAATCCCATAAACCCTTGAAATATCATGGAAATGAGCAAGTCCTATATTGACCAAACCAGCGTGGCTACAAGCTGATAGCACTCCGATGAATGTAATGCTATTTGGCCTTATACGTGCCTTCGACAGCTCAGAGAAGAGGTCTAGGGCTTTTTTTGCTTGCCCGTGCATAGCAAGTCCTAGTATCATAGTAGTGTAGGTGTATAAATCTTTTTTTGTCATTTTATTAAACAATTCCATTGCTTGATCGATTCTCCCACATTTTGCATACATGTCAACTAAGGCATTTCCGATAATTCCATTAGCTTTGATGCAAACTTTATCCATGTACATGCGCACCCAATTTCCCATTTCAAGAGATCCAAGATTGGCACATGAATTGAGCACAGTGACTAGTGTCATGCCATCAGGTTCTATACCGTCACATTGCATTCGGCGAAACAATTTTAGAGCCTCTTTGAACTCCCCATTTTGTGCAAGCCCAGATATCATAGAGTTCCAAGAAACAACATTTTTTTCATTCATCTCTTTAAAGATAGAATATGCCGACTTTATGTCACCACATTTTGCGTACATATCCACCAATGCATTTCCAATGACAACATCAAACTCCACATTGTATGCATCAATGTAATTATGTAACTTTCTACAAAGTTTGAATCCCCAACTTTAGAGCAAGCAGAAATCACTGTCGCCATGATGAGTGCATCCGGTTTCAAATCGTCATCCGTCATTTCTAGAAACAGTGAAACAGCTTCCTCGGCACGCCCTATCTTTGAATACCCCAAAATCAAAGTAGTCCAAGAAACCAAATCTCTGTCGGAAATCTATCAAGCATTTTGTGCGCAATACCCATTTCTCCACAAACCGTATACAATCTAATAAGATTGTTCCTCACATAACAATCTGATTCAAATCCCAATTTAACAACATGGGCATGTACCAATCTCCTTCCCAAAGAGACCCACATTCAGCAAGAGCCTTTATAAGTGAAGGGAATGTGAAATTGTTAGGACAAAGACTACATTGTAGCAGTGCTTGGTACACAAGCATAGAGCTTGACATGGGTATTTTTCTACTAAGGAGAGGCCGCGGATGACGACATTGTACATCGAGGTTGTCGGGGTTTCGATATGGGCTAAGAGGAGCTGAGCATAGGAGATGTCTCCGTGAGGATTGAGAGCAGAGAATGAGAGGAGCTTGGAGAAGATGAGAGGGTTTGAAGGGATGGGGATTTGAGGATCAGGGAGTGGATTTGTTTGAGGTCTTGCATTGATTGGCAAGAGTTTAGATTTTGTGGTGAGGTGGGGGTGACGGTGGTGAGTAGTTGGGAGGTGGTTGAGGAACAAAGTGATGAGGATATCCAGAGGCTGACGAACCGGTAGGTGGGGTAGCATTCATGAGGTGAGGTGATTTTGGTGAGGCGGAAATAGTGCCCAGCGAAGTTGGCGTATGGGAGACATAGATACGGTTTGTGGAGAGATCAAGACATAGATAAGCACTTTGGTGGCGGGTACCGATAAAACACAAAGGAGTGGAAGCGGGTCGTAGTTTGTGAGAGGCGTGGGGCGAGTCCATGGGTAGCATAGACAACCAAAGACAAAGTTTGGCATAATTTGGGGTGGTGGAGAAAGACAACGGCGATTTCATTGAGAGGGTGGGTGTTGGAAGGCGGTTTATGAGATAGGTGGCATGGTGGGCATAAGACCGTAGGAGAGAGGCATTGAGGCATGGTGCAAGAGTGTAAGGCCGGTTTCTACATATGGCCGGTGTTTTCGTTGGAGATGCCGTTGTGTTCGGGGTATGTGGCGGGGAGGTGAGGTGAGATATGCGGTGAGGTGAGATATGGAGTAAGAGCTTTGTATTCACCATTGCCGGAGTAGAGAGTCACGAATGGTCGTGGAAAATTGTTTTCCACCATGCTGGAATGAAAGAAAAGTCGATGGACATGGGCTTTACTTTAGTGGATATAGCCGGGAGTAGCGTGTGAAGTGGTCAATAAAACAACATAATATTTAAAACCATCCACAGATAAGGCGGAGATGTCCAAACATCGGAATAAATAACATGTAAGGGATGAGAGGAGACAACGGTAGAAAGCAGAGAAAGGTAGTTTGTGCATTTTATTGCAGCGGCAGGCATTACAATTTGATAAAGTTGGCGGCTTAGGTAGTGTCTAAACTAAACTGATTTAAAACTTTATTGAGAATTTGACTAGAAGGATGCCCTAGCCGTCCATGCCGGTCGGATAGGAGGCTTTGACACCGAGAATGCAAAGAGAGGGAGTTGGTGGATGGCCAGGAGCGAGGAGATGACCGATGATAAATGCCATTCTTAGATTTCCCTTGGAAGAATTGCCCGTACGTTGATCCTTAACATAGAAACAGTGGGTGAGAATTCAACATAGCTTTATTTAATTGACAAAATTGAGAGATAGAAACTAAGTTTTGACGAACGGATGGGACACATAGTATGTTGTGAAGAGAAAAAGTGTGAGGCGGTGTAGATAGTTTACGAGAACCGACATGAGTGATAGGCATCCCATTTCGTTGCCAGCGATGACTTCATCGAGCCATTGTAGGGTGCATCACGAGAGAGGTTACGAGGTCGGCGTTATGTGATACTTCGCCCGTATCCATAATCCATTGTTGCGTACGGGTTTGGTGGCGGAGAAGTTTGCCCGCGGTGTGGTGAGGAGTAGACCCGCCAGCTGTGTTCGGTCGTGGGCGCGAGGCCGTGAGTGGAAGTGGCGAGGTGCAGTTCCGTCGGTTGAGCGGCGAAGTCGGAGCGTAGGGCCGATATTTCACCGTGTGACCACATGTGTTACACGCTGACAATAGCCATGTATGGCACGGGAGAGCGACCTCCACGGCCGCCGGCTGTGAGGCGACCACAGCGGCAGCGGCTACGCCGATGGGAATGGGATTGGCGGTGTTGGCCGTGGTAGGCGGGAGAATGGTTGGTTGGGTGGCTTGAATCTCAAGTTCTTAAGGAGCTTTTCATGCGGTTCATCAATCGAGGCAGCCGTTTCGGTATTTAACATTATCAACAATACCTTTGTACCCTTCATCAAGGCCATCGCAAATGGTGTCAATGAAGTCTTCGTGATCCATGGGTTTACCAAGTAGTGCAAGTTCATCATAGCGGTTTTGGCTTGATGAAGATACTCAGAGATGGATTTGGTGCCTTTGGTGAGATTCTTGAGTTGAGTTTTGATTTGCTTGATATGACCTCGAGTAGGGGTGCATAGGTGGCTCGAGGGTTTCATATGCTTCTTGAACGATATGAGTGCGGCTGACCATAGGAACAACGGTGGTGAGTGTCCGAACAAAACGAAAGACGATCTTGAGCGTTTCCATGTCCGAAAAGCGGGGTTAAGCGGCTCCGCCGTTGGTGGTGATTGTTGGCGGTGGGCGTGGATGAGCCATTGATGAAACCTTCAAGGCTATATCCTTCTAGGGTGGCGACAAATTGAAGTTGCCACGACGGAAGTTTGTAGCGGAAGTTTGAGGCAATGATTGAGGTTGACCGCAAGAAGAGGCTTGGCGGTCATGTGGGTGGACCATGCCGGACGGAGCGACTATGGTGGAAGAAGCCGTTGTCGGTCGACATGGAGAAAGAGAGGGTGGCGGTTTGCGATCGGAAAAAGATAGGAGAAGAGGGAGATAGGATTAGGTCTCGGATCATTGAGGCTCGATACCATATAGAAAAGAAACGGGACAAATATGATTTCCAATCTTTCTTTATGTATTTGATATGAGAAGAATACATGATTATATATAGATCTCACGGTAGAGACCTATTAGGTAACAATTACAAGTATGTTAAGTAGAATCTTGCTATACAAGGTAACAACTATATCGGTAAGAAAATAAACAATGATTGGAAGAATATTATCTTACATTAATTATATTCTGTCAATATATTACTGTCATATTCATCACATGCGGTAAAATAACATACAGTTAAAGAATCTACACAAACTTTTACCTTTAGATATATGCTCCATGAACAGAAATAACAAATATCAGAATCATCAAATTGGGGAAAAACCAGAAAACATAGCAAGAATAAATTCACAAGGGGTAAATAATTTCATAAGATATAAACACATTTGTGTGATGTTAAATCAATAAAAAGAAACAGTTAATTAGTCATTACCAGGTTCCAACAAAAAAACCATTAATTAGTCATTACCAGGTTCTTCCGTGGAAACGTCCTTCCCCTTTCTCCTTGATTCACCCATTGCTTCAAACAATTTCTTTGCTACTTTCTTCCTTTGACTAACAATTTCTTTGCTATTATCAAAGACAGATAAGGAGAGAACTTGTATGCTTTGGTTCCTAAGTTCTTTGCTATTATCAAAGTTAGCACGGTAAGATCACTAAAAGTCATGATCAGAGACTTTTTCCAAACTAAATCAATAAGTAAATGCAAATAGAAAGTAATAACCGGAGACATAAAATCTCACATACAAGACATATCTACATACTACATGATGATAAATATACACATACCTCACGTTAGCTATGCCAACACAATTCTTACTCCAAAATCTCCATTGCAGGTCTGTAGCCTTCACTTCTCAGATGACCGTCAATTTCCTTTGCCACCATGTGAATCTCTCTTCTTCTAGGATGTGATTTGTCCCTTATTCTAAATTCATGAACCATTCCATCAACTTCAATGAGACTACACCCTGGAGTTTTCTTCACCTTCTTCACCTTCATCAACTTCCTCATATTTCTCTCATCCCCTTTTGATTATCAGATGCATACATATTGACATAAGCACATAAGCTCCATCTTCATTCGGTTTGTAACTTTAGGTTCTTAGCAGCGCTCTCCTAATTTGACATTCCCATGGACTTTGCAAGCAAGCCCCTATAGAGGTCGGTCTATTGGCATCCTCTCGATGAATTCTTGGGCCTCATTCAAAAGCCCAGCTCGGTAACATATCAACCACACACCCATAATGCTCGATTTTGGGGTTAATCCCATAAACCCTTGAAATATCATGGAAATGAGCAAGTCCTATATTGACCAAACCAGCGTGGCTACAAGCTGATAGCACTCCGATGAATGTAATGCTATTTGGCCTTATCACGTGCCGACAGCTCAGAGAAGAGGTCTAGGGCTTTTGCTTGCCCGTGCATAGCAAGTCCTAGTATCATAGTAGTGTAGGTGTATAAATCTTTTTGTCATTTTATTAAACAATTCCATTGCTTGATCGATTCTCCCACATTTTGCATACATGTCAACTAAGGCATTTCCGATAATTCCATTAGCTTTGATGCAAACTTTATCCATGTACATGCGCACCCAATTTCCCATTTCAAGAGATCCAAGATTGGCACATGAATTGAGCACAGTGACTAGTGTCATGCCATCAGGTTCTATACCGTCACATTGCATTCGGCGAAACAATTTTAGAGCCTCTTTGAACTCCCCATTTTGTGCAAGCCCAGATATCATAGAGTTCCAAGAAACAACATTTTTTCATTCATCTCTTTAAAGATAGAATATGCGACTTTATGTCACCACATTTTGCGTACATATCCACCAATGCATTTCCAATGACAACATCAAACTCCACATTGTATGCATCAATGTAATTATGTAACTTTCTACAAAGTTTGAATCCCCAACTTTAGAGCAAGCAGAAATCACTGTCGCCATGATGAGTGCATCCGGTTTCAAATCGTCATCCGTCATTTCTAGAAACAGTGAAACAGCTTCCTCGGCACGCCCTATCTTTGAATACCCCAAAATCAAAGTAGTCCAAGAAACCAAATCTCTGTCGGAAATCTATCAAGCATTTTGTGCGCAATACCCATTTCTCCACAAACCGTATACAATCTAATAAGATTGTTCCTCACATAACAATCTGATTCAAATCCCAATTTAACAACATGGGCATGTACCAATCTCCTTCCCAAAGAGACCCACATTCAGCAAGAGCCTTTATAAGTGAAGGGAATGTGAAATTGTTAGGACAAAGACTACATTGTAGCAGTGCTTGGTACACAAGCATAGAGCTTGACATGGGTATTTTTCTACTAAGGAGAGGCCGCGGATGACGACATTGTACATCGAGGTTGTCGGGGTTTCGATATGGGCTAAGAGGAGCTGAGCATAGGAGATGTCTCCGTGAGGATTGAGAGCAGAGAATGAGAGGAGCTTGGAGAAGATGAGAGGGGTTTGAAGGGATGGGGATTTGAGGACCAGGGAGTGGATTTGTTTGAGGTCTTGCATTGATTGGCAAGAGTTTAGATTTTGTTGAGGAGTGGGGAAGAGAGAGGTTAGAGGAGGAGAAAAGGCCATGACCTAATTTCTCGGTTAGTGTTGAGAGTTCAGTGGAGGGAGGAGAGTAATTCCGTTGGGTTTTTGAGATATCGGTCCCTCAAAAGATATATAATTTGTGAAATAACCCCAGCGGATGTTATTTTGACAAAAGTCCCCATAAGGTTTGAGTTATGCTAAGTGGGTCTGCGTTACTAATTTCTGTTGATATCTGATTTGAACATGAGTTAAGTATTTACTGAAAATAACCCAACATGATTTTGCCCCACCCATTTCTCTTTCCTCTCTCTTTCTCCGCTCTCTCGGGATCAGTATAGTCGACCAACGCTGGTTCAGCAATAGTCGATGAAGGCAATATCGCTATCCGGCTTGGTCTGCCGATTTAGAAAAAAAAAGGATGAAGGAGAAGAAGGTATAACAAGATAGGAATAAAATTATAATGGCTATAAGTTTAGATTAAGGTAATATGCTTAAGCTAAAGGGATCAATTTGGTGCAACTTTTAGAGAAAAGAATTTTAAGGGACCTTTTGAAAAAGAATGTGCTTCCACGACCTATTTCAAATTAGTTTATGTTTTGATGTACCAATGTCTTAAGTCGATACTTCCTAATGTTTTTCCGTTAGTTATATTTATCACTTAATATCATACGCAACGTCGCTTTGGCCGAGTGGTTAAGGCGTGTGCCTGCTAAGTACATGGGATTTCCCGCGAGAGTTCGAATCTCTCAGGCGACGTCATCTTTTTTTTTAATCTTTCAAAATTCTCCCCTCTGAGCCCTCTGCCTCTCTTCATTCAAACCAATGAAGCATATATTTAAAAACTTTATTTTGTTTTTAAAAGAAAAATGCAAAGAGAGGGAGTTGGTGGATGGCGAGCAGGAGATGACCGATGATAAATGCCATTCTTAGATTTCCCTTGGAAGAGAATTGCCCCCGTTGATCCTTAACATAGAAACAGTGGGTGAGAATTCAACAAGTAGCTTTATTTAATTGACAAAATTGAGAGATAGAAACTAAGTTTTGATGACGGATGGGACACATAGTATGTTGTGAAGAGAAAAAGTGTGAGACGGTGTAGATAGTTTACGAGAACCGACATGAGTGATAGGCATCCCATTTCGTTGCAACGATGACTTCATCGAGCCATTAGGGTGCATGCGGGAGAGGTTCACGAAGGTCGGCGTTATGTGATCTTCGTGTCCATAATCCATTATTCGCGTACGGGTTTGGTGGCGGAGAAGTTTGCCCGCGGTAGGTGGATGAGGGAGTAGACAGCTGTGTTCGGTCGTGGCGCCAGGAGGGCGTGAGTGGAGGTGACGAGTGCAGTTCCGTCGGTTGAGCAGCCAGAAAGTGGGCGTAGGACGATATTTCACCGTGTGACCACGTGTGTTGCCGCGACAATAGCCCATGTATGGCACGGGAGAGGAGCGACCTCCACGGCCGCCCGGCTGTGAGGGCGACCACCGTGACGAACTGCCGCCGATGAATGGGATTGGCGGTGTTGGCCGTGGCTGAAGCGGGAGAATGGTTGGTTGGGTGGCTTGAATCTCAAGTTCTCGATTAAGGAGCTTTTCATGCGGTTCATCAATCGAGGCAGCGGTTTCCACGGTATTTAACATTATCAACAATACCTTTGTACCCTTCATCAAGGCCATCGCAAATGGTGTCAATGAAGTCTTCGTGATCCATGGGTTTACCAAGTAGTGCAAGTTCATCATAGCGGTTTTGGCTTGATGAAGATACTCAGAGATGGATTTGGTGCCTTTGGTGAGATTCTTGAGTTGAGTTTTGATTTGCTTGATATGACCTCGGTAGGGGTAGCAGTGGCTCTGAGGGTTTCATATGCTTCTTGAAACGATATGAGTCGTGACCATAGGAACAACGGTGAAGCGTGAGTGTCGACAAGAAACGAAGAAACGATCTTAGCGTTTCCATGTCCGGCGGGGTTGGCGAAACTCCGCCGTTGGTGGTGATTGTTGGCGGTGGGCGTGGATGAGAGCCATTGATGAAACCTTCAAGGCTATATCCTTCTAGGGTGGCGACAAATTGAAGTTGCCACGGCGAGAAGTTTGTAGATGAGTTTGAGGCAATGATTGAGGTTGACCGCAAGAAGAGGCTTGGCGGTCTCATGTGGGTTAGGTACCATGCGGTGGAGCAGCTATGGTGGAAGAAGCCGTTGTCGGTCGACATGGAGAAAGAGAGGAGGGTGGCGGTTGCCGTCGGAAAAAGATAGGAGAAGGAGAGGAGATAGGATTAGGTCTCGGATCATTGAGGCTCGATACCATATAGAAAAGGAACAGGACAAATATGATTTCCAATCTTTCTTTATGTATTTGATATGAGAAGAATACATGATTATATATAGATCTGGTAGAGACCTATTAGGTAACAATTACAAGTATGTTAAGTAGAATCTTGCTATACAAGGTAACAACTATATACTGTAAGAAAATAAACAATGATTGGAAGAATATTATCTTACATTAATTATATTCTCATCAATATATTACGTCATATTAATACGAGCATTCGGTAAAATAACATACAGTTAAAGAATCTACACAAACTTTTTACCTTTAGATATATGCTCCATGAACAGAAATAACAAATATCAGAATCATCAAATTGGGGAAAAACCAGAAAACATAGCAAGAATAAATTCACAAGGGGTAAATAATTTCATAAGATATAAACACATTTGTGTGATGTTAAATCAATAAAAAAGAAACAGTTAATTAGTCATTACCAGGTTCCAACAAAAAAAACCATTAATTAGTCATTACCAGGTTCTTCCGTGGAAACGTCCTTCCCCTTTCTCCTTGATTCACCCATTGCTTCAAACAATTTCTTTGCTACTTTCTTCCTTTGACTAACAATTTCTTTGCTATTATCAAAGACAGATAAGGAGAGAACTTGTATGCTTTGGTTCCTAAGTTCTTTGCTATTATCAAAGTTAGCACGGTAAGATCACTAAAAGTCATGATCAGAGACTTTTTCCAAACTAAATCAATAAGTAAATGCAAATAGAAAGTAATAACCGGAGACATAAAATCTCACATACAAGACATATCTACATACTACATGATGATAAATATACACATACCTCACGTTAGCTATGCCAACACAATTCTTACTCCAAAATCTCCATTGCAGGTCTGTAGCCTTCACTTCTCAGATGACCGTCAATTTCCTTTGCCACCATGTGAATCTCTCTTCTTCTAGGATGTGATTTGTCCCTTATTCTAAATTCATGAACCATTCCATCAACTTCAATGAGACTACACCCTGGAGTTTTCTTCACCTTCTTCACCTTCATCAACTTCCTCATATTTCTCTCATCCCCCTTTTGATTATCAGATGCATACATATTCGACATAAGCACATAAGCTCCATCTTCATTCGGTTGTAACTTCAATAGGTTCTTAGCAGCGCTCTCCTAATTTGACATTCCCATGGACTTTGCAAGCACCTAAGAGAGTCCCCATATGAACGCATCTCTCTATTGGCATCCTCTCGATGAATTCTTGGGCCTCATTCAAAAGCCCAGCTCGGCCCAACATATCAACCACACACCCATAATGCTCGATTTTGGGGTTAATCCCATAAACCCTTGAAATATCATGGAAATGAGCAAGTCCTATATTGACCAAACCAGCGTGGCTACAAGCTGATAGCACTCCGATGAATGTAATGCTATTTGGCCTTATCGTGCGCCGACAGCTCAGAGAAGAGGTCTAGGGCTTTTGCTTGCCCGTGCATAGCAAGTCCTAGTATCATAGTAGTGTAGGTGTATAAATCTTTTTGTCATTTTATTAAACAATTCCATTGCTTGATCGATTCTCCCACATTTTGCATACATGTCAACTAAGGCATTTCCGATAATTCCATTAGCTTTGATGCAAACTTTATCCATGTACATGCACCCAATTTCCCATTTCAAGAGATCCAAGATTGGCACATGAATTGAGCACAGTGACTAGTGTCATGCCATCAGGTTCTATACCGTCACATTGCATTGGCAATTTTAGAGCCTCTTTGAACTCCCCATTTTGTGCAAGCCCAGATATCATAGAGTTCCAAGAAACAACATTTTTTCATTCATCTCTTTAAAGATAGAATATGCGACTTTATGTCACCACATTTTGCGTACATATCCACCAATGCATTTCCAATGACAACATCAAACTCCACATTGTATGCATCAATGTAATTATGTAACTTTCTACAAAGTTTCGAATCCCCAACTTTAGAGCAAGCAGAAATCACTGTCGCCATGATGAGTGCATCCGGTTTCAAATCGTCATCCGTCATTTCTAGAAACAGTGAAACAGCTTCCTCGGCACGCCCTATCTTTGAATACCCCAAAATCAAAGTAGTCCAAGAAACCAAATCTCTGTCGGGAAATCTATCAAGCATTTTGTGCGCAATACCCATTTCTCCACAAACCGTATACAATCTAATAAGATTGTTCCTCACATAACAATCTGATTCAAATCCCAATTTAACAACATGGGCATGTACCAATCTCCTTCCCAAAGAGACCCACATTCAGCAAGAGCCTTTATAAGTGAAGGGAATGTGAAATTGTTAGGACAAAGACTACATTGTAGCAGTGCTTGGTACACAAGCATAGAGCTTGACATGGGTATTTTTCTACTAAGGGAGAGGCCGCGGATGACGACATTGTACATCGAGGTTGTCGGGGTTTCGATATGGGCTAAGAGGAGCTGAGCATAGGAGATGTCTCCGTGAGGATTGAGAGCAGAGAATGAGAGGAGCTTGGAGAAGATGAGAGGGGTTTGAAGGGATGGGGATTTGAGGATCAGGGAGTGGATTTGTTTGAGGTCTTGCATTGATTGGCAAGAGTTTAGATTTTGTTGAGGAGTGGGGGAAGAGAGAGGAGAGGTTAGAGGAGGAGAAAAGGCCATGACTTAATTTCTCTGTTAGTGTCGAGAGTTCAGTGGAGGAGGAGAGTCTGCTGTATTTTATCTGTATATGGATGGTAATTCCGTTGGGTTTTGAGATATCGGTCCCTCAAAAGATATATAATTTGTAAAATAACCCCAGCAGATGTTATTTTGACAAAAGTCCCCATAAGGTTTGAGTTATGCTAAGTGGGTCTGCGTTACTAATTTCTGTTGATATCTGATTTGAACATGAGTTAAGTATTTACTGAAAATAACCCAACATGATTTTGCCCCACCCATTTCTCTTTCCTCTCTCTTTCTCCGCTCTCTCGGGATCAGTATAGTCGACCAACGCTGGTTCAGCAATAGTCGATGAAGGCAATATCGCTATCCGGCAGTGCGATTTGGAAAAAAAAAGGATGAAGGAGAAGAAGGTATAACAAGATAGGAATAAAATTATAATGGCTATAAGTTTAGATTAAGGTAATATGCTTAAGCTAAAGGGATCAATTTGGTGCAACTTTTAGAGAAAAGAATTTTAAGGGACCTTTTGAAAAAGAATGTGCTTCCACGACCTATTTCAAATTAGTTTATGTTTTGATGTACCAATGTCTTAAGTCGATACTTCCTAATGTTTTTCCGTTAGTTATATTTATCACTTAATATCATACGCAACGTCGCTTTGGCCGAGTGGTTAAGGCGTGTGCCTGCTAAGTACATGGGATTTCCCGCGAGTTCGAATCTCTCAGGCGACGTCATCTTTTTTAATCTTTAAAATTCTCCTCTGAGCCCTCTCCTCTCTTCATTCAAACCAATGAAGCATATATTTAAAAACTTTATTTTGTTTTTTAAAAGAAAAATCAATGCAGCAAGTGCTTGGATTCACAGTGCCCATGACCTGTTTGAAGAAATGCTCCAAATAAACCCTTCCAGTTATTGATACTTTCATTTTCAACCTGCCCCTTCAGTATCATCTTCTTAAGGTACGATCCAAAACCTTATTAAAATTTTGTGAACCTTAACTTGCAAGTTACTAATTTTCCAATCAGTACTTCATGATTTTTCTATGTTTACATTTGAGAATGAGTTCAATCCTGGGCGTTCTTGAAATTGAGATTTATGCTATACTTGACTTAAATTTATATCATACAATAAACGGTCGACCAATGATGCATAGATTTGTCTACAGATAGCTCTTCAGATAATCCTTGGCATAACCCAGACACAAAATAAAGAAAATGCAACAGGTGCAAAGCAAATTTTCGCGAACAACTGTTGCTAATAAAAACATGGGAGCAAACGTTACAACATCAAGTTATTAGTGATAATAACATGCACACGGATTCAGACACGAGATTTGTTCACAGATAACGCTTGAGATAGTCCTTCACTCGCACGTAGTTAACTTCTGGATACAACTGAGATGCCTCTTCTCCCTCTTCGCCTATTTCAAAGTTTGTCAAGCAACCTTCATAGCAAACATGGTAGTAATGTCCTAGACCCACTTGCTGAGCATAATCATCTGTGTCTGAAAACATAGCAAAAGAATAAAGAAGCTAATAGATGGATAATCATTACACTCTAAGTCAATATATATATGTAGAATTTCTGTCTTTTTTTTTAATTACCTTTTATGATAGAGAGGAAATCTTTCTCTGAAATACTAGTCTTCTCTAGTTCCTTGCCGATAAGCTTCTCCCATGCCTGAACTACCTCTCTTTGAGAAAGGATATTCTCCGGTGGGCGAAGGTAAAGAGTTTTGTTCAACATACGAGGATCATCAATTGTCTTGATAGTGTAAGTCGCTAGATCATCCTCATCAACATAAACAGCTACAACAAAGATGAAAATACGGTCATGCAATAGTAAACATATAGAAGTCATTGAAGATGTGTATGAAATACCTTTGGCGTTGCCATCTCCATGCAAGAGTACCCGCTCTCTTGAAGGGAGAATAAAGCCAGGTTGACAAAGACCGCCGATGAAATACCCAGCAAAGCAACCAGCACAGATATAAGTAAATGGAATTTTAGCATCCTCAATTGCTTTTCTAACGACCATTTTATCGTCAAATGTCACTCTTCCTGGTTCTATTGCATGAGCCATTCTCGCAGGATCGATCCCAAATTCCGATGGTAAGAATCTCTGCCATAGTTTTTCACCCTTCAGTTTTTTACTTCCATGTTTTTAGCTTGCAGTTATTCAATTCTTTCAATTATTTCTATCCTATATAAATCATTTTTACACCACATACTGGTCTCATTTTAGAGAATACTGTAGCAAGGAGATTCTTCAGCTAATTTGTGTCAATGAAGTCTTTGATCCATGGGTTTACCAAGTAGTGCAAGTTCATCATAGCGGTTTTGGCTTGATGAAGATACTCGAGATGGATTTGGTGCCTTTGGTGAGATTCTTGAGTTGAGTTTTGATTTGCTTGATATGACCTCGGTGGGGTAGCATAGGTGGCTCTGAGGGTTTCATATGCTTCTTGAACAAGATGAGGGCCGATGACCATAGGAACAACGGTGGGCGTGAGTGTCCCGACAAGAGCAATCAAGAGAAGACGATCTTGACGTTTCCATGTCCGGAAGGCTGGTTGGCTAAAACCACTTCGTTGGTGGTGATTGTTGGCTGGGCGTGGATGAGAGCCATTGATGAAACCTTCAAGGCTATATCCTTCTAGGGTGGCGACAAATTGAAGTTGCCACCACGGGAAGTTTGTAGCGATGAGTTTGAGGCAATGATTGAGGTTGACCGCAAGAAGAGGCAGGCCTCATGTGGGTTGGGTACCATGCCGCACTGAGCGACTATGGTGGAAGAAGCTTCGTTGTCTCGACATGGAGAAAGAGAGGAGGGGTGGCGGTTTGCCGATCGGAAAAAGATAGGAGAAGGAGAGGGAGATAGGATTAGGTCTCGGATCATTGAGGCTCGATACCATATAGAAAAGGAAGGACAAATATGATTTCCAATCTTTCTTTATGTATTTGATATGAGAAGAATACATGATTATATATAGATCTCACGTAGAGACCTATTAGGTAACAATTACAAGTATGTTAAGTAGAATCGCTATACAAGGTAACAACTATATACTGTAAGAAAATAAACAATGATTGGAAGAATATTATCTTCTTAATTATATTCTCTCAATATATTCGTCATATTCTCACAAGATTCTCGGTAAAATAACATACACAGCAAAGAATCTACACAAACTTTTTACCTTTAGATATATGCTCCATGAACAGAAATAACAAATATCAGAATCATCAAATTGGGGAAAAACCAGAAAACATAGCAAGAATAAATTCACAAGGGGTAAATAATTTCATAAGATATAAACACATTTGTGTGATGTTAAATCAATAAAAAAGAAACAGTTAATTAGTCATTACCAGGTTCCAACAAAACCATTAATTAGTCATTACCAGGTTCTTCCGTGGAAACGTCCTTCCCCTTTCTCCTTGATTCACCCATTGCTTCAAACAATTTCTTTGCTACTTTCTTCCTTTGACTAACAATTTCTTTGCTATTATCAAAGACAGATAAGGAGAGAACTTGTATGCTTTGGTTCCTAAGTTCTTTGCTATTATCAAAGTTAGCACGGTAAGATCACTAAAAGTCATGATCAGAGACTTTTTCCAAACTAAATCAATAAGTAAATGCAAATAGAAAGTAATAACCGGAGACATAAAATCTCACATACAAGACATATCTACATACTACATGATGATAAATATACACATACCTCACGTTAGCTATGCCAACACAATTCTTACTCCAAAATCTCCATTGCAGGTCTGTAGCCTTCACTTCTCAGATGACCGTCAATTTCCTTTGCCACCATGTGAATCTCTTCTTCTAGGATGTGATTTGTCCCTTATTCTAAATTCATGAACCATTCCATCAACTTCAATGAGACTACACCCTGGAGTTTTCTTCACCTTCTTCACCTTCATCAACTTCCTCATATTTCTCTCATCCCCCTTTTGATTATCAGATGCATACATATTCGACATAAGCACATAAGCTCCATCTTCATTCGGTTGTAACTTCAATAGGTTCTTAGCAGCGCTCTCCCCTAATTTGACATTCCCATGGACTTTGCAAGCACCTAAGAGAGTCCCCCATATGAACGCATCGGGCTCTATTGGCATCCTCTCGATGAATTCTTGGGCCTCATTCAAAAGCCCAGCTCGGCCCAACATATCAACCACACACCCATAATGCTCGATTTTGGGGTTAATCCCATAAACCCTTGAAATATCATGGAAATGAGCAAGTCCTATATTGACCAAACCAGCGTGGCTACAAGCTGATAGCACTCCGATGAATGTAATGCTATTTGGCCTATATCGCTCTCTCGACAGCTCAGAGAAGAGGTCTAGGGCTTTTGCTTGCCCGCATAGCAAGTCCTAGTATCATAGTAGTGTAGGTGTATAAATCTTTTTTGTCATTTTATTAAACAATTCCATTGCTTGATCGATTCTCCCACATTTTGCATACATGTCAACTAAGGCATTTCCGATAATTCCATTAGCTTTGATGCAAACTTTATCCATGTACATGCACCCATTTCCCATTTCAAGAGATCCAAGATTGGCACATGAATTGAGCACAGTGACTAGTGTCATGCCATCAGGTTCTATACCGTCACATTGCATTCGCTAAACAATTTTAGAGCCTCTTTGAACTCCCCATTTTGTGCAAGCCCAGATATCATAGAGTTCCAAGAAACAACATTTTTTTCATTCATCTCTTTAAAGATAGAATATGCCGACTTTATGTCACCACATTTTGCGTACATATCCACCAATGCATTTCCAATGACAACATCAAACTCCACATTGTATGCATCAATGTAATTATGTAACTTTCTACAAAGTTTCGAATCCCCAACTTTAGAGCAAGCAGAAATCACTGTCGCCATGATGAGTGCATCCGGTTTCAAATCGTCATCCGTCATTTCTAGAAACAGTGAAACAGCTTCCTCGGCACCCTATCTTTGAATACCCCAAAATCAAAGTAGTCCAAGAAACCAAATCTCTGTCGGGAAATCTATCAAGCATTTTGTGCGCAATACCCATTTCTCCACAAACCGTATACAATCTAATAAGATTGTTCCTCACATAACAATCTGATTCAAATCCCAATTTAACAACATGGGCATGTACCAATCTCCCTTCCCAAAGAGACCCACATTCAGCAAGAGCCTTTATAAGTGAAGGGAATGTGAAATTGTTAGGACAAAGACTACATTGTAGCAGTGCTTGGTACACAAGCATAGAGCTTGACATGGGTATTTTTCTACTAAGGGAGAGGCCGCGGATGACGACATTGTACATCGAGGTTGTCGGGGTTTCGATATGGGCTAAGAGGAGCTGAGCATAGGAGATGTCTCCGTGAGGATTGAGAGCAGAGAATGAGAGGAGCTTGGAGAAGATGAGAGGGGTTTGAAGGGATGGGGATTTGAGGATCAGGGAGTGGATTTGTTTGAGGTCTTGCATTGATTGGCAAGAGTTTAGATTTTGTTGAGGAGTGGGGGAAGAGAGAGGAGAGGTTAGAGGAGGAGAAAAGGCCATGACTTAATTTCTCTGTTAGTGTCGAGAGTTCAGTGGAGGGAGGAGAGTCTGCTGTATTTTATCTGTATATGGATGGTAATTCCGTTGGGTTTTTGAGATATCGGTCCCTCAAAAGATATATAATTTGTAAAATAACCCCAGCAGATGTTATTTTGACAAAAGTCCCCATAAGGTTTGAGTTATGCTAAGTGGGTCTGCGTTACTAATTTCTGTTGATATCTGATTTGAACATGAGTTAAGTATTTACTGAAAATAACCCAACATGATTTTGCCCCACCCATTTCTCTTTCTCTCTCTTTCTCCGCTCTCTGATCAAGATAGTCGACCAACGCCGGTTCAAATAATAGTCGATGAAGGCAATATCGCTATCCCTTGGTCTCGATTTGGAAAAAAAAGGATGAAGGAGAAGAAGGTATAACAAGATAGGAATAAAATTATAATGGCTATAAGTTTAGATTAAGGTAATATGCTTAAGCTAAAGGGATCAATTTGGTGCAACTTTTAGAGAAAAGAATTTTAAGGGACCTTTTGAAAAGAATGTGCTTCCACGACCTATTTCAAATTAGTTTATGTTTTGATGTACCAATGTCTTAAGTCGATACTTCCTAATGTTTTTCCGTTAGTTATATTTATCACTTAATATCATACGCAACGTCGCTTTGGCCGAGTGGTTAAGGCGTGTGCCTGCTAAGTACATGGGATTTCGCGAGAGTTCGAATCTCTCAGGCGACGTCATCTTTTTTTAATCTTTAAAATTCTCCTCTGAGCCTCTCTCCTCTCTTCATTCAAACCAATGAAGCATATATTTAAAAACTTTATTTTGTTTTTTAAAAAGAAAAATCAATGCAGCAAGTGCTTGGATTCACAGTGCCCATGACCTGTTTGAAGAAATGCTCCAAATAAACCCTTCCAGTTATTGATACTTTCATTTTCAACCTGCCCCCTTCAGTATCATCTTCTTAAGGTACGATCCAAAACCTTATTAAAATTTTGTGAACCTTAACTTGCAAGTTACTAATTTTCCAATCAGTACTTCATGATTTTTCTATGTTTACATTTGAGAATGAGTTCAATCCTGGGCGTTCTTCGAAATTCGAGATTTATGCTATACTTGACTTAAATTTATATCATACAATAAACGGTCGACCAATGATGCATAGATTTGTCTACAGATAGCTCTTCAGATAATCCTTGGCATAACCCAGACACAAAATAAAGAAAATGCAACAGGTGCAAAGCAAATTTTCGCGAACAACTGTTGCTAATAAAAACATGGGAGCAAACGTTACAACATCAAGTTATTAGTGATAATAACATGCACACGGATTCAGACACGAGATTTGTTCACAGATAACGCTTGAGATAGTCCTTCACTCGCACGTAGTTAACTTCTGGATACAACTGAGATGCCTCTTCTCCCTCTTCGCCTATTTCAAAGTTTGTCAAGCAACCTTCATAGCAAACATGGTAGTAATGTCCTAGACCCACTTGCTGAGCATAATCATCTGTGTCTGAAAACATAGCAAAAAGAATAAAGAAGCTAATAGATGGATAATCATTACACTCTAAGTCAATATATATATGTAGAATTTCTGTCTTTTTTTAATTACCTTTTATGATAGAGAGGAAATCTTTCTCTGAAATACTAGTCTTCTAGTTCCTTGCCGATAAGCTTCTCCCATGCCTGAACTACCTCTCTTTGAGAAAGGATATTCTCCGGTGGGCGAAGGTAAAGAGTTTTGTTCAACATACGAGGATCATCAATTGTCTTGATAGTGTAAGTCGCTAGATCATCCTCATCAACATAAACAGCTACAACAAAGATGAAAATACGGTCATGCAATAGTAAACATATAGAAGTCATTGAAGATGTGTATGAAATACCTTTGGCGTTGCCATCTCCATGCAAGAGTACCCGCTCTCTTGAAGGGAGAATAAAGCCAGGTTGACAAAGACCGCCGATGAAATACCCAGCAAAGCAACCAGCACAGATATAAGTAAATGGAATTTTAGCATCCTCAATTGCTTTTCTAATCGACCATTTTATCGTCAAATGTCACTCTTCCTGGTTCTATTGCATGAGCCATTCTCGCAGGATCGATCCCAAATTCGATGGTAAGAATCTCTGCCATAGTTTTTCACCCTTCAGTTTTTACTTCCATGTTTTTAGCTTGCAGTTATTCAATTCTTTCAATTATTTCTATCCTATATAAATCATTTTTACACCACATACTGGTCTCATTTTAGAGAATACTGTAGCAAGGAGATTCTTCAGCTAATTTGTGTCGGTCACAGGTTGCCAATGAAGCTGCAACAGTCTTCTTGGTTTTTCTTAAATTTTCTTCGGGGTCTTGTTCAATTTGGTTTACTCATGTATCAGAAAGTTGATATTATTAAATATTTCTTTAAATTTAATGGCAATGAAGAAAAAGGAGGAGTCTGCTCAAAGAATGAAGAAAAAGGAGGAACAAGGCCAAGACTAGTAGACCACCAGTCATGGACACATACCCCCATATCAACATCATTTCTGGTCGAGAAGTCACTTTCAAATCTTGAAACTGACAGTGACTAATTGAGTAATATGCAAGTTCAAGATTACTCTTCTAGGGAAGGGAAAAAAACTTCATAGTAAAGACATGTTAAATACAAACTGTCCTGGTTAGACTTTCACAGTAATTTGGTGAACAAGTTATACTTTCTTCAGTATAGTTAGTTCCAACTTTTAACCATTTATTTGATTTTGTAACTCCAATACAACAAGATTGTTTGAGTTTGGTATAACAGGAGTACCCTGCACTAATCAATTAGTTTTCTGTTAGGGGTTAATATTGTGAATATAATTTCCTTAGTATTTGCAAATCCTTGACTAACATTAATCTTCTTTTCTTTTGATCATCTTATGCTCTAATATTTGGTACATGGTTGCTATCTCTTTTTATCTGTTAAAGCAAATTTGCATTAAGATTCACATAAAATTTTCTAGAGATTGATCACTTAAATGCAGAAAAATCTACTTTATCAGACTGATGCGTCGTTGTTTTAGCAAAAGATTACTTATTAATGGCTGGGAAAACTGTAAGTTATGAAATATTTCAATTTATTTGGTACTTTCTTCCTTTGACTAACAATTTCTTTGCTATTATCAAAGACAGATAAGGAGAGAACTTGTATGCTTTGGTTCCTAAGTTCTTTGCTATTATCAAAGTTAGCACGGTAAGATCACTAAAAGTCATGATCAGAGACTTTTTCCAAACTAAATCAATAAGTAAATGCAAATAGAAAGTAATAACCGGAGACATAAAATCTCACATACAAGACATATCTACATACTACATGATGATAAATATACACATACCTCACGTTAGCTATGCCAACACAATTCTTACTCCAAAATCTCCATTGCAGGTCTGTAGCCTTCACTTCTCAGATGACCGTCAATTTCCTTTGCCACCATGTGAATCTCTTCTTCTAGGATGTGATTTGTCCCTTATTCTAAATTCATGAACCATTCCATCAACTTCAATGAGACTACACCCTGGAGTTTTCTTCACCTTCTTCACCTTCATCAACTTCCTCATATTTCTCTCATCCCCCTTTTGATTATCAGATGCATACATATTCGACATAAGCACATAAGCTCCATCTTCATTCGGTTGTAACTTCAATAGGTTCTTAGCAGCGCTCTCCCCTAATTTGACATTCCCATGGACTTTGCAAGCACCTAAGAGAGTCCCCCATATGAACGCATCGGGCTCTATTGGCATCCTCTCGATGAATTCTTGGGCCTCATTCAAAAGCCCAGCTCGGCCCAACATATCAACCACACACCCATAATGCTCGATTTTGGGGTTAATCCCATAAACCCTTGAAATATCATGGAAATGAGCAAGTCCTATATTGACCAAACCAGCGTGGCTACAAGCTGATAGCACTCCGATGAATGTAATGCTATTTGGCCTATATCGCTCTCTCGACAGCTCAGAGAAGAGGTCTAGGGCTTTTGCTTGCCCGCATAGCAAGTCCTAGTATCATAGTAGTGTAGGTGTATAAATCTTTTTTGTCATTTTATTAAACAATTCCATTGCTTGATCGATTCTCCCACATTTTGCATACATGTCAACTAAGGCATTTCCGATAATTCCATTAGCTTTGATGCAAACTTTATCCATGTACATGCACCCATTTCCCATTTCAAGAGATCCAAGATTGGCACATGAATTGAGCACAGTGACTAGTGTCATGCCATCAGGTTCTATACCGTCACATTGCATTCGGCGAAACAATTTTAGAGCCTCTTTGAACTCCCCATTTTGTGCAAGCCCAGATATCATAGAGTTCCAAGAAACAACATTTTTTTCATTCATCTCTTTAAAGATAGAATATGCCGACTTTATGTCACCACATTTTGCGTACATATCCACCAATGCATTTCCAATGACAACATCAAACTCCACATTGTATGCATCAATGTAATTATGTAACTTTCTACAAAGTTTCGAATCCCCAACTTTAGAGCAAGCAGAAATCACTGTCGCCATGATGAGTGCATCCGGTTTCAAATCGTCATCCGTCATTTCTAGAAACAGTGAAACAGCTTCCTCGGCACGCCCTATCTTTGAATACCCCAAAATCAAAGTAGTCCAAGAAACCAAATCTCTGTCGGGAAATCTATCAAGCATTTTGTGCGCAATACCCATTTCTCCACAAACCGTATACAATCTAATAAGATTGTTCCTCACATAACAATCTGATTCAAATCCCAATTTAACAACATGGGCATGTACCAATCTCCCTTCCCAAAGAGACCCACATTCAGCAAGAGCCTTTATAAGTGAAGGGAATGTGAAATTGTTAGGACAAAGACTACATTGTAGCAGTGCTTGGTACACAAGCATAGAGCTTGACATGGGTATTTTTCTACTAAGGGAGAGGCCGCGGATGACGACATTGTACATCGAGGTTGTCGGGGTTTCGATATGGGCTAAGAGGAGCTGAGCATAGGAGATGTCTCCGTGAGGATTGAGAGCAGAGAATGAGAGGAGCTTGGAGAAGATGAGAGGGGTTTGAAGGGATGGGGATTTGAGGATCAGGGAGTGGATTTGTTTGAGGTCTTGCATTGATTGGCAAGAGTTTAGATTTTGTTGAGGAGTGGGGGAAGAGAGAGGAGAGGTTAGAGGAGGAGAAAAGGCCATGACTTAATTTCTCTGTTAGTGTCGAGAGTTCAGTGGAGGAGGAGAGTCTGCTGTATTTTATCTGTATATGGATGGTAATTCCGTTGGGTTTTGAGATATCGGTCCCTCAAAAGATATATAATTTGTAAAATAACCCCAGCAGATGTTATTTTGACAAAAGTCCCCATAAGGTTTGAGTTATGCTAAGTGGGTCTGCGTTACTAATTTCTGTTGATATCTGATTTGAACATGAGTTAAGTATTTACTGAAAATAACCCAACATGATTTTGCCCCACCCATTTCTCTTTCTCTCTCTTTCTCCGCTCTCTGATCAAGATAGTCGACCAACGCCGGTTCAAATAATAGTCGATGAAGGCAATATCGCTATCCCTTGGTCTCGATTTGGAAAAAAAAGGATGAAGGAGAAGAAGGTATAACAAGATAGGAATAAAATTATAATGGCTATAAGTTTAGATTAAGGTAATATGCTTAAGCTAAAGGGATCAATTTGGTGCAACTTTTAGAGAAAAGAATTTTAAGGGACCTTTTGAAAAGAATGTGCTTCCACGACCTATTTCAAATTAGTTTATGTTTTGATGTACCAATGTCTTAAGTCGATACTTCCTAATGTTTTTCCGTTAGTTATATTTATCACTTAATATCATACGCAACGTCGCTTTGGCCGAGTGGTTAAGGCGTGTGCCTGCTAAGTACATGGGATTTCGCGAGAGTTCGAATCTCTCAGGCGACGTCATCTTTTTTTAATCTTTAAAATTCTCCTCTGAGCCTCTCTCCTCTCTTCATTCAAACCAATGAAGCATATATTTAAAAACTTTATTTTGTTTTTAAAAGAAAAATCAATGCAGCAAGTGCTTGGATTCACAGTGCCCATGACCTGTTTGAAGAAATGCTCCAAATAAACCCTTCCAGTTATTGATACTTTCATTTTCAACCTGCCCCTTCAGTATCATCTTCTTAAGGTACGATCCAAAACCTTATTAAAATTTTGTGAACCTTAACTTGCAAGTTACTAATTTTCCAATCAGTACTTCATGATTTTTCTATGTTTACATTTGAGAATGAGTTCAATCCTGGCGTTCTCGAAATTCGAGATTTATGCTATACTTGACTTAAATTTATATCATACAATAAACGGTCGACCAATGATGCATAGATTTGTCTACAGATAGCTCTTCAGATAATCCTTGGCATAACCCAGACACAAAATAAAGAAAATGCAACAGGTGCAAAGCAAATTTTCGCGAACAACTGTTGCTAATAAAAACATGGGAGCAAACGTTACAACATCAAGTTATTAGTGATAATAACATGCACACGGATTCAGACACGAGATTTGTTCACAGATAACGCTTGAGATAGTCCTTCACTCGCACGTAGTTAACTTCTGGATACAACTGAGATGCCTCTTCTCCCTCGCCTATTTCAAAGTTTGTCAAGCAACCTTCATAGCAAACATGGTAGTAATGTCCTAGACCCACTTGCTGAGCATAATCATCTGTGTCTGAAAACATAGCAAAAGAATAAAGAAGCTAATAGATGGATAATCATTACACTCTAAGTCAATATATATATGTAGAATTTCTGTCTTTTTTTAATTACCTTTTATGATAGAGAGGAAATCTTTCTCTGAAATACTAGTCTTCTAGTTCCCTGCCGATAAGCTTCTCCCATGCCTGAACTACCTCTCTTTGAGAAAGGATATTCTCCGTAAGGTAAAGAGTTTTGTTCAACATACGAGGATCATCAATTGTCTTGATAGTGTAAGTCGCTAGATCATCCTCATCAACATAAACAGCTACAACAAAGATGAAAATACGGTCATGCAATAGTAAACATATAGAAGTCATTGAAGATGTGTATGAAATACCTTTGGCGTTGCCATCTCCATGCAAGAGTACCCGCTCTCTTGAAGGGAGAATAAAGCCAGGTTGACAAAGACCGCCGATGAAATACCCAGCAAAGCAACCAGCACAGATATAAGTAAATGGAATTTTAGCATCCTCAATTGCTTTTCTAACGACCATTTTATCGTCAAATGTCACTCTTCCTGGTTCTATTGCATGAGCCATTCTCGCAGGATCGATCCCAAATTCCGATGGTAAGAATCTCTGCCATAGTTTTTCACCCTTCAGTTTTTTACTTCCATGTTTTTAGCTTGCAGTTATTCAATTCTTTCAATTATTTCTATCCTATATAAATCATTTTTTACACCACATACTGGTCTCATTTTAGAGAATACTGTAGCAAGGAGATTCTTCAGCTAATTTGTGTCGGTCACAGGTTGCCAATGAAGCTGCAACAGTCTTCTTGGTTTTTTCTTAAATTTTCTTCGGGGTCTTGTTCAATTTGGTTTACTCATGTATCAGAAAGTTGATATTATTAAATATTTCTTTAAATTTAATGGCAATGAAGAAAAAGGAGGAGTCTGCTCAAAGAATGAAGAAAAAGGAGGAACAAGGCCAAGACTAGTAGACCACCAGTCATGGACACATACCCCCCATATCAACATCATTTCTGGTCGAGAAGTCACTTTCAAATCTTGAAACTGACAGTGACTAATTGAGTAATATGCAAGTTCAAGATTACTCTTCTAGGGGAAGGGAAAAAAAAACTTCATAGTAAAGACATGTTAAATACAAACTGTCCTGGTTAGACTTTCACAGTAATTTGGTGAACAAGTTATACTTTCTTCAGTATAGTTAGTTCCAACTTTTAACCATTTATTTGATTTTGTAACTCCAATACAACAAGATTGTTTGAGTTTGGTATAACAGGAGTACCCTGCACTAATCAATTAGTTTTCTGTTAGGGGTTAATATTGTGAATATAATTTCCTTAGTATTTGCAAATCCTTGACTAACATTAATCTTCTTTTCTTTTGATCATCTTATGCTCTAATATTTGGTACATGGTTGCTATCTCTTTTTATCTGTTAAAGCAAATTTGCATTAAGATTCACATAAAATTTTCTAGAGATTGATCACTTAAATGCAGAAAAATCTACTTTATCAGACTGATGCGTCGTTGTTTTAGCAAAAGATTACTTATTAATGGCTGGGAAAACTGTAAGTTATGAAATATTTCAATTTATTTGGTAAACCTGAAAAATAGTATTTTCATCTTGATAAATTTTGATTGCTTTGATCTAAGAATATCACCTTGACATTTCCAGCTTCTTTGATAGCCTCAACGAGCTTAAGCTGAAGAAGAATCTGATGGCTTCTAATATGCACCCCAGAGATAGTGCATATAACGACATCAACGAGCTTAACAGCATCAACCAAGCTCTGATGATCAGAGAAAGATCCTTCAACAAGATGAGCTCCTTGTTCCTTGAAAGATAACAAAATTTGCACCTTCTCAATGTCCACTCCGATCTCTCTCCGATGAAGAACATACGGATGCCCGTGTTCTAAGCTGGCCTTCACAATTCTCTTTCCTATGTATCCGGTTCCCCCTACAACAAGAACCTTGCTCTTCTCCATTTCTAATAAGTTAGCTTAATTTTGATTTGATTGTAGATGCATAGTACATGCTGCTGACTATTTATAGATAATGAGTTCAGGGTTTGGTAAGGAGGAGTGCAAATTTTACTACCACATCCCACATACAAGCATGATGTTCTAAGCCATTTACAGGGACGGTAAAAGGACAATTTGGACATTTGAATTTTTTAGGGCTAATTGTGGGTTGGCCCCTTGTACTGTTGCCCAATTGCAAATAGACCTCTTGTAGTTCTACTGTTGCAGATAGACCGCAAAGTGTTTTTGACTCTTTGACGAAACACAATTTTCTCTTTCTCTGATGCCTAGCCAATGAACCTTTTTTTTATGGTTCAGAACGCTTTACTCCCATAAAAAAGACTGTTCTGATAAGATTTGTATTCAGTAAGAGAAGCTATAGATTAACTAGAGTTACCTAACCCTTCTAACTCTATCTTTGTTTATGTCTCTTTTTGTGAACGTCTTAACGTGCATGGGATGCAAGTATTGCTTAGGTTACAAGCGTACTTGAGGGTTGGTGAGGGGGAAAACTTGGAGGATGAGTGAAGATTGGCCAGGCTTTAAGTTAGGTTACTTCCATTTTCTATGTATACTTTCATCTGAGATAACATGACTTTGTTGAGTGATTGATAACATTATTGGTGAATGACATGTAAAAGGAGAGTAAACAGTTTGATTTTTGGTCTAACAGTTCGATCAGTTCCATCAATAATTGATAACATTATTTACTCTCATTTTATATGTCATTATTAGTGAATGACCTACATTGTAGATACTGTGGCGTGTCAAATTATATATTGATGTTGTGGAGCACTACTTGTCAAATAATAGTTATGATCTCCATCATGTGCAATACTATTTGTCACGCTAGCTAAAGAAAGAATATGCCGACTTTATGTCACCACATTTTGCGTACATATCCACCAATGCATTTCCAATGACAACATCAAACTCCATTGTATGCATCAATGTAATTATGTAACTTTCTACAAAGTTTGAATCCCCAACTTTAGAGCAAGCAGAAATCACTGTCGCCATGATGAGTGCATCCGGTTTCAAATCGTCATCCGTCATTTCTAGAAACAGTGAAACAGCTTCCTCGGCACGCCCTATCTTTGAATACCCCAAAATCAAAGTAGTCCAAGAAACCAAATCTCTGTCGGAAATCTATCAAGCATTTTGTGCGCAATACCCATTTCTCCACAAACCGTATACAATCTAATAAGATTGTTCCTCACATAACAATCTGATTCAAATCCCAATTTAACAACATGGGCATGTACCAATCTCCCTTCCCAAAGAGACCCACATTCAGCAAGAGCCTTTATAAGTGAAGGGAATGTGAAATTGTTAGGACAAAGACTACATTGTAGCAGTGCTTGGTACACAAGCATAGAGCTTGACATGGGTATTTTTCTACTAAGGGAGGCCGCGGATGACGACATTGTACATCGAGGTTGTCGGGGTTTCGATATGGGCTAAGAGGAGCTGAGCATAGGAGATGTCTCCGTGAGGATTGAGAGCAGAGAATGAGAGGAGCTTGGAGATGAGAGGGGTTTGAAGGGATGGGGATTTGAGGATCAGGGAGTGGATTTGTTTGAGGTCTTGCATTGATTGGCAAGAGTTTAGATTTTGTTGAGGAGTGGGGAAGGAGAGAGAGAGGTTAGAGGAGGAGAAAAGGCCATGACTTAATTTCTGTTAGTGTCGAGAGTTCAGTGGAGGAGGAGAGTCTGCTGTATTTTATCTGTATATGGATGGTAATTCCGTTGGGTTTTGAGATATCGGTCCCTCAAAAGATATATAATTTGTAAAATAACCCCAGCAGATGTTATTTTGACAAAAGTCCCCATAAGGTTGGAGTTATGCTAAGTGGGTCTGCGTTACTAATTTCTGTTGATATCTGATTTGAACATGAGTTGAATATCTACTGAAAATAACCCAACATGATTTTGCCCCACCCATTTCTCTTTCCTCTCTCTTTCTCCGCTCTCTCGGGATCAGTATAGTCGACCAATTTGGTTCGTAATAGTCGATGAAGGCAATATCGCTATCCGGCTTGTGCACCGATTTGGAAAAAAAAAGGATGAAGGAGAAGAAGGTATAACAAGATAGGAATAAAATTATAATGGCTATAAGTTTAGATTAAGGTAATATGCTTAAGCTAAAGGGATCAATTTGGTGCAACTTTTAGAGAAAAGAATTTTAAGGGACCTTTTGAAAAAGAATGTGCTTCCACGACCTATTTCAAATTAGTTTATGTTTTGATGTACCAATGTCTTAAGTCGATACTTCCTAATGTTTTTCCGTTAGTTATATTTATCACTTAATATCATACGCAACGTCGCTTTGGCCGAGTGGTTAAGGCGTGTGCCTGCTAAGTACATGGGATTTCCCGCGAGAGTTCGAATCTCTCAGGCGACGTCATCTTTTTTAATCTTTCAAAATTCTCCCCTCTGAGCCCTCTCCCTCTCTTCATTCAAACCAATGAAGCATATATTTAAAAAACTTTATTTTGTTTTAAAAAGAAAAATCAATGCAGCAAGTGCTTGGATTCACAGTGCCCATGACCTGTTTGAAGAAATGCTCCAAATAAACCCTTCCAGTTATTGATACTTTCATTTTCAACCTGCCCCCTTCAGTATCATCTTCTTAAGGTACGATCCAAAACCTTATTAAAATTTTGTGAACCTTAACTTGCAAGTTACTAATTTTCCAATCAGTACTTCATGATTTTTCTATGTTTACATTTGAGAATGAGTTCAATCCTGGGCGTTCTTCGAAATTGAGATTTATGCTATACTTGACTTAAATTTATATCATACAATAAACGGTCGACCAATGATGCATAGATTTGTCTACAGATAGCTCTTCAGATAATCCTTGGCATAACCCAGACACAAAATAAAGAAAATGCAACAGGTGCAAAGCAAATTTTCGCGAACAACTGTTGCTAATAAAAACATGGGAGCAAACGTTACAACATCAAGTTATTAGTGATAATAACATGCACACGGATTCAGACACGAGATTTGTTCACAGATAGCTTGAGAGATAGTCCTTCACTTTCATGCGTAGTTAACTTCTGGATACAACTGAGATGCCTCTTCTCCCTCTTAGCCTATTTCAAAGTTTGTCAAGCAACCTTCATAGCAAACATGGTAGTAATGTCCTAGACCCACTTGCTGAGCATAATCATCTGTGTCTGAAAACATAGCAAAAAGAATAAAGAAGCTAATAGATGGATAATCATTACACTCTAAGTCAATATATATATGTAGAATTTCTGTCTTTTTTTTTAATTACCTTTTATGATAGAGAGGAAATCTTTCTCTGAAATACTAGTCTTCTCTAGTTCCTTGCCGATAAGCTTCTCCCATGCCTGAACTACCTCTCTTTGAGAAAGGATATTCTCCGGTGGGCGAAGGTAAAGAGTTTTGTTCAACATACGAGGATCATCAATTGTCTTGATAGTGTAAGTCGCTAGATCATCCTCATCAACATAAACAGCTACAACAAAGATGAAAATACGGTCATGCAATAGTAAACATATAGAAGTCATTGAAGATGTGTATGAAATACCTTTGGCGTTGCCATCTCCATGCAAGAGTACCGCTCTCTTGAAGGGAGAATAAAGCCAGGTTGACAAAGACCGATGAAATACCCAGCAAAGCAACCAGCACAGATATAAGTAAATGGAATTTTAGCATCCTCAATTGCTTTTCTAACGACCATTTTATCGTCAAATGTCACTCTTCCTGGTTCTATTGCATGAGCCATTCTCGCAGGATCGATCCCAAATTCCGATGGTAAGAATCTCTGCCATAGTTTTTCACCCTTCAGTTTTTACTTCCATGTTTTTAGCTTGCAGTTATTCAATTCTTTCAATTATTTCTATCCTATATAAATCATTTTTACACCACATACTGGTCTCATTTTAGAGAATACTGTAGCAAGGAGATTCTTCAGCTAATTTGTGTCGGTCACAGGTTGCCAATGAAGCTGCAACAGTCTTCTTGGTTTTTCTTAAATTTTCTTCGGGGTCTTGTTCAATTTGGTTTACTCATGTATCAGAAAGTTGATATTATTAAATATTTCTTTAAATTTAATGGCAATGAAGAAAGGAGGAGTCTGCTCAAAGAATGAAGAAAAGGAGGAACAAGGCCAAGACTAGTAGACCACCAGTCATGGACACATACCCCCATATCAACATCATTTCTGGTCGAGAAGTCACTTTCAAATCTTGAAACTGACAGTGACTAATTGAGTAATATGCAAGTTCAAGATTACTCTTCTAGGGAAGGAAAAAAAACTTCATAGTAAAGACATGTTAAATACAAACTGTCCTGGTTAGACTTTCACAGTAATTTGGTGAACAAGTTATACTTTCTTCAGTATAGTTAGTTCCAACTTTTAACCATTTATTTGATTTTGTAACTCCAATACAACAAGATTGTTTGAGTTTGGTATAACAGGAGTACCCTGCACTAATCAATTAGTTTTCTGTTAGGGGTTAATATTGTGAATATAATTTCCTTAGTATTTGCAAATCCTTGACTAACATTAATCTTCTTTTCTTTTGATCATCTTATGCTCTAATATTTGGTACATGGTTGCTATCTCTTTTTATCTGTTAAAGCAAATTTGCATTAAGATTCACATAAAATTTTCTAGAGATTGATCACTTAAATGCAGAAAAATCTACTTTATCAGACTGATGCGTCGTTGTTTTAGCAAAAGATTACTTATTAATGGCTGGGAAAACTGTAAGTTATGAAATATTTCAATTTATTTGGTAAACCCGAAAAATAGTATTTTCATCTTGATAAATTTTGATTGCTTTGATCTAAGAATATCACCTTGACATTTCCAGCTTCTTTGATAGCCTCAACGAGCTTAAGCTGAAGAAGAATCTGATGGCTTCTAATATGCACCCCAGAGATAGTGCATATAACGACATCAACGAGCTTAACAGCATCAACCAAGCTCTGATGATCAGAGAAAGATCCTTCAACAAGATGAGCTCCTTGTTCCTTGAAAGATAACAAAATTTGCACCTTCTCAATGTCCACTCCGATCTCTCTCCGATGAAGAACATACGTCGGATGCCCGTGTTCTAAGCTGGCCTTCACAATTCTCTTTCCTATGTATCCGGTTCCCCCTACAACAAGAACCTTGCTCTTCTCCATTTCTAATAAGTTAGCTTAATTTTGATTTGATTGTAGATGCATAGTACATGCTGCTGACTATTTATAGATAATGAGTTCAGGGTTTGGTAAGGAGGAGTGCAAATTTTACTACCACATCCCACATACAAGCATGATGTTCTAAGCCATTTACAGGGACGGTAAAAGGACAATTTGGACATTTGAATTTTTTAGGGCTAATTGTGGGTTGGCCCCTTGTACTGTTGCCCAATTGCAAATAGACCTCTTGTAGTTCTCTTGTTGCGGATAGACCATAAAGTGTTTTTGACTCTTTGTGAAACACAATTTTCTCTTTCTCTGATGCCTAGCCAATGAACCTTTTTTTTATGGTTCAGAACGCTCTACTCCCGCATAAAAAAGACTGTTCTGATAAGATTTGTATTCAGTAAGAGAAGCTATAGATTAACTAGAGTTACCTAACCCTTCTAACTCTATCTTTGTTTATGTCTCTTTTTGTGAACGTCTTAACGTGCATGGGATGCAAGTATTGCTTAGGTTACAAGCGTACTTGAGGGTTGGTGACGGGGAAAACTTGAAGGATGAGTGAAGATTGGCCAGGCTTTAAGTTAGGTTACTTCCATTTTCTATGTATACTTTCATCTGAGATAACATGACTTTGTTGAGTGATTGATAACATTATTGGTGAATGACATGTAAAAGGAGAGTAAACAGTTTGATTTTTGGTCTAACAGTTGGATCAGTTCCATCAGTTTGATCAATAATTGATGACATTATTTACTCTCATTTTATATGTCATTATTAGTGAATGACATACATTGTAGATACTGTGGCGTGTCAAATTATTGATGTTGTGGAGCACTACTTGTCAAATAATAGTTATGATCTCCATCATGTGCAATACTATTTGTCACGCTAGCTAAAGAAAGAAAGTTTCTAGATGCCTAATGCCACAAGCAATATCCATTTTTTTTTTTCCCGCCTTTCTTTTGTGGCTAATAATGAGAGAATGTCAGGGACGTTGCACTGTTGTTTTTTTTTAATCATGAGTTGTTCCGCTGTGTCGTTAGTGGAGCAGAGCAGAGCGTTGAGCATATTCGTGGGCCGGTTTGCTGTTAATGGATCGAGCCTGTCCTGCCCCAAAAGTAGAGACCGGATGAATCGTTTCAGCTAGTGGATCGGAGATCTCATAACACATACCCTTTCAATGTGAAATCTACATATAATGAAGTTAAGCCGCCTTAGTGTAATAGCAGAAAAAACAAATGAAAATTATACGATCCTTGGTAATTTGTTGGCTCATCTGGAAAGAAACGTGAGGAGCGTGTTTTTAACTCAGAGAGTAAATCAAAGAATATATTAAGAGGAATAAAGCTTCGCCTTCAGTGGAGTTGGATTTGATCATCTATTAAGACTGCTAGATGCAAAATTCTAGTTTATTCTCGCTCCTTTGTCCCTTTATATCGTCACCTTTGTAAATTTTCCAAGAGAAAAAGGGAAAGGAGAGACAAAACATCTTTTGTGGTAGAGATCATGGCGCTCTCAATAAAGCTTGGGCCCAGGCCAGTTCTAGAAGAACTAGTGGGGTGGGTTGGGCTGGGCTGGGCATTGATCTGTAAATAAATTTTGCCGCTTATTTATTGACCCAATACATCCTAATGGCCTCCATCGTAGATGCTTATTATAAAATAGTTTTTATTCTCTATATGTTTATTATCGCATTAAAGATTTATATCAGATACCTCACATGAGAAAAATATCTGTATATTTTGTATATGTGGAAGATGATGCATCATAACAGAAAATTTAAAAACAAAAAAGAGACAAGTAATTTTGTATTATGTCTCACACCAAAATGTAAACACCCCCTCAACTTTTCATATATCACAACAACAATAAAAACAAGAAATTTATAATTTAAAACTTAATGCATGAAGATCCGAATAGGTATGCACAACACAAGACAACCCTTCTTCTTTTTCCTAACTTAGGACATGCTAGAAAGGATTGAAAAAATAAAGCACCTCACGAAAAAATTTTAAGTTCTGATTCTATCTAAGCCGACCGACATGAGAAGAGACAACGTGTATCTTTTTTGGACATAGTAGAGAGCATGTTGGTGATTTCACTGCCCTCTTTTGACAGCCATAACAGATCGCTCACATGTAGGAAAGTTTTGATATATTTTGTGAGGAGTTTTGACATGATGATTCATGCATGTGAAAATGAATATTCAGTTAAAAGTACATTGAATATTTCCTCCCACCCTCGTATCACAATTTTGGCTCTAATAAGGTGCATGAAACGTTTCTCCTATTTCAAATTACTAATAAAAATCAGAGCCGTCCAAATATTGTTTGACACCATTATACACTTCTCCATATCTTTTATTAGAAACCGGACCTACTCATATCTGGATTGGGGAATTTCATAAAATTCCTCATTCCTCCTTAAAATTGGACCATTCACCCAAAACCAACGACCAACTTAAATTCACACTTGTCCATATTACTGGGTGTAATTTGGGTGCAAAAATAAGAGTTCAAATAACAAACTCAACTATTATTAGAATTAGGACTTCTTCCAAAGTTCCCCTGCCCTCTCTCCATTCTTATTGTGGGGTCTGCGGGCGTCCCCAATGAACGAGGAAACCAGGTAGAAATTTTTCCTAATTTTTTAATCTTCTTTTTCAGAAAATTTGTTTATAATTTTTGTTTTCGAACGCAATGGATCTCGGAATCGGTGGAAATTTTCGATTTTGATAAAGGGTTTTAGAGTTTGAACGGCTAGCTCTTGATCTTTGTTTCAAGAATTAGGGTTTTCGTTGTTGAAACTTGGAAAGATTGCTTTTGATGCCTGATTCTGAGTAAAGTTAGTCAATTGATCTTGGCAACGGCAAAAGATCCAATTTTGATATTTTATTTATTTTTATGTTTAGTAGGAATAAAGCTGAAAGGATCAGTCTTTTCCTCTATATGCTTATCTGAGTTCTCCTGGAATGAAAAGGTCCCTTTTTATTGTGGGTTTTGGAGTTTAGGTTGTTGACTTCTGATTTCATCTAAAACCCTAATTCTTCAACCAAAAGTGAGAAGATGGATCAAAATCTCAATTTGGGTATAGATTTTGGTCATGACCTTCCCTCAGTGATCTACCCTTCTCATCATCTGGTATCAATGATGTCTTAATGCAACTACCATCTCCTGATGCCCTTCTTCCCTCGATGAGATTCCCGACTCCGGTGACCAACCTAGGGACCAGACGGGTGGGCCCACAGGCAACGCCTTCTAGAACATCCTGAAGTCCGAGTCCGGATCCAAAGGTTGATTGAATCCCCACAACGGTTGGAGATAACAAGGACTCATCGATTAGATGATGATGATGATAGTAGTGGCGGTGGCGGCGGCGGCGGCGGCGGCGGCGGTGGGGATGATGACGACGACGACGATGACACCGGTCCTAGAGCAGATCCTGCAACTGATCCTGAGAGGCTGATGCATGATATCAAGGCATCTGTGATTAGGATGCATAAGTTTTCTGACAGAGCTACACAGACAGAGAGCTCAGCAGAGGTTAAGAATGACACTGCTTCGGAATTTGACTGCAACATATGTCTTGAATTGGCTAAAGACCCTGTTGTTACATGTTGCGGTCACTTGTTTTGCTGGCCATGTTTGTATCAGTGGCTTCATGCTCGTCGTGGTTCTAAAGAGTGCCCTGTTTGTAGAGGGAAAGTGAAGGAATCGAATCTAGTTCCTATATATGGAAGGGGGAGTTCAGAAGCTACTGGACATAAGAATAATGGAGAAGATTTGGATCAGAAGTTGAAGATTCCTCCGAGACCGAAAGGAAGAGGACAGAGAATCCAAGGCAGCTGTTTCAAGCCCTTTGTTTGGAAGAAGAACAGAATCTTTCCTCCCACCCTCGTATCACAATTTTGGCTCTAATAAGGTGCATGAAACGTTTCTCCTATTTCAAATTACTAATAAAAATCAGAGCCGTCCAAATATTGTTTGACACCATTATACACTTCTCCATATCTTTTATTAGAAACCGGACCTACTCATATCTGGATTGGGGAATTTCATAAAATTCCTCATTCCTCCTTAAAATTGGACCATTCACCCAAAACCAACGACCAACTTAAATTCACACTTGTCCATATTATGCTGCTGGGTGTAATTCTGGGTGCAAAAATAAGAGTTCAAATAACAAACTCAACTATTATTAGAATTAGGACTTCTTCCAAAGCCCCTCCCCTGCTTTCTCTCTCCATTCTTATTGTGGGGTCTGCGGGCGTCCCCAATGAACGAGGAAACCAGGTAGAAATTTTTTCCTAATTTTTTTAATCTTCTTTTTTCAGAAAATTTGTTTATAATTCTTTGTTTTTGAACGCAATGGATCTCGGAATCGGTGGAAATTTTCGATTTTGATAAAGGGTTTTAGAGTTTGAACGGCTAGGGCTCTTGATCTTTGTTTCAAGAATTAGGGTTTTTCGTTGTTGAAACTTGGAAAGATTGCTTTTTGATGCCTGATTCTGAGTAAAGTTAGTCAATTGATCTTGGCAACGGCAAAAAGATCCAATTTTGATATTTTATTTATTTTTATGTTTAGTAGGAATAAAGCTGAAAGGATCAGTCTTTTCCTCTATATGCTTATCTGAGTTCTCCTGGAATGAAAAGGTCCCTTTTTTATTGTGGGTTTTGGAGTTTAGGTTGTTGACTTCTTGATTTCATCTAAAACCCTAATTCTTCAACCAAAAGTGAGAAGATGGATCAAAATCTCAATTTGGGTATAGATTTTGGTCATGACCTTTCCCTCAGTGATCTACCCTTCTCATCATCTGGTATCAATGATGTCTTAATGCAACTACCATCTCCTGATGCCCTTCTTCCCCTCGATGAGATTCCCGACTCCGGTGACCAACCTAGGGACCAGACGGGTGGGCCCACATTGCGGCAACGCCTTCTAGAACATCCTGAAGTCCGAGTCCGGATCCAAAGGTTGATTGAATCCCGACAACGGTTGGAGATAACAAGGACTCATCGGTTAGATGATGATGATGATAGTAGTGGTGGTGGCGGCGGCGGCGGCGGTGGTGATGGGGATGATGACGACGACGACGACGATGACACCGGTCCTAGAGCAGATCCTGCAACTGATCCTGAGAGGCTGATGCATGATATCAAGGCATCTGTGATTAGGATGCATAAGTTTTCTGACAGAGCTACACAGACAGAGAGCTCAGCAGAGGTTAAGAATGACACTGCTTCGGAATTTGACTGCAACATATGTCTTGAATTGGCTAAAGACCCTGTTGTTACATGTTGCGGTCACTTGTTTTGCTGGCCATGTTTGTATCAGTGGCTTCATGCTCGTCGTGGTTCTAAAGAGTGCCCTGTTTGTAGAGGGAAAGTGAAGGAATCGAATCTAGTTCCTATATATGGAAGGGGGAGTTCAGAAGCTACTGGACATAAGAATAATGGAGAAGATTTGGATCAGAAGTTGAAGATTCCTCCGAGACCGAAAGGGAAGAGGACAGAGAATCCAAGGCAGCTGTTTCGAAGCCCTTTGTTTGGAAGAAGAACAGAATCTTTGTATCATGAGGTGCAAGAATTGATCAACGAGAGCTTTTTCCAAAGGGGAGGAAGAAATCCTCAACCTCCTAGAAACCTTCAGTCTAACCCTCTGTCTACTGCAACTTCATTGCCTCAAGTCGAAACAAGAACTCAACCGGCAAATGTACTTCAAAGTTCTGCTCTTGTGGATACTGTTGCTAGACTGCGGAGTTCAGTTCGTCGAAGGGATCAAGAACCTGTGGCACTTACGGCTTCGCCTTCTCCTAGTCAGGCCTCGACTTCAAGCACAATGGCGATGATTGAGGGTGAAAGTGTTGTTCCTGATGCATCATTGGAAGCTAATAACAGGGGTGGAAGTCCTATGGTTCTTAGAAGGAGAACAAGAAACAGGCCCTCGAGTTCCTCTGGCTCATCAGATGTTAATGGAGGTGCACGTGTGCGCCAACGAAGAAGGATGAACTGAACTCCTTTACTATCCTTCTCTTTACAGTGTTCTATATTGGATGTATAGATAGTTTTATAGGGAGTAGTCAAAATGCTTGAGGCATGATTCTGGATTCTTTTTACAAATGAGTGCATATTGCATTCAGAAGTTTTTAGTTTGGAGTTATATGCTGGATGGTCTTTTGGCAACTATTATTGTTTGTGCAAAACCTTGTTTCAAGGAAAATGTTTCATATATATATTTCTCGCGATTTCTTGCCGGATACTTATTATCATTTCATGATACACATTTTTTAAAAATTTTTTTGAAAGTTTTGAATCAGGTTGTAGTTAACATTGACATGTTGGATCATAGTTTGTTGGTTTGCGGAGTTGTCAGTTTCTATCCCTCAAAGTGGTTAGTTTCTTCATCCTTGTCGTTGATTCGATAATGTCTAATTGTAATTTACATTGATGAAACCAAATGAAGTTTTGCAGGATAGGCTTTATGGATTTAGAGATCTATGGTTTGAATCACTTCAAATCTTTAAAAATTATGGTTTTGCAGTGCATTTTGTGTGCTTTAAAGTTCATTTATTGAGAAATATTGCTCTAAAAAGTGTAGAACTTATCTGTTGATTTTCGCTTTCCAGAAATTGAGTTCTTTCTGGTTGTTGTTGTACATGATTTTATATGGGTACTGTGAAATATTTGCCAGGATCCATTCTCATAGTCATTGACTCAATTGTTCAAGGCTGAAGAAGGGTTGATGCTACTGATGGTGATGTGAATTGAAGAGAGTTAATGTATCCTGTGAACTTAAAATGTTCATTTACCAAGTTCTCTCTCAGATCCAAAAGCAAATTTCTGAAAATTTCCTAGATGATTATCTTTTTAATATTTACTATGTGCAACTTTTTCCTTATAACTTGCTTTTATGTGGTGCTTTCTTCCCTACTTTATACTTTAGCCATCAACTGGAGAGTCAACTTACTACATATTGCTTGATTCATAGAGTTATGCACAAAGTTTGCATCTTTATATGCATCACTATGGACTTTTAATTAGAGTCTGAATCTTAATTTGCAAAGGCAATCCTTTTAATTTGTCTGCATAGCCAAATAATGTTTACTTGGATTCTCATCAACCTCTAGACAAATTAAATTGGTCTAAAGAATAGTTGGCTGTGATTATAGATTGCAGAGTCTCAAATAACAAATCAGCAGAACATTGAAAACGATCAAATAACATTTTCTTCAACTGTTCAATGACTCTTAATATATATTGGACCATTGATTTAGCAGTACTATTTTTAGTTTCTTTTAATCAATCTGATCATGTCTTAAAGCTCAAAACTTTAAGCAGAAATAATAAGAAGGAAGCTGAAATCCCTCAAAAATCAAGACTGTTCTTACTCTCAGAATTAACGCAAAAATTAACCAACAAAAATAAACCTTAGAGATTCAGAATTTAGGAGAGAGAATGCCTGTAGGCTGGATTAGTCTTCACCTTAAATCACTTGATCAGGTAGAGAGAGAGAGAGAGAAAGGGTTTGATTAATCTTGCATTATACTACTTCAATATTGACAATGGCAATGCTACCTGCTAATCGAGATGGAGGAGGAGAGCCAGAATTCGCAATGAGTTTCAGGTTTCGCCCAACTGACATCAACCTCATCGAATTGTACCTTAAGAAGAGGATAAGAGGAGGATTCCATTTACCAAAGAGTTTGATAGAGGAACTCAACATCTACAAGCATAAGCCATGGAATCTGCCAGCTGAACCTTTTCCATACCGAGCAGGGGAAGGAGATATGTATTTCTTCACTCGGAGACGTTTCGCTGGTGACAACAGCAGCAGGCTTAGTCGAACCGTTGATGAAGGGGGTTTGTGGGATGGTCATGTGACAACTAGGCCCGTCTACAAACATGTTGGGAATCAGCAGAAGGTTATCGGGCACAAGGTGCAGTTGGCGTTCAGGTATTTTGATGCCAATAACAACAAGATCAAAACTCCATGGATCATGCATGACTATCATCTTGTTGATTCAGACTCCTGCCGTGATAATCTGGTTCTCGGCAGCATCTATAAGAAGGAGGAGGAGGAGGAGGAAGACGAAAGTGTTTTCTCCTCGCCAAAAGAAGAAGTGGGTGAACTTGTCATTTTTTTCAACTTTTGATGGAGAATCAAAATATTATAGAGTTTTTGATTCTGGATCTGTTGTCGCGATGGAAACGATTATGCCTCCATTGACCACACGAATATCATTGTCGTCTAGTGAAAATCATCTTGATTGTTTGTCGAGTTTTGTACGAGGGGAGCTCATTCTATGATGAGAGTCCTAACTTTGTAAATAGGAAAGGATTGGCCCTCCGTAGAACAAAGTATCCTCCCAAATTATAGTAAAGAGTAATAGTGTTTAAACACCAAATTTTGATAGCCAAAGTAGGTAATGACACTTGTATGGCGCTCAAAACACCAGACTTTGATTAACAAAGTGGGCAATGGCACCAATGGGATGTCCAAACCACCAAACTTTGATAAGACAAAGTGGGCAATGACACACATGGGTGACTAAGTCGATGGCATAGAACTCCCAAACCAAAGGGTTTACTGTGGTGTCGCGTAGTTATCAGAGAGCTAGGGCACTCGGCAGTAAACAAGCCAAGAGAGCAGGGTACTAGGAGCTAGCTTGAGAGTGACAACTAGGTGCCTGTTTAATGGAGGTCAAGGGGTTGCCATATCAAGTATCTTTGCATTTGATGCCGCGGATTCATGAGTGCTATCCACAATGTGACCCCTGATACAGGTCACCATTAGTATGATCTGTTCCCTTAGAGAGAAAGTGGCTTCACAATTGTCGCTAGGCTAACGTGTTAGGTACAGTTTGTAGACTGTTTTGGGCTACTTTTAGGCTCGTGCCACATATCCTCGCGACCGCATTTAACTACAAATGAAGTGGGGATCGGATTTTGAACCGCCTTGACCTACGACTTGGGATGGTTTGTCCTTAGTCATTTTAGGGACTTTTGTGATATGCATAAAGCTCTTTCGTCATTGATGAAATGACTTACTTGTCCTTGGTGCCGGGTATGGTGTTGATCTTGTTCACCGTTTTGCATTTTTGATTGCCTACAAAAGGTGTGCGAAGAGGAAGAGGATACAAGAAGAAGAGGAGGAATCTGATCAAACTTCGTCCTCGTTACAGTGGATGAATCAGCAGCAATTAACCCATGAAGCATTAATCCCGGTAGCCTCTTCGTCTGCTGATTATGATGACGAGGACGAAGATGTCGACGACATATTGTCAATGTTAGAATATGCTGAGAATACAATGCCTGATATCGATGCACGGGCATTCTTTTCGGGAGATTTTAACACGGATGCAGAAGTGGGTAATTCTGAGGACTTTGTCGCTGACAGTCTCTTTGCAATTGATCAGTTTTATAGTATAGGATTTGCAATATGTAGTTTCTCTTGTCATTTTTATTATTTGAGATTTTCTCCTTTTTTTTATCTTTTCAAAATAAACGGGCTAAATTGCTCAAAAATACCGTAAAGTTTTCTGTTTTGAAAAGTAAATACCACAAGTTGCATTATGGTACAATAAAATACCTTAAAGTTTCCACAATTTGCATGTTGCTGCCATCGATCATTCATACGTGAAAAATTTCATCCGAATGTTTCTATATAATAATTACATGCTAATTTTAGAGCTTTTAACTAATAATATTTGTTAAATTTGTTATTAAATCAATCAAATTTCTTTTCAAACTTATATTAATTCTACTTTAAAATAGAGTTGGGATAGTTTTAATGAAAATTGTAACAAATATTAATGGTTAGAAAGCTCTAAAATTAGCATCTAGGTATCATAGAGAAACATTCGGGTAAAAATTTTCACATTTGCATGCTCTATGGTAGTAACGTGCGAATTTTCACATTAGCATACAAATTGTCCTTTTTTAAATAAAAAATATGTAATAGGGACTTCTTCGTAAAATGTTGCTGTTTATTAGTTAGAATACTAAAAAGAATTTTGTTTCCTAATTGGAGTAGCACTATAGTAGAGCACGGGCTTTTAAATTTTAACGTCAATATTTTCTAAGTGAGCAATCCTAATTATACCCAAATTACGAGATGAATTTGGAAAGCCCTAGTATAAATATGAATCTGAATCCTACGAGGTTTAGGAAGATTAAGCTCACAGGCTTATAAATATAAAGCCCTAACTGATCCAACCTCTGTATCTTCACCTTAAATCAATCAAGAATTAGATAGATAGAGAGAGAGAGAGAGAGAGAGAGAAGAGAAGAGAGAGAGATTAATCTTGCGTTTGTGTTTCAATATCGCAATGGCAATGCTACCAGCTGCTGATATTCAAGGAGGAGGAGGAGAGCCAGATTTCGAAGTGGGTTTCAGGTTTCGTCCAACAGAAGTCGAGCTCATCGATTTCTACCTTCGAAGGAGGACGCAAGGAGATCTCACGATACCAAAGAGTTTCATTCAGGAACTCGACATCTACAAGTGTCAGCCGTGGCACCTCCCCTATCATCTCTTTCCGTACTGCAATGCCGAAGAGAAGGAGATGTATTTCTTCACTCGAGACGCCGTGCAAGTAGCAACAGCTCCAAAAGATTTAGCCGAAGTGTCGATGAAGGAGGTTTATGGGATGGTCATGCCGCGGGCAAGTCCCTCTACAAAATAGAACAAGCTGGGAATAACAAGGAGAAGATCAAGATTGGGCACAGGGCGCAGTTGGCGTTCAAGTTGTTTGATGATCCCAATGATAAGAAGAAAAAGAAGAGCACCCCGTGGATCTTGCACGAGTATCGCCTTGTTGATGACAAGGCTGATGACGTTGTGCTCTGCAGAATCCATAAGAGGAAGGACAAGGATGAGCAAGCGGAGGAGGAGGAGGTGGAGGAGGAGAGGATGGCACCAATGTTTAATACACAACAGAGGGTCGACGAACAAACTTCATTGCCAGCAGTACAGCCTTCGGTGGACGTTGATGCAGTTGCGTCTGCTGATGTTGATGATGATCATCTTTCATTTGTGCAGTTTTTGGAGGAGGAACTGATGGAGGCGGAGGTGGAGCGAAGACGAGTGAAGAGGCAGAGAATAGGAGGAGGAGGAGAAGAAGCTCGCCATATTTCAATGAATCAGCAACAGTTGCAGTGTCCGATGGAGAAAAGATGTGCCAAGAGGCAGAGGATAGAACAAGAAGAAGCCCATCAGCCCTCTGCTGTTGATACTGACGACGGGCTAACAATGACGTTAGATGAAATTAATAAAATCTTGGACGAGCTTCCTCCAAATACCTCGCAGCAGCAATCAGTAGACTCTGTGGACGTAGACCAAATTTTGAAATGCCTCGAAGTCGACCCCTTAACATCATTCGACGACCTGTCCTTTTTTCTAGACGGCGACATGCTACAAGAAACTCTGTCACCAGCAGTGGAGGAAAGAAGTGTGAAGGGGGAAGAAGAAATCATGTCAGCCTTGCAGGATTGCTTGAACCCGCCATTGCCCGCTTATGCTGTCGATGAGTACTGTTATGATTTACAAGCACTGGGCATCTGCGAGGACTTAGTATTTTAGAGTTGAAGATTAGTTTGTGATGTATAGCACACATCGATTAAATTGCTATTATTTTCAGACAATTTGGGCTGCAGTCTATTTAGTTTAGTTTTATTGAAACTGATTCATTCATCTTTCTTTCTGCTGCTCTGATTATCCTTCTCAGCAATTGCTAATGTTATTAAGAGTTTGTTGGACAACTATGAGATTGGATCTTGTATGATTTGATCCAAATCGCTGACCTGATCGTAAAATTCTATTTTACTTTGTTTCCCGCTATACTTTTCTATAAGAATTTAGTACACTTAGTTTGTTCGGAGAGTTGTCAGTTTTCAATGTGATTTAATCCAAATCGCTGGCTAGATCGCACTGCATCAAATAAGAGCAAATGTACTTCAAAGTTCTGCTCTTGTGGATACTGTTGCTAGACTGCAGAGTTCAGTTCGTCGAAGGGATCAAGAACCTGTGGCACTTATGGCTTCGCCTTCTCCTAGTCAGGCCTCGACTTCAAGCACAATGGCGATGAATCGATGATTGAGGGTGAAAGTGTTGTTCCTGATGCATCATTGGAAGCTAATAACAGGGGTGGAAGTCCTATGGTTCTTAGAAGGAGAACAAGAAATAGGCCCTCGAGTTCCTCTGGCTCATCGGATGTTAATGGAGGTGCACGTGTGCGCCAACGAAGAAGGATGGACTGAACTCCTTTACTATCCTTCTCTTTACAGTGTTCTATATTGGATGTATAGATATTTTTACTAGCAAGCATGCCCCGTGTGATGGCTGGGAGAGGGGAGAATTCAAGACGTACACAATCAAATTGATGATATCTACTCAGATAATTATAATTGCTTAAAATCGGGTTGATTTCAACTCTGAAATAAGACTCAACGTGACAACACTCAGTTTAGCAGGAGAAACTGGAGGGAACAATTAAACTAATACATTAGTTTACCATATTAGCAGTATTAATGACATGCCTTCGGTAAAGAACCCATTATATGCTATAAAATGTCATAAGCCTGAGCCTACAACATAGATTATAGGTCATGATATTGGCAACATGAATGTGAGACGGATCTTAGGAACATGCTAAGCCTATCAAACTTTACAGGGAAAATGATTGTTCATAACTCAAGGTTTCAAGGCATTATAACCAAAATCTCCAGATAGACTCCAACTTATAAAAATAAATTTTTAAAGTGCACAACTCCTTAATAATTGCTCATGTTACAAGTGTTTTGAACGAAAAGCTCCAGTAAAGTTCTACTTGGAATATGAAAGTCGAGTAAAACATGAGCGAGATAACATTTTCAATGAATATGACATCTATCACTAGTGGATCGGATATATATATATATACAACAAAATTATTCATTAGAAGATGATGGCAAGTAGATGAATGGTTGCAAAAAGCTATCCAGGAAAATCGAGTCATGCTCTAGTATGGTGAGCAATTCCAGAATCTAATTATTGCCAATATAATCCCTTTCTGAAAACCCTCAGAAACTATTCAATGATCAATAACCCAGCTGGTCCAGTTATTTACTAGTGATGACATCAAAAAATGTGGGAGGAAAACAATTCCAGAAAACATGTATCACACGCCACAAAAAATCTTGCCACCGCTTCTCTTAAATAAACAAATCTGGACAAACACTATAATAAGCTTTACAACTGAAGGGAAGCATAATAATAGTAGTAGCCATGAACAACCCAGCAGGTTAGATTGGGGATAAGAAAAAGGTGATCCCCAGATGCAGCTGGAATATAGCTTACTGAAATCTGAGCAAAATAACTCTCATTAGCTTTTCTCCTGTTACAAACCGTGGACCTATCTCCTATGCGTTTCTAAAAGCCCTACAGGATTTCTGTCACCTCGTCGGGGGTTCAGAGGCCTGGCTGCTAACTGAAGGATTGGAGGAGATGGAGGGGAGAGCTCCTCCTCCATTCTCCTGAGGAGGCGGGGCTCCCCATTTCAGCTCCGCATCAGATGGCTCGACCACGTAGACTGTGCCGTCGCTCATCCCCAGTGCTACCTGGTTCGACTCTGAAGGATGTGCAGCAATCACCATGGGATACACAGCTCCACCACTAAGAAGAAAAGGCAGAAAAGATTAGGAAATTCTTTAATAAATATGGGTCAGAATCCGGAAGTAAAAAAGAGCAGAAGGGGGGAGTTATTTATTCTAGCTAAGGTTGTGGAGCTGGGAAGGTTTCTAAGTTCAAGCACCTGATGTATTTGAGATTTTAATGATAGTAAATCCTCAAGTTAAATATTCTGCAATTTATTTAAACAATTTATGCGAAACACCAAAAAGAAGGGGGGGGAAAAGGTTGTCAAGCCTAAATATTATCCCCACAACATTTTAGAGCTATATTCTGGACATATATGGGTAAAGAACTAAGTTTACGCCTTAGTAATCTGCCAAAAGAGGAGGGGAAGGGGGAGGGGAGGATGCAGGGAGACGGTGAGAAGAGAAAGATGGAGGAGAGGAAGGAGGGAAGGATGCAGGCGTGAGGAAAAGAGTAAGATGGAAGTGAGGAGAAAGAAGAAGGGCAACAAACAGGGGAAGAGAAGAAGAGATGAGAGGAGTTATTAAGTAGTTGAAGAGTGAACTTGGGTTTAACTTCAGGTTGTAGTTTATTAACTAGACTGAGGGTAATTAAGTCTTTTAAAACAATCAGTTTAACAAAATAAAGGGAATATTTCAATTGCCTAAAACAGTAACAGCGGACGGTAAATTTTTGGAAGCTATTTACACTTGCTTGAAATTGGGCAGATTATTCTCAATTTAAACCATAAATAAAAAGCTTCAGTGCCATAAAGTGTGTATTACTAAAAATTTTATCACTGTTACCTGGAAGCAGGAGGTGAAATATAGGCAGAGGGTGCAATTCGGCAGCGAAGTCTCAGGCTATCAGCATCAAAAACTCCGACTGCGCCATCACAGAATCCAGCGTACACTAACATTCCATCACATGAATATATTGCACTTGAAATTGGTGCAGAAAGAGAATCTCGAGGAGACCACTGCATTTTATGAAAGAACAGTCAAACAAGAAATAGAAACAAGAAAATGGAAAAGGGGCATCAAGTTTATAAACACTAAATTGATTAAATTTTTGAAAAAAGGAAAGCATCTTCCAAACTTTATAGGAAGTAAAAGTCGATTAACAACGAATGCCTGAAACCTTCTAAAGATAAACTGAAACAATAATATAACATAGTCAAGTAGAAATAAAGAACCATCAAGTACATGAGATGCACTTCAACATCCATCAGAAGGGGAAGAACTAACCGTCCTTAAGCAATCTAGCTTGCTGTCATAGATGGAGATCTGGCTTTCATGAACAACCAAGATGTGTGTCTGATCATTGTGAAACTGAACTCTTGTGTCCCCAACTAGTGGGGTTGCACGACCTGCAGGTGACTGAATAAATTTTGACTTCCTCTTCTCCCATCCATCAATACTCCAGACACATAGCTGTTTGAAATAATTTTAAAAAACCATCAGATAAATAGAAGCAAATAGCCATTATCAAATATTTCAACATGTAAACCCTACAACACGAAACTGGAAGCAGAAGCTTTATGTTGCTTGAATTTGCAAGGACCCGAGGTTCATTGAAAGAATATTGATTATATGAATCGTTCATATCAATGTACCTGTGCATCAGCCCCTGAGGAGACAAGCACATTTAATGACTGGGAGAATGCAAGCCCTGTGATTTTCTTCTGGTGACCTTTGAGCTTGGTTTTAACCTAAAGGCAATTCCAGGAAAGTAATCAGAAACACTGCCGAGAAGGTAAGCACAAATGAGCAAAAATAGACAGTAACAAACCTCGTAGTACAGATGTAAAGCTAAACACAAGTAATAAATAAATTATGAAAGAACTTTTAGTTGTGTGAACAGATGCCCATATCAGATGCAAGCAACAATAATCATCATCAAGCCTTTGCATGTTCCATAACTACAAATAGAACTGATCAGATGGTCCATTTACCTTCTCATGCCAACGTCATAATAATAGTAAATCTTAAAATGTTACATCTTTGAACATATTCTACGTGCTCAAGAGAACAAATAAAATTCATTGTTCACATGGACTTTTTAATTGTCCTGATTCATATTTGAAAGGTCTTCTCCAAGATATAGCCAAACTCATGAAATATCATGTTTCTCACACTTTGAAGTCTATTTTCTTCTGCTTGTTTTAATTATAGATGATTGAAAATGAAATTTTAAACATTTTTCCGGCTTCAGTCTTAATGAAAAGAAGCTCACATAACAAGAAAGTGTACTATACATAAAAAAATTCCCGTTCTGATTTCACTTTTTTCTATTTGAAATTCACCCAAACACATATCTTAGAAGTAACACTTCTTTAACTTTCTTAGCAATTTAGATAATGTGGCTGAGGAATCAACAAACTTCGAGTATCCTAAGAACTTACCAAGCAACTAGCAAGCTAGATGTGCACTGATAAAGAAATGTAGCACAAGTGAAGGCACATACATCCGTCCTTGAGAACTAAAGCCTTCAGGAGAAAAGAAGGGAACAACGTAAAGGATTTGCACTCAATTTAACAGTCATTGGCAGAAAAGAAAGATATGCCAAGCCTCTACAAAGAGGAGGGATGCATCTTTTTCGGCACAAACAACTAGGAACTGACTAGCTCTCCTACTTGATCAACCAATCAAGTGATAACAACCAAAGTTGAGCAGTATACACGAAGACATACTTCTCTCCTTCTAACGCACCTTCTAGCACCAAATGGAGGGCATCTCTTAAGAAATATTTTATTCACATATTTCAACTGTTCCACTGTTTCCATATGCACACTCGTTCAAAATAATAAAAGGATTAAGAAGAATAAGAAACCAACCGTACTTACTATATCTAGAGAAGTAAAGCAATAATCCATGATCATATACTCATTGTTCAAATGATAGCTATTTGTCTTCCACTCTATGTTCTCGACTCTTAGTTCAGTTCCTTCACTTTCACTTGACACTTATTCTTCCCTAGGACTACATTTTCATTGAAATAGGCACAAAGTCCAGTCTGCTTTTTACCATTACTAAAGGGATGTTATCTCAACAGAAGAGTGTTGTGCTTTTTCCCTCTTAGTTCGCTTCTCGGTTATCGTTGTTTTGCATTGAACCTTATACTACTTTTTCTACTACAATTTGTATCTCATTTTTTTCTGTTTGGTAGTAGTTCTCTAGCATGGACTGTACACATGCAATACAAACTTGTACTTGTCCATTTACTAAACATGTCAAATTTGCAGATACATATTTTCAGAAAGACTTGAAGGAGTGCAGGTCATGTTTTTTGTAAGAGGAGGCTGGGACTTTGCTGTTTTTGCTGCCTTGGCATCAGATGAAAGATCACATTTTATAGCACTGTATTTAGTAAGATTGCAAGCCACTAAGGATGCAAAATATGTCATTAAGCATGCAATTGGAAATTATCAGATTGATTTTCGACTAAAATTATAGTTGTGATGGCGCACTAACACGATTGGTCAGAAGAATGAATCAAAATCAACACTATATCTCATCTCACATAGAGCAAGAATGAATGTCGCCTTTTGAAAAGATAAAACTGTAGGAAGAAAAGTAGTTTGACTTCTTACATGTTAAATCTGATTTTGATGAGAAACGAAAGATTATATGCACTCAATGACATACAAGTTACAAATTGTGCTAATTAAAGAATTCAATGCACCATGCATGTCGAAGACCATCATTGAATGTTTTGCTTGACACAATTATCTCTTCATCTTGTTCTCAGAAGTCTAAAAATGTCAATGCCGTTGGGGCATGAAGAATAACTACTCGTGAGGCTATAAGCTAGATCAGTCACTGACAACGTAGAGAAGTGAAAAGACAGTACCATGTTCTGAGTTCATGAAGCAAAAAGTTGATTAAAGCAATATCTCAAGAACTGCAAGCACAACATCAATATCAAATTCCACTCCAAAAGGGTTCAGAAAACATTTCTCCAGCATAGGTGAGATGTGAGATGTACAAGCTCTTGTGAAAATTAGATTGATTGCCGATGCTCCCATAAAATGGCAGGAAATACAGAAATAGGAAACTTAAATAGACAGATAAGGAAAGAAGAGCACATAAACGCTCCCAGAAGAGAAGCAATCATATGGCTTCATTACCTCATCAATTCTGACATTATATATTTGAATGGAGGAATCTTCCATCCCTATGGCAATAATATTATTATCTTGAGGGTGAAACGCCAAGAAGGTCGCTGCTGGAGGGGGTGGCATGAATGTTGTCATAACCTACCAAAAATTCAATATATTTAAAACGCACCAAAAGAAGAAGTATATTCTGCATCATATGTTAAGGATCTGACTCCTAATAAATCAAATTTGATCACATTGCAAGTTGCAACAAGGCACAAACCTTAAATGTCATCATGTTGAACAATGAAACTTTTCCCCCAGAAGCAGACATGACATATGAATCATTCTTTGACAAAGCGATGCATGCAGTTGCTTCTTCAGGATTGCTGTCATTTGTATCATTGGTCATAAGAATACCATTTGTTGGCTGCCACAACTGAGGTACGACTGTGGCAGTAGACTGAAAGCAAAAAGAATAGCTAAATTAAGCAAAAGATAAAAATTGAATTGTGTTCTGCAGCTGATACTATTGCTGATTGTGTTCTGCAGCTGATACTATTGCTGACCTTGCCAAGTGGATTTCTTTCACTACGCTGCCACTTCCACAGTTTATGGATAGCATTTGAGGCAAGAGCCAGGACAGCCAACCCAGAGTTTGTATATAGCAACCGAACAACCTGTGATGATTTATAAATTACACAAAATAAGCATTAAGTAGATATAACACAAAAGACAGAAACATAAATGTAAAATGATCAATCGACAAAGACTGAAGATCAACTTTGTTTTGGTTAACAAGTATCTGTCCAAAGACTTGCAGAAGAAAATTTAAAGCAAGATAGATTTCATTACGGCATGTCCTTAAAAATCAACTATATTTTGAATAACTTGTTGGAGAAAACATGCTACAGATGTTCCTTGCATATTACATACACGAGGCTATTGATTATCGAGACTGTACAGGCCAATATGCCTTCATGAACTGCACTTTGTTGCAAACATACCTTCCAGCAAATGTTGACAAGTCACCAACAGAAACACTTCCAACAAAATTGAAGAATGAATGTTTTTTAAATAAAAATAAAAAGGTTACATTGCTTTTTAGCTGACGGGTGATGGCCCAAGTCCAATTTCTATGCTTATGCTGACAATTTTACTATTACTGCAAAAATTACACAATGTACTATATAACTTGTAATTTTACCTTGTTTGGTGCAGTCATCGTGTCGGGCAACCGCAAGGCTTTAAGATGAGCAGAGTCTACTATGTCTGCCAATTTCCAGATCTTTGGCTTGTCAGAATCATCTGCAATTCGTGGCTTAATATCTAATGCCCTGTTAGTGTCCATATTCCCCTGCAATTGTGTTGAAAGGTTATAACTTCAACAGGTCATAGGCACTAAAAATTGTAACACCGTTGACTCACCAGGCTGCTCATTGACACTGCTGGTGGAACTCTATCAGGGCGCTCCAAAGTCGCTGCGATAGGACTAGAAACATTTGAAACGGAACCAAGAGCATTGACAATTGGAGCCTGTGTAAAGCAAGAGACTATGTATTGAGCATGCAATCATTCATCATTCAGTTAATAAATTTATTCCAAGGTAGTATTGCACTGGGAAAGGAATGGAGTATTGTGCTATCAACATCAACAACAGGAAGACTTTCTCTTGATATGTCATGTAGATGCCATTGGCAAAGAAAATTGAAAAACCATTTACGACACACACACACACACACACACAAATATATATATATATATATATATATATATATATATATATATATATATATATATATATATAGAGAGAGAGAGAGAGCAAGGCTCCTATAAACTTAAGTGTATAGGGAATAGTCATACACCAACTTTTCTATCCATTGATGTTGCCTTGGGATCCGTGAAAGATATAAAGCCCACTTTGAGATTTGTGCATCTCTTGATTTCACGGATCCCAAGGCAACATCAATGGATACAAAAGTTGGTGTATACTATTGCCTATCAACTTAAGTTTATAGGAGCCTCTCTCTCTCTCTCTCTCTCTCTCTCTCTCTCTCTCTCTATATATATATATATATATATATATATATATATATATATATATATATATATATATATATATATATATATATATAGAGAGAGAGAGAGAGAGAGCAAGGCTCCTATAAACTTAAGTGTATAGGGAATAGTCATACACCAACTTTTCTATCCATTGATGTTGCCTTGGGATCCGTGAAAGATATAAAGCCCACTTTGAGATTTGTGCATCTCTTGATTTCACTACGCTGCCACTTCCACAGTTTATGGATAGCATTTGAGGCAAGAGCCAGGACAGCCAACCCAGAGTTTGTATATAGCAACCGAACAACCTGTGATGATTTATAAATTACACAAAATAAGCATTAAGTAGATATAACACAAAGACAGAAACATAAATGTAAAATGATCAATCGACAAAGACTGAAGATCAACTTTGTTTTGGTTAACAAGTATCTGTCCAAAGACTTGCAGAAGAAAATTTAAAGCAAGATAGATTTCATTACGGCATGTCCTTAAAAATCAACTATATTTTGAATAACTTGTTGGAGAAAACATGCTACAGATGTTCCTTGCATATTACATACACGAGGCTATTGATTATCGAGACTGTACAGGCCAATATGCCTTCATGAACTGCACTTTGTTGCAAACATACCTTCCAGCAAATGTTGACAAGTCACCAACAGAAACACTTCCAACAAAATTGAAGAATGAATGTTTTTTAAATAAAAATAAAAAGGTTACATTGCTTTTTAGCTGACGGGTGATGGCCCAAGTCCAATTTCTATGCTTATGCTGACAATTTTACTATTACTGCAAAAATTACACAATGTACTATATAACTTGTAATTTTACCTTGTTTGGTGCAGTCATCGTGTCGGCAACCGCAAGGCTTTAAGATGAGCAGAGTCTACTATGTCTGCCAATTTCCAGATCTTTGGCTTGTCAGAATCATCTGCAATTAGTGGCTTAATATCTAATGCCCTGTTAGTGTCCATATTCCCTGCAATTGTGTTGAAAGGTTATAACTTCAACAGGTCATAGGCACTAAAAATTGTAACACCGTTGACTCACCAGGCTGCTCATTGACACTGCTGGTGGAACTCTATCAGGGCGCTCCAAAGTCGCTGCGATAGGACTAGAAACATTTGAAACGGAACCAAGAGCATTGACAATTGGAGCCTGTGTAAAGCAAGAGACTATGTATTGAGCATGCAATCATTCATCATTCAGTTAATAAATTTATTCCAAGGTAGTATTGCACTGGGAAAGGAATGGAGTATTGTGCTATCAACATCAACAACAGGAAGACTTTCTCTTGATATGTCATGTAGATGCCATTGGCAAAGAAAATTGAAAACCATTTACGACACACACACACACACACACACAAATATATATATATATATATATATATATATATATATATATATATATATATATATATATATATATATATATAGAGAGAGAGAGAGAGAGAGGCTCCTATAAACTTAAGTGTATAGGGAATAGTCATACACCAACTTTTCTATCCATTGATGTTGCCTTGGGATCCGTGAAAGATATAAAGCCCACTTTGAGATTTGTGCATCTCTTGATTTCACGGATCCCAAGGCAACATCAATGGATACAAAAGTTGGTGTATACTATTCCCTATCAACTTAAGTTTATAGGAGCTCTCTCTCTCTCTCTCTCTCTCTCTCTCTCTCTCTCTCTCTATATATATATATATATATATATATATATATATATATATATATATATATATATATATATATATATAATGTTCAACTAAGAAAGAGAAGAATGACCAGGCATTTATCAGTTCAGTCTTAATGTGATATGCAAGACTATAAAGACAGTAAAATGAAATCATTTCATATGAGACAAAATGCTGCTATGCCACCGGCAGATATTTCAAAGCTTTCTATTTTTGCCACGATGAAATAATCAACAGGATAATATAATCTAATATAAGATCTATAACTCATGACGGACCAATCGGCAGTTAACCAACAATAAATACCCACTACGCATTAGCCAGAAGATCTAAATATTTTATGCTACAAAACTATCCTATATTTTACAGTAAGTTCTACGTATTTATATACATTGGCTGTCAAAAGTAAGATTTTGATACATTAAGAAATGGAGGGTCAATAACAAGGAACAAAATGAGAATTCTCCAGTTCAGCTAGTCAAGATCAATGGGTTAATTAAGATTCACAGACTGGATTTGGTGGGCTGTGCAGAAGTAAATGAACGGACTAATTCTTAGGTGCTCAATGAGAACCAAAGTGCATGCACCACCCCAATCAGAGGAGGCGATGTGGCACAAACCACTAACAAATGAGAAGGTGATTAGATGGTTTATGCCACACAGCCTCCTCCTGTTGGGGTGGTATATGCCACTTGTTGCTCATAGAACACTTAAGAATTCCTCGAACGGAAAGACAACTACAAGTGGTGAAAATTATGACCGAAAATAGGCTGACTGGACAAGGAAATCATGTGTCTTATATTCGTTGTCCAGAATCGTGCTGATTAGATCTCACATAAGAATCCAAGTAGTAAGGGTCTTCTTCATCATAGTAAGCAAAATAGTGCATGGAACTCACTGCTTGAATCTGCAAACTATTTGTGCAAGGATCTTTAAATTAGTTGTGCATCTTTAGCTGGTTTACAGCGTGTAAAGGGGAAAGATTTGATTATGACATGTAGTACAGTAGTTGCGTTACCTTGGAACTAATTTGCTGAGGGCCTCGAGAGCCTTCAAAAGTCCTGCTCTCCAGCATCCTTAGCAAGCGTTGTCCATCAGTGTTTGCTAAGATCTTAATTCCATTGTCATTGGTCGTAACAGCAAGCAAGGACCCCTCTTTATTAAATCTCAGCCGAGGACTTGCCTGAAGCAAGAAGGCAATTAGAAGGGGGGAAAAGTTTTAAGTCTTGAAGTTGATGATGTAGAGAGAATACAGCAAATAGAATGGTACTTACGGTCAAACCACCCTCTGCATCTGTTGTAGTCAGTAAATTGGTGTTGTCCATGTCCCAGAATTTAATCACGAATTCATCTCCAGCAGCTAAGAAACGGTTCCTGGTTGTGTCAAACTGTACGACACCAAGAGACCGTTTCCTGAATCCAGAATATGTCCTTTTAATGGCTCCTTCTGTTTCATTCCACTCAACCAAATGGGAATCCCCGTCTTTACTAGTTCCACATGAAAAGAGCCTGAAACAGGTGTGGAGGTGATTTAGACTTTTTTACAAGACAACAAATAGACTATAATAAGATAGTTGAGAACAGATTAACAAAAAGCATAACTCGACATCTATTGCATACAAACTATGATCATGAGAAAAAATAATGTAGAAAAAGAAGTCATTACTTTCTTGGACCAAAATTAGATTAATAATGTTAATATCAAAAAGAAAGCACTGCATCAAATTTTACCTTGAGCCATCAGCACTGTATGACATTGTTGTGCACCAGAGGCCAGGGGCATCATAATCAACTCTAGACCCAGCACAATCATATAGCCATGCTTTGATCTTTCCATCAACAGCAGTGGAGAATATAAACTGCAAACGAAGCTAAGGTGAGACAGATCTCAAGTGTATGACACTGATACCTATAGAACCTAATTCACGAGAAAATTTCCCAACTAACCCAGCCCATATTCCCAACAACAACAAAGAAACAAATAAGGAAGTTTAGTGTATTAACTAGTTATATTTAGATTTTTTAAAGAATAAAATAGGGGCCAGTTAAGACAGAAATCTCAAAGGTATGCCACTAATACCTATAGAACCTAATTCACGAGAAAACTTTCCCGACTAACCCAGCCCATATTCCCGACAACATCAAAGAAACAAATAAGGAAGTCTAATGTATTAACTAATTATATTTAGATTTGTGAAAGAATAAAATAGGGGCCAGTGAAGACAGAAACCTGTATCGTCTCTTTATGGTGAGGGCAAACAGAATATACAGGAGCTTCATGGCCTTCAAACAGATACTGTCTTTGTCCAGTAGTAGCATCCCACACCTGCAATTTATGTAATAAGCATTATAAGATATACTATTCAGTTAGTAATAGATTTAAACTTAAGAGATTAAAACTTGAAGGTATCCTTGTTATCCTCACCTTAATGGTCTTATCATCACCACATGTGATAATAGACAAGCTCTTATTGGGATGCGAAAATGCAATGTCATTGACACCACCTACATGAGCATCAATCTATGCAGACGGAACATGTGAGTGATTGATATATGGTTGCCTACAAACATCAAAATTACAACTCACCTCTAACTGTTGCCTGAGCTCTCCATTAGGAATATAAGCATATATCTGTATGAGATGTTTAGAAAATGCAACACCTAGCAGAGAGCAGAACAAAAGTTACCAGTGAGAAAATCTCATTGCATTAACTCCCCGCACAAGGAAGGAAGGAATCCATCTATAAATGGAACATCATTAAATAAGAAAAGCAATTGAATTAATCAATACCAATAACAGAACCATCAGGGCTCCATAAACAACGGTTGACAGAAAATGTTGCATCTTTCATCAAGGCCGCCTGTAAATTAGAGCAAGTTATATTGAGGAATAGATCGAGATGAGAAAATCCAACAAAACGCACACGAACTAGAACTATTATGGTAATCATGTTATGAAGTTTGGTTTGGAAAGGTACAGTTGAAGTAGATACCTGTAGAGGCACTGAACAATTTTGGCCATCCCACATCTTAAAGTTTTTGTGTGCTATCCTTTCTCGAGATCCCACTTCCCATATTCCAATGTCACCAACATTTGTTCCAACTATGGGGTTGATAAAGGCAGGTACATGACTTAATTAAATCAAGGGGAAAACATTGCTAAATGCTAATAAAAAAAATTGTAATTTCATAATTCCCACATTAGTACAAGAAATTACCTAAAAGAAATGTTTGATGTTGCGGATGGAAATCCAAGCTCATGACATTAGAACCCTGATTAAGCGTTCGTACTAAACTTTTGGGAAGATCGTCTTGGGAATAAACATTGGGTGGATGTGATGCGCCAGAGAATGACACCTAAAAAGGTGTTTGGTTATTATGGCATACATGTCAGCTATAAAAAATAATCAACTTACATACAAATAATATTCTAATTACTAAAAAGGTTAAAAGTACCTCATCTGATTGGCCAGTTCGCATTCTTTTCATCAAGTGTTCAGAGTCAGCTGTTTGATAATCCATACCTGTAGCACTTGTAGGGGTTCTGGGGTGCTTCAGAAATGCAGCTGGGAAAACATATGCACTCAACTAAGCACGTAATGTCCAACACCATATCATGTGCGCAAAAACATAGGACATTTGATTGGCTCACCTGTATTAGGAGGCTGCACAATACCTGGAGGCCCTTGAGCCACAGCAGCATGGGGCATGGATGGATTGCCACTTGTCATCCAACCTGCAATTGCACTTGCTGATGGAGAAACAACAGGCTGAAATGGCTGCATGGGAAGAAATATCACAAATTAAAAATGAAAGCTTTTTAAACCTTAGAAAGGATTGGGAAAAGCAAGAAATATTAGACAATTGTGGTACTCCTCACTTACGCTATGAGCACCAAGAGGAGGAAACGGCCCGGACTTAGGAATTGGCCCTACAAGGGGACCATTGGTTGGTGGTGGCGGCCTTGCTGCATTAGTAGGAGCACACGTGTGATCCGTAAAAAGGGTTTTAATGTCAGGGTTGGAGCGAGGGTTCTTGCAAAGCTGATGCTGCCAATTAAGACTAAAAGCAATATAGATATAATAAGCATAGTAATTAATTGGCTAATACAAGTTCATGAAATAAGTAAGTAAACAGATGAAAAAGGATAAATAAGTCTACAGCATTTCCTGTATGTGCAGCATTCTACCAATTCTGGAAAATTGAACATTAAATAGCTCATTTGACATCAACTAAATATCTGAAAGTGGTCCTTACAGGCAAATTTTGAATTCGTAAATAGAGCGTCCTGTGTTATGTATCTTCGTTTAGGGAATTCCTGTGTTATATATGGTGTGACTCACAATAAACCAAGTAAAGATATAAATGTACAAATAGCTCAGACTACATCTATTCGCCAACTATAGCAAAGTGGTATATATTTCTTATATGCCGAAAACCATATATGAGAATACAACAATAGGTTAATCATATAATGGACATAAAGGAAGAACTTGTATAATGAGCACGGAGGTATTGCAATACCTTTGGTTGATCAAGGTCCGTAGTCTAGAAGCTTTGAAGCCTGGGAATGTAAGCTTGTCACGAAACAAGGGGTTAGCCTCGATAAGCTTCTTAAGCTCCAAGAGCATTATATTTCTAGCCGACTTTGTATCCCCATACTTCGACAACTGTTCATTCTGCCTGCACAATTAAGGGGGAAAATGATTTTTTTAATGCATTATCCAAAAACTAACAGATCACAACCATCACAAGGGCATACAAACTAAAATACCTGAAATTCTCGAGGGTGAGCAATTGGGTAATCTCCTTAAAAAGCTCTTCATTGAAAGAGGCAAAGACTTTAAGATCCTTAACAAGAATTTCCACGGCTTTTGCCCTATCATGGCTGAAATACACAAAGCTAAGTTCAAAAAAAACAAATAAAAACCGACAAAAATCAGGATACAGACATCAACTTGAAACACACCTATCCAGAGCTTCGAGGTACTTCTGCTTCCTGATCTCAAAGAAGATTTTCATCGAGTATCTATTGTCCTCAACCTTTGTAAAACCGCCGAGATACTTTTCGACCTCATCCCATTCTCCTGCCTGAACTTGATCCTCAAAATGCTTCATATTGAAGTAAAATCCCGACTCCTGCTCCAACCTAAAGTCCCAAAATGTACCAAACTTTGAAAACTTGGAGAGCTTTTTTTTTTTTTAATTCAAAGAAAATGGAGGATGACTTACTTATGAACAGTCTCTTTGAATTTCTCCTCATCCAGAAACTGGAGTATGAGGAAAACGAGTTCCCTACTCAAAGAGGACATAGTTCCCGCAACCCCTAAACGCTCCAGCGCAAAGTCAGTTTCTTTTCTCTACAGAAAAACGACAAAACCCAACTTCCTTCCTCACTTCCAAGCGTAGCTCTACTTCCCCGTTACTTTCCCTTTTTTACCCTTTCCTTTCTAAGAAATAATAATTAAGCCCCCAACAACCAAACCTCCAATAAACCTCAAATATATTAAATAAATACACCAAACCACCGGCCAAATTGACTCCAAACACCCAAAATCGACGAAAATGATCGAGGAAAACGATGAAAATCCCTACCAAATCCCCATCGAACCAGAGATCGAGCTCGTCTCAACGATCTACAACCGGATCTGAAGCAACACGAAGCTAGCCCCTCGATCTGGCTTCCGATCAACGCTAGGGTTTGAGCTCCGACGAGATTCGAAGCTCAGAAATGGAGTCTCCCTTCGATTTCTAGGGTTTCGAGACTCTCTCTCTCTCTCTCTAGCCTCTATCTCGCTCTTATCTTTCGCCTTTATATAGCTCCTGCTTCTGCTCTCTCTCAGCACCCCTTAATCTCTTTCCTCTCTCGCATTTATATCGCCAAGCGAGAAAAAATCCTTGCGATTAGGTCTCTCCGTCAATTACCCTCATAACCCTACAACTCCCCTCACAGTTACCGTTATGCCCCTATAACGTCACATCAAGATCTGACTTCCAGTACGATTCCGGGGGCATTATGGTGAAATCAAAGGAACCACTCGTCACGTCTCTGGGGTAGAATGGGGAAGGAAAGGCTTTGTCGGTTACGAGGCAGACTGAGGGCTAGAACCGTCATTTGAAAACAGAAAAGGCATCTGCAGTTCCCGAGGACTAGTTGTCAGGGCAATCTCGTCATTTCATATGGACTCGCCACGTCAGCGCCCTCGTGCAATTTACCCTTTTTTTCTTCAAATTTTTACCATCACCATGTCCCTTTCGAGGGCAGTGGGTGATAGCTGTCTGACTACGACTTGGGTGATAAGCCGACGTGCTTATCAATGTGTTTTGATAAGTATGACGGCCTTTCAAACGAGTGGTTGTGCTGTATGCAATTATGCATTCAGATTACGAATTGGCACAAAGAGTACGGACAGATTGAATAGCTGGCATGTGCCGGTGGGGACCGCAGATGGATGGACACGTGGAGGTCGAATGCATCTGCGGTCACGTGGTTCTGCAGGCGGCACGTGCGGAGCGGGAACTTTTTGTTCGGCGGTATTGACGGGGGTATCCTTTGCTCTTTCTTTTGGGGGTATTTTACAATTGCTAAACTCATGTGCTCCACGTGGACAGATATAATTCGTTTAGTCTACTGTTTGCTGTTCGTTGAGCTGTCGTTTTCTCCGCTTCCTGAGACAGGACTTTCCGCTTGTTGATAACGGGTTAGTTGGGTGCCACGTCTGCTTTAATTTTCACAGGTGCTCCGATAAAAGGAAACGAAATTGACTTGACACTGTTTTTATAACCGAGCTCGCTATCACAAAAATTGTGAGGCCTCAATAATTTCTAGCATTTACGTAGCTTTCTTTATGCCTAATCTTAACCATATAGACGTAGCATACTCCACAATCACTAATATGGGTAGTTAACTAGTTATAGTTATGTGTTTTTGTATATTAATAATCCCTTAAATCTTTAATTTTTTAATACTTTGGGATAAGTCCATACATCTTATGAAATTGCTCTTAGGTCCCATTAGATATTATAAATTGTTGCATGTTAGTCCCCGTAGTTTTGGGGATTTTTTTTCTAAAGTTAACCATGCGACGTGTAATGCGAGTTTAACTTTATGTTTTTATCATTCCCGCTCTAGCGAAATCTGTTTACACTAGCTTGATATTCTTTAAAACATTTATGTTCTCTAACAATCATTTTCTTTCTCCTAACCCATTTTAAAGTGGCTATCTCTCTCAAATCTAACAAGCATCACGGTGAAAGTAAATGATGAATAACTATCTATGATCACTGGCCTAACTAGGATTAGTACATTGTGTGGAAATAACATGAGAACTATATTGAAGTAACTAGTAAGAATTGAGGGAATTTAATATCAACATTTCAATTATTTGAGAGACTACGTACTCTTGAAATATTAAATATTTAATTATCCGGGAGCCAACATGGAGAAAACCCAATAGTTAAAGGTGTTGGCAAGGTGAATGTGCTATTGTGGACGGGGGAAAATTTTATCCTGTCTATAGATGGCCCCCCATCTTTACCATTCACTGAATGACACCTAGATAAGAGTGTGAATCTTCTACTATCATGGCCACATTAGTACATTACCTTGTGAAAATAATGACCTACGTATATACTTTATGAAAATTTATAATAAGACTTAATTATATGCATGTGTATATATGCTCAAATGTGACATGATAGTTTAGTGTGTGGCAGATATCACGTACGAAAAAGACAGGGCATGAAGCTTAATTAATGACATATATGCCCATTCGTATAAATAAATTCATGTGCGACAAATAGCGCTATGATACTTTTCACATCGGCGTGTAACGCGTGGGAAGTCTATTTCTGTCCAATTATACTCGTTGTTTCTTGAGCTTTTTCTTAATTGGCAACATGGCAATTTTAAGCTAACCATATGGGTAATATTTTCCTGTGATCATTTAATTTATTAAAGAAATATGTATGATTGATAGCTACTTCAATTGCTGCGTGAAAAGATAGGCACCAAATCTTTTTCCTAAAGCGATTGCGATGGAAATGTACACTCAATCTTTTTCCCAAAGTAAGTTTTAAAAAATTAAACCAGCAAGATTGCAGATACCCTTGATTGAGTCAACACGCTTCAGTGGATGAACTTTTTTACGACAAACAATTGGTATTTATGTATCCACTTTATGCATTATTTCGTAGTCATTTTTTCCTTTTTTGGGTGCATTATTTAATACAGTTTATTGATTTTTTTCTAGATCAACTCATGCATTTATATCAGCAAAACAACGCCGAAAACCAATTTCCAATATAGGTTAATATAAATAAAAAATAACAATGAACAAATGACATTTTGGAATTAAGAGAAGCATATAATGAGAAACTAAAAACACCGGTTTGAAATTTGTCTTCACTAATTTATTAATAAGTATATGCTAAGGGTTTTATGGATACTCCATTTTTCATGGAAAAGAGTTGAAATCCCGATAAAACGGGATCCATATAACCTTTTTCCACTTTTTAGTTGTTTGGTTTCTATTTAAAAATAAGAAATATAGTTACTGGTCAAGCAACCATTGTTTTCTCCACTAGAAGAACGCTAATCAAAACTGATCATCAATACTAAACTAAAAGCACGAAATACTATTTCTCTCTTAGGGTTTGACATATATACCCCTAAACATATCATATTTGCAAACTTACCTCCTAAATCTTAGTATTTATAAAATTACCCTTTAATTTCTCAATATTGTCTAAAATGCCCTTCATATAATAGAATATGCCATTTTGGAATTGTTTTGTAAATTTAAAGTTATTGTGCCTTTACTTTACTTTTGATAGCTTTGAAGCCCTATTTTCTTTTAAAATTGCAGCCCTTTGACCCTTTATTTATCTCTTCCTCCATTAATCTTTTCTTCTTTCCTCTTTCCTCCCGCCTTTTCTCCCTACGCTGAATAGAATGACCCATTATTTTATGAATTTGACCCTAAAACCCTATTTTACCCCTCTCCACCCACTCAAAATTATCATGGTCTCTCCTCCACTAAAATGTTTCCTTCTTCCTCCTCCTCCTCCTCCCAGCCCCTCCCAAATCCTAATTCTAACCCTACTAACCAACTAATCTTCTCTCATTCCTCCTCTCCTCCTCCTCCTCCTCCTCCGCCCCTCAAAATCTCCTAATTCTCCTCCCCAAGTGCAAAGCCCGTGTCTCATCAAACAAAGTAATGAATATGTATGATGAAATCAAAGGAACCACTCGTCACGTCTCTGGGGTAGAATGGGGAAGGAAAGGCTTTGTCGGTTACGAGGCAGACTGAGGGCTAGAACCGTCATTTGAAAACAGAAAAGGCATCTGCAGTTCCCGAGGACTAGTTGTCAGGGCAATCTCGTCATTTCATATGGACTCGCCACGTCAGCGCCCTCGTGCAATTTACCCTTTTTCTTCAAATTTTACCATCACCATGTCCCTTTCGAGGGCAGTGGGTGATAGCTGTCTGACTACGACTTGGGTGATAAGCCGACGTGCTTATCAATGTGTTTTGATAAGTAAGACGGCCTTTCAAACGAGTGGTTGTGCTGTATGCAATTATGCATTCAGATTACGAATTGGCACAAAGAGTACGGACAGATTGAATAGCTGGCATGTGCCGGTGGGGACCGCAGATGGATGGACACGTGGAGGTCGAATGCATCTGCGGTCACGTGGTTCTGCAGGCGGCACGTGCGGAGCGGGAACTTTTTGTTCGGCGGTATTGACGGGGGTATCCTTTGCTCTTTCTTTTGGGGGTATTTTACAATTGCTAAACTCATGTGCTCCACGTGGACAGATATAATTCGTTTAGTCTACTGTTTGCTGTTCGTTGAGCTGTCGTTTTCTCCGCTTCCTGAGACAGGACTTTCCGCTTGTTGATAACGGGTTAGTTGGGTGCCACGTCTGCTTTAATTTTCACAGGTGCTCCGATAAAAGGAAACGAAATTGACTTGACACTGTTTTTATAACCGAGCTCGCTATCACAAAAATTGTGAGGCCTCAATAATTTCTAGCATTTACGTAGCTTTCTTTATGCCTAATCTTAACCATATAGACGTAGCATACTCCACAATCACTAATATGGGTAGTTAACTAGTTATAGTTATGTGTTTTGTATATTAATAATCCCTTAAATCTTTAATTTTTAATACTTTGGGAAAAGTCCATACATCTTATGAAATTGCTCTTAGGTCCCATTAGATATTATAAATTGTTGCATGTTAGTCCCCGTAGTTTTGGGGATTTTTTTTCTAAAGTTAACCATGCAACGTGTAATGCAAGTTTAACTTTATGTTTTAATCATTCCCGCTCTGGCGAAATCTGTTTACACTAGCTTGATATTCTTTAAAACATTTATGTTCTCTAACAATCATTTTCTTTCTCCTAACCCATTTTAAAGTGGCTATCTCTTTCAAATCTAACAAGCGCGCATCTGGTGAAAGTAAACGATGAATAACTATCTATGATCACTGGCCTAACTAGGATTAGTACATTGTGTGGAAATAACATGAGAACTATATTGAAGTAACTAGTCAGAATTGAGGGAATTTAATATCAACATTTCAATTATTTGAGAGACTAAGTACTATTGAAATATTAAATATTTAATTATCCGGGAGCCAACATGGAGAAAACCCAATAGTCAAAGGTGTTGGCAAGGTGAATGTGCTATTGTGGACGGGGGAAATTTTTATCCTGTCTATAGATGGCCCCCCATCTTTACCATTCACTGAATGACACCTAGATAAGAGTGTGAATCTTCTACTATCATGGCCACATTAGTACATTACCTTGTGAAAATAATGACCTACGTATATACTTTATGAAAATTTATAATAAGACTTAATTATATGCATGCGTATATATGCTCAAATGTGACATGATAGTTTAGTGTGTGGCAGATATCACGTACGAAAAGACAGGGCATGAAGCTTAATTAATGACATATATGCCCATTCGTATAAATAAATTCATGTGCGACAAATAGCACTATGATACTTTTCACATCGGCGTGTAACGCGTGGGAAGTCTATTTCTGTCCAATTATACTCGTTGTTTCTTGAGCTTTTTCTTAATTGGCAACATGGCAATTTTAAGCTAACCATATGGGTAATATTTTCCTGTGATCATTTAATTTATTAAAGAAATATGTATGATTGATAGCTACTTCAATTGCTGCGTGAAAAGATAGGCACCAAATCTTTTTCCTAAAGCGATTGCGATGGAAATGTACACTCAATATTTTTCCCAAACTAAGTTTTAAAAAATTAAACCAGCAAGATTGCAGATACCCTTGATTGAGTCAACACGCTTCAGTGGATGAACTTTTTACGACAAACAATTGGTATTTATGTATCCACTTTATGCATTATTTCGTAGTCATTTTTTCCTTTTTTGGGTGCATTATTTAATACAGTTTATTGATTTTTTTTCTAGATCAACTCATGCATTTATATAAGCAAAACAATGCCGAAAACCAATTTCCAATATAGGTTAATATAAATAAAAAATAACAATGAACAAATGACATTTTGGAATTAAGAGAAGCATATAATGAGAAACTAAAAAACACCGGTTTGAAATTTGTCTTCACTAATTTATTAATAAGTATATGCTAAGGGTTTTATGGATACTCCATTTTTCATGGAAAAGAGTTGAAATCCCGATAAAACGGGATCCATATAACCTTTTCCACTTTTTGTTGTTTGGTTTCTATTTAAAAATAAGAAATATAGTTACTGGTCAAGCAACCATTATTTTCTCCACTAGAAGAACGCTAATCAAAACTGATCATCAATACTAAACTAAAAGCACGAAATACTATTTCTCTCTTAGGGTTTGACATATATACCCCTAAACATATCATATTTGCAAACTTACCTCCTAAATCTTAGTATTTATAAAATTACCCTTTAATTTCTCAATATTGTCTAAAAATGCCCTTCATATAACAGAATATGCCAATATATTTGGTCTTTGTTATTAGAACAAATTTTTTAAGAGAAAATTGTGTCAATGCCCTAAATTTAAACTTTTGATGTCACGTGACCCCTACTTTCCCCATGTGTTAGCATTTAAATTTTTTTAAATGTGCTTCCTCCTCACATGAATGACCCATAGTTGACATGAAAACCTCATTTTATCCCTCTCCTCCATTAAAATATTTTCTTCTTCCTCCTCCTCCTCCTCCTCCTCCTCCTCCTCCTCCTCCTCCTCCTCCTCCCTCAGGCCCCTCCCAAATCCTAATTCTAACCCTACTAACCAACTAATCTTCTCTCATTCCTCCTCTCCTTCCTTCTCCTCCTCCTCCCTCAGGCCCCTCCCAAATCCTAATTCTAACCCTACTAACCAACTAATCTTCTCTCCTTCCTCCTCTCCTTCCTTCTCCTCCTCCTCCCTCAGGCCCCTCCCAAATCCTAATTCTAACCCTACTAACCAACTAATCTTCTCTCATTCCTCCTCTCCTTCCTTCTCCTCCTCCTCCTCCCTCAGGCCCCTCCCAAATCCTAATTCTAACCCTACTAACCAACTAATCTTCTCTCCTTCCTCCTCTCCTCCCTTCTCCTCCTCCTCCTCCCTCAGGCCCCTCCCAATCCTAATTCTAACCCTACTAACCAACTAATCTTCTCTCATTCCTCCTCTCCTTCCTTCTCCTCCTCCTCCTCCACGCCCCCTCTCAAAATCTCCTAATTCTCCTCCCGCAAGTGCAAAAGCCCCAGGTCTCATCAAACAAAGTAATGAATATGTATGATGAAATGTCACACAAGAATTTTGTCGCTTGGAACTTTGCTATACTATTAAAGCTTGAATTCATCAAAACAAGCAGCTCAAATTAATGAAGATATTTTTTTATTTTATTTTGAAGTAATGAATGTATAAATATTTAGTTGATTAATTATTAAGTTTTACGTAACACATGTGAACTATAGCCGCTAAACTGTCAACGTTTACCTGTATCATGCTAACTATAATAAGGTAAGTGTTAACGTTTTTTATCTTAGATGTTAACTCTTGCTGAGTTAACTTTTATAAAGTACATGCGAACTATCGCCGATTAAGTGTTAACATTTACACGTATCATGTTAACGATTATAGTTAACATGGTACGTGTAAACGTTAACACTTAATTGGCAATAGTTCACATGTACTTTATAAAAGTTAACAGCTAATCAGCAAGAGTTAACATCTAACATAAAAATGTTAACACTTACCTTATTATAGTTAACATGGTGCGTGTAGCGTTAACACTTAATTGGCAATAGTTCACATGTGTTACGTAAGACTTAATAATTAATCTACATTAATTTGAGCCTTTTTGATGAATTCAATCTTTAATAGTATAGCAAATTTCCAAGAAAAATTCGTGGGGGAGTGGAGGAGGAGGAGGAGGAGGAGGAGGAGGAGGAGGAGGAGGAGGAGGAGGAGGAGGAGGAGGAGGAGGAGGAGGAGGAGGAGGAGGAGGAGGAGGAGGAGGAGGAGGAGGAGGAGGAGGAGGAGGAGGAGGAGGAGGAGGAGGAGGAGGAGGAGGAGGAGGAGGAGGAGGAGGAGGAGGAGGAGGAGGAGGAGGAGGAGGAGGAGGAGGAGGAGGAGGAGGAGGAGGAGGAGGAGGAGGAGGAGGAGGAGGAGGAGGAGGAGGAGGAGGAGGAGGAGGAGGAGGAGGAGGAGGAGGAGGAGGAGGGGAAAGAAGAAGAAGGAGAGGGGTAAAATCGCGTTTTTAGGTGAAATATGAAGTGATTATGAGTTGGAGGTGAAGACATTTTTCAAAATTTGGGTTAAGATAAAAAGTAGGGCCAAGACATCAAAGTTTAAATTTGGGGCCTGACACAAATTTCTTATTTTTTAATTATGTGTAGACTAAATTTGCAAATATGATACAGGTGGGAAAATACATTGCGGGGCATCAATCAAACAGGGACTACAAATAGTAAGATGACATAGGTATTTTATTTTTAGATAACCAATCACGTAGGAGGAGCCGACATAAAATAATCCCACCTGTTACTATATGGAAGAGGACGGGACTTGTAACGTGTTGTTCCCAAAATAACCCTGAGAATTTTTTTTAGAGAGAATTAAATAAGTGGTCACGTGATACGTGTGTGAAGACCGAGGTCGGCGCCTCGTTGTGACCGGTCTCTCTGGATTTGGGAAAAAAATACGTAAACATCACGGCTCGATAATAAATACGAGATTATGGCGCTAGATTAAAGAGATGTTACTTGACTATAGTTTTTCGTTAGTAAGGGCATAAATTATCCCTTAATTTAATTAAATGAGATAATGATCAAGTCAGGATTAGTAGGAGGAGACATAATTAAAAACACAAGGGAATGAAAGGGATTGATGGTGGGGAGAAGGCGTGCAAGAGTGATCCCAAGCATAAATTAAGGATAAATTTTCAAAATAGACCCTTTTAAAAATTTATTTGTAAAAAACGATCTTTTTTAGATTTAATTATTATTTTCAACCTAGTTTTAGTCGTTATGAAACTTTTTTAAAATGATTTTTCGAAATGGATTTAAAATAAGTTTAGTGCATAATTAATCATGCTAAAGGTGATTAGGTGTATATTCAAACTTCACTTGATTTGAATAGTTTATTTACCATTTTGACAATATAAAATCATGCCGAAAATGGTGAATAAATTTCAAATGGGTCGATTTTTACAAATAAATTTCTAAAATGGTCTATTTTGAAAAATTGGCCATAAATTAAAGATGATGTGTGAAAATTTGATGATTTTTCAATGGTAACCTACCTTTTGTGTTTTCATTTATTTATATTTTATTTTCGCAATATTTGAACCACGTTGTCAAACAAGCAGTCTGAAGTTTAATATTGTTGTTACTTTGAGAAACAAAAAGATACAAAAGATGACTTTGTCCGCAGAGGATGAGATTTATAATTTTTCGACTTACTATATAATATTTATCTTAATTAAGAGTTAGAATGAAATTTCGTCTTTTAACACATGAAAATAAAAAATTTGGATTATCTTAGAGGGTAGATTTCTGCTACGTTCTAAGTTTGACACGAAGCTAGATTGTTAATGCTCCGCGTGGATTGGATGTAATCTATATGAGTGAGATGGCATTAATGATGGTGCGTTCGCAAACGGCAGAGTCGCCTTCAAGTGGATGTGTGAATCGCACAGTCGCATGCTAATCGTAATTTCCACCAAACAATTCAAACTATTAACTCCTTTACATATCAGCTACTTAGGTCTAATAGGATGGTTAGGTGGATGCTTTTCTACCATTAAAACATTGGTATAAATTGACTGAGTATCGGCTCTGAATTAACATGATCACGACATAAATTTACGTAATTATCAGTTTTAAATTTGATATTGGAATATGTACCATCATATTTTTCTCCTTATTTTCTCTATTTGACTTCACACAACGAGCACTATGTGGCTCTTATTCTTTTTTCTCTCTCGCTTTTTTTTTTTTGTTGGGTGAGGGGAAACTTGGTTACGGGAATCCTATGCCCGAATGGGAGCCCAAGTTTGAGCACTCGCACCTTTAGTAGGAGTCACTTTTTAAGAAAATCCACAAGAATCGAAACCCACTTCATATTCATTCCAATTCCTAGAAAATGAGTAAGAGTGTTCGAACGGGAATCGCTAAATAGTAAACAAATCCATAAAAGTCATCCTGATAGATCCCTAATGGGTCTGTGGCGTAGTTATTTGACTTGACAAACTCTCCCAAGGAGATATATGTGAACTCTGCTTTTATTTATTTATTTTAATAACATTGTTTTCGATCTTGACCTGAAGTTTAGGACCAAAACAAACTTCATAAGCACGAGGTGCTTTAATGTATTACACATACAGACTAGAGGGGTCTAATAAATTAATAGTAGGGTATCGCCCTTCCATTGATTTGAGCTATTAATTTTTCACCGCAAACAAATAAATAACAAAACTATTTAATAAGTAGAACAAACTACTTGAGTCCCATGATCTTGGATAATTAGGACACGTCTTTTTTTTTATGACATATATCTTTTGTCTGCAATATAACAAGGTAGCAGAATCTACCTTCTAACATAATCCCAAAAAAAATATTTAGCTAGGGCCTTTCTATTTAATTGTTGTCAAAATCTAAAATCATTTAGGACTTTATATTTTACAGTGAGCCACAGTGAAGTTATCCCTACTCGTTTGATGTAACTCCATTAAAAAAAAATCCGGGTTATGACCATGCTTTAGTGCAAAGTTGATAAAATACTTCCGATATCATGATACTATTTAATTGGAGAAAAGGGTAGCCAATGGGCAAATCAAATCACCGTGTCATCGTCAGGCCATCTATACTATTACGAAAATACCCTTGTGGAGTTCCGTATCAAAATAGTTCAGCTCTCTGACAAAACTACCCCTACATTTTCAAATTAAAATAGTCAGTCACGATTCACGATTTTTTCTTCACATTGGGGAAGCAGTGCGCTAGAAACTCGCAATACGATAAGTTCTCTACAGAGACGAGATAAGAAAGATTGATGGAGACGGATTAATAGTTAAATAGTCATGATTCTATTTATGCTAAAATAATAAGTGACCTTGACGTTATAAATAACAATTCTCTCTCTCTCTCTTAGTAGTTGTGGTTCGCCAACTGCCATTTTTAAATTTTTAAAAAAGCCAAAATTGGTCTTAAATGAACTAGTTATTATCAACCTAATACCACTAACATTAGTGGCGGATTTAAGACTTTGAGGGTGTTTGGGAGGGCTTAATTTTTTAAGCTTATAAGTCATGTTACTTTTACTTTTATGATAAAATATTATAAAATTGTTTGGATAGAATATTAATTTTTGGTCAAACCTACTTATGACTTATAACAGTTTTAAAATCGATACTGGTTTCAAAATGGATTATAAGTTAACTTATTTGATATTTTACAAACTAGATATGAAACTTATTTATAAAAATCTAAACATCTTTGTCTCTATTGCTCGTATAACTTATCATATCATAATTGTATTTAAAATCTATATTGATAATTTTATAATTTTATTCTCTTTAATGACGTCATGCAGTTTTAATTTTACTAGTATTCTCTACCAATAAATATAAGTAAAAGTTAATAGAATTACTATTATTTAATACTATTTTAGCTCTACTTAGTGGCGGATTCATAAAATTTTAGAGGGAAGACAAAAAGTATATATTTACTGAAAAAATAAAAAAAATAGTACTATGAATTTTAGATAAACCATAGCTTTTGACAAAGTTTAAACTCAAAATCAAATTATGACCGCTCAAGGCCAGAACAGTTGTTTGTCCTTGGTGGGTGAGGGGGTTGCAAGCTTTAGGATAAGACATGAATTGTGAAGTAGACAGCCAATTTTTTGTTTGTATCCAAAAACATTAATTAATTAATTAATTGCTACTTTGCATTTGGACACATGAAAGCGACTTCTACTTGAATTCTCGCTTGATTTTGTGGCGAGAGGAGTTCTCAAGTGATGAGATGATAAAAAGAGAGAGAAAAACAACTTCGGTCAATTTCCAAGCAAGTGAAGGAAGAAGAGCAGTACAGAGACAGAACAAATGCAAATTTATGATAGTGACAGAAAGAGTAATACTTACGTAAATAAAGCTCCCTGTGGTTTAGAGTTTTCCAAGAAAATAGTTGGTCATGTAACTTTTACCATTTTGAATGAATTTATAATTACGAAGAAAATGGTTGAAAAGGAAATCACCATTGACTGCGATTGAATATGACTTGGCCAAGTTCTGGCATTGTACAGCGCTCCGAATCGGGTAGGTGTAGAGAGCTAGCATATTATCAATTATTGATGTTAGTTGCTTTGATTTATGGGCCTTTTCGGCAATACAAGGCCTCTAAATTTTCTTTACTTTTAAATAGGATTGGCTCCTTATTTCCTATTGAATTATTAAATTTATCTTTGCTAATTTTCTGAACTAGATTTCGTCTCATCTAGCCCTCTAAACTATTGAATTTGTATTATACTTATTACATAATTATTTTCAGTCTCGGTTTACCTCTGTATCTATTATTTTCCTCTCTAAACCATTTAAAACATCAACGTAGTAATACAAATAATGGTAAATAGGTGCTCGAAATGATTTTTTTTTTCCCGGCTGGGGCGTGGGGAGTTGGGACGAATAAGTTTATTAGTTTAGAGGATGAAGTGGGACGAATAAGTTCAGGGGATAAGCATGAGACATGTTAAAGAGTTTAGGCGGTGTATATAAGGACAAAGAATAGTTCATCAGGTAAAAATGGAGAAATTTACTAGCCTAGAGCTCACCTTTAAGATAAGCCTTGCTTAAAAGTACCTTTCAAACCAGTTGTCCGAATTCCGAGGTATATCAAATAGTTTTTTTCAGTTCTGAATATATTATCTTAGCTCCTAATAAACTTCACATTGTTAATCTTTGGGGTTTATAAAAGATGTGAGTTTACTCCGCTTACAAGCTAACTTTTAATAGTGAGTTCTCCTAGATCCCTTACAAATGGTATAAGAGTCGATCCTATATTTCTGGTTGCAATGGAACGACGCTAGCGGTAATGCTAATATTGCAGTGTTCATTCGGGACTAGCAATTATAGCCAAATAGGTTAGCGTGAGGATTGTGTTCAATGGGGACTATTTATACTAGTGCACATCTAGTCCACATGGGTGCCGGGATCGAAAGCATGGTTGGTGGTATATTAGGATTCATTTAGTCCCACACCGGTAGTTTAATGTTGATTCGTACTTCTCAAGCAGCTTTTTAAGTTGAGGTCTCTTGAGTCCCTTACAGTAGCATATTATTCACGGGGTGGGGGCGGCAAATTGCGCAGTGCTAATGCCGGGTTATTGCTTTTGGATGTACGGTATACAATTACCTACCCGAACCAATATCTAACTTCAAAATGAAATTTGCACATGTTTCGTAAATCGGGATCATCCAATAAATCCTAATCAAGTCACGGATTTATATTCCGTTAACTAAGCAACATCCCTAAAAGGAAAGCAAACTATTACGAACTCATGAACTCTTTTCCTATCGCCACTCTGTTTACTAATCCTATTCACAATCAACTTCCACCCTTAATTCATAAATAAATAGCAGTCAACCCCAACTCGTCCAAAGCATGCAATGAATTTTTCTAACTCAGCAATGGAGATCCAAAACCCTAACAGGGTTACCACATTGTTGAGCCAAGACGACATCATATTTCAAATTGATCAAGCCGTAGCAATGCAGTCAGAAACAATCACGAACAAGATTTATCAGGATCGCGACGCCAGTTTCTTTCTCATTACGACACCAGGTCGAACTTTAGCGAAGATTATTGACTACTGGATCTTGCAAGACAGATTGGGGATGCCGGAGGCCATATTATGTATCCGACAGAGGCAATGGTTCGCGATGCTTGCTAGAGGGTATGACGTGGACGAGGTGATGGAGATAGCAACAATGGCGAACGATCATGGATGCAAGGGATTGATGCACATTGCACGTGAGTTGGTGGAAGGTATGTCGCCTATGGATGCTGCGGACTATTTTGGACTGAGATTGTTGGGAGAAGGGAGCGGTGTGGTTTGATGTTAATACTGTTCATGTTATTGATGTTAATACTGTTCATGTTATGTTTTTAAAGTTTTAGCTTGCTTGCTAGGATTGGTTGTATCAATTATGTCATAAAGAAGAATAAATTGTTGCATTGGATAGAAAAGATTGTCATATAAGTTCAAGTTGCTGTTTTTTTTAAAATTTTCTAATTATTTTATTAGTTTTTTTGTCTCGATCATGTAAGCAAGTAAGAAAATATAATAATAAGGATTTTTCTATGACAAGGTTTAACAGCGCCAAAGCCTAATATAAAATCTGTGCTTATACTCCTTATTTAGAACTGCAGCCTGCAAGATATTCTACGCAAGCTTTACGTTAATGAAGCTGTTATATCCTGAAAATAACCTAGGTATTGATCCTCTTTCTAAAGACGACACGTGTCTCATGTTAACTAATCTCCGGCTTGGCCTCACCCCAAGCGAGGACGACTCAAGCAACATGAGCACAACTTTTCCAAGGACCAACGACGGGCCAACTACTTACAAAGCCGACTAGAAGGACGGTGCTTGTCGACCTACTCGCAAGATCGAGATGAGACACATCCTCACTCGGCCTACCATCCGAGTGGACGCCATTCTCCTTGAGCACTCGACCCCTCCAGGCCGACAACTTGCGAGGCCGACTAAAAAGGCGGTACTTGTCGGTCTCCCGGGAAACGGGTCGGAGGACTGTGTGTCCTCAAGCCCCCCGCCAACAGTCAATTTCCATCACATTGAATGCATGATCAGAGTCATCATGGAGCCCCAAAAGTCTTTATGACTCATTGGACCTTGTCAGCACCATGCTTCCCCCGTCGCCATCACATTAAACTCCCAGATGGCTCACCCCGCAGCCTCACACCGTGAAAGCGATGCCGACCGAGCCACCTACGTGGACTCGGCTGAAGTTACCTATCTGCCCCTTTGGATCTGCTATAAAAGGAAGGAGCTGTATGCTGCTTATGGTAAGCAATTTCTGCCCAAGAAAACTCTTCTTCTCCACTCAAGCTTTGAAACTAACCTAATCGTCGGAGGAACCACTGGAGATCCCAACTCCGACCTCTTACGTGCTCTTCATGAGCATGATTGAACTCTCGACTCAAGGACTAGCCATCTGAAGAAGCTTGAGGACCCTAATACCCTTCATAATCCATATATAAACCCCTGTTAGATAACTGACATTAACAGAAGCGAATTAAGGCCCTTATAAATTTTGCAGCACCGTGTATTTTGATATGCATCTTAACCCGCGTGAGTTTAACCCCGCTCACTTCTAGAAGGGCATGTTTCTTTTTTATCCTCGAAGTAGGGGTATTATTACATGCGGATTGTAGTCCATGACTTATGTTATTCTTGAACTATTTGTGTTCAGTCTAAAGTTTGTTTTCACACGGGTTAACTTTTAGACTAACTTAAAATAGTCAATGTACCAGCATTTGTTTTAGGGGATTATGACCATATAAACTAATGTTATAGGCATAATGATTTTTTTGCCCTCTAATCAACTAATATTGTATAATGGAATTGTTTGGATCAATGTTGGTCAAGTATTACCTAATTGCAATTTCCCTAAAATGGGATATGGACTAGTCCTGGCTTCCATTTAAAAAAGTTGTCAAACACTCTAAGAGGGTGCTTAGGCCAGCTTATTTTTTGGTCAAACTAGTTTTTAAGTTAGCTTTCTCATATATATATGTGTTTGGTAAAATATCAAACAAGTTAGGTCATGAATCTCATTTTAAAAACTTGGTATACCCCAGCTTTTGAAAACCGACTCATAAACTCACCTAGATAAGCTAAATTTAACCAAACAAGTTATTATTTTATTCAAACAATTTTTATAATTTTTTATTATAAAATGCTAAAAGCCTATAAGCTTTCTAAGACAATCCCTATCAAAACAAAATTTTTAGGAGCTCCATGAACACTACACCACACCAATAGAAGAGTGCCACGTAGCACAAACCACTTGCAAATGAGGAGGTAGGAGAATTAAATAATTTATCTTGTGCTACATACCCTTTTTCTATTGGTGTGGTGTAGTGTTCATGGAGCACCTAAGAATTTTCCCAAGCACCCTTGAAGTTTTTCTCAAATCTTAGAATTGCTTTCCTACCCCAAATCCTAGAATTTTTAGTGAACCAAACAGTCCTCAAAGAAAAACTTAGGTGAAAAGGTTTCTGCAAAATGTAAAAAATAATCAATTTTTAGTATTTGCCAAATCCTAACTTTTAGAGAATATTTGGGTGGAAATCTTACACATTAATTAATGTCACCTCAATATTCTCTCCCTCCTCTTTCTATCTCTCTCTTTTTCTAAGTTTGTGTTCATATTTTTTGGGGTTTGAACCAAACATGAGATAATAAATTCTGAGATTATAAATTCTAATATTTATTTTCCTATTATCATGTTGAACCAAACAAAAATTAGTAATTCCAAGATACCAATTAAAAGCAATAAATTTAATTTCTTGATGGGGATTCCATTTCCATTTTAAGAAAATGAACCATACAGTCCCAAAGTAAAAGCTTTTTCATAGGGGCTGACAAATCACCTTTTTTCCATGCATCAAATCCAAAATTATTTGTCCTCTTTCTTCTTCAGCTTTTGGAGTCGATAATGATATTATAGGCTATCAATTCATTTGGGACAAGTGTCTTGTTGAGATAGTACAGTCATATCCAAACCTCTGTTATCATTGCCCTTAGCATAATCAACGTCATTATTCCTGAGAAGGAGATTGATTACTTAACATCGTTTGAATTGCTTCCAATGGAGACTTTTTGGATTTTTTTGGTATCGACTCACCACTTAACAAAAGTGTTGAGGAATATGACATCCATTAAGTTAACAGTTATTTTACCTTCTTAATCATTTCTAACAATATCTATTAGCCATACCTGCTACTCTGTGCTCCATTGGTTGTAGTTTTACCTCATGTTTGGTTAATATCCTAAAACCAATAGAAAGAAATGGAAACAATAAAATACCATGAAAAAGAAATGCAGGGATTACTTTTCCTTTTTTTTTTCTTGAGCCCACTTCGTAGTTGCTTTTTAGGGGTAGCGGTTTCCATTTTTTTGGGGTCAATGAAATATTCATAGCCCTACATATAGGTCACTTATGCATTGTTTTTCTTTTTTCTTTCATTTCAATCAAATTAAAGAAAAAAAATGTTATAGATTATTTATTTCCCATAACACTCTTTCCTTGATTTTTTTTGACCAAATAGGCTCTTAGTGACATCTATTGCACGCGTCCAATCATCTCGATCCAATGTCTCCCATTTTATTCTATGAAGAGTAAGCCCTAACTTTTTTTACTTTTTATGAATACGCTCGTTTTCGGTATTAGATTTAAATTGACAATACATAGAATAAATATGGGCAATAAACCCAACATAAATAAAAATTTAATTGGTACAAGTAGTACATGAATCATCACAATCACTAATTTGAAACTAATTCTAGTATAAGTATAGACCTTTTCGTCACCCCATATGATCTTTCATGGAGAGGACATCTGCGCGATCATTTTACCCATGTCTCTATTTGCTTCATCATCAAGGCGCGCGAAAAAATGCTATACAATATACTCTAATGAAAATCATATATGAAGAAAATATATTATACATGTCCTATTATCTGTTGTAGACTATCAAGCAAAAAATAGTAAAAAAATAAAAATTTGATGTGACAGTATTTAAATGACGTGGCAGGTTTTAGATGACATAACATGCATATATTAAGGTGGGAGCTAAACTAACCCTAAATTTGCCAAGTCCCCTATATATATTAAGGTAGCAGGTTTTAGGTGTTTTAATAATGTTTATTGTTCTTGATCAATCTTCCCTTGTATTTCTCCATTTCGATATTCCTACATTAAAATTGATCCCCAATTTTTGCCCTAAATTTTGAATCTAACACCTGATTTAGGAGCCTCAACAACATTTCCCTTGTTTGCCCCCGAATTTTAAAAAAAGATCACGTGCAACTTCGTGACAAAGTTTCCCTAAATTTTCACCGATCTTGAAAATTCATACCTAATTATGTATTAGGTGGGCTTTTAATACTAAAAAGTCATAAGAGCAACTAAAAATGTCAAACTGGTGAAAAAATGTTTTTAAATTTTTTTTTTCAATTTGGTAATTTAGCTGAAGATATTAATACCGATTTTTTTGTTGGGTCTAAGTTACCAATTTGACATTTTTAGAAGGGCACACTTTTCTATTTTGGTATTTTTTTTCGCAAAATTTCGTATTAATATTCTAATATTGCTAGAGAAACTAAAATACCTAGTGTTATGGTCATAACCACTAATTAGTGATTAAAGAGGAAAACCAAGTGTTAATATGGATAAACATTTCGCTCGTTAACTTGGAGCAACATGAACCTCCACAATCTAATTAAGGGCTCTACGCTTTGCCTAACCTCGCCATGGTCCGTTAAGCGATCACCCTAACCAACACGAAGCGGTGTGGGTCGGCCCATCAACAACTCTCCTCATGAGGACGCGAAGCGGTGACACGGGGCCGTCCCAACCAATTGATCGCCTCGGGCTATCCTTCCAAGTCGCTTGTCCCCGGGCGACATGGGGGCGACCGACCATCGCCTTCCAACCGCCGGGCCTCGACGACGCTGAAGGCGGTACTAGTCGTCCTCGCAACCCGTTATCCACCATAACCCTTTCCAACTGCCTCTCTCCGCATAATGTGACAACACGGCAAACTCGCCCCCTCTTCTTAGCCATCATTCCCCGACGGTGGAGGGCGGCACTGGGTCGCCCCTTCAACCGACATCTAACGGACGTCCCAAGAGGTTGCGGCGAGTCTGCCTAATCTCGCCTCCCTCTCTCATCCTATGTGGTTCCCTCCACTCGAGCGACGGTTATACAAGATTCTCGAGCCCATCAACATCGCATTAAATGCACCGACCCTTAATTCCCCATCTCTCACAAGATTTAGGCACTCCTGACCCATGCAGCCTACAGGGCCCGCCATTCCATCCCATTAATAGCGAATAGACCACACCAACCCTCGAATCACCCAGGACGGACACTCAAAGGCCAACACCCTAGCAGACCGAGAAGTGTCCAAATTAATCACACCACACGTGGAGAGGAGGGCTGACCACCGGTTCCCAAACCAATGGAAAGACGAAATACCCCTCAACCCTAACTATAAAGAGCGTGAGCGGCTAACAAGGTAAGCAATCTTCCGGTGTGAATGCGCTCCATTGAACTATCTCCCACTCTACTAACTTGACCGCTTGGAGGAACCATCGAGATCCCAACTCCGCCTCTTCCGCTCCCTTTCACAGAAATAATCCTTGGTAAGGAGTCAGCCAGGCTTTTAGAAAAGTTTGACTTTCTTTAAAGCTAAACTCATCCGAGGTTAGTGACTGTGATTATATACATCAACACCTAGCAAGAGTGCGTACATAATATTCCAATTTAGTAATTTAGCCATAAAATTTTTGAATAAAATAGTATAATGATCATTAAAATAAATTACTAAATCTATGCAAACAATCAATGTATCGTTAATTATCAAATTTAATTTAAATGTTGAAATAACTTTTATCCCTTTCAAACAGGACAAAACAAAAGTTGCCGCTTGTATTCAATACATTCTTTTTCTAAACAATCTCTGCTGGCGAAGTTATAACTAGGAGAAACCGACTATTTCCTCTTTAAAGTATTTGTGAGATATCAAGTTGCTCCTACAAATATTAATTTACCTATTTTACCCCTCAAACTTGTTTATAGTTTCAACGTAATCATTTTGTGAGTCTAAAGTCAAATATTGAACATATTAATGACCTAACAATGTTTTTTGTATTTTTCATGGTTTTTATCAGTATCTTTTTTCCCAAAACTAAAAACATCCTAAATTACTTTCTCCTGAAATTTTTACCATTTTTATGAATTAAAAATTATTTTTAGATTACAAAAATATAAAAATGCCCCAAAAAGCTATCCGTTACTAATCTAATATGTTAAATATTTGATCGTAGGCTCATAAAATAAACACATTAGGTACATATACATATTTTAAGAGATAAATTAGATAAATCGATATTTTAAAACTCAAGTTGAGACTTAGACCAATACTTTATCAGAGGAATGATCATTTTATATATATATATATCCTTATAACGAGAAACCAGCTAACGTATCGGACGTGTCACCATCAAAAAAACGAAAAAGATAAAAACAATTGCCTTGTAGGACGGTCAACGTTCTGGTCAACACATGACGTCACACTACACCAACTCTCTTTTGCGCGGGAAAACAAGGGCCTAAGGTAGCGTACGATTGATGCTACCAGCTTCCGGCGTCTATAAATAGGGGTCAGCCGGCACCGCTCACCGACCGATTTCTCCCTCAAAACTCTCCCCCTTCTTCAGATTCTTTTATAAGTCCGCCATTAGAGATCTAGGGTTTCTAGTTCCTGCTTCCATTTTCTGTCCTTAGCTTCGATCATCTACTGGTCGTATGCTGAAGGGAGCCATAGTTCTTCTCGCGTTCTCAGCGAAGGAGCGATCGGTCGATTTTCAAGGAGATTAGGGTTTCGTAGATGGAATCGGTAAGAGATCTTCCGATGTCAGTTTGATCTTTAGATTTCGTTTTGATTTCTTGTTGATTAGTTCGATTGTTCAACGGAAACAGCAGATCGTTTGCTTTTATCTATTTATCGCTTAATTTCTCAATTTTAGCTGTTTTTGTGAATTTTAAAGTTCTTTATGAGATGATTTTTTTTGTGAAATCTTGCTGATTATTTAAAATTAGAAGTGAGATTGTAAGTGTGAGATCTTTTGGCGGTGGATCTTTAGATCTCTGGATATAATGCTGATTTTAGACAATTTTTTGTGAAATCTTACTGATTATTTGATATTAGAAGTGAGATTGTAAACGTGGGATCTTTTGGCGGTGGATCCGTGAGATCTCTATTAATTTATTTGATTTCATCGTCTCATCTTGTAGCTTAGAACCTCGTCTCCATGAGGTTTCTGCTTAATGAGGCAATTACTTGAGAATTTATTTTATTATTTGAGTTTCTCTGCGAAATTATAGTCTTAGAGTTTCCTGGCTGCTGGTCCTTTGGATCTTTTGCTAAACTCCTGGCTTATTCTTCATGCAATTTGGCAAGACCGAAGAGATAAAAAAGATGACTCCTTGAACAATCAACAACTCGCTTGCAGGCTCAATTCTATGGAATGTACTACAGTTCTCATTGAAGGGTGCTCGCACTGATCTCCAATCTAAGGACAGGGATTCTATTCTTGCACTTGAGATCGCCTTATCCAGCAAAAGGTAATTTCATACCTTTTTTTTCTACTAAATCAGGTTGATTCTGGGTATTTTTTTCCTGATTCTTCTACTTGTTTGATATTGATTCTATTTTTTCCCCGTGTCCTCTCTGCATACTGTTAGGATGCAAGTCGACTGGTCTCCCAAAGACTCAGTCAAAGAGCTGCTGGTTCTTCTGAGAAAAAGGGTTTGTCTTGCCTAGATAGATTCTTAGGAAGTAATTATAGGTGATTTTATTGCTCTTATGCATCTCTTTTGCGGGATTTAAGTGCCATTTGGTTGCTGGTTGTGGCAACTAAGGAGGGACATGTCGCTGAGCTGGCAGCATTGCTTCTGGTGGCTGCTGATAAGTGCAAGCAGCGGAAAGACTTACCGTTTCGTATTCAGGTTTTGCTGGTAATTTCATATTCTTGGCAGAAAGTTTTGCTTGGTTATCTAGATCTCAATCCATTTCTTTACTTATACTATGCCCTGGATCATAAAGCTTCTGATCTTAGATGCTATTTGTCTATTCTTGTTTTGATGCTAACTACTCTATTATAGAATTGTTTTCGTGCATCTTATACTAGTATATTTCCTTATCTGCAAGATGCTATGAAGCACGGACACCTTATTAATACACGACACGACACGGACACACGGCACGACACGGCAAAACCAAAAATAGGATACGTATGACACGGCTAGATTTTTTAATATTATTATTACATAGATCAATATTGAATTAAATTCATATTACATTTTCATATTTTTCCAATTTGGTAACATATTTTCAAAGCGGACATTTATCATCTTGTACTCCACTACCACTAGAACTCCTTCTTGTTCCATTTCTCTAAAGTACAATAGCAATAACAAGAATTAAAAATTAATAATAACAAAATAGTAACTAAAATTCTAATTAACATAGAATTAAAAATAGAACCTAATAAATTAACACTAAATTAATGGAACCCTAGCTAATTAACAAAACATTTAAAATCAACATACAATTAAATGGAACCTAATTTTATGGATATATTAAAAAAGAAAATAGGAAGATTGAGGGACTATCTTTGAAATAACCCTAAAAATTGATCTTAAGAGACAGAGATCGAGAGAGGCTCGGGGGAGAGAGAGAGAGGCTTCGGGGGAGAGAGAGAGAGAGGCTGGGAGGGAGAAAAAGTCGGGAGAGGGAGAAGTCAGATCATAAAAGAGTCGAAGAGTAAGTCAGGTCGAAGATCAAAAAGATGGATCGAAAGATCAGTTTCGCCGAAGAACACCATCGTCATTCTCGCCGACTAATCGAGATAAATTGAATCAACCCTGATCCCGTGTCGAGTTCGATTGGTCAGGTTCGTTTTCAGAAATGTGGCTTCGGGCGCGATCAAGGTGTCCGGCAGCGTGTCGAGCAGCGTGTCGGCGTGTCAGCGTCGGCGCGTGTCGGTTCTGGACTTCGGGGTGATTTTGGAGTGTCGGTGCTTCTTAGGCAAGATGTATGCTCATTCTTCTGTTGGTCCTGTTTGATGTGCAAGCCCATTGTAATTTGACCTCCACACCATTTTTGGGTCATTTTTGGGATGTAGTAGTACATACACCCATTGATACTTGGGTAGATTTGTGTAGTATATATGAAATTCGTGTTCATCTGAGTTTACACCAACTTAAGGATTATGAAATTCCTGACATGTCTGTTTATCTTTGATATTGTGCTTGTCTACATAGTTCTCTTGCTAGAGGTATCATTTTCAATTTATAGATTTTGTACCATTTCACATGTTATTACTATAATTTGAGTTTTTGCTACTTCAAGTTATTATCTGTTTACATTTGTCTTTTGGGTGTAAAAAACTAATCTACGTGCAAACACACAACAAAGAAAGAAATGAGAATAAAGGAAAGAAGGAATGGAAAAGGGAAAAGCATGCACCCTTGACACTTTTCTTCTCACTTGCGAATCACATAATGCTCAAACAAAATGCTTTTCCCCTTGTAATCTGATTTGAGGGTTGTTGAGGCTGAGTTACAAATCTTAATGGGAAACTTGTTGGCAATCTTCATGGTTGAAATGCTTCAGTCATGCATTCTTTCATTTTTTGCTTGACACCATAGGCCCCAGGTGGGCCTTCAGAAGTTTTGTCAACTTACAATAATTGTAATTTTGAGGGTAAATTGATAAAGCAGTCTTTTTATGGAGGGATATATGTAAAAAAGGTTTAGAACTTTATATGGTAGTCAATAGTGAGGTTGTTAGTTATATACAAACCTTAATTGTTCGTCTTAGTTACTTATTATGTGGAATGGCATCAAAAGGATGTTGAGCCCCTCGTAGAATAAAACCCTTAGAAGTGGCGCTATATGGATATCTATAAATAAAGTCCCCATACAACTACTGCTGGAATCTATAAATCCCCAAGCAACATTAGATGTATTATTGTTGTATCATATACTTAGACATTTGGATTAATCTCTGGCGCTATATGAACTTTTTGTGAACATGTTTTTGATAAATTTTTATTTGCGATTATGCTCAAATCTTTAACTTTAGGTCTGCATCTAAAAGGCCCAAATTAGTATACCATTAAGTTGTTGTGTAAATTATGTTGCATTGAACTCAGCGTTTGATTTTGTTATGAAGTATTTTCCCTTGGCATTGAACAACTTCTGTCCTAACTGAATACAAATTATTAATAGAATTAGTGTAATTTGTGTTAAGCTGGGAATTTAGGATGTATACAAATGCAAGTGGATGTGGATATTGAAAATCTTTGAGGGTGCTCCAGTATTGCTGCCGGTCCATTATTTAGCTGAACTGCTGCGTTATTTAAGACGCGGGGTTGGGGGTTACAATAGAAAATTTGAATCGTAATTACTGACCATGCTAAAGGTAAAACATTTCTCCTGTTGATAAATCTATCTTCACTTAGCATAAAATTAATAACACTGTCCTTATCGTTTGGTATTTCCTCATCACAGATTGGAGATGAACCTGTGGCAAAGTTGCTTCGTCAGGCAGGGCTGACACCAGTCAAACTGATGGAGTTGGGAAAGCAATACTCCACTTGTGCCTTAAAGCAAGTCGTTTTCCTCAGAATCTAAGGTAAACCGAAAGGTGCTAGAATATAACTTTTTCTTTTTCCTGAAAGTAAAAATTTTATAAAGATACGAAAAAAAATGCAAGAGAGCTACTCACAGGTAGTGAGCATAAACAAAGAAATTGCACAGAAGATTAACTAGATAAGATAGGCATCCTGTCTTCATCAGAAAAATCAAAAGCTGCTAGATATAACTTGTGTATTACAGTTGTTTGTACAATTAATGTTTCACTGGTGGAGTATTTATGTTGTAGGATTGTATGGCTCTTGCTCAAACATGGTGCCAAAGTATGTGAGCGTAATCTGTTAGGATTAACCTCAGTTCATCTCGCGGCAGAGAAGGGTAACTACTAGGCTCTTCAGATGCATATTCCCAAGCCTCCAACTCTATCATATTCCCTTCTCTGATCCTTGGTCACTTTTCATGAAATATGTCTACATGAGGTTCTAGATATGGTATTGCCTTTCTTTCAACTGTTGCGGGTTTGGTTCTTTTGAAACATCATTGAAATATGCACAATTCAATAACTCAAATGGTCCTGTTCTTTGTTCTAACGAGTGGGCATATCTGATCAAACGAACTAGGGTACTAATAAAAATGTACATGTAACGTAAAGGATCATCTTCTTATGAAACCAAAAACTCAAAGGACCATACTTGTTGGTTACAACTTACAAGCAAGCAAACTTGAAGAAATGAGATCCTAGGATTATTTCTTGAAGCGCTAATTGTGCATGATGTAATTTAAGTTGATTTTCTCTAATTAATTTTTGTTTCATTAATTTTATTGCATTTTCCTCCTGAGTGAGCTCTAGTTTCCTGCGTAGGTTCAAATGGCCAACATGATCTGCCATGCTTTACTATCAAAGATTACGGGTATGCCAAAGTGAAGTTAAGATGTCTGGCCTCTCTCAAATAATCAGGTAGGTGAGGTCAGCCCAAGTTTAGAGTCTGGAATGCCCTTTGTTTAATTCTACTGATCCTGTGACATTTGCTAAAAAGGATTACTCTTTTTAAACATTTTGTTTAAACATTTTAAATTTAGATATTCCTAGAGACGTGCTTGCTTAAAAGGGAACCAAAAGGTTTTGTAAATCCATAGTAGTCTTCACAGAACACAAAGGATGATGTCCTACACAGAATAAGCAGAGTAAGAAATTCCTATTTTGTGTAATTATACTAAAAATAATTTGGTGAGCTTTAATCCCTCAGTCTGATTGCCAGTTTAAAGTTTAAGCTAGATTTTTCTCATTAAATTGCATAAGAATGGATGACAGCTAATGAAGGCTAGCTCGAATTGGAGCGAACCAACCTTTGTAACAAGGATGAAGCAATTTCAACTTTTATTTTCTCACTTTCACTTAGAATTATTTATAACTTCTATCTTGAACTCTCATTGTTGCATTATGTTTCAGATTTCAAGCATTCGCCAATGCATTGATTGCCCACAATCTAATTGTTGTATCAAATTTATTTCATGGATTTATTTATCCATAAAATTCATCCTCTTACTCCTAAGTTTTGGTCATCCAAAACGTAACAAATTTTTTGTTTAGTTCATATTACTCACCAATTCCTCCAATAAGTTAGCATTTTGGAGAAGATAGCGTTGACTTCCATCTATGACATCCTATTTCCTTGTTCTGTATGTAGACAGGGTCTTAGGTATATAGTATCCCGCTTCCTTGTTTTCAATGCAAATAAGGGGTAGAATCGGTGACAGTGAAAGAAGATTGGCTCCAAGATGGAATAGACCCAAATGTGTAGCAAGGATAAAGTTAACACAGAATAATGTGCGAGTTAACGATCTTGGCCTGTCTTTATTGTTGAACTTGGCAATTTATTGATTATGCAATTACGATTTCTGCTATGAGAGATGGAATAATTAACTCGCCACAGGTGAGTGTGCCTCTCTCTCTCTCTCTCTCTCTCTCTCTCTCTCTCTCGTGTTCTTCACATTTTATTTAAGCAAAATCTAAATGTTATATTTAACTTGTTTCATGAACTTATTTATCCACAGATTCAAGCTTTTCCTCCAAAGTCTTCAGTCCATTACATTTGGTGCGTTGTCTTCCAAATGGCATTGGCTTGAAAAGATTCCAGTTATGCTAATTGAGTTCTCAACTTGATGGAAATGTGGATAGCGTATGGTTCCATGGTATGACTTATAAACCTTTATTTATCCTTAATTTCATATGCTGCTCCCAAGTTTTCCATTAGCTTCAATTGGTTCATTGTCTTCCAAACTGATGATGTGATTTAACTTGTAGGAATACTAGAATAGTCATAAAAAAGATTGCAGCAATGTTGAGTGACTTCTCAACTTGATTAAAACGTGTGGACTGTGGCAGGGTTCCATGGTATGACTTCTAAACTTATTTCTTCTGAAATTCATCTATTACTCACTATACATGTTACTTTTGATTCTCATTATCATTTTAGGGAGTTGTGGTGGGTATCATTTTAGCAACCAACGAAGTTACCTTCTCTTATCTGATGTCTGAAACTCATTATGCATGAAACTTCTGATCATCATTATCGTTTGTTGCACCAAAGCAAATCACCCCTAAGATAGAAATAAGAAATAATGCTACTTCTGTGCCTGGCTATCACTTCGAAGTTGTAGTATCATTTTCTGTACAGAACAGCGAAAATTTCTGTGTTTAGTTGGTAATTCTTTTATATGTTATATTCAATTTTCAGACAAAATTTTGCAGATTTTCAACACTTCCCATCCTTTTTCTCTTGTGTTCACTATACCAACCAAGGAATGTAAACTATGTCGTTTGATTATCTACATTTGCAAGTGCTTCCCTGGTCTCATATTATTATGTGCTTAGAGATTTCTCTGAAACAGATAACTGGCATAGATGCTAACAGAGATTGTGATGTTCACACAAACAGAAAATTGCTGTTTATGACTAGTTTGTCAAACACAGAAATATAGAACCGAGGTATTCTGAAGATTATGATGCTCCAATGATCTTTGCTTGTTGAGAAGTCGAGGCATTAAACTCAAGAGAAAATGTCGCTTTTGAGCAATGTAAGTACTTTTTATGATGTCTGAACATATATATAAACAATGGACTACCATTAAACTTCCATTAATTTTGTAGGCATTGAAGTACAACTGTGCACTGATCCTATGCTTCGAGCATTTGGTGTATTTGTCAGCACACAGTTTAGACAGGTTGATGGACGTGTGCTACAATCACCAAAGGTTTGCTTGCATCCTTTGTCTATGCATTACTTTTGAAGGTGCTTGCTGATTTGAATGGTAAGGTGTTATTTTGCACCCTTATCTGAATGACCTTCTTTGTTCTTTGGTCACAGTTGAAAGCCGGGAATGAGTAAGATTTTATGCCAAGGAATGGTAGGTGGAAATCCAATAACAATGTTTTTCTTTATCACAATTTTTTGTTGTAGTTCTTTTCTTCTTTTCTAAAGCTAGAAACGTTTTGAGGGTACCTTGGTACATAGTGGGTTGTTGTGAAATTCTGTTGTGAACTTTTTGAACACAGTCTGATGTTTTGAATTTTCTCTCTCTCTCTCTCTCTCTTTTTGGGGTGGGGGGGGGATAAGCTGATGAGACACATGCACATACATATTCATACATCGCAGACACGCACATATTCTTGTATAATAAATGCAGCATGCACACATACATACATACATCTTTATGTATAATACACACGTGTGCAAGCCGACGCACATACACATTCATGTTTAATACATCACACATGCACATGCATATTCATGTATACTTAATACATTGCAGATACACACATTCATGTATAATATGCACTGCATGCACATACACATACATCTTCATGTATAATACATACAACACGCATGCGTGCACGCACACACACATTGTGGACACATACATATTCATGTTTAATTTAATACATACATCACATACACACATCCATGCATGCGTGCATACATATATCGGAGATACACACGTACATACATTGCAAACACATACATACATTTACTTAGACCGCATGCATGCATACATACATCCATATATCCATGCATACATACATCGCATACATACATATAATTGCACGCATCACATATATCACATATATACATTTCATAGACACACACATATATGATATGTACATACATACGTACATCACATCGCATTCGCACCTGACATATATACAACATATACACATACATACATACATTGCATACATACATGTATAATACATTCATCACATACACATGTACATCGCATACATACGCACATCATACATACATACATGCATACATACATGCATGCATACATTCATTCATTCATGCATCACATACATAAATACATACTTGTGTACATACATGCATTAATACATAACATAAATACATGCATACATACATTGCACACATACATCCATATATCCATGCATACATACATCGCATACATACATACATTGCATACATACATGCATACATACATGCATACATACATTGCATACATACATGCATACATACATTGCAAACACATACATACATTGCATACATACATCCATATATCCATGCATACATACATGCATACATACATCCATATATCCATGCATACATACATTGCATACATACATGCATTAATACATAACATAAATACATGCATACATACATCCATATATCCATGCATACATACATCCATATATCCATGCATACATACATGCATACATACATTGCATACATACATGCATTAATACATAACATAAATACATGCATACATACATTGCATACATACATTGCATACATACATCCATATATCCATGCATACATACATTGCATACATACATTGCATACATACATTGCATACATACATTGCATACATACATTGCATACATACATCCATATATCCATGCATACATACATCCATATATCCATGCATACATACATTGCATACATACATTGCATACATACATTGCATACATACATGCATACATACATTGCATACATACATCCATATATCCATGCATACATACATTGCATACATACATTGCATACATACATTGCATACATACATCCATATATCCATGCATACATACATCCATATATCCATGCATACATACATGCATACATACATGCATACATACATCCATATATCCATGCATACATACATTCATTCATTCATGCATCACATACATAAATACATACTTGTGTACATACATGCATACATACATTGCACACATACATACATTGCATACATACATCCATATATCCATGCATACATACATTCATGCATGCATACATACATTCATGCATGCATACATACATGCATACATACATTGCACACATACATACATTCATGCATGCATACATTCATTCATTCATGCATCACATACATAAATACATACTTGTGTACATACATGCATTAATACATAACATAAATACATGCATACATACATCCATATATCCATGCATACATACATGTATAATACATTCATCACATACATAAATACATACTTGTGTACATACATGCATTAATACATAACATAAATACATGCATACATACATTCATGCATGCATACATACATTGCATACATACATGCATACATACATTGCATACATACATTCATGTATAATATGCACTGCATGCACATACATATTCATGTTTAATACATCACACATGCACATGCATATTCATGTATACTTAATACATTGCAGATACACACATTCATGTATAATATGCACTGCATGCACATACATATTCATGTTTAATACATCACACATGCACATGCATATTCATGTATACTTAATACATTGCAGATACACACATTCATGTATAATATGCACTGCATGCACATACACATACATCTTCATGTATAATATGCACTGCATGCACATACACATACATCTTCATGTATAATATGCACTGCATGCACATACACATACATCTTCATGTATAATATGCACTGCATGCACATACACATACATCTTCATGTATAATATGCACTGCATGCACATACACATACATCTTCATGTATAATATGCACTGCATGCACATACACATACATCTTCATGTATAATATGCACTGCATGCACATACACATACATCTTCATGTATAATATGCACTGCATGCACATACATATTCATGTTTAATACATCACACATGCACATGCATATTCATGTATACTTAATACATTGCAGATACACACATTCATGTATAATATGCACTGCATGCACATACACATACATCTTCATGTATAATATGCACTGCATGCACATACACATACATCTTCATGTATAATATGCACTGCATGCACATACACATACATCTTCATGTATAATATGCACTGCATGCACATACATACATTGCATACATACATTGCATACATACATCCATATATCCATGCATACATACATTGCATACATACATTGCATACATACATTGCATACATACATTGCATACATACATCCATATATCCATGCATACATACATACATTGCATACATACATGCATTAATACATAACATAAATACATGCATACATACATTGCATACATACATTGCATACATACATTGCATACATACATGCATACATACATCCATATATCCATGCATACATACATTCATTCATTCATGCATCACATACATAAATACATACTTGTGTACATACATGCATTAATACATAACATAAATACATGCATACATACATTGCATACATACATTGCATACATACATGCATACATACATTCATACTCATGCTTGCATGCTTACGTACATACAATCATAGAAAAGGATGTAGCAGTGTTGAGTGATTTCTCAGCTTAATGAAAGTTTGGCTAGCGGCGGGGTCATGAGAAAGGTTGCAACAATGAATGGACTAGTAGCTTGATCTAATAATTTTTTAGTCTTTTGAAGTTTAAGGACTACATTCTGTTTTCTTTTTCAATTTTCAATCTGCATAACTTAGTTCATTCGTAATTAGTTTTTTTAGAAGTTTGTGTATGTATGTATTCACAGCTCCATACTTTCTTTAGCTTCACTTCGGAGATTCTTGATCCCCGAATTGCCTCAGTTATCTCCTGCAGTTTCAGCTTAGTTTTCCATTTGACCGTCTTGATCAATAGTCATTGTTGCAGCAACCAATTCGTTGCCCGAATGGTGGAACCTTGGCTCTGCCACTGGTGACCATGTCCAATTTATCATGGTTCGCCGATCTCATCCCGTATGAGCAGCTGCCCTCGTTTAGAATTGAAGGTCTGTGTCCTTTTCTATCTACCAAATTTGCATATTAGATGTCTATTTCAGCAGTCATTGCCCCTTTAAGTATTTGTATTTGCTGAATCGAGAAGAAGACAGTGCCAGAGGAATGACAAGAACCAGCAGTCCTGGGATTTCTCCCGCACTGCTCAGCTTGTCTCATCTGACCCAAGTACTTCAACATAACTAAAACAAGATTTAATTTTTTATATCAATAGTTTTAAGTTGGATCTAAATTCTTTTAGTGACTTGGTTCTTGTTTTTGCAAGTACACCTGCCTGCTGTTGTCCTGCATTCCAAGGTACATTATTTTCATTCATATTTGATTAATGGGTTTTCTTACAGACCCCTTAGGTCATAAATATTTTAAATTGCACTTTTAATCATTAGTTGTGGTTACTTAGAACTTAATTTATATATGATATGCTGATATGTGAAGTTTCTTATTTCCACTGCATGAGCTGCTTCTTGTGTATATGCATTGCTTTATGGAACATGTGGCTGAATGGCATATGGAAGAAGGTTAACTTCTGCATTTAATTCGGTTTTGATTCTGGCTCTAGTCATGATATCTGACAATCTTGATTGATCATCTGCATTTTTTGCTGGTCTGTTGTATAACCCAATTATTTTCAACCATTTCCATAAAAACAATGAACTCTATAACAAAAAAGGTTTATGAGAATATATAAATGATGATTTTGTCATTCTGTGTGCTTTGGTTTTCGGGATAACAGGTTATGCAAAGAGAGAAATATGAACTTCCTAAAGCAAAGTACGAGAAGGCAATGATCTCTATCTTCTATTTTATATGCCGCTCTTGTTATCCAAATTCCAAACTAACCATTTGTTGTATCTTCGCTGGGGAATTCTTGAAGAACTATAAAAATAATCTGGGTTCAGAAAAAGTAAATTTCAGTTTTCATGTAGAAGGGCGGTGAGCTCTTATAAACGTTATGTTTGAGCATTTATAGTTTTCTAAGATAAGTCATGCTTTTTATCCTTCATTCTCATATATCTTCCTGAACTGGTTAACATGTACAGGTTCTTACAGGTCATCACGGGGGACTTGGGAACAAAATCAGGTGAAGGCAAGGCTCATGATGAGCCTAACCAAGGTAGTTGGTGGATAAGGTTTCATAAAGGTCGAGCACAACTAGATACATGTATACATTAACAGATACATGTATTGTCATGCATGCAGGCCTGCATATCATGCACGCATGCATTCCTACATTATACATAGTCATGCATGCTTCTTGTATACATACATACATTCATACTCATGCTTGCATGCTTACGTACATACAATCATAGAAAAGGATGTAGCAGTGTTGAGTGATTTCTCAGCTTAATGAAAGTTTGGCTAGCGGCGGGGTCATGAGAAAGGTTGCAACAATGAATGGACTAGTAGCTTGATCTAATAATTTTTTAGTCTTTTGAAGTTTAAGGACTACATTCTGTTTTCTTTTTCAATTTTCAATCTGCATAACTTAGTTCATTCGTAATTAGTTTTTTTAGAAGTTTGTGTATGTATGTATTCACAGCTCCATACTTTCTTTAGCTTCACTTCGGAGATTCTTGATCCCCGAATTGCCTCAGTTATCTCCTGCAGTTTCAGCTTAGTTTTCCATTTGACCGTCTTGATCAATAGTCATTGTTGCAGCAACCAATTCGTTGCCCAAATGGTGGAACCTTGGCTCTGCCACTGGTGACCATGTCCAATTTATCATGGTTCGCTCGATCTCATCCCACGTATGAGCAGCTGCCCTCGTTTAGAATTGAAGGTCTGTGTCCTTTTCTATCTACCAAATTTGCATATTAGATGTCTATTTCAGCAGTCATTGCCCCTTTAAGTATTTGTATTTGCTGAATCGAGAAGAAGACAGTGCCAGAGGAATGACAAGAACCAGCAGTCCTGGGATTTCTCCCGCACTGCTCAGCTTGTCTCATCTGACCCAAGTACTTCAACATAACTAAAACAAGATTTAATTTTTTATATCAATAGTTTTAAGTTGGATCTAAATTCTTTTAGTGACTTGGTTCTTGTTTTTGCAAGTACACCTGCCTGCTGTTGTCTTGCATTCCAAGGTACATTATTTTCATTCATATTTGATTAATGGGTTTTCTTACAGACCCCTTAGGTCATAAATATTTTAAATTGCACTTTTAATCATTAGTTGTGGTTACTTAGAACTTAATTTATATATGATATGCTGATATGCGAAGTTTCTAATTTCCACTGCATGAGCTGCTTCTTGTGTATATGCATTGCTTTATGGAACGTGTGGCTGAATGGCATATGGAAGAAGGTTAACTTCTGCATTTAATTCGGTTTTGATTCTGGCTCTAGTCATGATATCTGACAATCTTGATTGATCATCTGCATTTTTTGCTGGTCTGTTGTATAACCCAATTATTTTCAACCATTTCCATAAAACAATGAACTCTATAACAAAAAGGTTTATGAGAATATATAAATGATGATTTTGTCATTCTGTGTGCTTTGGTTTTCGGGATAACAGGTTATGCAAAGAGAGAAATATGAACTTCCTAAAGCAAAGTACGAGAAGGCAATGATCTCTATCTTCTATTTTATATGCCGCTCTTGTTATCCAAATTCCAAACTAACCATTTGTTGTACCTTCGCTGGGGAATTCTTGAAGAACTATAAAAATAATCTGGGTTCAAAATCAATTAACCTGTCAGTTATATTTACTTAAAAAGAGGAAAGCTATTTAAATTTTTGATGAAAAAATAATTTTCCTTTTTTTTTTTGTTATTTATTCTGGCGATTCTTCACCAGGTTTGTAGGAAGTATAACCATTTGAATCCTCAGGAGGACGAGGAAGGCAAATCTTTCTGAATTCAAGAGTATGTCTGTCCAGTAATTTGGATGAAAATTCTTTTTTACGTGCATCCAGCTCACTTTATTTTCAATGATGTGGTGACTTGATTATACTGGATGTCATTTTTTTGTTCCTATTCAATATTCATACTCTGTATTCTCTATGCATTACCTAATGTGTCATGTGAAACATAAGTACATTTGACTGATGTTAGTCTTTTTCCTTATAATGCTTGCAGAACTTGTTGCAGCCTGCTTGTAGAAAATTGATGAATACAGAAAATCGATTGACATGCATAATAAGATACTACTGATACTGTAGGAGTGTTGATATTGGATATATTTGTAGAAACATATCTGTTCCTAACAAGGTTTTAAATATCGGATATCGGGGAAATATCGAATGACCAAAATTCATATCGGATTGCGGATATTGGGGAAATATCAGGTAATGTGGTAAATATCAGAATGCCATAAGAGATGCTTGCATACTTAGTATAATGCACTAAAATATAATCTCAACACACTTAATGAAATCTAAGCATATAAAATGTAAATAATATATGTTTAGGATCACTAATCAACATTTTAAAACAAACAAAATTACAAATCAACGTTGCAACTTTTCGTCTGATTTTTTTAGGCGAAAATGTGGTTTGATGTAATGGGAAAATCATGATAACTCGCCTAAAAATTGCCAAACGCGGTATATTGTTTTGTGACAAGCCATATAAAAGGATATATCGGCCAATATATCGGCTGATATATTGGCCGTATCGGGGATATATCGCCCAAAATATAGCCACAAAGCAGTAAAGGATATTTAGAGACCATATCGGTTGCGGCAAGCCTTATAAAAGGATATATTGGGCCATGTCAGGGATATTTAAAACAATGGTTCCTAAAACTTTTGGATATGCTGAAGGGTTGATTCTTGTTTAATTCGTGTTATCGAGTCATTCTTCTTGCACTTCTGCTAGTGTTAGATCTAATGGTCATGTATGTGTAAATTCTGAATTTGGACAGGTAGCAGATGCAAACCCCTTGCATGTCAAAGCTTTATAATGATGCAGCGTGTCCTACAAGTTAGTTGGAGATTTTGATGAAGTGAAGAAATATTTTATTAAGATTTGGACATTATAACCTTTCATAGGGTACATATAGATTGCGACCTTTCATAGGGTATGTATAGACTGCAAACATGACCAAAAGGAGCAGGTTAGTATGACAACCCAATTTTACTCTTTAATACTATGTTACTTGTGAAATATTATTTACACATGAGCTGAAGATGGAGAAGATGACTCTCAAAAAGTTTTATTTACAGACGAGCTGGAGATGGAGAAGATGGCTAGGAAGCAGTTCAAAGGACTATTTTGATAATAAACTTGGAGAAATTTCTTAAAGTGGAAACAAAGAGGCTCTTGATGAGCAAAACCAAGATGTTGGTGGGTTAAGGCATCGTAAAGGTGGAGCAGAAATAGATACGTAGATGCATGCATACATACATTGTCATACTCATGCACGCATGCATTCATTCATACATACTCATGCATGCACACATACATACATAGACATGTGTGCATGCTTGCATACATACATACATACACACATGCTTGCATGCATGCCTACATACATACATAGTCATAAGAAAGGTTGCAGCAATGTGGATGCCTTCTCAACTTGATGGATATCTAGGTACCAGACTGATGCACGACTAGTTGCGTGATCCAATAATTTTTAGTTTTTAGAAGTTAATGGGCTATATTCTGTTTTTCTTTTTCCATTTTCAATTTGCCATAGTGCAAAATAACTTATGTCATTCATAATTTAGTTTTTTTATACGTTTGTGTATAAGTATTTTTGCAGCCCCATACTTTCACTTCAATTCAGAACTTCCTGATTCTGAATTTACCTCGGTTATCTCTTGCAATCTCGCTGCAACAACCGATTTGTTGCGAGGATTGTGCTACATATTCGTGGCACAGCTACCGGACACGAGGGGGAAGTGATGTAAGACTACATTTTCTTATTGTGTCATCTCATATGTAAATGGGTAATTTAATTTCTATTGTTTCTGCATACATTTTGCTTTGACCTACATGCCTCTCATGAACAATAATTTCAAGCTAGTCATGTTTTGATGTGGGGATGGTTAAATAACCATTTTGTATCATTAACCAAAAAAAAAAAAATTGTATCCACTATATTCTATTCCAGCCCATACCTAATTTCTATGTTCCTATTTGAATTTGATATGTTATATTCATATTCTTCCTGGATTCCTCAGCAATTTAGCTTCTAGCAGACTGTAGTAATATTTTTATTAAATCGTTGTGCCCTTATTCTAACTTCTTGAGTTTAAATCTCTATTACAAGTAGTGAACCTGACATGAATAGTACAGTAATTGTAGCATGGCAGTGTTCTCAACAGTCTTAACATGTTTAAAGGAATTCCTGAAGTTGCTAAGAGATTTAAGTCTTGCCTCTAGTTGAGTAATACGAGACTTTTCTAAACTTGGCTAAAACATTGTTAGGCTCCATGGATGAGCAGTGATCACCTAAGCATAGGATAAGTCTTTGTTGCTACTGTATACTTATTATTGTCGATCTATTATTTCATTTTTTTCCTGCATGCAACATTTCTTACATGTTGGCCTAAACGTCGTACTTACAGTTCTTATTCAAACTTCATTGTGATGCAATACTTATATGCGGTGAAAAAGAAAATAGGAAATTTCAATTTTCATATGAATGGGTAATGAGCTCTTATGCATGGTATTTATGTGTTTATAGTATTTTAATATGAGCCATGCTTTTTGTTTTCTCTTTATTGTCACATGTCTTTGTGAACCGGTTATCCTGTTCTTTGGTTCTTACAGGTTATCATTGAGGAACTGGGAATTGTGAAGAAGGTACTCTTACCTTTTACATAGCAATTTGATTTAGCACCTCTGTAGAATGTGTAGGAGGTCCCTCACAATTAACTTCGTTTCTGTTTATGTGCAATATATTTATTATTAATGTCAGGATAACTCTATATTGTTAACCAGATGGGTTTTTTTTTTCCTTTTCAAATTTATTGCTATATGTGCTCAGTTTGGATTGTTACATATCTCGAAGGACTCCTATACACATTACTGGTTTTGCTTTGTAAGCAACATAAGTAGGAGCAATGTTTTCAAAGGACTCACAGGCACTTAATTACTTGCATAGTTCTTTTGACAAAATTCTTTCATAGCAGGCTTGATAAAATTATCCAGGGTGCTTACGTTAAATGGGAAATCGAACTCCTTGTCTTTGAAAGGCTGAAGGTAAGCCTTCAGCGTCTTGGAGGTTTGACATCCTTGTGATATATTATTCTTTATAAGAATGCTCTGATGTCCTAGTGAGTATCTTGTGTTATTTGGTAAGCTTTCTCGGTTAAACTAAGTTACTCTTCTCTATTTAGATTCGGGCACAACTTAACACAAGATACTCATTATCGGATTAGTTTGATGAGCTTTCCAGTTATCTTAAACTGTCACTAAATCTATTACATAGATACATCCATATTTACATTCATACATTCATTACACATACGTACATGCACATACATCCATACATGCACACATACATCCGTACACACATCCACACATGCACACATACATCCGTACACACATCCACACATGCACACATACATCCGTACACACATCCACACATGCACACATACATCCATACATGCATATGTACATGCCTACATACATCCATACATTCATCCATACATGCATATGTACATGCCTACATACATCCATTCATGAGATTGGTTGATAACTTATGCTTGGCAAATCTGGAACTGTTGAGTTTAACACATAGTTATAAGAATGCTCTGATGTTCTAGTGAGTATCTTGTGTTATTTGGTAAGCTTTCTCAGTTAAACTGGGTTACGCTTCTCTATTAAGATCCCGGGCACAACTTAACACAAGATACTCATTATCAGATTAGTTTGATGAGCTTTCCAGCTATCTTAAACAGTCACTAAATACATCCATATTTACATTCATACATTCATTACACATACGTTACATGCACCTACATCCATACATGCATATGTACATGCCTACATACATCCATTCATGAGATTGGTTGATAACTTATGCTTGGCAAATCTGGAACTGTTGAGTTTAACACATAGTTATAAGAATGCTCTGATGTCCTAGTGAGTATCTTGTGTTATTTGGTAAGCTTTCTCAGTTAAACTGGGTTACGCTTCTCTATTAAGATCCGGGCACAACTTAACACAAGATACTCATTATCGGATTAGTTTGATGAGCTTTCCAGTTTTCTTAAACTGTCACTAAATCTATTACATAGATACATCCATATTTACATTCATACATTCATTACACATACGTTACATGCACCTACATCCATACATGCACACATACATCCGTACACACATCCACACATGCACACATACATCCGTACACACATCCACACATGCACACATACATCCGTACACACATCCACACATGCACACATACATACATAGACATGTGTGCATGCTTGCATACATACATACATACACACATGCTTGCATGCATGCCTACATACATACATAATCATAAGAAAGGTTGCAGCAATGTCGATGCCTTCTCAACTTGATGGATATCTAGGTACCAGACTGATGCACGACTAGTTGCGTGATCCAATAATTTTTAGTTTTTAGAAGTTAATGGGCTATATTCTGTTTTTCTTTTTCCATTTTCAATTTGCCATAGTGCAAAATAACTTATGTCATTCATAATTTAGTTTTTTTATACGTTTGTGTATGAGTATTTTTGCAGCCCCATACTTTCACTTCAATTCAGAACTTCCTGATTCTGAATTTACCTCGGTTATCTCTTGCAATCTCGCTACAACAACCGATTTGTTGCGAGGATTGTGCTACATATTCGTGGCACAGCTACCGGACACGAGGGGGAAGTGATGTAAGACTACATTTTCTTATTGTGTCATCTCATATGTAAATGGGTAATTTAATTTCTATTGTTTCTGCATACATTTTGCTTTGACCTACATGCCTCTCATGAACAATAATTTCAAGCTAGTCATGTTTTGATGTGGGGATGGTTAAATAACCATTTTGTATCATTAACCAAAAAAAAAAAAAAATTGTATCCACTATATTCTATTCCAGCCCATACCTAATTTCTATGTTCCTATTTGAATTTGATATGTTATATTCATATTCTTCCTGGATTCCTCAGCAATTTAGCTTCTAGCAGACTGTAGTAATATTTTTATTAAATTGTTGTGCCCTTATTCTAACTTCTTGAGTTTAAATCTCTATTACAAGTAGCGAACCTGACATGAATAGTACAGTAATTGTAGCATGGCAGTGTTCTCAATAGTCTTAACATGTTTAAAGGAATTCCTGAAGTTGCTAAGAGATTTAAGTCTTGCCTCTAGTTGAGTAATACGAGACTTTTCTAAACTTGGCTAAAACATTGTTAGGCTCCATGGATGAGCAGTGATCAACTAAGCATATGATAAGTCTTTGTTGCTACTGTATACTTATTATTGTCGATCTATTATTTCATTTTTTCCCATGCAACATTTCTTACATGTTGGCCTAAACGTCGTACTTACAGTTCTTATTCAAACTTCATTGTGATGCAATACTTATATGCGGTGAAAAAGAAAATAGGAAATTTCAATTTTCATATGAATGGGTAATGAGCTCTTATGCATGGTATTTATGTGTTTATAGTATTTTAATATGAGCCATGCCTTTTGTTTTCTCTTTATTGTCACATGTCTTCGTGAACCGGTTATCCTGTTCTTTGGTTCTTACAGGTTATCATTGAGGAACTGGGAATTGTGAAGAAGGTACTCTTACCTTTTACATAGCAATTTGATTTAGCACCTCTGTAGAATGTGTAGGAGGTCCCTCACAATTAACCGTTTCTGTTTATGTGCAATATATTTATTATTAATGTCAGGATAACTCTATATTGTTAACCAGATGGGTTTTTTTCCTTTTCAAATTTATTGCTATATGTGCTCAGTTTGGATTGTTACATATCTCAAGGACTCCTATACACATTACTGGTTTTGCTTTGTAAGCAACATAAGTAGGAGCAATGTTTTCAAAGGACTCACAGGCACTTAATTACTTGCATAGTTCTTTTGACAAAATTCTTTCATAGCAGGCTTGATAAAATTATCCAGGGTGCTTACGTTAAATGGGAAATCGAACTCCTTGTCTTTGAAAGGCTGAAGGTAAGCCTTCAGCGTCTTGGAGGTTTGACATCCTTGTGATATATTATTCTTTATAAGAATGCTCTGATGTCCTAGTGAGTATCTTGTGTTATTTGGTAAGCTTTCTCGGTTAAACTAAGTTACTCTTCTCTATTTAGATTCTGGGCACAACTTAACACAAGATACTCATTATCGGATTAGTTTGATGAGCTTTCCAGTTTTCTTAAACTGTCACTAAATCTATTACATAGATACATCCATATTTACATTCATACATTCATTACACATACGTACATGCACATACATCCATACATGCACACATACATCCGTACACACATCCACACATGCACACATACATCCATACATTCATCCATACATGCATATGTACATGCCTACATACATCCGTACATGCATACATACATCCATTCATGAGATTGGTTGATAACTTATGCTTGGCAAATCTGGAACTGTTGAGTTTAACACATAGTTATAAGAATGCTCTGATGTTCGAGTGAGTATCTTGTGTTATTTGGTAAGCTTTCTCAGTTAAACTGGGTTACGCTTCTCTATTAAGATCCCGGGCACAACTTAACACAAGATACTCATTATCAGATTAGTTTGATGAGCTTTCCAGCTATCTTAAACAGTCACTAAATCTATTACATAGATACATCCATATTTACATTCATACATTCATTACACATACGTACATGCACCTACATCCATACATGCACACATACGTCTGTACACACATCCACACATGCACACATTCATCCATACATGCATATGTACATGCCTACATACATCCATACATGCATACATACATCTATTCATAAGAACTGTAAGTACGACGTTTAGGCCAACATGTAAGAAATATTGCATGCAGGAAAAAAATGAAATAGTAGATCGACAATAATAAGTATACAGTAGCAACAAAGACTTATCCTATACTTAGGTGATCACTGCTCATCCACGGAGCCAAACAATGTTTTAGAGAAGTTTAGAAAAGTCTCGTATTACTCAACTAGAGGTAAGACTTAAATCTCTTAGCAATTTCACGAATTCCTTTAAACATGTTAAGACTGTTGAGAACACTGCCGTGCTACAATTACTGTCCTATTCATGTTAGGTCCGCTACTTGTAATATAGATTTACTAAAGAAGTTGGAATAATGGCAAAATGATTTAATAAGAATATTACTACAATTTGCTAGAAGCTAAATTGCTGAGGAATCCAGGAAGAATATGAATATAACATATCAAATTCAAAGAGGAACATAGAAATTACGTATGGGCTGAAATAGAATATAGTGGATACAAAAAGGTTATTTGGCCATCCCCGCATCAAAACATGACTAGCTTGAAATTATAGTTCATGAGATGGATGTAGGTCAAAGCAAAATGTATGCAGAAACAATAGAAAATAGGTTGTCCATTTAAATATGAGATGACACAATAAAAAATTATAGTCTTACATCACTTTCCCCTTGTATTCGACAACTGTGCTACAAATATGCAGCACCATCTTCGCAACAAATCGGTTGCTGCAACAAGATTGCAGGAGATAACCAAGGTAAATTAAGAATCAAGAATCTCTGAATTGAAACTAAAGTAAGTATGGAGCTGCTAAAATACTCATACACAAATGTACAAAAAACTAAATTATAAGTTAATGTGAAGGATGGCAGATTAAAAATGAAAAAAGAAAAACTGAATTTAGTCCATTAACTTCTAAAAACTAAAAATTATTAGATCACACAACTAGTCTTGCATCAGGCGATTCTAAACGATGGCAGCTTCTCATAAGTGGGATGAGATCGAGTGAACCGTGATAAATTGGACATGGTCACCGGTGGCAGAACCAAGGTTTCACCATTCGGGCAGCGAATTGGTTGCTGCAGCGATGAGTATTGATCAAAACGGTCAAATGGAAAACAAAGCTGAAATTGCGGGAGATAACTGAGGCAATTCGGGGATTGAGAAGCTCCAAAGTGAAGCTAAAGAAAGTAGGAGCTGTGAATATATACATACACTAATGTATAAAAAATCTAATTATAAATGAACTAAGTTATGCAAATTGAAAATTGAAAAGAAAACAGAATGGAGTCCATTAGCTTCTAAAGACTAAAGAATTATTAGATCAAGCTACTAGTCCATTCATTACTGCAACTTTTTTCATGACCCCGCGGCTAGCCACACTTCCACTAAGCTGAGAAATCACTCGACATTGCTGTAACCTTTTCTTTGACTGTATCTACGTCACGCAAGAATGAGTATGCTTGTATGCATGTATACAAGAAGTATGCATGATTATGTATGTATGCATGCTGCATATGTATGAATGCATGCATATGTGCATGATATGCAGCCTGCATGCATGACTTCATATATCCATTAATATATGTATGTATCTAGTTGTGATCCACCTTTACGGAACCTTAACCCACCAACTACCTTGGTTAGGCTCATCAGGAGTCTCGCCTTCACCTGATTCTGTTCCTATGTCCCCAGTGATGACATGTAAGAACTTGTACAGGTTAACCAGTTCTGGAAGATATATGAGAATGAAGGGAAATAAAAAGCATGATTAATATTGAAAACTATGAATGCTAAAAAATAACGTGCATAATAGCTCACGAAAACTGAAATTTACTTTTTTTTTTGAAACAAGTTTAATACTGCAATTAGAGTCTACTTAAATAAAATGCGGAAAACAAATGAAGATAAGAGAAAAATAGCACAAGTGTTTGAGTCAATTACAGCATCCCCCTTAGCAGAAATGGTAACAGTTGGACAATAGATATTTTCTCGAGTGGTTAGAATCACTAAAGCATAATAGAAAATAAAAGCGCAACAAACATACCTGAAAAAGATAATTTGTTCAGGCTTTATTTTTCAAAAGCTTGTATTTAAATCTATCAGAATGTCTCTGTGGTTTAGAATTACATGTATCAGTTATTGAAACAAGTGAAATATTAGATGGAAGGGAAGCAGTTTATTTAATCAGTGTCTCATCGGATAATGCCATCATCATCATCAAAGCCTGCTAGCTTGAATAAAGAATCCATCACTCATCTTAGGACTTTAGATTCTTACACAAACCATATACCGGTAAACAGAAGCATTCTGATGTGAATCTACAACTGACTACAATAAAAAAATAACAACAAACCTCAATGATCAAAAAGTGTAGAATAAGAAAATCTCAATAAACATACAGACGGGTAAAAAAACCTATTGCATTAGCATAGGCATAGAAGAAAGATATCAACAGATAATGAGTATGATCCAATGGCAATTGGTCAAAGAGCTAGAACGCGCATCAGTCACATGATAGTTCATCTTCATAAATTTTCTTTAAATTAAAAATTCAAACAAACCTAGGAATTGATAGGCCACTATGAACTAAAAAAATTTGTGTTCCTAGATATGCGTTCTGGAAGACAACGAACCAAACAAAAATAAGTGAAAACCAAGGGACCTTTTTCATGCATGCATATCACTCGACACAGCTGCAAACTTTTTGGTGTGTGTGGGCAGGTGTGTGCGTGTGTCCGTGTGTACGCACGTATGACGGCGTTATGCACACTCCGAACATCTTCAACTAGTTGAGAAGTTGAAACAAAGCTTCAGGAGAGAATGACTGTTTCAAGCAATGTAAGTGCCCTTTATAATGTCTGATCATACTTATGAACTACCAATAGTTCTATACATTTCGCTGGCATTGAAGTGCAACAACTATGATGCTGGTCCTATGTTTCAAGCATCTGGTGGTTCCAGCAGTTCCTGGGTTTGTCTAAGTTTTACTTTAAAGAAAATTTATGAAGATGAATTATCATGTGAATGATGCGCGTTTTAGCTCTTTGACCAATTGCTATTGGGTCATACTCATTATCTGTTGATATCTTTCTTCTGTGCCTATGCTAATGCAATAGGTTTTTTTACCCGTCTGTATGTTTATTGAGATTTTCTTATTCTACACTTTCGATCATTGAGGTTTGTTGTTATTTTTTATTGTAGTCAGTTGTAGATTCACATCAGAATGCTTCTGTTTACCGGTATATAGTTTGTGTAAGAATCTAAAGTCCTAAGATGAGTGATGGATTCTTTATTCAAGCCAACAGGCTTTGATGATGATGATGACATTATCCGATGAGGCACTTGGTTAAATAAACTGCTTCCCTTCCATCTAATATTTCACTTGTTTCAGTAATTGATACATGTAGTTCTAAACCACAAAGATCTTCTGATAGATTTAAATACAAGCTTTTGAAAAATGAAGCCTAAACAAATTATCTTTTTCAGGTATGTTTGTTACTCTTTTATTTTCTATTATGCTTTAGTGATTCTAACCACTCGAGAAAGTATCTATTGTCCAACTGTTACTATTTCTGCTAAGGGGGATGCTGTAATTGACTCAAACACTTGTGCTATTTACTTTTGAAATTGCTTTTCCAATAATATTTACTAATTTTTTTTCATTTGATAATAATCTTAAACAACCTTTTTATTTATTTGTTTTTTTTTTTGGGTAATGTGAACATGTATCTTGACTTTATCATTTCAGGCCCATTAGGGTAGAGCAACTTATTCCTGAGGATCTGAGGAACCACGTGCAATTGAGTGGCTTGGCAATGTCCATGTTATATATGTTGTTGCTGAGTTTATATTATGGTGTTTATCTATACTATCTAATTTTGTATATGTTTTGAGCATCTCCAATGTTTTCTTGCATACTTCATTCAGCTATGTTCGTCGGTGTCTCTTCAAAAGATATACAAAAGTGTTATCCACACTCCGAACATCTTCAACTCGTTGAGAAGTCGAAACAAAGCTTCTGGAGAGAATGACAGTTTCAAGCAATGTAAGTGCCCTATATAATGTCTGATCATACTTGTGAACTACCAATAGTTCCATTCATTTCGCAGGCATTGAAGTGTAACAACTATGATTCTGGTCCTATGTTTTAAGCATTTGGTGGTTCTAGCAGCATACAATTTACGCAGGTTGATGGCCGTGTGCTACAAGCACCAAAGGTTTTGCTTGTATCCTTTTGTCTGCACGTTAATTTTGTAGATGCTTATGATAAGGTGTTAAAGTACCACCCTTGTCTCTTATTGCTTAATGTCGTTCTTTATTCTTTTGCTACAATTGAAAGTCGGCAATGGGGATGAGCAATGGGAAGTGGGGTTTCAATAACATTTTCAGCAGAAGGTGCGCAGATAAATTCAAAGCCTGCTGTTCTGCCTTTTAGGTGAGAGCTAAAATTATTATATTTATGGTTCTCTTTTTTATATGGATCTTGCCTAACTGTGTTTTGTTTATAATGCTTAAAATTCCTGTAATATACAGGACCGGGAGCGAAAGTGTCTCTGATTTTGGAATTGTTGCACTGTATTGCACCACAGAGTTAATGACCAATATCTTGCTAATATTCCACATGGAACTCCCTGTCTTGCTACTATTTTAGGTCTTGATAAGCTCTGGAGATCTTCCCCTCAACACACCTTTGGTACATGTTGATGAGCACAGCATCCTTAGAACAAGAAACTTCTAAAGTGGGAACAGGATCAGGTGATGATCAGGCTCCTAATGAGCCAAACAGAGATATTGGTTGCTGAAGGCACTGTAAAGGTGGAGCAGAACTAGACACACATTGGTTGAGTAATGGAGGAGCACAGCTACAAGCACACGTGTGCGCGCGTGAACACACCGCAAATGCATGCATGCAAATGTACATACATGCAAACATACATTGCAAACACATACATACATACATGCATACATACATTCATGCATGCATCACATACATACATACATACATGCATACATACATTGCAAACACATACATACATACATCACATCACATCACATGCATGCACACATACATACATACATGCATACATACATTCATGCATGCATCACATACATACATACATGCAAACATACATTGCAAACACATACATACATTTACTACACTGCATAAATGCGTGAATACATCCATACATATATATACTTACATTCATACGTGCATCAGATATATCACAGATATACATTTTATGCGTACACACGCATACATGCAAACATACATACATCACATCACATCACATGCATGCACACGTCATACATACAAACACGCATACATACATTCATGCATGCATCACATACATACATACATACATACATACATACATGCATGCATAACACACATACATACATACATACATACATGCATACATACATAAATACATGCATACATACATGCATACATACATACATACATACATACATACATGCATACATACATACATACATACATACATACATACATACATACATACATACATACATACATACATACATACATACATACATACATACATACATACATACATACATACATACATACATACATACATACATACATACATACATACATACATACATACATACATACATACATACATACATACATACATACATACATACATACATACATACATACATACATACATACATACATACATACATACATACATACATACATACATACATACATACATACATACATACATACATACATACATACATACATACATACATACATACATACATACATACATACATACATACATACATACATACATACATACATACATACATACATACATACATACATACATACATACATACATACATACATACATACATACATACATACATACATACATACATACATACATACATACATACATACATACATACATACATACATACATACATACATACATACATACATACATACATACATACATACATACATACATACATACATACATACATACATACATTGCAAACACATACATACATACATACATACATACATACATACATACATACATACATACATACATACATACATACATACATACATACATACATACATACATACATACATACATACATACATACATACATACATACATACATACATACATACATACATACATACATACATACATACATACATACATACATACATACATACATACATACATACATACATACATACATACATACATACATACATACATACATACATACATACATACATACATACATACATACATACATACATACATACATACATACATACATACATACATACATACATACATACATACATACATACATACATACATACATACATACATACATACATACATACATACATACATACATACATACATACATACATACATACATACATACATACATACATACATACATACATACATACATACATACATACATACATACATACATACATACATACATACATACATACATACATACATACATACATACATACATACATACATACATACATACATACATACATACATACATACATACATACATACATACATACATACATACATACATACATACATACATACATACATACATACATACATACATACATACATACATACATACATACATACATACATACATACATACATACATACATACATACATACATACATACATACATACATACATACATACATACATACATACATACATACATACATACATACATACATACATACATACATACATACATACATTGCAAACACATACATACATACATACATACATACATACATACATACATACATACATACATTGCAAACACATACATACATACATACATACATACATTGCAAACACATACATACATACATACATACATACATACATACATACATACATACATACATACATTGCAAACACATACATACATACATACATACATACATACATACATACATACATACATACATACATACATACATACATACATACATACATACATACATACATACATACATACATACATACATACATACATACATACATACATACATACATACATACATACATACATACATACATACATACATACATACATACATACATACATACATACATACATACATACATACATACATACATACATACATACATTGCAAATTCACATCGTAATGCTTCGCACCTAAGATATGGTTTGTGTAAGAATCTAAAGTCCTAAGATGAGTGATGGATTCTTTATTCAAGCAGCGTGCTTTGATGATGATGATGGCATTATCCGATGAGACACTTGATTAAATAAACCGCCTTCCATCTAATATTTCACTTGTTTCAATAACTGATACATGTAATTCTAAACCACAGAGACATTGATGAGGACATCTCGACGCGCCCACGGGACTTTCACAGAGTTTATCAGTAGAGACGCCGAAGTTTCAAATTTCTACAATGGGTCCACGCGATATGGTTTTGATTTAGCAGCCGCCGATTTAGCTTTGATTTGACGTTGTTTTCTGATTTGGTAGATTAGATTTGAATTTTGAATTTCTGTTTTTATTTGGTAGTTATTTATTTGGTAGATTTGTGAGAGATTTGATTTTGTAATTGTAGGCATAAAAAATTGCTTGTCAATACCCGAGCAAGACTCGTAACGGTGGGTTGACAACCGACCATCCATTCGACAAACCGACGCCGCATAACGCTGCAGCGAGCCGATGAACTCATGAAGTGGGTCACAAGGCGCATTTAATCAACGAGGCTACGGTTATGGAATGAATCCAACAAGCAAAGCTTCAACGAGATCGATCGGATTCAAACGCTAACGAGATCGGATTTGAACATCGACCCATCGCCACTTAAACCGCTGACGGATGAAACCAATCAAGTGAACCAAGCGGACTCATAACGACAATGACAAGATCGGAACTAACGCCGCTGAAAAGTCCGAGAAACCAAACCAAACCGAAGAGCCAAGCGGCTCGTCAAAACCCGACATCGTTTGGTCCGGCCAATGGTCGGACTATTTCGTGTCCGCAAGGTCGACACCATAGTCCACGGACACCATTTCGGTCCCCCGCCAACAAACCCCCTCTCCCTCTTGTTTTCCTATAAATAGCGTGCCCGCTTGGGCCGGATTTTTGGAGATTGATTTTCTCGATATTCTTGAGAGAGCCCTCATGAGATCCACGAGCCGCCGACGACACTCCGGAAGCACCGGCCAGCACGCATGCATCTACAAACCGCTGGTAAGCCGAACTCGGTCGGCTACAGACGGCCTGGATTTCTCCTAGTAGATCTCACCCGCCCGGCGATCCTCTCCTTCGCGGAGGCGATCCCCGGCGCATCCTCTCCTTCGCGGAGTGTGATCCTCAAAAGCGCCGCTTCCTTCGCGGAAACGAGCCCCTTCACGCCTCAGAGTTCCGTAATCCGGTTTCCACTGATCGGAATTGCGCTGTGGTCCACTGACGAATAAAAGTCCCCTGCACGCAAAGAACCTGACGCAAGCCGGTGATCCCGTAAAATAGAGATCCTCGTGTTTGTTCACAAAAGGAAGAAGTTGTAATTTTGTTTTCATTGTACGCCTAAAATAAAAGGCATTTCTTTTGTTTTGAATTTTATTGTAGGCCAACGGCCGTAAACAAGTTCAAACGAGCAATGAATAACAAGTCTACTTTTACCGCAACAAGGCATAACCACAAGCTGGAGCCAACGGCTTCAAAGAAAGGAGCCTGCCAGAATGCAACCGGGATCCGTGATCCCTGGCCATTGAGGAGGTCGAAGTTCGAAGTTCGACCAAAAGAAGTACGAGGAGTACCTCTTCCTCGCCCGCATCCACCCCCGCAAGTCCAAGATGGTCTCCGCCGCAAGGAAGACCCAATCGGCCTCGGGGATGAGGCGAAAATCCACCACCACCGCCGCCGACTACAGCGACGGTGGTTCTCCCGCCCTAACAACGCCAAATCTTCAACCCCTATCTCAAGTAGGGTCGATTCCGCCAATGGCGCTGTGACTCTCCAAGAGAGCCCGCCGAGGCGACGCCAACGCCGGCAAAACAAGCCCAGCGAAAGAATCAATGGATGGGGTTCGCTATGAAGCGGATCTAAGATCCGTGTTAGCTCGAGGTTGAAGTTCGAGATTGTAGCCGACTTCTACAGCCGGGCGACAAATGAATGGGTCCAAGTCAAACGGAACCGCTCTACGCTTCGTGAGCTGATCCGAAGCGCCACAAGACTCGCAAGCACGGCTTTGGTGCAACAAGCCCGCAAGTTGAAGGAGGCGCCAAGAAGTCGCCAACAAATCGGTTAGTTTGAAACCCAAGTCCGCCGGCTTCAACTCCGACTAACCCAAAGATTCAAGCATAGCTCGCCAAGAAGCAACCGTGCTCAAATCGAAATTGTGAGCACCTCAACAAAGGTGGTGTTGGCGCCAAAGTTACCTCCCGTGCCCGTGACTTGAACTCCCTGGCGGTTAACTCCGCCGCGCACGCCAGGCTTACCATCAAGGATCGCCTGGTCCGCTTAAAGGAATCGGTCACTCCTAATACAGGGTAGCACCCACAAAGACAAGAAGATTCCTACGGCTTTGCATACCGGATTAAAAATCAAGTCCGAGAGTCCCCAAACTTCATGCTCACATAAGCGAAGTCAAGGCGAAGTTACTTTCGGTAGTTTTGACCATTCTGAAGGAGACGCCGCCGCCCGATGACGACGACGCTATACCCGAGATCACACCAACCTACTCAGATTGCTCCCAGACACACACCAACGAGCCGCACTCACCGTAAGGGTACGAAAATCTCGGGATTCCCCTAAATTGACGCAGCCATGCTTGTGCTCCAAGCTCATCAAGACGGTATTCTGAGTGTAATTGTTGTCGAGGAACTCCAAAGAGTCTCGGCTTCGAGACTTAGCACCAACACGCCAAAACCTAGGTCAAGGAGATTCCAGAAGGACGGGCCCCGAGAAAATGAATTGCCGAGGTCACTAATAATATGATCGGCAAAGAACCATCGCCAAAGGCTATTCCCGCGATCACAAATCCAAGCTAACTCGCTTGCGGTCCCGACTATTCGACGGTCCACCACGATAAGCTCTTGAGAGGGCTACCTTCGAGGATGAAGTATCGACGGATCGGCAATGGCATCCGACAATACAGCCTTCTAGTGATGGACACCAGCTTTTATGATCAGCATGCATCGTGGCCAAGATGCCGGATGAAGCGCTGAATAAGCAACGGAAAACTTCAAACTAGAGATGGAGTTGGCCATGCACGATGAGAGAAATGCATGACCAATGATCCAAGCCTTAACAAAGCATCGAGGGGAATCAAGTCAACACATCGACGTTGATCAAGATGACAATGACTCGCATCGAGGAAGCACCGTAAGATGATAACCCTCCCAACCACGCCACTGCTGCTCATGAGAACGAAGATTAAAGACCTCGAAGCAAAATTAACTCGCTGATTTCACCAAGAGGTGAAGAAGACGTATCCCTTGCCCATACCCGAGGGGTGGGAATCAATCCCATACCCTTCAAAGTTTAACTTAATAAACTTTACACCGCTTGATCGCAAGGGTTCCCCGACGCAACACTTGATTTACTTCAAGTCGCACTGGGTTATTTCGCAATGAGCCCCCGATGGTTCGGTCATTCGCTGGCACCCTTCGTGGAGCCGCTTTGATTGGTACCGCCTTAAACAGGGAGCATCAACAATGGGACGATATGGAGTCCTTGTTTCTCCAACTTCTTTGATGACGATACCGAGGTATCCATTGGAACATTACCGACGAAGCGTAAGAATGGAGAAACGGTGGATACTTTTGTCGTTTATTCCGCAACAAGGCGATGAACCGCCGAGATCCGATAACAGGAGTTCATCCTCCGCACTGCCACGTAATTTGTCGATAGACGCGCTCAAGCAATGGGGACGCACCATCCGTAACGGGAAGGACTTGAAAGTTCGTGGAGAGCAAGTCAAAGGTTCCTTAAAAGGAAGAAAGCGAAAGAGGCCACGGCTTAATTTAACACCAACAAACGTAATTTTGTGCCACGCAAAGGTAAAGCGCCAAAGAAAGTCTCAGACGCTTAATCAAACGCTCAATCAAGAACCACAAAGTTAGCCGCGAATAAATAAGGCGCCACGCTAATCGCAGCCTCAATGGCGCCAAAGAAACTCGTAATCAAAACCTTCGTTCGAGATTCCCAAGACTTACTCGTTCAAAGATGAGGAAGTCCCGGGCATTTTCAAGTACCTTCTGGAAAATAACAAAATCCAGTTGCCCCCAATTGTAAACCAAGAGGAGGCAAACAGGGTTACAGATCCTGGCATCGCGGCCTACCACGTGCGGTACATCATCCTACAAAGTTCTGCTACCATCTCAGAGATAAGATTCAAGCCTTGATCGATGTTGGAGTCATCACTCCAAAACCTTCTAAAGAGAAGAAGGTGGGGCTAATGCGCCTCTATAAACTTCGATCGCCTTTGATTGGTTTCAACCAACCCCAATTGTGAAGGTAGGAATGAAGATGGTGAATGAAGATCCTCACGGAGAAGGGGCTCGCATCAGCATACCCACAAAGAACGGAGAAATCTTTGGTCCACCCCGACTTGCTCAAGACGATCAAGGACTACATCCTCGCCAAAAGAAGTCCAAGGAAAAGGCAAACTATGCCATGTTGCTTCAAAGAATTCCGCAGAAGGATGATGAAGTCTTTGCCACAAGGAGTGGACACCTATCACGCTACAATATCCGGAGACCCCGTGATCCAAACGCCAAGACGCCGCCGAATCGGGTGGCTACTTAATCCTCTCACTCGTGCAGAAAGGGCACAACGTGACGATCGCCAAAGAAAAAGCAACGGGCAAAGGAGAAACAACCGGGTCCAGAAGCTCAATTCCCCGGCAGCCCGATTCAATCGCCTGACAGGAGGGATAGACCGAACATCGAGCTCTCCATACCGCTTTTGACGCCATGGCCCGCTTGGCAAACATCCCCGTAATAACTTCTACGAAGGTTCGATTGTCAAAGGAAACCCGAAGCTCTACAAGAAGCTCGGGCCGACTCGAGGTGTTTCTCAGATCAAACCGATTCGAAGAATTCGACAAAGAATGCAACTTTATAAAGACTTGCCCCGATCACCTTTACAAAGGAGGATATGCGCACTCAAGAATTCCAAGCACGATAGGCCGCTATACTTTAATGTATATCGTTCTAGCGAAGTCAATCGGATCCAAGTCGATCCGGTTCCACAAGGAGCATCATGCCCTCGCTTTATGTATCATCTTGAATCCCTCGCCAAGAAGTCGGCCAATCGGCACAATGATATACGGATTTAACACAGCCGGTCTCACTTGGTAAAATTCGGATTAAATGCCAAATGGGGACTTAAAGTCCAAGTCACTTGCTACGGATTGACGCAGACTTCCTATAATTTATTGTCATTCGGCCTCGATCCACAATAACGCTATAGTCCCATCCACTTTCATCGTCTCAAGTATGTAGACACAAATAATGAGGTCAAGACGGTCGCGACAAACAACCGCTAAGGGATGGAGAATTATTTCATCGATTCTCTCCTCTACGTAATGAGTCCAAATCAATCATCGCCCAAGGCACGGATACGTGAAGAAGCCGATACCGGCCGGGCTTGGTTATAGTGGAGGTTTTGTTTTAAATAACATTGTACCCCTTGTAATCAATCTTGACGAGGAAGAATCGTCAGATGAACATTGTAATTGGCAAATTGCCGATGAATCAATAAATGACGATTTAAAGTATCCTTTGTCTTTGAATGATGCGATGACAGGTTTATATAACAATCCGGAGTTGCACCTACCAACTCGGTCATCTTGCTTTATACAAAAGCAATTCCGAGACTCCTTTGGGGCAACACTCGCCATCCCGCAAAGATCGAAAGTATTGAAAAGACTTGGTTTACTAAAAGGAGATGCGCTCCAACCCTAATCATTTCTTAGAAGAAGATGAAGATGATAATGGGCCTATCCTCCACACATGCAGATATAGTCCAGAAACACTAGGTATCATGAAGAAGTGGGGGTACGACTTGACACGAGGGGAAGGTCTATGTTTCGGACGAGGTCCTCGAATCCCTCCTAAAGCGGCATATGTCCCAAAAGGGAAGCCAGATAACTACTACGCATTTAGACGAGGATTGGGATATAAATCCTCCTCAGAAGATGAATGCTCGTGGATGATCGACGACCATTTACCTGATGAAGAAGACAGATACTGCCCGATTCTTCGGTTTGGGATTCTCGACACTAGCCTCTGAGAAGCTTTCAAAGCTTTGATGTCAAATATGGCTACGATCGATCCTCGCTACTATGGAGAATGATGAAGAAATGCCAACATGGGAAGACCCATGGATCCATCAACTCGAGAGCAGCTTTGGGGATAGATTCAACAAAGAGAACCCCCACTAAGGACGAGGTAGTCCAAGTTAACATGGGTGACGAGGAACGCCCTAAGCTCATAAACGCCGCAATAGTCTTCCTCTAAGAGAAGGAAGAGCTGATTGCCCTAATCAGGAATACATCGACGGTTTGCTTGGAGCTATGAGGACATGCCGTGACTCGACCCTAACGCGGGCGCACTCATCACCTCAACATCAAAGTGGATGTCAAACCCGCCAAGCAATCGCGAAGACGGTTTCGGCCCACAAATATTGCAAGCAATCGCTGACGAAGTAAAGAAACTCATAGAATCGGATTCATCGAGGAAATTCAACATCCGTGACAGTGGCTAATATAGTCCCAGCCATGAAGAAGAATGGTTCGATTAGGATCGGTTTTACTACGAGACCAACACCGCTGCCCGAAGATGACTTTCCTCTTCCAATCACCGATGTCATAGTCGACAACACGTGTGGATTTGAAAGAATGTCGCTCATGGATGGTTTCTCTGTTACAATCAAATCAAGATGCACCCCGATGATGCTAAGCACACAAAGATTCGTAACGCTTATCGTATATATTGCTACACGGCCATGCCGCTCGCCTCAAAATGCCGGCCACATATCACGAAAGCAATGACTAAGATTTTCCAGATTATCTCCTAAAACGGTCAATGCTACGCCGATAACTTAGTCGTAAAAGCCGCGGATGAGGAGATCACATTAAAGATCTTAGAACCGATTTGAGCTCATGCGACTCATCAACTAAAGATGAACCCCCGCTAAATCCTTCGATGTCCAAGGTAAGTCTTTGTCGCCACCGACAAAGGAATCCACGCCGATCCCGACAAAGTGAAGGTAATTCAAGAGTTGCAACCTCCAAGAAATCCGAGAGAACTCGGGTTACAAGGGCGACATGTGACATCCGACGGTTCATATCGAACCTATCCGAAGTGCCAACCATTCTCTAAATTGAACAAGAAGGGCGGTCGCTTATTTGGGACGACGTCCGCCGAAGCCGCTTGAAGAGATCAAATCAGATTCGCTAAACCCTCCTCTTGCCGCGACCGCTAGCCGGAAAACCGCTCGATCTACGCCAAGGCAACGGATCACTGCTAGTTCTTTTACCAGACGACGCATAGCCGTCACGCAATGTGCAAGGTATTACCCGAGTCAACATTGGTCGGCCGAAGTCTCGATACCCAATGGTCGAAGCAAGGTTTTGCATTAGTGTTCGCGATTCAAAAATGCGACACTATTTAGTAGGACGACGATTTATGTTATCTCTAACGAACCGTCCGAATATTTATGACCCACCGCCTCGATGAGTTGGCGCTTAGCTTAAATGGGCCTTGCTCTTGTCCCAATACGACTTGTATTTCAAACAACGTAAGTCACCAAAGGACAAGCGATTTGTGATCTCTTGGTCGCCACCGACAACGGATGCGCTTGAGCTATATGATGATCTTCCTGATGAAGTTCGTGAAGTCAACACTACGCCGCACCAACAAATATGGCGATTGTATTTTGATGGAGCTTCGGCCACCAATGTATGAAAATTCCTGATGTTCTAAAATCTCCACCGAGTCGGAGTTGTCTTGATTTCCGAAATCATGTCATGCCCCGTGCTTATTCACTCATCAACCTCGCTCCAATAACGAGTCAATACAACGCTACTTATCGGACTTAGCTTCGCCAAAGAGCCGGGGTCAATATCTCGCTGCATGGAGATTCACAACCGATAGTTAAGGTTCGTGGTGACTACGGTCGAACTGATCTAATCCCCTATCATCGATAGCCGTTGAAATGGCGCACTCATTCAAGAATTCTTCATCGAATATATCCCACGCCCAAAACGCCATGCATGCACTAGCGGGCAAGTAATCGGTCGTTAGCACAACCTTCCGAGACCGAGCAACTAGTTACGGCCAGACTCACCAACTCTTCGCACTCATTATAACATGAGGCACAAGAAGGTAAGGGGTAGTTACCAAAGAAGTACATGCAACCCAAACCAAGTTGGAGCCCCGAGATTGGCGCTTCCTATCATCGACACGCCTTACATGGTATTCTACCGTAAGACGGAAGGAGAGAGAGTCAATCCGCCAAGAGCTCCAAGATTCTTTACCATTACCGACCCGATGTTATATCACGGGTACGATGGTCTTTACTCCGATGCCTTTCAAACAAGGAGGCAGAGGTCCTTCGAAGCTACCGGTGAATGCGTGGCGACACCGCTCCAAGCTCTACGAGCGAATCAGAGAATGGGCTACTTTGGCCCACGATGATTAATGACGCAATGAGCACGCCGAAATGCCACGCTGGTCACCCACGAAATTATATGCATCTCCGAAAGCTTGCATCCTTCGCCACATCCCGCCATTCGAGACATGGGGAATGGACATCGAGGGTCCCATTTTTCCTCCGCCAAAGGCGATCGGTTTATTCTAGCGATCACCGACATTTCTCCGTGGGCGTATAATCCCGCTAAAAGAAGTCAAGGCGAAGTACCGCCATCAGTTTATCAAACACCATGTCATCTATCGACATGGTGTTCGGGCGGATCGCATGACAACGGTCCCCAATTCATCGCAATTCTTCATCGTTTTAAAAGTTCAAGATACAAGATGTCTCGCCGACAAACTTATAATCCGCAAAGAAATGGATTAGCCGAGGCGCTCAACAAGACGATTATCAAGATTTTGTCAAACTTGTGAAGAATAACAAGCAGACCGGACGATAAACTCTGAGAAGCACTCGGGCATATCGACAACAGACGCGCACGCCAACAGAGCCACCCCGCATCTCGGTTTACGGATGTGAAGCAATTCTCCGCTAGAAATCCAGATTCGCCACGCCGCCTTGCAAATGTAGATGACGACCAAGAACAACATCAAAACGCCTCAAGAGCTTGAGATGTTAGATGAGAAGCTTGGAGGCTCAACAATGCATTGAGTTCTATCAAGCTAGATGTCGAGGGCTTTCAACAAGAAAGTTCGACAGAGAACCTTTAAGGAGGGAGATCTCGCCCTCGCCGCTAGCGACCGATAATCCTCACCTCCAAAAAGAAAGGTAAATTCAACCCAATGGGAAGGACTGCTCATAATAGACACGCCTATTCAAACGGTGCATATCGCCTTATCACACGTAATGGCGACCGCAATTAATGCCGATAAATGGAAAGTTTCAAAAGTATTATCCTTAATACATTCAGATAACCCATTTTGATGGGAAGTTCCTCGAGAATATCTCACTCATTTTCATGAGGATAACCCTAAATTATTGAGTTTTCTCCAAAATTCTCTCACCGATCAAATTCATTGATCTGGGCCCACTAAAAATCTCCCCGTCCAACCACCAAGAAATTCCCTCTCGATTCCTTCCACCTAACGAGAGGTCCACTTTCAAATTCTCGTTAGCAATCCTACAAAAGAGAAAGCTATCCATACCCTTCCTAGATTCTGAGTGGAGATCCCACTCTTAGTTTCTCATCTGAAATAGAATACATTCTCCCTTTCCCACCTTCACCGAGATAGGACACATCCTTCCTCTTCAAGCAAGAGATAGAATACATTCTTCCTCTCTTGTCTTAGATTCTGAGTGGAGATCCCACTCTTAGTTTCATCTTTCAAGATTCTCAAGATGGAGATCCCATTTTCAGCCTCTTTCACTGAAACAGACAAAAATCCTTCCTTTCCAAAGACCCTGAGATAGGAGACAAGATCCTCCTTCCTCTCCATCAATAAGAGATAGGATACAAAACCTTCCTCTCTTGTCTTAGATTCTGAGTGGAGATCCCACTCTTAGTTTCTCATCTGAAATAGAATACATTCTTCCTTTCCCACATTTCACTCTGAGATAGAATACATTCTTCCTCTCCGTAATCAAGAGATAGGATACAAAACCTTCCTCTCTTGTTCATCCTCACCCTGAGATAGAGACAAGATCCTCCTTCCTTCCATCTAGGAGACAAGATCCTCCTTCCTCTCCACTTTCGAAATAGAATACATTCTTCCTTTCCCACCTCAATCAATCTTAATCCGTTCAACCTTTCTCCGTCAAAAGAAGGGGCCAATATTCATCTTGGGGTATTTTATCCCAAGCCTAAGAAGGATAAAGCCAACGCCACACGCTGTCGGGTTTAGTCTTTCTCCGATTGAAGAAGACACCGTGAGTTCGATTCTCGGGGCATTTTATCCCAAGCCTAAGAAGGATAAAGCCAACGCTTCACACGCTGCTGTCGGGTTTAGTCTTTCTCCGATTGAAGAAGACACCGAAGTTCGACTCGGGCATTTTATCCCAAGCCTAAGAAGGATAAAGCCAACGCCACACGCTGCCGTTTAGTCTTTCTCCGATTGAAGAAGACACCGAAGTTCGACTCGGGCATTTTATCCCAAGCCTAAGAAGGATAAAGCCAACGCCACACGCTGCTGTCGTTTAGTCTTTCTCCGATTGAAGAAGACACCGAAGTTCGACTCGGGCATTTTATCCCAAGCCTAAGAAGGATAAAGCCAACGCCACACGCTGCCGTAGTCTATTCCCGATAAAAGACGGCTTCACGATTCAACATCGTAGCATTAAGTCTAAGAGAGTTTCATTCTTTAGCACAACGCTGTGTGGAACGGATTTAGATAATCCACATGCTAGCCCAACTCAAACGGTAGTTGGTAAAGGCTCATCAAACCCGCTGAAGGTCGGGGTCAGCTAATAACCCTAAAGTCAACGCTTTACACACGCTGTCGGTGGTCTCTTTGTCCAAAAGAGTACCAAGTCTATGTATTCAATATCATAGCAATAAGACTAGAAGAGTTTCATTCTTTTAGCATAACGCCACGCATGAACGGGTTTGGACAATCCGCACGCCAGCCCAATTCAAACGGTAGTTGGTAAAGGCTAATCAAACCGCTGATGGTCGAGGGTTTGCCAAAAATCTGTAGGTATTATGGTTAATTATTTCTCGACTAAATAAAAGAATCATAATAAAGCATAAAAGAGGATGGAAATATGTTTTATTGATAAAAGATCGGTTACACAAATTTTCTAAACGCCAAATTTGTGACAAAGAAATTTGTCGCTTTAATCCGTATACTTTGTTGAGGAAAGCTTGTCGGTTCCTCCCAAGCTCGCCCCGAAAGTCTCCTCGCCGCTATTAAGGGTCTTTGAGGTTTCTCCTCGACTTCACTTCCGCTTTGAAAACTCAAGCTTCTGACATGATCAGAAGAGTCTCTTCCTTATTGGCCTTCGCCGCCTTCAAGATGATCGACTCACCGAAGTTCCTGCTCGAGCTCTACTATTCTCGCTTCCAAAGAAGAACACAAGATTGAAAATGCTCCACTGAAGACGGCTTCGTGACAGCAGCCTCCAAAAGACGACCCGATCTTGCCGTGATCCAACTTCGAGTCCAAGAATGACGCCAGCATCACGCCAGCCAGCGAGCCTGCCTCGCTCTCTATATATGAGGGGAGCTCCGGCCGCCTCAAAGTCTTGCGTGACTTTGAGCTTAACCTCCGTGATGATCGAGATCCTCAAGAATAGCTCGGGCCAACTCAATAACCCGCCAGATCGAAGTTACCCTAGGATCGAGGAATGGCCTAACCGACTAAGAGAAAGCCCGGTACCGAAGTGTGTCTACCACTATGGCCAATACGAAAAGAACGAACTAATTTCCACCCGGATAATAAGCCGAGATGGATCGCCGCCGACATCAAAGCTCTCACTAAGTCATGAAGAGTCGCGGACAGCCCCGCGAAAGGAAGAAAAGGGTTAAAACCCCCAAAACAAAATCAACATGAGTATTGGCAACGAAGAGATCATACCAGAGCCAGCCTCTTGCCCTAATGAAACCGGCGAAACGCAAGCAATAGCCGCAGATCGACAGCCTCAATCGGTATCTCAACCCGCACGTCCGACATATCGACGCTGCATGAAGCCGACTCGAGGATAGCACCTCAATATCACCGTGACGAAGCCCTCTATCAAACGGGAGACATTTTCAATCATAGACGTACTATTTAAAATTGAATAGTCCTATGATTATCAGGGAGGGGAGGTTTACCTTCAAAGGAATCTGCTTCGATATCCCTAGGGATTCCTAACTCAAGCTCAGTATCGCCAGGAGGAGGAGCCGCCTCGGTAAATCAAGATCAAATCCTCGAACTCCTCCATCGAAAAAGCTGGCATAAGAGTGTGAAGTATAGATGAGAACTGCAGGGAAACAAATTTCATGTCTTTGCAAGTAATGTACGGGTAGAAAAATACCAATATTAGACGAACCCGGATTTTCCAATCCTGGTCCTATGTTGGCACTCGGCCTTCCGGCCCATAGTCCGAAAGTACTTGCTCCACAAAGCTGGACGCGGCAAAGTCAGGGAAGGGAAAATCCGAATTGACATCCCCACCAAATTCTCCTGCACAGGAGGAAATCGTGAGATTCATAAAAGAGCCGGATAATCATAAGGTTATGGGTTAGCCAAACATTACCCCCATCACCGGCAGAGTCTTCGCTTGTCGAATCCAGGTTAATGGTCTGAGAGGCAGGGCGAGATCTATGGACAAGCCTCTTTCGCTTAAGAGGAACTCCATTATGAGTTTGTCCCCATCGCAAGGGCGGACCGCATCCCTGTCCAGTACGCCTGAAAAGATAGATCAGAGTCAGACTAGGATACTATCGAGGGGAATAATAAGAGTAAAGGAGAGAGTACCAGAGTCCTCTTCATGAGTTACAATCTCCTCCTGGTCATCTCTCAAGTATCGCCTACTGAATCGAATTTCCCCATCGACTTGCTCGATTCGCGGCACGGCGACGCTTCTTCGGGCTCGAGCGCTTCCCCAATGTACCGAGAAGGTCACCGAAGCCTCTTCACCTTCGGGCTGGGACTTCACAGAACGAAGTCCCCGGGCGCCAAAAGCCAACCGCAGATAAATATGTCGATCTAACTTGCGATCGCACTGGAGGCTAAACTTAGCATCGGTACAACCCGCTATACTCCACGCCCACGCCGACACCATCGATCAAACCGCCATAGTCCGAGCTCCCGCTCGTTCCCAACGTAAAGCCGGTCGTGAACCGAACCGACGAGCTAAACGAGAAGGGAAATAAGGCTCAATGTAGCACTCGCTTTCACTCGAGAAATAAGATAACCAGTCGGATGTTGGTCACCAATTAAAACACCAACGCCAAGTAAAGTCCGTTCATTTTATGTCTCTCCTCATCAATCAAGGCCTCCCCGATCGACCGGAGAACCGAGGAAAACACCTACGTAAGATCCAACCCTTGTGGATTTGGTACCGCCTCGCATCGCTAAAAATCCGCCTTGCCATTTACATTTCTAAAGATTGATAAAAGGGACGACGGATCCGCAAACTTCGCTGCCATCATGTCAGTCGATGAAGGACGAACCAGCCATCAAGTAGTACGCAGCTCCACCTTGACATGAGGAATCTCACCGACGGTTTGCTTTTCCTCCGAAAGTAAAGGCGGGCTATTTGATCTAAGTCCCCGATGAATGTTAGCCACCATCACCGAAGAAGAGACAGCCTTCTTATGAGCCACCGAATCGCAGGATAGAGTACCTCTAACGCAAAGCGCCGCTAGTCGACACCAAGATCACACATTTCTTCAACCGTGATGGCGAGGAAGCCGCTAAGAGAGTCATCTACGGATGCTTTTATCGCATGCCATAAGAAGGTCGAGAACTTGGTCCCTCGCTGAAAACCATACTCCGCACTACTCGGTATATGACTTAGCCGACTTTTCAATCAACTCATTAACCTCAAGGTAGAAGGAGCCACCACAAATCGCCATCGTAATCGCTCTCCGTGATGTTTGAACAAATAATTGGCGAATCGCTTCGTGCTTATAATCGACTTCCTTATCGACGGCTCTATCCGTATAGAGCAATGTGATAATGGCACGCGAGGTCCCACAGAGTGTCATAACGCCAGCAAAGTAGCCTTCACCGCCCAATTCACGCCGAAGGGAAATATTCCCGATAGAGCATCCTTCCCATAGGCAAACCCGAGACCCGGCATCTCGCAAAGCCACCCAAGTTCGCCATGCCCTAAGAATGTGTTCAATCAGATCATAAAGTTCGATAAAGCGAAGAAGTGGTTGGTACCGATCGAGCCCATACATGGTGGCACGAACAAAGAAGATATAAACCATTGCATCGGCGTCCTCGCCCCATCGGCCGAGAACGCGACTACCGACGAGTCCACCAAAGCTTATCCGCAGAATGAACCCACCAAGAACCTATGACCAGATGCCTGCGATCTCCGGCCCCAACAAGGCAAGGCGATTCTTCAAAGTCCGACCAAGACGAAATGCTCATCACGAGGCGAGAGTCCAGCCCCAATATACCGTGGTGCACCGATAACTCGCCTCGAGTGAACCAGAACCGACCGATGGGTGATAAACCCGCAATGAATGCCGCCACGCCTCGCCGCACCACGACATTTTCCGCGGCGACCGATGACGAACTCACCAAACAACGGTGCCGAGGAACCCAAGGGAGATATAAGAATCCACCATCATCCTTGTGCCCATTGCTCACTCTCAATGAAAGTCGATCCGGTCCTCGACGGAGTCGCCAAATAAATAGTCCGCCTTACCCAAAGGCCGAGAAGAACCAAGAATCTTCTCGAGTGGCGCCACCATCAACGACTCAACATAATGAAATTCCCCAAGTACCAATCGGGTCACCTCCGGCGATCCGGCCTAAACCGCTAAATAAGAATAGCGGGTCATCGAGGAGGAGAATCGGTCACCACGACGCCCGCCAACCGCATAAGGAAGCGCACTGCAGGGATACTCAACCGAAAAGATAAAATCGAATGAGTCAGCATCAAAGAAACATATATATAAGACGTTGAATTCATCTCACGAAATTCGTGAGATAGAGTCACGCCTTATAATGGGAAGATCAATCCCCAACACACTACGGATGAAATCGATAATATACCCCGCCACATAAAATAACGACGATTCTATCCATCCGATCGAGTGCCGAATCGCCCCCATCGCCGGCCGAATATAAGCGCCGACCCTCACAAAGGAGGAGTCGAGGTCGGCGAGCATCGATTCTCACAAAGGAGAAATCAAGGCTATATGGGCGCCGCCCCACCTAAGGAGGAATCAAGGCCATGCAATTTATAAATACAAGTTGTGAATGAGCAATTTAACATGAAAACCTCACCAAATAATGAGGGTGGCCATCGCGAGATCGGAGTGGACGGTCGGCTCTCTGAGCTGCGGATCTTCCGACGACATCGAAAACCGCAAAAGTACGACGAGAAGTCAAATACACAATTGAAAATCAACAAATAAAGTGTCGAAAAGAAGAGATTGACACCGATGGGCAAATCACCGACGAACGCCAATAATAACAAGCTGGCCAATAAAGAAATACCGGCTGGCTAGATACCGCATGCCGCGCCTCGAACTTCTGCGCCGGGCGCCGCTGCCTACCGACGCTCGTCAGCCCCAAATAAGACTCGTCCTCCTCTCCTCACGGTCCGCGTCACCTGCACGCACAAGAAAAAGAAAAAAAAAAGAGAGAAGAGAGAAAGAAAGAAAAAGAAAAGGGGTGTGCATATACCTCGTTGTTGGAGAAGAGATGAGACGGCAGAAGCTTAGAGGAAAACAAGAGAGAAAGAGCACAGGGAGGCCGGCCTAGGTCTCCTAATGGGCCCAAACCAATTCTAATTAGGACTCTAATCAGCCCTTAATTAGGAGTCCTAATTGGAACCTTATCCGGATGTCAAAACAAGTGCCAAATCAGTCCATTGATTGGCTCTTACCCTCCGCTATATTTGGAAAGATTCTCAAGATTTATTCTTAATAACACTCATGATAGCGCCGACGCCAATCAACGCCGCCTAATCCTACTCCAACTAGGATTACGAGTATAAACTATTTCCTAATTTGTCGAGAAGTTCTAAGAATATTTTCACAAAAATATTCTTAGGATAACTCGATCAAGACGAATTGCGCCGACGCCAATCAACGCCGCCTAATCCTACTCCAACTAGGATTACGAGTATAAACTATTTCCTAATTTATCGAGAAGTTCCTAAGAATATTTTCACAAAAATATTCTCGTGGATAACTCGACAGACGGATTGCATCGACGCCAATCAACGCTACGCCTAATCCTACCCAACTAGGATTACGAGTATAAACCGCTTCCTAATTTATCGAGAAGTTCCTAAGAATATTTTCACAAAAATATTCTCGTGGATAACTCGACAGACGGATTGCATCGACGCCAATCAACGCGTCGCCTAATCCTACTCCAACTAGGATTATGAGAAGTTCCTGGAGAATATTACCATGTTCTTAAGGATAACTCGATAATCTTCAATTTCCTCCCGCTGTGGAAAAAGTTAATGAATTCTGCCGAGACTTATATGGGCACCGAACAACGCGCTCTACTTGAAAGAACCCCCACTGTATCGGGGCCGATTCGTGCGTCGCCGCCCGAGGGCCTACCAAGCAACAATTAAGGCGTACGAATCAAATCCCAGGAAGAATACCTCCCACCGTGGATGAATACACTCCAACGAGGAGTAATACAGTAGCGACGCCAACCGACGCGTCGTCGACGAAGGATTCGCCGATCAACGGTTCGGATCCACGTAAGATCGCGACGCCAACGCTACACTCACCATTGAAGGCCAAAACCCATATAGTTTGAAGTCAATTAACGGCCGTAGTGAAGAATTCCCATCAATGGAGGAATCTCGATGGTCAATTGACGACAATTCACCGACACGAAGTCAACAACAAATGAACTCAATTAGCTACACCGAATTCCAACAACGGTCAAGCAATAAATGCAAAGATCGCAACACCCCCGTGTATCCTACAAAGCACCGGAGAACCCGAGAATTGGAGGAATCAAACACCGAGCCAATCTCAAAAGAAATTTATCTACCGACTTCGGTCAAGATCTCGACAACGGTCGACAAAAATGCAAGATCGTAATACCTTCAAAGAATCCTACAAAGCACCGGAAAGACCGAAGGAGTGGAGAGATCAAACGCCAAGGTCATTCACAAGACCCATCACGATCGAAGGGTGAAGGGCTCATCATGTCCAAAGCATCCCGCATCGCCAAAGAATCGACCGAGACGCTTTGGAGGGTGTATCTGTAGGCATAAAAATTGCTTGTCAATACCCGAGCAAGACTCAGAACGCTGGTTGACAACCGACGATCCATTCGACAAACCGACGCCGCGATAACGCCGTGAAAGCGAAATGATGAACTCATGAAGTGGGTCGCCAGCGCATTTAATCAACGAGGCTACGGTTATGGAATGAATCCAACAAGCAAAGCTTCAACGAGATCGATCGGATTCAAACGCTAACGAGATCGGATTTGAACATCGACCGATCGCCACTTAAACCGCTGACGGATGAAACCAATCAAGTGAACCAAGCCGACTCATAACGACAATGACAAGATCGAACGAACGCCGCTGAAAAGTCCGAAACCAAACCAAACCGAAGAGCCAAGCGGCGCCGGCCAAAACTCGACATCGTTGCGTCCGGCCAACGGTCGACACCAATGGTGTCCGCCGGACACCAAATGGTGTCCGCCAAGGCCGACACTATTTGGTGTCCGCCAAGGCCGACACCATAATCGCCGGACACCAATGGTGTCCGCCGGACACCATTTGGTGTCCGCCAAGGCCGACACCATCAGGTCCGCCGACACCAAATGGTGTCCGATCGCCAACAAACCCCTCTCCTCTTGTTTTCCTATAAATAGTGGGGGTGCTCGGCCAGGGCCGGATTTTGAGATTGGATTTTCTCGATATTCTTGAGAGAGCCCTCGCGAGATCCACGAGCCGCCGACGACAGCCCCGAAAGCACCGGCGAAAGCACGCATGCATCTACAAACCGCGAGGTGTTTAACTCGGTCGGCTACGATAGCTGGATTTCTCCTAGTAGATCTCACCCGCCCGGCGATCCTCTCCTTCGCGGAGGCGATCCCCGGCCATCCTCTCCTTCGCGGAGTGTGATCCTCAAAGCGCCGCTTCCTTCGCGGAACGAGCCCCTTCACGCCTCAGAGTTCCGTAACCCGGTTTCCACTGATCGAATTGCGCGTGGTCCACTGACCTAATAAAAGTCCCCGCACGTGCAAAGAACTGACGCAAGCCGGTGATCCCGTGAAAATAGAGATCCTCGTGTTTGTTCACAAAAGGAAGAAGTTGTAATTTTGTTTTCATTGTACCTAAAATAAAAGGCATTTCTTTTGTTTTGAATTTTGTTGTAGGCCAACGGCCGTAAACAAGTTCAAACGAGCAATGAATAACAAGTCTACTTTTACCGCGAACAAGAATCTTATTTAAACCTCACAGAATCAAAATCAAGTCGCTGAATTGAAGAATAAAGAAATTTCGCTATCAAACTATGGTGTGAAACCGTTTCCTCTTCGTGTGAAACCCTAGCCGCCGCCAACTCGCTTACTCAAGACTCCTCACCGCCGCCAAGCTCGCCGCCTACACCTCGCCGCCGTCTTCTAGCCTGACATTTCGCCAGATAACAATAGGCCGATTCTAACACCTCTTCAAGGCCCCTACCGCTGTTGCTAACCTAAGCTCTCGCTGCCGACCGCTGCCTGCCAGATCTCTGGCCTGTTGGCTGACGCTGCTGGCCTCGTCTGCTGGCAGCTGAGTTCTCGTTGCCTAGATTTCACACATTGCCTCGCTTTGGCCTTCTGTTGCTGTGGATCTCACACTCGCCGCTTAACTGGCCCTGCCACCGAGATCCCTCGCTGACGGGTTTAGGGAGGAATTGATCTGCTGTAACGATCTAATTTATGGGGTTTGGTTCAATTGGGTTTGATTTAATTCAGTGTCTAAATTATAATCACCTCCGAGGTCCTCTCATCGAACCGCCTAATCCGACAAAGGTTTAACTTTCTTTTCGCTTTAATATTTTCTGAATCGCTATTATGCATGTTATTATCAATTTAATTATCGGGCTATGCATTGTGCTATATGTCGCTTGATAAGTGAGCGAGTGATTCTCATGCAAGTATATTTACTTATCTAAGTATTACAACTTGAACCTTTATTACAAGAACGAATCAATTATATTACAATTTTCTTGAATAATTTACAAAGGCCTCAAATTTTAGTACATTGCAATTTTGTTTAAAGCCATCACAACGCCACTTTATCTCGAGCTTCCTCGCCTAGATCGATCACGATTTGGTGAAGCATTGCTATTGCCGATCTCATACCGCACAACGTTGTTTCACATCATTTTTGGTATCAGAGCATGGTTCTAGGTTAGGAAGTTTTTTATTTATTTTATTTTTTTAGATCAGTTCAGGCTTTATTTTAAAAAAAAAAAAAAATTTTAGAATAGTTTAATTGAGTCTTATTTTAAAAAATTACCATTCAGCCATTTAGCCGTTAGTGCATACCATTCACCTCATTTAGTTAGTGCATGCCCACTCGCATCGGTTTACCATATCGATTAGGAGAGTCAAGTGAATCATCTAGTGAGTCCAAAGATGTCGCAAAGGTCGATTCCGCAATCCTTAAGAAATTGATGAGCTAGCAGACAATTAGATGCCATAGCTCAAGAATGTAGAACTACCCGCCAGACCCCGCCGATTTTCTAACGAAACCAACGATAGGCTCGCTAGGTCGGAAGAAGCGCGGTTGCAACTCCGCCGCAAGATCAAGGAAATGGACATGGCCATATCGCTCATCGCCCCTCCATCAACCCGTACCGATCCCGGCGCGCAATACCGAGGAGTATTAAGGTTGAAGCACCAACCTTCGATGGCAAGCTCGACCCGCAGCTTTCGATCGGGAAAAATATGGATCGCTATTTCGACCGGTATGCACCGACGGACCTCGAAAAGTCAAATTTGCCGCAATGAAGCTATCGACCACCGCCAATATTGGTCCAACCTCGAGATGCTAAGGCATATTAGAGGCGAAGTTACCAATCCCGACTTGGCGAGATGGCCGATTTAACCAAACGAAAATACCTTCCGACGCCGTTTCTATCGAGATTACTTGACAAGCGGCATCGCTCACTCAAGGAACCAAGTCCGCAGCGAGTACGCTGTTCGCTTTGACGAATTGTTTACGCGATGCACACCATCGAGCAAGAGGCACCAAATAATGTCTTATCAAAGTTTCGAAATGGATTGAGAAGCGACCTCCAAACTGAACTCTTTGCTAGAGGAGTAGATACCCTTGAAAAGCCTACGCTTTAGTTCAAGATTTAGATGAAGCTAAATCCCATCAATCCCATAAGAGTCAAGATTTCCGATCCTATTCCTCCTGCACTTCCTGCCACCACCTCTAGTCAAACCCGTAACCCATCTAACCCTAATTCTTCCCAACCTAGGGTCGACGCCAGGGCAAGGAGGCAGAAAGATTTCTCCAAGATCGCCCTCATGTCAAATGCTATAAGTGTCAAGGGTATGGACATGTTTCAAATAATTGTCCAATTCCGCCACAAGATCTCTATCATCGATGGCCAATACGATACGAGCCCGAAGCTTAACGATGATGAATTTGTCCATCAAATTGATGATGATACCGATGATTTTGAGGATGGCGTAGATGATCACATTTTAAGTTGTCTTAGGCAAATTAAGTCCCCACCATATCTGTTGTTAGATGCCATCTCCCAACCCAAACCTCGCTGATGATTGAGACGATTTCATTTTCCACACGCTCACCAAGATTGGCGATAAGAATTGCAAAGTGATCGTGGATAGTGGGAGCCGACACGCGTCTCCTCACCGTGATAGCCAAGATTGGTCTTAAGGCCGTGCCCCACCCTAATCCATACAACGATTCGATCAATGATACCGCACTTCATGTCCAAGAAAGGTGTTTAGTCCCTCTTCAATTCGCCATTTACAAGGACCAAGTTTGGTGCGATGTTAGAAGATGGATGTGGGTCAAATCATTCTTGGAAGACCCCGGCCGCTTGATAACGATGTTCATATCTTGGACGGTCAAACATGCCGTTGTTCGAGCACGATGGGAAGAAGGTCAAAATCCTTCCAGCTCAACCAAAAGTTAGTGATAAGCACCTCTCCGCCTAAATCTTCCAAAGGCGTTAACCCGATTGAGCCAAAGAGATCGACCGAGAGTTAGCAAATGGAACCCCATTCTTCATCCTCGCTAGAGAAACTCCTAAGAATAGTGCCGATATGATTCCTATAGAAGTCGCCCTTTGTTGGAAGAATTCGGCGTTTTCCACGAGGATCTCGGATCAACTTCCCCGATCGTGACATCCAACACGCAATTGATCTAGTCCCGAGCAACTCTTCCCAATTTGCCTCACTACAGATGAACCCCAATGAACATGCGTAATCAAGAGGCAAGTTGATGAGTCAAGAAAGGCTTTGTGAAAGAAAGCATGAGTCCCTCGCGGCGTCCCTCGTGACATCGACGCCAAAAAAGATGGAACATGGCGTATGTGTGTGGATAGCCGCGCGATCAACAAGATCACGGTGAAATACCGTTTTCCCATTCCCCGGTTGGATGATATGCTTGACTTAATGTCTGGAGCCACTATCTTTTCTAAGATTGATCTTAAGAGTGGCTACCATCAGATTCGTATCCGTCCCGGCGATGAATGGAAAACCGCTTTCAAGACGAAAGATGGATTATACGAATGGATGGTCATGCCCTTTGGCCTGACTAATGCTCCGAGCACTTTTATGAGAGTGATGACTCAAGTACTCCGCCCCTTCACCGGAAAATTCTTAGTGGTATACTTTGATGACATCCTTATTTACAGTAATTCTCGGGAGCAACACATAGACCATCTGCGACAAGTTTGTACCGTGTTAAGAAAAGAACAACTCTATGCCAATCCTAAGAAATGTACTTTTCTTACACAAAAGATTATTTTTCTAGGGTTTGTAGTCTCTTCTGAAGGAGTATCCGCTGACCCTGAGAAAGTTAGAGCTATCGAAGAGTGGCCCGAGCCCAAGAACATTAGAAATGTTCGAAGCTTCCATGGACTCGCTACTTTTTATCGTCGGTTTATTAAGGGTTTCAGTACCATCATGGCCCCTATTACCGATTGTTTGAAAAAGGGTGAATTTGAGTGGTCAAAGGCCGCTACCAAGGCATTTGTGGAGATCAAGCAGAATGTCGCAGCACTGTGAATCGCCGGATTTCTAAGGTATTTGAAATTGCATGTGATGCCTCTGGTATTGGCATAGGTGGAGTCCTATCTCAAGAAGGACATCCCGTTGCTTACTTTAGTGAGAAGCTAAATGACACTAGACAACGTTATTCCACCTATGATAAAGAATTCTATGCGGTGATACAATCTCTTCGACACTGGCATCACTACTTATTACCGAAAGAATTCGTCATATATTCTGACCACGAGGCCCTTCGATATATTCACTCTCAAAAGAAATTGAATGCTAGACATGGTCGATGGGTTGAGTTTCTCCAGGACTATACCTATACGATCAAACATAAAGCGGGAGTAGAAAATAAGGCCGCCGATGCACTCAGTCGCCGCATGCATCTTCTTTCCATTATGAGCGCGGAAGTAATCGGCTTTGAGAAAATCAAAGATCAGTATGAGTCGTGTCCTGATTTTTGTGAAGTTTTTACTTTGCTGAATGATGGAGTGACCCGTGAAATAGATGGTTTTCTCCTGAAGGATGGATATCTTTTTCATCTTCGCAAGTTGTGTATTCCCAACACATCTCTGAGAGAATTTTTAATTTGGGAACTACATGCTGGAGGCCTTGCAGGACATTTCGGAAGTAGCAAGACTGTCGAGGCAGTTGAATGTCGTTTTTATTGGCCAAGTATTAAGCGTGACGTTGTTAGGTTAGTGGGTCGATGTCACACCTGCCAACTGGCTAAGCAACGTAAACAGAATACGGGCTTATACACTCCTCTCCCCGTTCCAAATTGTCTATGGCAAGACATCAGCATGGACTTCGTGTTAGGACTTCCTAAAACAATTAGAAAACACGATTCCGTCCTTGTTGTTGTGGACCGATTCTCTAAAATGGCCCACTTCATACCGTGCTCCAAAACTTCCGACGCTTCATGTGGCCAAGCTATATTTTAATGAAGTTGTTAAATTGCACGGACTACCAAAACAATTGTGTCGATAGGGATGTTAAATTTACAAGTTATTTTTGGAAAACCCTTTGGCACAAAATGGGAACTAAGCTTCAATTTTCAACGGCTTTTCATCCTCGGACCGATGGTCAAACCGGAAGTAGTTAATAGGAGCTTAGGTAATCTTTTGAGATCGCTAGTTGGTGAGAATCTTAGGATTGGGATCAACATCGCCTCTTCTGAATTTGCTTATAATAACTCCGTGAATAGGTCTACGTGTATTAGTCCAAATTGAGGTCGTATGGGTATAAGCCTAGGCAACCTATAGATCTTGTCCCCATGTCTACACATCATAGGGTATCCGAAGTCAAGATTCCGTGATTTGCCTCTCGCATTCATGATGCATAAAGAAATAAGTGAAAAGATCAATGACAAAGAATGCCAACTATAAACTCAAGGCAAATCTAAAAAGGAGGTTCAAAGAATTTAGTGTTGGTGATCATGTGATGGTCCTGATACGCCCGAACGGTTTCCTCCTGAACTGTTAAAGTTGCATGCACGGCGTGTGGCCTTTAAAATTCTCAAGAAAATTAACGATAATGCTTATGTTCTTGACCTTCCCGGGTTTTAATATTGGTTCGACTTTTAATATTGAAGATTTAGTAGAATACAAAGGCCCCCATTTGAACCCCGACAACCCATCGGGTTGATGAGCCTACCGAGCCTATTTAGAGCTTTCATTTACCACCACTTCCCCCAATATCACCCCCATATACAAAGACATGACATTGATAGTATTATTGATGATAATATTGTTTCTACTAGCAATGGTGGTATCCGCAGGTACTTAGTGCGTTGGAAAGGTCGACCTGAGTCTGATGATACTTGGCTCGATCGGGGCGACTTACAGAGGTTGGATCCAGATCTTCTTGAGCAGTATGACAGCCGTTCTGACTTCCACTCGACGGGGTGGAGTTCTCTCCTACCTGGGGAGAATGATGAGGACATCTCGGCCCACGGGACTTTCACGAGTTTATCAGTAGCGGAGGCGTCGAGTTTCAAATCTGGCGGTCCACGCGATATGGTTTTGATTTAGCGTTTTCAGTTTAGCTTTGATTTGTGATGTTTTCGATTTGGTAGATTAGATTTGAATTTTGAATTTCTGTTTTTATTTGGTAGTTATTTATTTGATAGATTTGTGAGAGATTTGATTTTATAATCTTATTTAAACCCTGCTGTAATCAAAATCAAGTCGATGAATTGAAGAATAAAGAAATTTAGTTACGAAACTATGGTGTGAAACCGTGTTTCCTCTTGGTGTGAAACCCTAGCCGTCGTCAACTCTGTTTACCCAGCACCTCCCGTCGCCAAGCACGCGCCCTACACCCTCGCAGTGCGCCGCCCTAGCTACCTCCGTCGACCCTGGCAGGTACAGCGGCTGATGGCCAGACCCTAACACCCTCGCGTCCCCACCGCCGTTGCCGTCCCGGCCCGGCCTCGCCGAGCTGCAGCCCAGATCCGCCGCCCTCCGCCGAAGCCCGGCCCGTGAAGCCCTCGTCCGTCCGGCGATTCGAGCCCTCGCGTCGTCGGACTCCCGCCGCCCGCGTCCTCGCCCGATCGCCGCCTCCATGCCTGCGTCGTCGTGATCCCCGCCGCCTCTGTCGCTTTGGCCGTCCATCGTGCATGCAGGATCACATGTTGGGTTTGAAGAAGGAGTGAATCGATCGTTGGTGAGCAGTCTAATTTATGGGTTTGGTTCAATTGGGTTTGGTTCAATTGGGTTTGATTTAATTCAGTTTGGTTCAATTGGGTTTGGTTCAATTGGGTTTGGTTCAATTGGGTTTGGTTCAATTGGGTTTGGTTCAATTGGGTTTGGTTCAATTGGGTTTGGTTCAATTGGGTTTGGTTCAATTGGGTTTGGTTCAATTGGGTTTGGTTCAATTGGGTTTGGTTCAATTGGGTTTGGTTCAATTGGGTTTGGTTCAATTGGGTTTGGTTCAATTGGGTTTGGTTCAATTGGGTTTGGTTCAATTGGGTTTGGTTCAATTGGGTTTGGTTCAATTGGGTTTGGTTCAATTGGGTTTGGTTCAATTGGGTTTGGTTCAATTGGGTTTGGTTCAATTGGGTTTGGTTCAATTGGGTTTGGTTCAATTGGGTTTGGTTCAATTGGGTTTGGTTCAATTGGGTTTGGTTCAATTGGGTTTGGTTCAATTGGGTTTGGTTCAATTGGGTTTGGTTCAATTGGGTTTGGTTCAATTGGGTTTGGTTCAATTGGGTTTGGTTCAATTGGGTTTGGTTCAATTGGGTTTGGTTCAATTGGGTTTGGTTCAATTGGGTTTGGTTCAATTGGGTTTGGTTCAATTGGGTTTGGTTCAATTGGGTTTGGTTCAATTGGGTTTGGTTCAATTGGGTTTGGTTCAATTGGGTTTGGTTCAATTGGGTTTGGTTCAATTGGGTTTGGTTCAATTGGGTTTGGTTCAATTGGGTTTGGTTCAATTGGGTTTGGTTCAATTGGGTTTGGTTCAATTGGGTTTGGTTCAATTGGGTTTGGTTCAATTGGGTTTGGTTCAATTGGGTTTGGTTCAATTGGGTTTGGTTCAATTGGGTTTGGTTCAATTGGGTTTGGTTCAATTGGGTTTGGTTCAATTGGGTTTGGTTCAATTGGGTTTGGTTCAATTGGGTTTGGTTCAATTGGGTTTGGTTCAATTGGGTTTGGTTCAATTGGGTTTGGTTCAATTGGGTTTGGTTCAATTGGGTTTGGTTCAATTGGGTTTGGTTCAATTGGGTTTGGTTCAATTGGGTTTGGTTCAATTGGGTTTGGTTCAATTGGGTTTGGTTCAATTGGGTTTGGTTCAATTGGGTTTGGTTCAATTGGGTTTGGTTCAATTGGGTTTGGTTCAATTGGGTTTGGTTCAATTGGGTTTGGTTCAATTGGGTTTGGTTCAATTGGGTTTGGTTCAATTGGGTTTGGTTCAATTGGGTTTGGTTCAATTGGGTTTGGTTCAATTGGGTTTGGTTCAATTGGGTTTGGTTCAATTGGGTTTGGTTCAATTGGGTTTGGTTCAATTGGGTTTGGTTCAATTGGGTTTGGTTCAATTGGGTTTGGTTCAATTGGGTTTGGTTCAATTGGGTTTGGTTCAATTGGGTTTGGTTCAATTGGGTTTGGTTCAATTGGGTTTGGTTCAATTGGGTTTGGTTCAATTGGGTTTGGTTCAATTGGGTTTGGTTCAATTGGGTTTGGTTCAATTGGGTTTGGTTCAATTGGGTTTGGTTCAATTGGGTTTGGTTCAATTGGGTTTGGTTCAATTGGGTTTGGTTCAATTGGGTTTGGTTCAATTGGGTTTGGTTCAATTGGGTTTGGTTCAATTGGGTTTGGTTCAATTGGGTTTGGTTCAATTGGGTTTGGTTCAATTGGGTTTGGTTCAATTGGGTTTGGTTCAATTGGGTTTGGTTCAATTGGGTTTGGTTCAATTGGGTTTGGTTCAATTGGGTTTGGTTCAATTGGGTTTGGTTCAATTGGGTTTGGTTCAATTGGGTTTGGTTCAATTGGGTTTGGTTCAATTGGGTTTGGTTCAATTGGGTTTGGTTCAATTGGGTTTGGTTCAATTGGGTTTGATTACGTTGCCAAGTATATTTACTTATCTAAGTATTACAACTTGAACCTTTATTACAAGAACGAATCAATTATATTACAATTTTCTTGAATAATTTACAAAGGCCTCAGCTTAGTACATTGCAATTTTGTTTAAAGCCATCGTCAACGTCACTTTATCTCTTGAGCTTCCTGCCTAGATCGATCGCCGATTTGGTGAAGCATTGCTGTTGCTGATCTCATACCTGCACACACAGTGTTTCACATCAGACATTCTGATAGATTTAAATACAAGCTTTTGAAAAATAAAGCCTGAACAAATTATCTTTTTCAGGTATGTTTGTTGCGCTTTTATTTTCTATTATGCTTTAGTGATTCTAACCACTCGAGAAAGTATCTATTGTCCAACTATTACCATTTCTGCTAAGGGGGATGCTGTAATTGACTCAAACACTTGTGCTATTTTTCTCTTATCTTCATTTGTTTTCCGCATTTTATTTAAGTAGACTCTAGTTGCAGTATTAAACTTGTTTCAGAAAAAAGTAAATTTCAATTTTTGTATAGAAGGGCAACGAGCTCTTATGCACGTTATTCTTGAGCATTCATAGTTTTCTAATATTAATCATGCTTTTTATTTCCCTTCATTCTCATGTATCTTCCTGAACTGGTTAACCTGTACAGGTTCTTACAAGTCATCACTGGGGACTTGAACAGAATCAGGTGAAGGCGAGACTCCTGATTAGCCTAATCAAGTTAGTTGGTGGGTTAAGGCTTCGTAAAGGTGGATCACAACTAGATACATACATATATTAATGGATATATGAAGTCATATATGCAGGTTGCATATCATGCACACATGCATGCATTTATACATATGCAGCATGCATACATACATAATCACGCATACTTCTTGTATACATACATACATGCATACTCATGCTTGCGTGGCGTACATGCAGTCATAGAAAAGGTTGCAGCAATGTCGAGTGATTTCTCAGCTTCGTGGAAGTGTGGCTAGCGGCGGGGTCATGAAAAAGGTTGTAGTAATGAATGGACTAGTAGCTTGATCTAATAATTCTTTAGTCTTTAGAAGCTATGGACTCCATTCTGTTTTCTTTTCAATTTTCAATTTGCATAACTTAGTTCATTCATAATTAATATTTTTATACATTAGTGTATGTATATATTCACAGCTCCCACTTTATTTAGCTTCATACTTTCTTTAGCTTCACTTTGGAGCTTCTCAATCCCCGAATTGCCTCAGTTATCTCCCGCAGTTTCAGCTTAGTTTTCCATTTGACCGTTTTGATCAATATTCATTGCTGCAACAACCAATTTGCTGCCCGAATGGTGAAACTTTGGCTCTGCCACCGGTGACCATGTCCAATTTATCATGGTTCACTCGATCTCATCTCATTTATGAGCAGCTGCCATCGTTTAGAATCGACTGATGCAAGACTAGTTGTGTAATCTAATAATTTTTAGTTTTTAGAAGTTAATGGACTAAATTCAGTTTTTCTTTTTTCATTTTTAATCTGCCATCCTGCACATTAACTTATGATTTAGTTTTTTGTACATTTGTGTATGAGTATTTTAGCAGCTCCATACTTTAGCTTCAATTCAGAGATTCTTGATTCTTAATTTACCTTGGTTATATCCTGCAATCTTGCTGCAGCAACCGATTTGTTGCGAAGATGGTGCTGCATATCTGTGGCACAGTTGTCGAACACAATGGGAAAGTGATGTAAGACTATAATTTTTTATTGTGTCATCTCATATTTAAATGGACAACCTATTTTCTATTGCTTCTGCATACAATTTTGCTTTGACCTACATCCATCTCATGAACTATAATTTCAAGCTAGTCAAGTTTTGATGCGGGGATGGCTAAATCATCTTTTTGTATACACTATATTCTATTTCAGCCCATACCTAATTTCTATGTTCTTGTTTGAATTTGATGTTATATTCATATTCTTCCTGGATTCCTCAACAATTTAGCTTCTAGCAAATTATAGTAATATTCTTATTAAATCATTGTGCCCTTATTCCAACTTCTTGAGTAGTAAATCTATATTACAATTAGCGGACCTAACATGAATAGGACAGTAATTGTAGCACGGCAGTGTTCTCAACAGTCTTAACATGTTTAAAGGAATTCGTGAAATTGCTAAGAGATTTAAGTCTTACCTCTAGTTGAGTAATACGAGACTTTTCTAAACTTGGCTAAAACATTGTTGGGCTCCGTGGATGAGCAGTGATCACCTAAACATAGGATAAGTCTTTCTTGCATTCAACATTTCTTACATGTTGGTCTAAACGTCGTACTTACAGTTTTATTCAAACTTCATTGTGATGCAATACTTATATGCGATGAAAAAGAAAATAGGAAATTTCAAGTTTCATATGAATGGGTAATGAGCCCTTATGCATTTTAGTTATGAGTGTTTATAGTATTTTAATATGAGCCATGCTTTTTATTATCTCTTTACTTTCACATGTCTTCTTGAACTGGTTAACATGTTCTTTGGTACTTACAAGTTATCACTGAGGACCTGGGAATTGTGAAGAAGGTACTCTTACCTTTTACATAGCAATTTGGTTTAGCACCTCTGAAGAATGTGTAGGAGGTCCCTCAAAATTAACTTCGTTTCTGTTTATGTGCAATATATTTATTATTAATGTCAGGATAACTCTATATTGTTAGCCAGATGGGTTTTATTTTTATTTTTCTTTACAAATTTATTGCTAGATGTGCTCAGTTTGGATTGTTACATATCTCGAAGGACTCCTATACGCATTACTGGTTTTGCTTTGTAAGCAACATAAGTAGGAGCAATGTTTCCAAAGGACTCACAAGCACTTAATTACTTGCATAGTTCTTTTGACAAAATTCTTTCATAGCAGGCCTGTTAAAGTTATCCAGGGTGCTTATGTTAAATGGGAAATTGAACTCCTTGTCTTTGAAAGGCCAAAGGTAAGCCTTCAGTGTCTTGGAGGTTTGACATTCTTGTGATATATTATTCTCTATAAGAATGCTCTGATGTCCTAGTGAGTATCTTGTGTTATTTGGTAAGCTTTCTCGGTTAAACTAAGTTACTCTTCTCTATTAAGATTCTGGGCACAACTTAACACAAGATTCTCATTATCGGATTAGTTTGATGAGCTTTCCAGTTATCTTAAACTGTCACTAAATCTATTACATAGATACATTCATATTTACATTCATACATTCATTACACATATGTACATGCACATACATCCATACATGCACACATACATCTGTACACACATCCTCACATGCACACATACATCCATACATTCATCCATACATGCATATGTACATGCCTACATACATCCGTACATGCATACATACATCCATTCATGAGATTGCTTGATAACTAATGCTTGGCAAATATGGAACTGTTGAGTTAACACATCTTTATTTATTTACTTTTGAAATTGCTTTTCCAATAATATTTACTATTTTTTTTCATTTGACAATAATCTTAAAGAACGTTTTTACTTATTTGTTTTTTTTTGGGTAATGTGAACATGTATCTTGACTTTATCATTTCAGGCCCATTGGGGTAGAGCAATTTATTCCTAAGGACCTGAGGAACCATGTACAATTGAGTGGCTTGGCAATGTCCATGTTATATATGTTGTTGCTGAGTTTATATTCTGGTGTTTATCTATAATATCTAATTTTGTATATGTTTTGAGCATCTCCGATGTTTTCTTGCATACTTCATTCAGCTATGTTCGTAGGTGTCTCTTCAAAAGATATACAAAAGCGTTATCCACACGAACATCTTCAACTCGTTGAGAAGTCGAAACAAAGCTTCAGGAGAGAATGACAGTTTCAAGCAATGTAAGTGCCCTTTATAATGTCTGATCATACTTGAACTACCAATAGTTCCATTCATTTCGCAAGCATTGAAGTGCGACAACTATGATGTTGATCCTATGTTTCAAGCATCTGGTAGTTCTAGCAACATACAATTTATGCAGGTTGATGGCCGTGTGCTACAAGCACCAAAGGTTTTGCTTGTATCCTTTTGTCTGCACGTTATTTTTGTAGATGCTTCAGGAGGAAATAAGCAGATAAATTTTCACGACAAACGTTAAAAATATGATTTTTAAGCTTTGTGGCTCTGTATCTTTACTTGAAAATAATTTTACATGACGCTCACATGAATATGTGTGTTTGGCATTAGCCCGTATTATTATAATAAAAATGAAAATATGTGTGTTTCTTGTTATGAATCTTATGATATTATGTGTCCTGGCAACAACCATGCTCGTTCTAATCCCAATTTAGAGCTTTTTTGTGCTCGAAATGTATGTGGTCCAAAATCATCTGTAAAAAAAGAAGGAACTTCCATTAAATTTAATCTGAATAAAAGGAGAAAAATTAAGAAAAGGACTAAAGCCTTTACGAAAAAAGAGGAGAGAGCGAAGAAGGAGAGGGAGGGGTAAAAGAGAGAGGAAACGAAACCTCTGTTCTTCTTCCTTCTAGTTATCTTTATTATTTACATTTCTACAATTCATTTAACACATATTATCTTTTTATATTCTCATTTTTCAACTCTCTTTTACCTTATTTTGTGGAAAAAATCAATATTTTCTTCATGGAGCCTACGAAACAACAATGTCAACAGCCTCAACCACCACAAAGTTACCCTCCACAGGGTTATCCACCTCAGGGATATCCGCCACAAGGTTATCCTCAACCAGGTTACCCGCAACATGGTTATCCTCCACATGGTTATCCCCAATCGGGTTATCCTCAGCCGGGTTATCCTCAACAAGGTTATCCTAAGCAGGGTTACCCTCAACCTTATCCTGCTCAAGGTAATTTTATGATATCTATTTCTTGTTTTTTTTCCTTTCTGTTTGTCAAAACCAAAGAAAGAGGAGTTTTATACATACTTTCTCCTTTGTTAAGAAGAAAAGCGTAATGCTCCATATTTTGACACCTTGTAGAATATATGTGCAAAGCATTACGGAAAAAAAATGCTCTAATAAGAAAAGAAACATATTTTAGAAGAAAGTCCTAAATATGAAGATATTATATAAACTTCTACATTGAAGTTGAGTACATCTATTAAAGTTACGAACATATATTATATTCCGATAGTAGTGTAGAGTTGTTTTGGCTCCAAAACTTGTATATTAAGATAATGGACAATTTGTATTCTTCACAAAATTTTAATTTTTAATTTTTTATATGATTGAATGGAAAGTGTTTTCTTTTTGTGGGGCTAGTTGTTCTCTTTCTATGCAAAATCCATGAGAGGAGAGATTTCTGAAGTAGATAATAACAATTTCTATGCAAATTATACTATACAAACTTTCCATCAAATGAAACAAAAATTTTGTTTGGGACTTATAGTTCTAAAAAATTCTTACAAATGTAAGACATACTTTTTTTTAATAAAATTCCTATGAAAAAAAAAAGAATAGCATATGCACTATAGTTTAAACCTGAATTGCTCTGATATAATATGAGAGTTATGACCACTATACCAGCACCCCAAAGCTGTGATAAGAGTTGAGGTTTATAATCTTGTATCCTAACTTAATGTATATTAAAAAAATAAAAAAAAATCAAGAAATAAGATGACCTCTAATTTTTATAAAATTTGAGATGAATTAGAATATATTAAGAAATCATATTTTTACACAGGTTATTACCAGGGGCCTCCTGTGATGGCACCACCTCAATATGATTATTCGCGCCCGCCACAAAGTACAGGTAGCAACGGTGGTGGATCTGGTGCCAAAACAGGTTTTCTTGCAGGATGGTACGTGTAAATATCGTAATTTACTATCCATACTAGAGATCCCAATTTTTGTAATTTGATATATAATGGGTAAAGTTCAGAAACTCCCCAAAAGCTTCCTTCAATTTTTGATAACCACCCATGTTTTGGAAATCACTTAACGCCCGTCAGATTTTTTGGCCTTGCATTACCCAACTTCAAGCATTAGGCGGCTTTTGTGGACCGTCCAAAAGTTAAGGGTTCAAGTGATATTTCCAAAAGTTTAAGGAGTTATCTCCAAATATACCAAATTTATGAAGCTTTTACCTTATTAGAGATTATTAATTTATTAATTAATTGAAATTTGCAGCCTTGGTGCAATATGTTGCTGTATCGCCGCTGAGGACATGTGTGAATGTTGCTGTTGTCTTGGGGAGTTGCTCTTAGACTAAAACTAAGTTTCCCATGATTTTTAATGGTTGTTAACTCCCTCCCTATTTGTTGGAGGTTGGGGAAGTCACTCCCGCTTCATGTTATGGAGGATTGTGCGAATGTAACTGTTGTTGTGTTGTACTTTATATTTGAAAAACTCTAATATGTATTTGCAAAGTTGATTGATGATGGTTAACTTCTGAGTTGTATGAGCAAAATGACATAAGGTGTCAAGATTTAAGTGAGGGTACAAATTGTATGAGATCGCTCTGTCTTTTGAACCATGCACGAGAGAGTAAGAGATGACAATTTAGAAATTTCAACTGTCCCCTTATGATTCATAACACGCCCGCTCATATGCAAACTGTTATAATAAGATTTGTATTTAAGAAGTAACGAGGTCTTCACCTTTTGACATGAGATTTGCCAGAAAGTGTCGTCGCTAACTTATTTTCACATAATTTATTTAACAAAATGAGCTGTCATTTGATATCTTAATTGGTGTTCTTTGTTAGAGAGGGGAAAAAACAAAAGAAATAAAAACTTGATCATTTTTTATTTGGAGTGAATTTGAGGAAAATTAAAAAGTTGTAGTGGTACTAATTAATCTTTAATTGAAGATTTTAAATGAAAACTCTTGGTAAAAAGAACCAACCAAACAAGGAGGAGCTCAAAAAGTCGTCTCGACAAATACTTCGATAAAAAGTATCCAAGGGTCAGTTTGGCAACTAAGAAATTCATCCGGTTTAGTTTTGATCCATTTACATTTAGCCTAGATTAGACAAAACTAGTTTCTATATGAACTAGTTTTGAGTTGAACTCAGTTTTGCTAATTTTTAAACAAAACCGGTCTAGAACTAAATCTTGTTTGGTAAATACCTATATACGTATAAAGACATAATTCCAATTTAATAATCAAATATATTTTCCTTTGTCAACTTGATAATCACAATAAATTTTCCCCTTATTGGTGGGCTTTTTTTTTGGCCAAACTTATTCGGTTCTATCTTAAACCATGGTGACTTTGGTTTTTTTTTCGGGTCCAGTTTTTAGACAAAATTGGGCCAAACAAGGATTGATTTAGCCCAACTTTTTTTTTTTTTGGTGTCAATCTAGTACTGAGTTATTGGATCGGACTTATTCCAACTAAAACTGGTTTTAGCACTTTGCCAGACAGCCCCCAAGTTTCAGTAACCTTCCATCAACTGAATAGTGTTGAAGAACTAAAAATCAGAGGGGGCTATTAGTAATTTCATTCATTTTTATTCGGGTATTTTTGAGAAGTGGCATTTAAGTCGGTGGAACTTTTGGAAAGTTTATGGGCGTTGTGAAATCCAAAACGTTTAAGAGGGTTTTTGGCATTTTAAAGTTCATAGTCATTTTGTGCAAACATCCCAAAGTCCGGGGGTTTGTTTATGAAATTTGCCCTTTTTATCTTGAGCTCCATTTTTATTTCTAGAGAGAGAGAGAGAGGTGAGAATTTTCCTTGTTCCACATTTTAATTTGTAGAGAGAGAAAAGATGTTGCTGGCGGTTCTCTTCTCCAATAACGATGGCAACATCCTCGTCGAGCGGTAACCAGATCTCTCTTACTCTGTCTTTTGATCTCTCTGTGTTTCAATCTGTTGTTGTTCTAGATCAGATTTGATCGAAATCATTCATTCAGATCTGACTGTTAATATTTTAGCGGGGAATCTGGAAATATTAAGTTTGGATATGAATTCTATCGATTTGGGGGGAATTGGGTTTTTCCGTAGTTTGATTGCTGTTATGTAAAGATGGGAAAGATTTGATCTTGATGGACTTTACAGAAAAATTATTGCGAAAGATTCATAAAAAAAATGTTTTCTTTCTTGTGTTTATAAGCCATATTAGCTTGTTATTGCAAGGTTAGAAGGTTTGAGATATTATAATTTTTCCTCATCATCAACATAAAATGTCTTTTGCCCTCTAGTATGATTCTTTACTACATTAAAGAGTTATATATACCGCTGAGTTTTGAAATCATATTCATTTGAATGACATACTACATACTAGTTACTGGCTTCATGGGTTCCTTTTATCACACTTTTTCTGCATGTTTGCCTTAAGTATATGCATTGAATAGGAGGGATCACAGTGGCTTTTTGTTATCAACTGGCAAGAGTCATTTTCCACCTTAACTTTGTTTCACATAGCTAATTTGTGTGTATTCATGTATCTCGATTATTTTACGTATATAGTAAGTCCTTAATAGCTTGATTGCTCTTTCAGTAGATTTGGATTTGAGATTTGAGCCCCCATTTTCTTTCATAACTCTGATTGCCTATTGTAGAGTCATTGAGTCATCGTAATTCGCGTTCTATCCTCCTTATAGATATTATACTATAGTCATATTTCCATCCAACCTCCAATCTATGTGCTCTCAGCCAAATCAAACCACAATAGTCAGAGAAGATGTTAACAACTTAAATTGTCTCAATGAGACATCATCAATGCATTAAATTGCATATGGCTAACAAGATGATATCCGTCTCCACACATCCATAAATCACATTGTTCGTGTCAAAGAAATTGTCTTAATGAGCTCACTTGCAAAATAGATTGGTTTATAATCTTGTTCTGCCTAGAGTTTGGCTACTCTCCTTATACTCCATCCCTCATGTTATTCATCCAAATGGAAAACGTTAGACAATTCTGTTAATTACGAATGTTGATGGAATACTTGTTACATATCTTGTCACCAATGTCATTTTTTACAAAGGGCAAAGCTCACTGACCGCTTTAATATAATCTATTCATCTTTGCAGCTTTCATGGAGTTCCTTCCGAGGAGCGACTTCATTGGAGATCTTTCCTTGTAAAGTTGGGAGCAGAGAATCTAAAAGGAGCCAAAAATGAAGAGCTTTTTGTTGCGTCCCACAAGTATGTAATACCTCTTCTATCAGTATAGATTTTTAGTTTTGGATATGACAATTGCAATAACAGTTTATTGCACGATAATAATAATACATGATCTGTTATTACCTACAAATAATATAAATTAGATCCATGGCATTGGCATCAACCTAGGTATGTATGGTATAACAATAACAAGAAGAAATATCTGTCAGCATTTTTTTTTAGTATTCAACTTCATACACGCAGAGAAGTAGCAGCTATTGTTAACACTTTCTTTTTCTTTTTATTTTTTTTTTGGGTTCCAGTACTGATTAAGAATCCACATTTATGGTTTTCCTAATGATTTACATACCTCATGCTTTATATCAGGCCGGCTTGAAGCTAAATAATTTTGTCCTGCTCCTCTCACAATGTTTATTTCTTTGCTTCATTGGGATATCCTTGAAACTTTTTTGCTACAATTTTCTATTTTGTTGTTTCAGGTCTGTGTATATTGTTTATACTATGCTTGGGGATGTCTGCATTTATGTCGTAGGCAAGGATGAGTATGATGAACTTGCTTGTAAGTAAAAAATCATAGAAATTCATCTAATATTAGTATTTCCAATATTACCTTAAGTCTTCTCTATTTGGTTTCTAGTGTCCGAGGTTATCTTTGTGATAACATCAGCAGTGAAGGATGTATGCGGAAAACCTCCAACTGAGCGACTCTTTCTCGACAAGTATGGGAGGATCTGCCTATGCCTCGATGAAATTGTGTGGAAGGTAGAGAAATAACACATTGACCACATTTTTTTTGTCTTTGATTTGCCTCCTTTTAATAAAGTTTTATATTTTAATTTTGAAGGGGATGCTAGAGAACACGGACAAGGATAGAATCAGGAGGTTGATAAGGTTAAAGCCTCCCACTGAAGCCTGATGCTAGTTCTATCAGTCTGAATGACTTTATCTTTGTTTTTGTTGAGAAATATTGGTGTAAATTTGCTTAAATCACCAGCAAACTCAGAACAAACGTGATATTACTATCTTACTTTATCTTGTAATAAAAACTTAAAGTTTTCCACGTTCTTGCTGGCTAGTTAATCCATTAACTATCGTTTACAAGCTTGAAAATGATTGGATTCCTTCTAATGAATCTCGTGTGCTGCGATTGGTCTGTGTATTGAGAAATTCAGATGCATATTTTAGATATCAAGTACTGTTTGGTATTAGTTTTAAGTGATATAATTTCCTGGGTTCAATTACTATGAATATTTGGATTGTGAATTCCCACTGCCAATTTTGAAAAGAATCAAAAAAATAAAGTTAAAAATAAAAAGAAAATGACCAGCCAAGAAATGAACCCGGGTTACTATGGCAGGGCTACCGTGGCAAAGTACAAATTCGGCACTTGTAGCTTCTACAGGATTTCTTATACTTTGGATATGCTATTTTGGGATAAATCTATTGGGAATGTCTCCATAGTTAATATCCGAATTCATTAGTTTACCCCCGTCTATCTGAATAATTGCTCTCAACTTGGGAAGAGGGACTGGTAATAGGCACCAAACCATCCATTCTGATTCTACATTTGTTCGAATAAAATGCTTAGGTAATTCCATGCATCGATCACTGGTGCTTGTTGCTGTCTAAAGTTTGAGAATCAACAAGGATAATTCAAAATGCATTCTCCATGTCGAAACACTAAACAATTTTCCAATTGTATACTATCCATGTTTATTTAGTGTAGTTGAATTTAAATCAAACACTACGCAAGTTGGATTCAAATGTAGCCAGTTTTGACTACCAGGATTAGTTAAGTCAAACTCTTTGATAGATGAATATGATGCTAAGACTAACTTGAAGCCACCTGCTGATATCCCATAAGGAATCTGTAAAAGTTCACTAGCTTGTTTTTCCCCAGCCATCCATGCTCCATACACACAACTACAATAAGAAAGTTTTAGATGCCATCACATGATCCAATCATTTGTAAGTATCTTGTATAATTTAAGCAGGAGTAGTGCTGAATTATATACAGTATTTTAAGATCATTAATAAAGAAGGATTAACACAAGAAAAGGAGGTTAAGATGAGACAAGAACATTTAGGAGATTAGAAAAGGCAAGACCAGTTATACTCTTCTGATGTCCTCTTAAGCTTGCTTTTAACCCGCATGACATTCAAAAAAAAAAGTCTTTAGGTTACGATCAGCGTGAATCATATAGAAAATTAATGTTCTTTGACTAAAAAGGAGACCAACCTCTGAAACCCGAGCATTGTAAATTTCAATTGAGTGATCATCCATGCCTATCGCAACGAAGTTATTGTCCTGGGGATGGAATGCTGGAATAGTAATAATATGCTCTTGAACATCCAATACAAATTATGTAATATTTTGTAATATTAATAGATTTAATTATTGCACATATAAACGTGGCTGCAGGAGGGGGTGGCTTAAATGTTGTCATCGTCTGCAGTGACATAAGCCACACGCACACATATATGCATTGAGACAAAAAAAAATTATCAGCTCCAACATAAAGTTAAGCAAAGAAGACCAAGAACCTTAAATGTAAGCATATTGAAAAGCGAAATCTCCGCGCCTGATGAGGACATAACATATGAATCATTCTTAGACAGTGCAAAGAACACTGTGATGCTTGCAGTGGGAAAGAACACTCACCTTCACAGATAGCATGTTGTTAAGCTTCAATGAACAACACTGAGACGGTTCGCTAAGTTCTATCAGCTTCCATGTCCCAGATTTCTTCATTGACTCCTCAATGATTCGAGATTTAGTATCTCCCAAACTTTGATTGTCAGCATTCTGCTGCAAATATGAAAGGAACCAGTCATCTTTTAAGGGAAAAAATGTCAACAAGCTCATGGGATGTGAGCAAAATCACATCTCTAAGCATTCTAACCAAAAAGTTAAGCTTTCAAAACTGCATAAAGCGTGATAGTGCTTAACGTATATGAGACATATATTACCAATCCAAACCTCAATCCAACGCCGAAATGGCTGAACAGAAAACAACACAGACATCAGGCTTGCAGAAAAGGTAAACGCCAGTGCACTCCAAGAACACTTTCTGAACAATTTCACTTACCACAGGACTGCGTGACACAGGGGTTTGTATCAGAGGAAACCTCTCGGTTTTGGAATCGGATTCATCACTGGAGGATAAGGTGTCGGAATTGGATTCATCAGTTGGGGAGCAGGCTTTAAAATCGGATTCATTGGTGGAGGAGCAGGCGAAGGCACGATGGTTTCGTTCGGCTGAGGACAAGCATGGTCTTGTAGTAATGTCTTGATGTCTGGGACTCGCCTCGCGTTCTTACAAAGACTATGTTGCCAATTTAAGCTGTCATGAAAAGAACAAAAAACACCAAAAAGTTCAAATTAATTCAAGGAAAAAAGAAAAAAGAAAACAGTTGTGTTTGATTCATAGGGGAAATGAAACGTATACCTTTTTGATTTATCATGCTTTGTAGTCTCGATTTTCTAAACCCCCAAGGTAAGCAACCGCGAGAACTCATTGAACAAATTCTCGTCAAAATTTGAGAACACTTTCAGGGCTTTCACAAGTATATTCAAAGCCTTGGACTGATCGCGCCTAAACTCAACAGAAACCTTCCAATTTCAACTTCAGTCCAATCAACCAAATAAAAGTCTTGAGAAAGGGGGAGATCCTAATAAAAGGTACTAACGTGCTAATTTTAAACAACTTAAGGTATATAATTGCCAAAAAAACAAGATATATGCCAAGTGCTAAGTGAGTGAAACTATAAAGTATTTAAGCGCTATTTAGCCTAGTTTGTAGGATAAAAATGAGGGGTTTTTGCTTTGAAAACCAAAGTTTTACCTTGATTTATTTTTAAATTCACTTCCAAATGTACTCTTAAACGCAAACCCCCAAATGGACTTATCTTGAAACCCAAGTAGTATACTTAAACAGAAAATATAGTATACTTATACAGAAAATATACTCTTTAAAACAAAAATACTTATCCTCATCTTCCTCCTCCATTCCCTCTTCGCTTTCAACACACCCCTATTACTCCAAACCCGAATGGACTTATCTTTAAACCCAAATGGATTGTCACTTAACTCCCCTTTGAGTTTGGGATGTTATAGAAAACCCTCTAAATGTTTTCAATTTTTCAACTAATCCATAACGATATTAGATAAATCGATTAAAAGACTTTTATAGTTTTTCTCTCTCTAATTAACATTCTAATTATTAAACTAAATTGTATTTTATAAATCAGGGACATTTTGGTCAAAATTGGTCTAGACTTGGGGCTTTTGTGAAAATTACTATTAAAATTATTAAAAGAACATTGAAGGGTACTTTTTCCAGTTATTTGGATGTACATGGTTTTTTTTCGTGCACAATTAATCTACTGTGACTGATAAGAGGTTATCTGACAAAACCTAAAGGAGTTTATGTAATATTTCTAAAGTTTAGAGAGATCGTCTAAAAACTTCCAAACTTAGGAGGGTTTTGTGAAATTTCCGAAATTAGAGAACCTTTGCATTTGGACCCCTTTCCTTTGCATAGGTAAATGAGAAAACCAAGTAATGTTTTTGAATCTCCTATGGTAGATTTGCTATTCATGACACATTTTTGGTAATTACTAATTGGGAATGATGTATATGAGGTGGTAATTTCGTTTTCTTAAATGGTATCGAGAGATAGATTAGTGAGGTCCACACTTTTAATGTACTATGAGATGGAAACCATTGCGTACTATCTCGATAAGCCAAAATCTTGTGGTACCATTATCATTATTTCCTTACTAATTCCCAAAATATCCATATGGTTCCCTCCCTTCCGGAAACACCCCTACACCTAATGAGGTCCCTTTCCCAAAATGCCCCCATGGAAAAAAAATGAGGGTTTAGAGAAGTTCTCTCTCCCCTCTCAAATCCCGAAACAGATACAATGCAGCGATGCTTCGCCACTCTCCGCCGCCGCCACCTCCTCTCCTCCTCCCTCCGCCTCCTCTCTCCTTCGAATCTCCCCAGCCCAGTGGCATTCCCCGTAAATTCTCCCATTCCCAGGCCCCTTTTCTCACTCCCACCAGGGTTTCACTCCCCATTTCCCAATCTTAAGGTACGAAGATTTCATGATTCATCCATCAAAATCTGATCTTTTATTAGGGCTTCGATTCAACGGATCGTGAATTTTAATGGGTTTTGTTTGAATTTTGAAGGGTTTTGATGGAACCCAAATCCGGTGTTATGCGGCAGAGGACAGCGGGAAGAAGACGAAGTCGAAGATTCAGAGGAAGTCGAAGTCGAGGTTAGTGAAGAAGAGGAAGAAGAAGGAGAGGTCAAGGGCTCCGAGGACGCCGGAGACTTCGAAGCTGAAGAAGTACAAGATCAAGGGTTACTCGTGAGTGTGATTTATTTTGATAATTCTTTCAATGGATCTTTTTATTTGTTTTAGATTGTGAAAAATCGGCTGTTTTTTTAATTGGATCGGTGTTTTTTTTATTATTATAGGTCTTTTAAGTACAGATTTAGGCCTTTAAATGATGGGACTATTCGACGGTGGAGAGCTGGAAAGCTTCATAATGCACACGGAAAGGTATAGGTTTCTTCTTTAAAGCTTCCTAAAAATATTGTAACATATTCTAGTTGTTGGTGTTTATATTTATTATAGTTGCATTTTTAGTGCAATTTGATGGAAAGGGATGAGATGGATATTAACATTTGAAGTTGTTTATGGCTAATAGTGATGAGCTACAGTGTGCATTTGATTTGAAACTTGGTAAATACATGTTGACATATTTGGTATTATAAACTTAAAAGTAGCTGGAATGCATGCTAACCTGAGCTTGCACATCTCTTGATGGGTTTGTCGTTGGAACAAGTCTTGTGGACCTGAAAACTTAAGCAATTATACATGAGCAAACTTAAGAAATTATACGAGTTTGTATTTATCTCAAGAAAATCATTTATTTAGATGAAAGATACTTGTCTTACCCTCACCTAAAACATCCATTTAGCCCTTTGCTCGTTATTTTGGACTTAAATTTTAAAACATGCTTTTTTCATTTTCTGACAAGCTAAACAGTAAATAAATGACATTAAGTTGCTTCAATTGGAAAATAATTATCATAGTGTGTAGGATTTTGTTTGCTACGCAAAAACTTGCTACGAGGCCATTATCCTGAAATTCAACTATAGCATGCGTAACCATGAAGATTCTCTAGGATTGCTCCCTTAAAATTTCTAGTCATGTCTAGCTTTTGACTTCATGTAAAATCTTATTCACTAGATACTGTTCATCTCTCATTACATGTGTGCGATAGATACTATTCATTTAGAGTGTGGTACGCTCCTCGCGTTTAGGGTATGACTTTCTGTCCTACTATACTTCATTAAGTGATGTGGAACCTCGCCTCTAAGCTTACACGGGGATCAAATGGATTCAAGAGGTGACTTCCCTCACATCCCTACATGCGCGGCACTTTGCTTCTTATAAGTTATAACAGATAGACCTCTTGTTGACTATAGAAGTCGGGTGCTATTACGGGTTTTGCACGTGATAGCTCTGAGTAACGAAGCTTCCATGTCGTTATACACTCAGGCAGCCTCTTCTAATACTAAAGGTGAGGAGTGATAAGCTGCCACAACACTATAGAACATGGAGTGCATCTACAAATAACCCAATTTTGAATTAGATATAGCATATTGATGCAGTTTGTATAGATAACTTGCATACAAAGTGGAAGGTTAAAGTTCTACATAAATGTGTCGTATAACATTGAAAATCACAACTGTGAGTGCAAGTTTTCTTGCACATGATAGCTCTGAGTAACAAAGTTTCCACATCTTTATACACTCAGGCAGCCTCTTCTAATACTAAAGGTGAGGAGTGATAAGCTGCCACAACACTATAGAACATGGAGTGCATCTACAAATAACCCAATTTTGAATTAGATATAGCATATTGATGCAGTTTGTATAGAAAACTTGCATACGAAGTGAAAGGTTAAAGTTCTACATAGATGTGTGCCATATAAGATTGAACGTCATAACTACAAGTGCAAGTTTCAAGTTTCTTTTTGGACATAATATATTTGAAATGTCAGGAACAAGACGAGGCCAGAATAACATAAAGGAGGAACTAGGAAGAAAGTAGTGTTTTCTAGCCACACTCCAGACGTCCATTGCCAGTCTACTGCTACTGTTAACTTGCCAAAAAAATCTAATACCTTATTCAGGCCTTAGTCTAACTCCACTGAGAACCATATCATCCTATTAACCTTTGCCTTTTCTGATGCCATTTCAGTTGTTTATTTTCCCCCTTTCATCTCATGTCAGATCTGTGTCTTGACTCTGTATCCATTGCATTATCCTCTTTAATGGGGCTGAAATCATGTTTAATGTTATTAAAATCAGTCAACATGGACCACTAGTTGGTCACTAGTTGGCTCTCTGATGAAGTTAGATTGTTTTTATCAGTGGCATAATATATGCATGCTATATATCTTGTGCGTAGTGAAGAATTGAGACTCTCAATAGCTGCATTTTCCATGTATTTCACTCAAGGTTGATTCGTGAATATGGAAGCAAAAAAGATTTGGCTAAAAGTGAATTGCTCCCTCTCGAGGATTTATTGTCCTAATCATAATTTGGCAAATGTCTAGAGTCTAGTAGACCTTTTCTGCACTCCATGGGGGCATTCTCAAGTATGTCAATGTAAAAACCCCTGTTGAGCGACATTGCTGGATTTTTGACATGGATCAAAATTTGACTCTCTACTGACTTTGCTAACTTTTATGTCACAATCATGATCATAATCATCATACCCGTCCAAAAATGGTCAACTATGTATATTATTTCCATCTAGATTATCTGTTACTTTTCTTTTGGAATACTTTTCTTGTCCAAAGTTGGCCCTGTCGGTGCCTAGATGCTCCACCATATATTTGCTTGTTGGCTCTGTAATCACTAATAGAGAGCTTAAACTGGTCTTCAATAACATAGCCATTTACTTCTTATATTCACAATACGCAGTCGTTTTGCATTTCAGTAAATTGCTTGTGTAGAAAATAATCCTGCCTTTTAGTTCAGCTAAGGGTTATGACATTAACAGTAGTTCACTTGTATTGTGAATACGACCATAGATTCGTTATATCCATGGATATTTGAACTAATTTGGAATCTCGTATTTGCTGCAGTCCAAGAAATCAAAACGGAGACTTCGCAAGCCAGAGACTGTTCATCTAGCTTATGCCAAGGTTCTGAAGAAGCTCAACTTTTGCAACTAGAACGACAGCAAAACTCATTATGTGCCAACTTCAAGACTATGATACGAGTCAAACATTGCTGTGTTTTGTTTTGTTTTGTACCCCTTTCAGAATTTCTACATGTACCAGTTTTTGGAGAACTTACAACAGTTTTTGTTGGCTATTTTTTTAATTGCAAGCTCCATGAGAGAACAACCTGCTGTTTTTCTGATCTAAGAGAAATAACAGATGGCAAACACAGCAGACAACTGAAGCTTTCTTCTCGTTATCTAATGCAATAGTCCTTGGTCTTCTCTTGTTACTCTTTTTCGCTTTTCTTTTTTGCAGAATGAGCGAGGCTTTTTTATGATCAGTACATAGTGAAATTTGGGTATTAGGTCGCATTCTATAGTCTGACTCTGAATCTGCTGTCAATCTTTATGAAATGCTGAAAAGTGTAAGCTTATGTCCGAATGTTATGTCCGAATGTTCAATATCCTTTTTGCTTTTGAGCTGTTGGTACTCAAGAATCCTGGCTGACTGTGATCATTAGTGATATTAAAGCTCCCCTTAACATGTTTAGGGATGGATTATGAGTGCCAAGAGAGCTTACAGCTCAAAAACTAAGAGTTTAACTATCTGTGGTAACCTGTCGCCAACTAGAGCCTCCAAAATTTTATTTCTCTGGATGAAAATGTGCAAGCATGAGAAACTAAAGAAAGCTTGTAGTTCAGTAACTATTTGAAATATCGAAGGCAATGAATTTTAGTACCGTATAACATGTAACATCGCAAGGAAAAGGAGAAGAAAGTTACAGCAATTCCGAAGCCTTCAAACTCCAAATTCTAATAGAACACTGAAGTGAAACATCTGAACAGGAGGAAGAAGATAAATCTATAGACTCTATTGTAATTACTCCAACCCAAAAGAAAAAAGCCTCTCATCTGAATTTATTGATTTAAAGCCTCTCATCTGAATATATTGATTTACATTGAGATATAATACATCTCCTTTTCATATTGAAGAACAGAATTCAAAGAACAGAATACATGAAGAGATTCAGTTGTGTACATGATGCTGCAATGAGAAACCTATTATCTCATTTCCTTGACTTTACTCATTGCAACTGATAACTATCAAAAGATAAGACAACTAACAACAACAAAATCTCTTGTGTGGTGGATTTAACTCTGTATCAACATCTTCATTCCTCATCCTGATGAGGATGTAGTCGAATCTGATGCCACATTAGAAACAGCGATAGCCTTTCCCTTGTCATCGAGGGAAGTGCCCTTCAACTGATTTTCCTTCTGTTGCCGTAAAATTTGCAACTCTGTCTCTAACTGTTGCTGTAAAGCTTGCTTCTCTCTAATTAACGCCTGAAAAAATGGCCATGAAATGTGATACTGTCAGCAGAAACCAAGAAACCAGGAATGGGGCAGCCGCAACGTCTGAATACAGTAGAAGACTACCAAATACGTAGTGTAGCGTCTATAATGAAAGAACAGTAAGATGACATCTACACTGTTAATACTAATTTATACAGATTTTACATCTCTAACGGATAAAACAGATTATGACTTCTCTCTGTTCCGCTGTGAACCAGAGCAAGAACGGGGGGCTTTTTGTAGGAAAGCACTTTTTTTTAAAAGTTTTTTTTTTGTCTAGTCGTGACTGATGCATGAAACAGTATGGTGTGAGGGGTAGGGAAAATGAGGGTTCATTTTGCTTAGATGAATGAAGATCATGAAGAGATAATAAAAATAAGTGCATCTGGATGGGAGAACCAGTTGAGGTGGTCTGGAGGCAACATAGATCTTAAGTGTGTAGGTTAGGAAGAACTTCGTGATCATAGTTAATGGGGAAACAAGAAATGGAGGGAAGGCATAAAGATACATAGAGGAGGAAAGAAAAAAGGAAATCAGAATGAATTAACAGAGCTGAATTGAAGAAAAGGTTTAAAATAGCTGCACCCAAAAGGTTGTGACAGACCATTTCCCTTTTTTTTGGTTGTTTTTTGTTGTTTTTGTGGGATCGCAGTGTTATGTTTACTCACATGTGGGCACTACATGGATTTATGTAATTCCCTTTAATCACTCTTGTACTCTTTATTGCACATGTATGATATGAAAAAAATGCTGGTAATTCAAACTGTACAAATAGAATTACCTCAATTCGGGTCTCTATAGAAGTTCCATTTGCGCCTGATTTATTCAAGTCCGAATCGTCTAGAGCTCTTTCACCATAGTTAAAACTAGAACCGGGCAGCTGAGAAGGCATGAGAATATGTGAATGCGCATTCGAGACTGAAAATTGGTGCTGATGCAATTGTCCAGATGCAGACTCTCCTACAGGTTGTTCTTTGAACCCTGGGGAGGAGGTATCTGCAGCCGGAATATTTACTGGAGGTAGCAAAGAATACCCAGGAGACCTGCAAACAAGAATCATGAACACAATCTAGAGAAATTCAATATTCAATGCTTTGGAAAAGCAAAGCAATTGGTTGCTTTATTCATCTTTATGTGCATATGGTGTAGTCATTTACTTTAGGGGAGGATAGACCCCCTCAGTATCGCCCAGTTGCCTGAATGAAACTTTTTTGACTCTTTCACTCTCAAGAGGTCTATTTCTCCAGCATGCGCGCGCGCGTGCGAGAGAGAGAGAGAGAGAGAGAGAGAGAGAGAGAGAGAGGGAGGGAGGGAGGGAGGTAGGGATCTTTCTCTGAGGGTAAAAGAGTCAAAGATTTCACCCAGGGTTCTGTCTGCAACAATAGAACAACAGGGAGTCTATCCGCATTTGGATTATAGTACAGGGGCCCAATCTGTAATTAACCCTTTGTTTTATGGAGGGGGGCATTATCAATTTGCAAGTTTATTAAAACAAAAAAGACGGATACCTAAGCAATGTATTGGTTGAAGGATAAATAGATGACTTCCCATATATTGAAGCAGCGAAGGAAGCAGCTTCAAGCCTAGCTTGATGCTGGCTTAAGTGATCACCTGCTGCTCTACCTTCCGGATTCGGTCTGGATGTGCTTGCTGCTGTTGATCCTGCTGAAATATGAAAACTGTCAAGATTTACAGTCATCCACCAGCTTTTTCACCAAGACCCATGACCATGATTTAAGCATAATTTTTTAAAACAATCCCCACATTAAATACATGTAACTAATGTCAAAATAGGAAATTTGAGATATCTCACCTCCTTGACGGCTAGATCTAGATGGCCCACTTTCAGAAGGATCAACTAAAGCTCTACAAGTAGGGCAAGTATTCTGTCTTTCCAGCCATGACCTCAGACAATGCACATGAAAAAGGTGTCCACAGAGCAATTTCTTGGCTGTGACCATCTCTTCACGGCATATAATGCATGTCACATCACTTCTGTATATATAAATAATTTTTGCAATGTAATTACCATAAAATTGGAACATCACACTGAAAATATTTGTAAGTTAAGTAAAGAGCTTACACATTAAGCTCCTCGGGTGTTGCATCTGGGAACCTTTCGTCCATGTTTGATGTTACTTTCCGGTAACGAATGTAATCAGAAATACGATTTTTAAAGCTACGAGATGTCTCATAAAGCTCACGGATCAAGTGCAATGGTGGATTATAGTTCCTGAATCAAAAAAGAAAGGAACACCCCAGCTCAAACATTAAACATCACAAAACAGATTATGGAATAAAATTTAATTTCCAATAGAACCTTGAAATAATATAAAATTGCAGGCAGGTATACAACTCTTTATAACAATAATTGGATTTAGTAAAAAGAAAAAGGAGGACGTAGTTAATGGTTCACCATTCTAGAGTACGTAATTTAACAACAAAATTTAGATCAAGTTTGTAAATGAGGATTAACTTTCCTGAGCATTAAAAATCAGAGTGATTTTTATTACAATCACGAGTCAGTAAGCAGGATAACATTTTAGAAAACAGATGACTTCTTTTTCTGGCTAATTAAAACAGATGACTAAATGAATGTTAATATCAAATTTAACCGAGACACCATACTCTTGCTAGTGGGAGAAACAACCACAACTTGAAGTGCAAAATTGTGTTTTCATCTGAAACAACAGATTATCTTAAAATATTCCCTTAATTCATCTGAAACAACAGATTATCTTAAACTATTCCCTCAACTCCACAAATCCATGTTTTTAAAAGTATTCCTTTTCACCTCAAAATAAATAAAGAAATAAATAAAGGACTTACGTGTTTCAGCATAAATGTTAGCCCATATGCAGTGCCAATATTGAATAAGTATATGCTATCAATTTTGATGCAAAAGAACTACAAGTCATCTTGTTCAGTAATTTTAAGCATGTTCAGCCAGTTTACGTCATAACGCAGTGAGCTCTTATTAATGGCTCAAACACAAAGTAGGTACAAGTCAAGTGTGAAATATCAATATTAAATTTGAACACTAAAATTTCTGCTAGTTGACAACTCCATCTATGTTAAATGATAAAGATACAGATAAAATAAAAATATTACTTACGCGCAGATCATGAGAAAGAAACAGATATACGAAGTCAAGTGAACAAGGTCGCGGAGTAGTTCAAGATAAAATGTAAAGACTGCCTTCTTCTCCCACTGCCCTTCCATAAACACGTCATAGACATAGAAAGCATACTTCAAGAATGTTGATATTGTAGTTGTCGCCAGTATCATATATCTGGAATAGGATGAATCTAGGTTATAATTGCAAATACAAAAAAACGGATTATGTCGTTCTATGATAATATAAGATAATATAACTATAACAGCATCTGCACACAAAAAAAGTCTGCTGACATCCCAATAAAGACTTAAATTCAAATATTAACATTAGCTGTGCCTGAAAATGTAAAAAACAACTCAGAAATGAACAATATCTGTGTTTAATTGAAAGGAATTTCAAAGGACAAAAAACAGATGAGCTTAAGAAGATGCTCAAGGTGATATATAAAGATAAGAACCAAGAAAAAAATAGCGTTCCCGTACATGAAATACCAATGTAAATGTTATTAAAATAAATTTCTTGAATACCAGAGATAACTTACTCAAATGAAAAGAAAAGGGAGAGTGATGCCGGCCACGCCTGTAGCAATGACTTAAAAGAGCTGCGAAAGGAAAGGCAATCCACCGCAAAAAGGAATGCAATAAAAGAAACCATGCGAATGTGGGACACTAAAGAAACAGATGGAGTCGTCTCAATGTACTCAACCCTCTTCTGGGCCAACCAATGCAAGGCTTTAATCAACAGAAGAGCGGTGACCATTGCAAGAGAAGAAACAGAAAAATCTTGTCGGAATATAGTAATTGCAAAAAGAATTTCCATAACCTCCCTCCATGCAAGTTCATTCAACCTCTCGACTTCTGCTTCTCGGAGAGTACCAAGAAACAAACGTTTGACAAGCTGCCACATTATGCACATCATGACCAAACCCATATTCAAAAGAAGCACAAAGCATATCTTGGAAGTAGACAAATAGACCATCGCCGGGTAAAACTGTTCTCTGCTGTGAAATGCATGGTAAATTGCAGCAATTGAGGCTAACAAGCTAAAGCTGGCATATGTTTGGAGCTTCATCATCTTTATGAAACCTGTAAGACATATCTCAGTTAGTGCGCGATGAACTTTTAGACACCTCAAAGCAAGCCACTGAACAGAGGATTATCATGGCTCTTTCTAACCGGCACCTCAAACGATAAAATAATTATAATCATAACTAACTGCTTAGCAAAACCATTCTATTTATTAATATTTTTATTGATATGAGTTTGAATCACTATCTACAGAATATTCAATATGCACAACCACAGTTTGAGATGAAAAAAGAGTTCCCCTAAATTGTAATTTTGATTTAGAAAAACAGGATTTACCTATAAAACCTTAATCCAGATGTCCTTTATAGCACATATCACAGTACTATCATATGTATTAACCATAACATTAAATTGTTAGCAACAAGCAATAAAGGGTCTAAAAATAAATACAAATAACAAAGCTTTTGGCCCAAATTATTTAGGAATATTAACTACATTTCTGTTCCATGTCCAATGCAAGATAAATTCTATAAGTAATCTGCAAGATCAATGGAAACTAATCTAAAATCCAGCAGGAGACATATTCCCAAAAAATGATTCTTTTATTCGATAAAATCGAATTCCCCAAATGAGATCAGAATTCAAACATTTTTGTCAAAAAAACGAAACTTTATCATGCAAAACTATCAAAAATGTGAAATTGGATCCGGTTCCAGATCGAACAAAACATAATCACGGGAAAACTTTATATAGAAAATCAAATTTTTAGGGATTAGGATTTTACCTTAGGAATTTAGGGTTCTGTTGGCGCGAGAGACAATATGCCGAGAAAAAACAAAGAAATAAAATAAAACAAACAAAAATATAGAAAGATAACGAACTATATAAGATGCTTAATTAATTAATTAATAAAATAGAGGCTTAAATAAAAATCCTCATATAAAGCATATACGAAAATGTTTGGACCGTAGGATCTTTGGACTTCATAAATCTGACGGTTGATATTAAATTACACATAAAGTTAATATGCGGTAAACTAAGTAGGCAAAAGAAAGCGGTGAGCAACGGCAGCAGGAGTCAAGTGCTGCGTGTCAGAACGAATAAGAACTTGCCACGTATTGAGTTGTGGTGAAAGCTTCTTTTTAATTTCTTTTTTAAAAATTAAATTTAGGATTAATTGCGAAATAGACTCTGTAGTTTTATTTTGTTACGAATAGACCATTGTAGCATTGCCCCAACTCTCAACTGCGAATGCATCACCTTAGGGGCTGTTTGCTTTGACAAATTTTTTGGCATTTGAGGTGGATTTGAAATTCTTAGAGCAAAAAGTGTTTCATTTTTATTTATGAGATTTCATATAGAGTGTTTGTTTCAAAAAAATTTGGCATTAGGTATCTACAAAATGAAAAAATGTAGGAACTTTTGGGATTTGTCAAATCCTATAATTTGGAGAGAATTTGCCAAATGCTAAAAATTTAAAGTTTTGACATTAGATATCCATACAATTTGTACTTTCCTATATTTTTGGGGTTTGAACCAAATAAGAACTTATAAATTCGAGTTTGTTTTCATCTAATCATGTTGAACCAAATGTTGGGAATTTTAAAATATGTATAAAACTTATGGATTTAAAATTCTCGATGAGATTCTAAATCCTATAATTTGGAGAGAATTTGCCAAATGCTAAAAATTTAAAGTTTTGACATTAGATATCCATACAATTTGTACTTTCCTATATTTTTGGGGTTTGAACCAAATAAGAACTTATAAATTCGAGTTTGTTTTCATCTAATCATGTTGAACCAAATGTTGGGAATTTTAAAATATGTATAAAACTTATGGATTTAAAATTCTCGATGAGATTCTAAATCCTATAATTTGGAGAGAATTTGCCAAATGCTAAAAATTTAAAGTTTTGACATTAGATATCCATACAATTTGTACTTTCCTATATTTTTGGGGTTTGAACCAAATAAGAACTTATAAATTCGAGTTTGTTTTCATCTAATCATGTTGAACCAAATGTTGGGAATTTTAAAATATGTATAAAACTTATGGATTTAAAATTCTCGATGAGATTCTAAATCCTATAATTTGGAGAGAATTTGCCAAATGCTAAAAATTTAAAGTTTTGACATTAGATATCCATACAATTTGTACTTTCCTATATTTTTGGGGTTTGAACCAAATAAGAACTTATAAATTCGAGTTTGTTTTCATCTAATCATGTTGAACCAAATGTTGGGAATTTTAAAATATGTATAAAACTTATGGATTTAAAATTCTCGATGAGATTCTAAATCCTATAATTTAAGGATTTGAACCAAACAGCCCCTTTGTGAATTTTTTTGACTATTTTACAAGTAAAAATAAAAGCAATTTGGGATCTATCCTCACCAATAGAACTATAATGGGTATATATGTCTCCTCAACATATTTTTTTGACTATTTTACAAGTAAAAATAAAAGCAATTTGGGATCTATCCTCACCAATAGAACTATAATGGGTATATATGTCTCCTCAACATATTTTTTTGACTATTTTACAAGTAAAAATAAAAGCAATTTGGGATCTATCCTCACCAATAGAACTATAATGGGTATATATGTCTCCTCAACATATTTTTTTGACTATTTTACAAGTAAAAATAAAAGCAATTTGGGATCTATCCTCACCAATAGAACTATAATGGGTATATATGTCTCCTCAACATATTTTTTTGACTATTTTACAAGTAAAAATAAAAGCAATTTGGGATCTATCCTCACCAATAGAACTATAATGGGTATATATGTCTCCTCAACATATTTTTTTTGACTATTTTAAGAGCCAAAAGAAATCACTCTGGAGTCTATTCGCATAAATAGAATTACATGAGGTCTCGTCTATGCGTCGTTGTATGATTCCTAGCAGAACCCCTCTCATGTGAGCGAGCAGCTCTAGCCTTCTTATGTACTAAAGAGGGGCAAAAATGATAATTTGCTCCCTCATTTAGTGGCTTAGAACCATCCGTCTCATGCGGATGATTCTGAGAGGAAATTTACCTCAAATGTCGTGGAAATGTACCTCAAATGTTGTTATTTGTGTAAGTTTATTTTTTGAGCTATTTTTTTCATACAAATTTATTTTCTTTCAAACAATAAAAGGCCAAGGGATATAGGTTTATAATACGCAATCGTGCACTTTTGTAAAACGAGAACTAGGAACTGAATTCGGCGGTGATGTTGTTAGATTTTAATTATTTGAGTGCAAATAATATATGAATACAAAATGATGAGGTGCATTCTCAATAAAACTTTTTTTTTGCTCGAGAAAACGTTCTCAAGAATACTTTATCAGAGAAAAATCTTTGAGAATCATAACGGTTGTTCACGCATGGGAATTTTTGATAATAAAGGATATATCTGATCATTATGATTAAATCATATCTTTGATTCTCTAATGGTAACAATTTGTTACACAACGTTATTATGGTAACAATTTTTTGGCCAACTCGAAAAAGCAAAATAATAGAATCTTTCTAAATGGTTCAAAAAATGTTTCACACGTTCCACACATTTTTAATAACATTGGACTTTCACTTACATTATTAATCAATGACCATATAGGTTTGTATTATTATCTCCACTAAAGAAAATAGGAGGAGAAAAACAAAGGTAAACAAAGATAGGAGTAAAAATCAAAAGACAAACCAATCACAATTTGACAACCACCTCCTTTGCCTCCTTCTATGTAATTTGATTTTGATGCAGTCACATCTCAAAAACATGAAATCCACCTCCCCCAACAGTTGGTAGCTTCTATTCAATATTCTCCCATGTTCAATGGGCCCTGAGTGTTTGTGGGCCTATCAGGGCCCATCTCCACAAAACTAGTCTTTTTTTCTCAAAAAACTTAGATATCATCCCATGTATCAAAGAAGCTTAAAGGGTCTAAACTTAAACCCTTACTATTATTATCGCTACCTCCCACCTCATCTAACTTAAACTCTCTTGATGAGGAGAAGAAGAAGCTCATAGGATTAGGATCCAAACCTCCCAATCCCTCAAAAAACTCCATGTCCTTGGACTCAAACATCATGGGCTCATAGCTCTTATCGAAAACATTTCGATCAAATTCGACGTTTTCCTCTTTGATCATACTTGAGCTCAATGGCATAGTAGTGTCATGATCATCATCATGTAGTAGTACTTCTTGTTTTGAGGTAGAGCGTGAGGTTTGATTCTTATTTGCATCAGTCGTGGTGGTGGTGGTGGTGGCATTGTTGCAATTTTTGGACCGTGTGGAGCCGGCGAGGGAGTTCCGGTGGGTGGGCCAGGGGTGGTTGTGGTCGGAGGTGTAGGTGATGACTAACATGTTTGGATCGTTGCGGCTGCGCTCTACTTGTTTTCTTGCTGAGCACCCTTTTGAGCTGCTGCACCTATAATACCCCCTGAAATGTTAATAAAAAATAGTTATTAAGACCATAGATATTTTGATGAGTTTTATTGAGATAGTTAGGTTTTGTTGCTAGTTGTATAAAAATTACTGAACAATTAGTTTAATATGCTTGCAGTACTGATCCAGAAAATATTATACATGTTGCCTCAAACTATAGTATGTTATAGGTGCTATATATACAGGCAGTAGATACAACATTTGGTTTGAGCTGCATAAAACTTACATATAACATATTTAGGAACTTTTTAAGTTGGGGAGAATGTAGAATAGATGCTTTATTGATAGATGAAATTTAGTGCATGTAGTTCGAGGAAATTCTTAGTAAAATCGATTAACTATGCGTAAATTGTTAACAACAATCTAATAGATTATACGCTTGTTCATTATGGACAATATATTTGATTTTTAAGATAATATGTATGTAATTATCCCCACAATTAAAGTTGTGAAATACTAACTTCTAGCAAAGGAAGATTGGACAGTGCATGTACTACTTGAAATCTAATACATGTTTACTCTGACAAAGGTTGTATCTATAAGTGAAGCATGAAAAAAATTGAATATATAAGTTTTCAGCACATACAATGAGAAAAATGGAAGGGGAAAAAAAAGGAAAGATAATGAAAAGGGGAAAAGAAAAAGGTGTTAAAAAATTAGAGAAAATTAACCTTGGATAAGGGGAGCCTTTGATGGGCTTTTGTCCATATTTCCTCCACGCCCAAAGATCAGAAGGAACCACTACACTCCCACTTGTATTGCTCTTATTATTGCTCTCTTGGTCTGCTGCTGGTGCTGGAATGCAAATTACTCTTTTTGCCAACCCTTTTCTGCACATAATTAACACAAATAACCTTTATTAAGTTACAATTAATATGTTCTAAATACAGGTTTCTGACATAAAAGAAATATTAATAGTCTACACAATATATAATATATTCAAGTCAGTTTCTTAGAAATAAGAAATCAATTGTGTTTTCCCCAGATCTTGCTAGATTCACATATAGTACATGTGCAATTTTGTTTAAATAAAACATTAATTGATCTGTAATTATAACTTTTCATAGAAAAGGTAGTCAAAAAACTTTTAAAAGATATACTAAATCTTTTCTATGACTAACTGCAAAAGGTCTAGAAATAATCATATTAACTTTTACCAATATTGACAGTTACAGACAAGACTAACCTTATCATGCATCTAAAAATCACTAGCTATCTTATAAATCATGATCTCAAATAGACCAAATTCTGTAATATACCTTCAAATTAGCTTTAAAAAACACAGTTATCAGATTTATACATTTAACTTGTGCCCTATATATATGCACACCTTCTCTTTGATCCCCTAGGGGATGAAAGTAACGCTGCATCAACAGTATTAGCTGAAACTTTCTCACCCAAAACCTCGAACTCATTCGTCGCTCGCAAAACACCACCTCCTCCTCCTCCTCCTCCTCCTCCTCCTCGGATCACATCAACGAGATCACCCTGCACTCTACTCTCCATATTTTGACTAAAGAAGCTCATATATGCATGTACATGAATTTGCACCCAAGAAACAAAAACAAGAGGAGTATAAAGGAGAGAGGTGTGATACAAATAAAGAGGTTTATAATATAGAGGAGAAAGAGAGGGCGCTGACTTTATGCAAAGCCAAGCTCTTCTCCACACGCAAAAGAAAAGAAGACAAAGAGGAGATAGGGGTGGAATTGTAGTATATTGGGTTCTGAGTTTTATGCTCCTTTTTTAATCCCATATTTTCTCTTAAATTAATGCTTTTGCAGTTAATTTTTTGAATTTTTAAGTGCCACTTGAGGGGACCATAGCTATTAAAAATCCAGTATAGTATGATGCATAGGCTAGTTGTCCACATGATTAGGTGTGGATTAAGAAATGAAGCCTAACTAGAGAGCTTAAACTATGCATTATTATTAGGGTTCAGAAACAGTGAACGTTGAACTATTCTTATAGTAATTAACTCGTATAGGTTGTTTTTAGGGGTCTTTGGCTTTTATGAGGAGTTAAAAGTTTGAGTGTCATTTTCATGATAATATTAATATTTCTAATATTTGGACATTGTGAGGTATGCTTGGCACTATTATAAGTTTTGATGTGAGGATTATCTCATTTTGCCTACTAAGGGTATGAACTCTCACTTTCTTGATAGCACACATCTTGACTATTACATAGTTAATATAGTTAGGCAAGTGTTTCTTTTTCTTGAATGTACATTACCTTGACATGTGAATCTAATAACAAAATAGATGATCTAGATAGATTTCATCTCATTAGTAATTGAAAGTAGATACGATCGACATGCTAAATCAAAATTAATTTCTTATAATATAGTTTTATCATTAAAGACAGAGAAATGGGACTAGAAGCAGATGCATTTACTATAGTCACTTGAGATTTGCATAATTCAGTAATCTCTTGTGAGCTGTAGTTATGAGTAACTTTTTAAAGTAGATAGTACTATGTAAATGTCGACGTTCAGAAAGAAAAGTGACTTTTTACTAAGATTTTACGGTTCAAAAAGTCTAAATAAAAGAAACACATAAAGAGGAAGAGGCATTGAGATCAACCAATTAATTAATGGGCAAGATCAAGACTTAGTCCACAAAATCAACCAATCAAAACTTTAGGGGAAGAGGCAAAACCTGCACTAGGATTCTCTTGTAGAACTCCTCTCAGTCTTTTCTCATGCCAGGAATCAGAAAAAAGCATCTATCATGTGATCAAAATTTTAATATAACCACTCTATACTAGTCTAACTATATATCATGAGAAGCCACATGTGCACAGTATGTAACATTAATGCCTACATCTTATTGTATTGCTATTAAATAATCAAGTTGATTAGCAAAAAACATAATAGTGCATGCTTAATGTGGTGAGATATATGTGAGAGCTGCATTATTCTTGAGCATATGACCTGTTCTGATCTCACTTGCGTATTAAACACGATGCTAACGATTGATCCGTTTATAAATAAAAATTCTGAACAATCTAAAAGAAATTAAACCAAATTGGTTTGTCATCTGATCCAAAGTGTATCATACAAGTCATTTCACAGAAGAATTATTCAACACTATCAAGCTAGCATTGATTCCTAATATTTCCTTTATATATGATTTTTATGGGCCACATGGAATTGAAAGCCAACTTTCAAGCTTCATTTTGATATCTAAAATGCACTGGTACAAGTTAACCTAATGATTATCAGCTAAAACTGTATATCAAATTAAGTGAAGAAGTAGACTCAAGTTATATATTTACTCTCAAAAGCAATGTTGAGTTTAGTCTAAATAAATGATGGTCTTATATTACAGTACTGATCACCTTTACTAATTAAGAGAAAAAGCTTCGAAAACATATAATATTTAACCTTATGGAAATCCATAAGATCATTCCTAATCAATATTTTAGTTGCCTCTTTCTTGATGCAAATTGGTTTTATTTAAAATAGGTAGCAGAAGACTTAGCAGAGGCTAGTAACCAACAAAAGCACAAAAGCATGTGTCTCCATTAATAGGGAGCTCTTCTTCCCTAGATGATCACATTCTTAATTGGAGTTAGTGACCGATAATAAAATTTTAGAGATTTCAAGTGCAAAGTTTTCCCCTCCCCCTTTGGCTAGTTATAGGCAAGTGATCATAGGATGCTAACAAATATGTGCACATGGGAATCTTGCTTGAAGACCACTGAGAATGTGGTCACTACTCCATTTTATCTTGCTCAATATTGGAGACTTATTAGCTGGTCATATTAATTCTAAAATAATATTATGATAGTTCTAGCCCTTAATCAAGCATGTAGACTGAGGAGATCCAAGATTTGAGGATCAAGCTTCACAATAAAGGATTGGCAACTTTAGATGTTGGAACTATATGCATAATGTTCTTTTTTGAAAAGAAAAGGGAGAAAAAAGAAGAAAAAAACCTTGGAATTAGCTATATGTAATGTATGTTTTTAATTTGTTTTTGAAAAAAAGGTGATATTAGGAGTATCTTAGTCTAATATCATTTTATTAAGGGTATGAAATGAGGAGGTTATAACGCGCACACGCATAGGCAATGTTTATATGTTCAGGAACTTATAAACAAGAGAGAACAATTAAGAACATAGTTCAATGATATTATTCACAATAATTGTAATAGCTTCAAAGAAAACTTATGCAAACAATCAGTACAAACGTAGCTAGTGTTGTCCACGAAAAGTGCTATATGGATATCACCAACCTCTCATATCAATGTTATCACAATATATCGCTACTGTTATTCTAACAAAGTGCCTGTCCTTCTCCCATCATGTGGGCTTTCACATGAGTAATGCCATAAAACTGTTATCCCACTCATTTGCCTTCCTATTGAACTAGCTAGGAGACCTCTTCCATGGAACTCATGGCCTAATTTCTTTGTAGCAAGGGAGGGTCCATCCCTTGCCTTCATCCCCAATAAATAGAATTTGGATCTTCTCCACTAAAAAAAAAAAAAGTAGGGGAGAGACCACAATATTAATCATAGCCATTGATTTGTTTATTACATAGTTATGATTCATTTCAAATCTAACCCTCATTATACCCCGATGATTTGCACTCATTTTCTAATTTACACGTAAAGGTAAATCACAATCATCCATTGAACAAACTAACGGTTGTAATATAGTAGTGGTCTCTCCACTATTTAATCATCCATTGAACAAACTAACGGTTGTAATATAGTAGTGGTCTCTCCACTATTTTTGTAATGTCTTGAATCGAAATAATCCAAATAAATAATATTGAAAGACAAAGGATTAAGACATATAGGCTAGTTTACCATCTTTTAAATTAAAATAAAAAAAAGTAAATGGTTTTTAGGACATCAAGTTAAGATAATTCATATGTTTTGGGTCCCATGTGTGGCACTTAAAGGGATTGGTTTGCAAGGTTTAAACATTTATTTAAGGAGAACAAGGTGGGTAATCTCATACTAATTAAGGACTTATGTATCAAGTAACTATTTTATGGATATCTATGAATCAAAACCTAAAAGTCAAAGAAAATTGATATTTAGTTTGGATAGAATGTGAGCCCCTACATCTATCTAAAGTCTTAAAGTTGCTAGAGCAAAGACTCAATACAGAGAAGATTCTTTAGTGCATCCACTTATAGAGAGAACAACGTACCGTTAAGTAAACAAAGAGTTCGACATGATTGGAGATCTTTATTTATCTCTTAAGTTTTAAGAAAAAGGTTTCTTAAGAAAAAAAAAACATAAGAGAAAAAGGGTTTGTCTCTTCATAAGACCAAAAGAGTAGTGTTCCATGATTGGTCTCAATTTGATGGAAATATGGACGGAATTAGTTGAGATGAGGATTAGTTTGTGATTGAGGTGACTTATTCACTAGTAGAAAAATGAGCAACCTAGACGGAAAAAACCGTCTAGTTTGCTCACATATCCGTCTAGTTTGATCAAACTAGACGGAATTCCGTCTAGAAAGGTCCGTCTAGAATATTTCCGTCTAGATTGAGTCAAACTAGACGGAATTTCCGTCTAAATTGATCAACCGAGACGGAATACAACCTAGACGGAATAAAATTCCGTCTAGGAAGCAACCTAGACGGAATTTCCGTCTAGAAAGCAACCTAGACGAATTTCCGTCTAGGTTGCTACCTAGACGAATTTCCGTCTAGGAAGCAACCTAGACGGAATTTCCGTCTAGGTTGCTAGTGCTACAGTGTTTTTTGGTTTTTTTTTTTTTTTAAGAATCTACGTATATGTGCACAATATTGCAATAACACCAAATCACATTCAAATGTGCACAATATTGCACAACAACAAATCATATTCATATCCAACACAATCTAATTATATTCCAAACTAAAAACATGATTGAAAAAATATAATACACAAGATCAAATATCCACAAACTAATCAACAACGCCAAATAAAAAAATTCATAACTAAAAACATGATTACAACGTCTTTACAAACATGTCAATATCCCCACATAATTGAAAACATGATCCCCATATCTTCACAAACACGCCAATATCCTCACAAGCAAGTCCAAGCCATAAAGTAATACAAACTTGATAAACAAATGTGTAAATCGCATACTTGTATGTCGAGATACAAAATATTAAAACTCACTACGTGAGGCCTTAGCCTCATCAATGTTATCATCTCGATCATTCACGGTGTCTCCATGTCGACGATTGCTACTATTCATGGCATCATCACCATGCTAACAACAAAACAAATTCATATCGATTCGGTTGATACCAAATTTAAAATGTAAGATAATTGAAGGAATTAAATAAAATGAACTCAAATTTAAAATATTTCTTTTACTTCTTGCTTGAGATCAAATAGCTAAGCAAAAGCTTATCCACCATCCCCTTTGATTCTTTTACTATAAGAGCTCAAATTGTCGATTAAGTGAAAGGCATTTAACGTAACAATTTAATCTCAAAATGTATCTTCACAGAGAACTCTACACTTCATCTTCATCATCATTCTCATCACTCACGAACCTTAGCCTCATCAACTTTTAGGTCATACTATTGGAGAATATTTTTGTCCTATACTCGGATACCTTCTAGCATAAAGGGAACCATGGTTGGAAATGTTCACGGATATTGAGATGATTACAACTTACCTAGTGGCTACTTTGCATAAGATTCCACAACCATGAGAACTAAACTAACATCAAATGAATTTACAAGAGGGAAAAAGGTGAATGGCTACTTTGCACCTCTATCATAAGATGTTTTGGTATAATTTTGATCGATTTCCATTTCCTTTGATGTTTCAAACTCTAAATAAAAATTAAAACACGTATGATCATGAGATAAGTATAGTAGTCCCACAAAGTAAGCAAAGTAAACATGATTCTAGATATGTGGCTTACCGGCCTCTCCGCAATAAGGTACCAACGAGCAGATGACATATATTGAGGCATATGAGGATTGATTTCTTTTCCAAAAGCTTATCCACCTCACCGGTGCAAGCCATATACGAGCTTCCTCCAATTCAAGTTGCCAAATGTACAAACCCGCACACAATCTTAAAATTCAAAATAAACATGCATTAAGTGCTTTACTTTGACCTTGCATCGTAACTATGACCAAAAAACTTAGGTGTTCACCAAAGGGAGATATAAAAAGAAGGAAAAAACTTTATAAATTGCAAAAATACCAATGACTTCAAGTACTTCTTTGGTTGGTTGTCTTAACCTTAATCAAGCCGAAAAAGAACACAAAAATATCAATTAATGTCTTTTTTTTTATCTAACTAAAGAATCAATGAGAATTACCTTAAAGGGAATATAGTCATCAGTTTTGTTGGATAACAAGATAGAGCATGACAAGGTGTGCTAATGAGATAACATAGTAACAAATCTAATCGAATTGAATACCCGGTGTTCGTATTTGTATTCATTTAAAAATTTGTGAATTCGGATCAAATTGGCTATCATTTTTCAGAATTTCTTCGAATTTGAATACAAATACCTTTCAATTACTCGCGAGCTACACCAAAATTAGTAAATGGGGGTTGAAAACATGGTATCATGCATGTGACAATACAAAATAAAGTAAATTAACAAACAGAATACAACCGAATAGCTGGACGAAGAATAAAAGAGCTACCTTTACAGTTGTGAAGGTTGAGGGAGCTGACGGCGGGGAATCCGGAGGCGATGACGGAGAGATCGGGGTCGGTGAGGCCGGGGTAGAAGGATCTGGAGGAGGACTGGGAGAGGTCGAGGTGGAGGATCGAGGGGAAGCGGGTGGCGCTCGGAGCTCTGGAGGCGGAGCCACCGCTTGCAGACGAGGCCGAACGCCCGCTGCTGCTGCTGCTCCACCGGCGTAGGGCGACGAGGGTATGGGAAACGGCGGAGGCTTGGGGCAAAGGCAGGTGGCGGCGGCGGTCGACGGAGCAAAGCAAGGGGGTGGCGGCGGCGAGATTTGCGGGGGGGCTGACGGCGCGAGGCTGCAGCGGGGAGGGGGGAGGGGATGACGGGGGTGACGGCGCGGGAGGGGGGGGAGAGATCGGGTAGGGTTTTGGGAAATTTAGGGATGGCAGCTGAGGGGACTGGTTAGGGTTTTTATTTATTTTTTAATAGGGACCCACCAATCTAGACGGAAATTCCGTCTAGGTTGCAGCCTAGACGGAATTTCCGTCTAGGTTGCATCCTAGACGGAAAATTTCCGTCTAGATTGATTTTTTTTAAAAAAATATTATTAAAAAATTCAAATTTGGATCAAACTAGACGGAAAAATTCCGTCTAGTTTGATCCGTCTAGATTGTTCAAAATTCTACTAGTGATTGGTTAGCACTTTGGCTTGCCAAACCATTCCCTGTCAATGTCAGGTGATTTTAAGAAGGAAATTTCTTCTCCAATGATTTGACAGTGATAAAGATATTGGCTAAATAGCACTTGAATGATCGTTTCACTCACTTTGCACTTATATACCCTCACTTATTTTTCGCATTATTTATATACCTTAAGTTGTTTAAATTGAACACATTGCTACCTCTATTGTGTAGACATGAAAATTTTCTCCCCACTATTCTCTCATGATACGTTGAATTAATTAGCGTGTAAGTGTCACATTTGAACATTCGGGATAAAATTTTTACATTAGCACAATCTAGGGTAACAAAGTGCCAGTAAGTTTAAACAACTTAGGGTATATAAATGATGCAAAAACTAAGTAAGGCTATATAAGTGCAAAATGAGTGAAACTATAAGGTATTTAAGAGCTATTTAGCCCAAGTTATTTAGTGAATCATGCCTTTGTTTAGTGCTGATAGAACACCCACGGATTATGGGATGGTTTGCGCATACTTTTTTTACTAATGACTTGGGAATTACTCTTGGCCCAGCCCAATTGATCCATTTCTATTTTAGTGTCATGACAAATACTTTAGCGAGACAAAAGTCAAAAGCTATAGAATTGTATAAAAGGCCATTTGGCCCGTTTTGCGCCATACTGTACAATGAACCTCTTGGACTTTAAATATGATGGAGATTTTTGTTTTCTTTTAATGTGAATAATGAATATCCAATATAAAGTAAACAAACACTGCATAACCTTAACAACTAGCTGTTAAGGTTAACAATTAATACTCATTCTTAATGCTCAAAGGGTTATGTTTAAAAACTCACTTCTTCAACGATAATTTTTTACTTGTCAAATCTTTCCGCTTTGTTCCTTTTCTTAAATTTAACAGAGCTTTCCTCTTTATGTTGTCATCTTGATGTTGAGGATCTTCTTCCACACGATCAATCGGGCTTTGGTGTGTAGGATGATTTCTGCGATGTCTTGGAGAACTGCTTTAATTATTTCTCCAACAGTTGTGGGTTCCCCATCAGTCGACGCCATGCATAATTTTCTTCCAATGACTTCATATTGTGAGCCGTCATCATTAAAGTCTTCAACAGGGGATATTATCTTCGGCTGTGAGTCGTCTGCCATTGTTTGAAGGGATGAAAGCACGACAGAGATGAACGGAGTGATGGAAGGTCAGATGAGAATAACAGAGAGTTGGAAGGGATTAAGTTACGGCTCCTTTTGGATGGGAGTTTAGAATTGGGGGTGGGAGAGATGAGATAGAATAGGTACTGTGGGGGCACAGTTTACTAGTAAATGGAGCGGAGTGAGGTGGTTACATCAAAGGGTATTTTTGGGTTTTTTTCAAAAATCGGTCACATGGAACACTATTTAGGGGTTAGAGGATAAAAACTATAGTTTTGGGGGAGTTTTGGGTTGTTGACCAAGTCTTTGGGGGTGGGGCGGGGTTGGAGGCGAATTCCATTGAGCAATTTAGGGGCTACAAGCATCTTCCCCTTGAAAATAAGGTGTTATTAAGCATAAATAATATCAATATACTTTGCCCTTATGCCTGCTTATGATCACATCGGTCACGTACAAGACAATGCTAGTCTAAAGGCCAGTTTGGTATTTGGTGAAAATCTAATAGTAAGTAGCTAATACTAGCAGCATATAAAGGAACTTATATAAGCTGTCAAAATAGTATTTGGTAATAATATATTCAAGTTGCTTGCAAAAAGCGGTTAATATGTTTTGCTAAAACTATACATAAAGATTATTAAAGTCAAAATGACCAAAAATGTAACAAATCATTAAAGTCAAAATGACCAAAAACGAATCAGACAAATAAAAACTCTCAGCGAGGGTCGCGCACCCTAGTTGTTAAAGCTTCAAGACGAGGCTCACTGATGGGGCGAGGCTCGACCATGCAAACTTCAAAACGAGACTCGTTCAAGAGGCGAGGCTCGACCTCAATACGAGGTCCGCAAGTGGAGCGGAGTTCAATTTTAATACGAGGCTCGCATGAAAAACGAAGCTCAACAGTCATATCATGAGATTCGCCACAACAAGGTCCGCCGAGGTTCGCCTACAGTAGTGAACCTCGACATTCAACCGAGGTTCACCTACAGCAGTGAATCTCAACATTCAACCGAGGTTCGCCAAGCAGCGAAGCTCTTCACTCGACCGAGGTTCGCCAAGCAGCGAAGCTCTTCATTCAGACGAGGTTCGCCAAGCAGCGAAGCTCTTCACTCGACCGAGGTTCGCCAAGCAGCGAAGCTCTTCATTCAGACGAGGTTCGCCAAGCAGCGAAGCTCTTCACTCGACCGAGGTTCGCCTATAGCAGTGAACCTCGACATTCAACCGAGGTTCGCCTATAGCGGTGAACCTCGACATTCAACCGAGGTTCACCTACAGCAGTGAATCTCAACATTCAACCGAGGTTCGCTATAGCGGTGAACCTCGACATTCAACCGAGGTTCGCCTATAGCAGTGAACCTCGACATTCAACCGAGGTTCGCCTATAGCAGTGAACCTCGACATTCAACCTCGACATTCGATACGAGGTTCGCCCATTTAACGAAGCTCGACTCTCATAAGAGGTTCGGCTTACGTGCTAAGCTCACCATCCAACCAAGACCGCCCACTTGAAGCATGGGAAATGTCACATCCCATAGTGGTCACATCCCATAGTGGTCACATCCCACAGGGGGGGCATGGCTCTCCTCAACTGAGCATGGCCATATCCCACGAATCAAGGAAGTGGCCATACCTCTCCTTGCCTATTTATAAGCCACCATCTCCACATGAGGAAGGGGCTGGCTTTTCTTTTGGAGCTTCTGGAGAATTCAACACTTGCGCACAAGTGAGATCGAGCTCTTCATCAGTAGTCTCTTGATCACTCGCAGCCTTGGTCTGATCGTCAACGGGAAGCAACCTCGACTCGAGCATCGAGTGAAGCATCCTCTCGCCACCAAGAACCCATACAAAAGAGGAGTCGAATCAACCTCCTCTTCCTCTATAATCGAGAAAATTTGATTGTAAACCCATCCATTCAATCAATAAACTTTTTTCGACCCTACGTAAGATGCATAACCACAGTGGGAGCAGCCATTCATTCCGATGAACTGGTGGTGGCGCAATCGACAAGATTGCGGTGGAACCAGGTTCGAACCTTGGTTATCGAAGTTTGATCAAAGTAAGTACGAGGAGTTCCTCTCCTCCGGGCATCTAGCCCGGTGAAGACACGCAAGTGTCGCCGAAGTCTCAGATGGGACTTCAGCCCGTGGCCTGGCGAATCCTCTCGGCGAACCTCGACAATCGACCTTTGTCTCTCAAGGACAAGGCTCCAAGAGTTAGCCAGTTAAGAAGTGGGTTGTTAAGCAACCCAAGTCAACTTCGATGTTGTTAGCCAAGTTTTGGCTTCGGCGAGCCTCGCCTATGGGAAGAACGAACCTCCTAACGGTTCACTCTCAAGGCGTGCGGACAACGTCGTATGAGAACCAAGCTCGCCGACGCGTTTCGAAGCTCGGTCTCGCTGGACGGATTCCACTATCGCCCAAAGAAAATCAACGAACCTCGTTATCATCAAAGGGTTCGCTCGTAACAAGACGAATGTCGCCCACCGCAAACCTCGCCCACAAGACTAACGCCGCCCACCGTGGAGCTCGCCCGTGGCGAGCCTCGCCACAACGTGAGGTCCCCTTGAAGGATGAGTCTCGTCCAAGTGGCGAACCTCGCCTACAACGTGAGGTCCCCTTGAAGGATGAGCTTCGTGTGAGTGGCGAACCTCGCCACAACGTGAGGTCCCCTTGAAAGAGGTGAGCCTCGTCCAAGTGGCGAACCTCGCCATAACAAGCGCCAAAATGATGAACCTCGTCATCATGAACCTCGACATGGGGTGTCATCAAAGCAAGTGGACGAACCTCGTCATAACAAGCGTCAAAATGATGAACCTCGTCATCATGAACCTCGACATGGGGTGTCATCAAAGCAAGTGGACGAACCTCGTCGTAGGAAGCATCAGAATGACGAACCTCGTCATCTTGAACCTACCCAACAACATGAGGTCCGTTACGAACGGGCGAACCTCGTCATCATGAACCTCGACATGGGGTGTCATCAAAGCAAGTGGACGAACCTCGCCATAAGCTTCGCCAGAGCCAAAGGAAATGGCTACCGTGGTCGCCAAACTCGATTCGAGAGCCTCTCTCATACGAGGCTCGCCGATCCATCGGGGTACACCCGCCGATCTCCGTGATTATCTCACTCGCAAGCGTGATGCCAGTCAAATGCAATCTCATTGTTGCTGTGAGAAGCTCATTTCTGCGATGCGCGCCCAATGTTCATCGACACTCCAACCTTCGGTTTTTGAGCGATTATCGGACCCGTCAACCAGACGAGGGCGGTTTCGCCATAAGAAACAAGCGCCGCGGTGGTCATTCCCGGTGACTATTAACATGGTTGGGAGAAGCGGAGCAAGACCCCAACAGTAGCCCCGATCGTCAATTCCGAAAGTATTCCCTGTGGTTACGAGGCGCATTAATCAATAGTCAAAGCCATCGGCACCTTGCCAGACCGAGCGCAATCCCGTTTGACTATAGCCAATTGGCTGGGGGTACCTCTGAAGAATTTGAGAACTCCGGCATCGCTACGTCTCAACCTTCGAATACTGATTTTAGTGATCAGGCGAGTGTCCTCATGGCCGAACGAGGAGAAGAGATGACACGAAGAATTGAAGAGCAACAAGCTACTATTCTTGCGCAACAAGAATCTATCAGACGCTTAGAAATGATGATGGAGGAACTTGTGGGCAAGAAGAAGATGGACGGAGGAGGATCCAAATCGAAGCAAGAAGGCTACGACGGGGATCATGAGGTTCACTAACGCCATCGAAGCGAATCGAATCTGCACGAAAAGAGCAGATCATATGTTGCGGGATTTCCAAAGCGGTGGGCGCTACGAAACTCCAAGGGCAATCTAAGGAGCCGGGGGTGGCGAGGCCATATCCTATAGAATGGGACGATGTCCCATATCCTCCGAAATTCAAGCCACTTAACCTAGCGCAGTTCGACGGGAAAAGTTCTCCGTCACAACATATCTACTACTTCCAAGCGCAAACCGGGCATATAACGGGTAATGATCCTATCATGACCCGATTATTCATTAGCACTCTTAAGGAGTCGCCGAAAGTGGTTTCAAGGTTAGAGCCCGGTTCTATCAACTCTTGGAAAGATCCGCAGCGCTCTTTATGACCCGATTTTTCGATGATGACACCGAGGTGTCTATGGCCACTTTGTTGGCGAAAAGCAAAAGAAGACGGAGTCTGCCAAGACTTTCGCCAAAAGATTCAAATCAATCTTTACACTCCGGGACCAAGTCTCGGTTTACATTCATCGCGATGTGCGAGCCAACCTTCGATCAACATACTTTCGAAGATGGGTGCGGTTGAAGCACACTCTTGGAGAGAATCGTGAGGCAAGGCTAACAAGTTGAAAATATGCTTAAGAGGATAGAGGCGTAAGAACCTCAGACTACCGCTCTAAAAAAGGGGGTAATCAGAGCAATTTTGCCCCAAAACAATCGAAGGGGAAGGAGACCCTAGCTGTGGGAACTCAACCTACTTCAAAACCTTTTAAGCAGAAACCGAATGCCTCCGATAACCGTCCTATGAAGAAGTATGATTTCAAGGATGATCAGGTTGTCCCTATCTTCAAGACTTTGCTCAAGATGAACAAGATCACGCTTCCGGAAATAAAGAAGCCGGAGGAAGCTTCAAGGACGGATGATCCAAAATACTGCATGTACCATCGAATGGTACACCATCCGACGGGGGCATGCTACATCTTGAAAGACAAGATCCAAGTCTTGTTAGAAGCAGGTGTTATGACTTTGCGTGAGGATCAGAAGAAGGTGTCTGCAAACATGGTCGCTCTCCAGTTTGGCGACTTTGCGGAATTCCAAGTGCAGGATGGTGTAAAGCCAATCCCTCAAGCAGAAGCCAGAGTTGTGAACTTTGATCTTCAGCAGCGGGAGGCACAAGGTATGGTCCCTTACACTACGCCGAAAGGCGAAATTATGTGGGTTCACCCTGACTTGTTATCAGATGAACAATGGACTTCTTCAAAGTCTAAAGGGAAGACTTGTAACGCTACCTCGCACTGTAAAAGGAGCAAATCAATGATTCCACCGGGCAACAAATCACCCCCGTTGCACAATTTGTACCAGCATTGGCTACCCGAGGTGGGAAAGAGTTCTCAAGGGAGTATCCCGAGGCAGTACCCGATGTACCATCAAAGGCGCCAGTCATTGAGCCCAAAACAAGGGAAATCCGCTACAACAGAGCGCTTAGGAAGGACACACCTGAGACTTCGAAGGCCCCTTTCCAGTTTGATGTTTTAGCTCGGCTCTCCAACATCCGTGAGGATCACTTTATTCGAGCTCTTGCGCCTCTCTCAATCTACCGTAGAAGCTTTATGAGAAGCGCCATGATAACGGCTGCCTCGCCATTTCCCGTAAAGCTCAATGTAGTTTGCCTCAATGTCACTGTGTCTTCATACAATACCTTGCATTACCTTCTCCTGAGGACATGCAAGTGAAGAACCCAAGCATGATAGGCCATTATACTTTACGGTTACATTGGCTCGTCCGAATCAACCGAGCTCAAGTTGATCCAGATCGCATTGAGTATCATCCCATTGAGAATCATGCAACATCTTGGGATACCACAGATCGGTTGGCAACAACAGGAACCACCATCTATGGTTTCAATGCTACCAATTCTCGTCCCTTGGGCAAGATCAAACTCAAATGCCAAATAGGAGACTTGAAGACAGATGTTACCTGTTACGTCATTGACGCGGATACATCCTATAATCTGCTCTTGGGTCGACCCTGGATCCATGAAAACTTAATCGTCCCATCTACGTTGCATCAATGCATGAAGTATGTGGATGAAGAAGGGACGGTTAAAACATTGGTCGCGGAAAGGCAACCATTCAAAGGTGTGGAGAATTATTTTACTGATTCTGTTCACTACCTTGAGGAAGGCCAAACCGATGAACCACAGATCGAGGACTATGACAGCGGAAATGAAGCTGACATAGAGTCCGAACAAGGAGTTGTTTTCAATGATGTAAAACCCTTTGTAATCGATCTGAATGATCCTGATGACGACATAGTCGTTTTTAATGAAAATTATGATTTAGCTTACGCACTGGGTGTTAAAAGTCATACTGACTTGATGTCAGAAATTCTTCCACGGTTGTATGCTGAACCTGCATTGCACATGCCCATCCAGTCGTCATTTATGACAACTCAAAGGCACTTTAATTCTTCACAAGCGGTTTTTGTGATACCGTCCCGGAATAATGATCAGAAAGACATTATCTTTGGGCAGGTCAACAAACCATTGCAAGCTGAGGTGGAACAACCCCAAGCAAAAGAAAAAGAACCCCAATTTTCATATTTCGCCGACGGCGCAACATTTGATGAAGAAAATGGGATATGATTTCCTTCACAAAGAAGGGCTAAACTACTGGAAAAGGTATCAAAATACCGATCCGACCGCCATGCCCCTAAGGCCACCGATGATTACTATCATAAAACTCGTAAAGGGTTGGGATATGAGTCGCCGTGACTTCGCGGCACGCTATTAATCGAGGGTGAGTCGATCACTCATCTTTCGCGGCTTCCCTCGATCGACGATAGACAGAAATTAGGTCCCCGATGGCCAATATGACCTCAGTTGATCCAATAGAGATTCAAGAAGATGATCTCTACCGCTATTCGAGGATCCACCGAGTCAACAAATTTGGAATGCAATGGGAACATCGCTTTGAACAACGAACCGCCCACCGATGACAAAATAGTCCGAAGTTGATATGGGGATGAAGCCGATCCAAGCCCATATTCATAGCTTATAGTTTGACAAATGAAGAAAAGGAGAGCCTTATCGCTTTGGTGCGGGAATATATCGATGTCTTCGCAGAGTTATGAAGATATGCCCGGCTTAGACCCTCGAGTGGCTATGCATTGCCTTAATATCGAACCAGCGCTAAGCTCGTTAAACAACAAAGAACGACGCATTTTCCCTCGGTCATGAAGGCCATTGAGAAAGAAATCGAGAAGCCGATCAAAGCGTGGTTCATTCGAGGTTCAACACCCGATTGGGTAGCCAATATAGTACCCGCTTTTGAAGAAAAGCGACGATCCTACCGTGCGTTGACTATCGAGACTTAAATTCAAAGATGTCCGAAAGACGATTTTCCTTTACCAATCACGGATATTATCGCCGACAACACGTGGATTTGAAAGGATGTCTTTATGGATGGCTTTTGAGGTACAATCAAATCAAAATGCACCCCGATGATGAAGAACATACCGCCAACACCGTTAGGGATATATCGTTATATACCATGCCCTTCGGGTTGAAAATGCGGAGCAACATACCAACAGAAGATGACCACTATTTTCCCAAAACATTTACGAAAAATAGTTGAATGCTACGCGGACGATTTGGTGGTCAAGAGTTGCCGCAAAAGTGATCATTTACACGACTTGAGGACGACATTTGAAATAATGCGGCACATCACCAAGATGAACCCAACTAAGTCTTTTCGGGATGTCTAGTGGCAAGTTTCGATTCGTGGTCACAAGCAGATGGTATATGCCGACCTCGACAAAGTCAAAGCTATCCAAGAACTTCCACCTCCTAGAAGCCTCGAGAGCTTCGTGGTCTCCAAGGGCTTGGCTTACATTCGCAGATTCATTTCCAATTTATCTGGGAAATGTCAACCATTCTCAAAGCTCATGAAGAAAGGTGTATCGTTCGTTTGGGATGAAGATTGTCTAAGGCATTCAAGAGATCAAAACATATCTTTCTAATCCCCGTGTTAGTTGCACCTAAGTCGAAAGCCCTTTCGATTTACATCCGCTACACAGAGTATGCAAGTAGCGTGTCTCTTAGCACAGACGATGACAATGGCCACGAACAGTAGCCTATTACCTCAAGAGGACACCGCTGGGGCCGAATATCGATATCCTCCCATTCAAGGAATGTTTGGCTTTGGTCTTCGCCATCCAAAAGACGCTGCACTATCTAGTGGGACGCACCATACACGCCATCTCCAAAATTGACCCTATCACGGTATTCATGACCCACCGCACGCTGAATGGTCGAATGGCTAGATGGGCATTGTTGTTATCTCAAGACGACATTCACTTCAAACCTCGAAGGCAATGAAGGGTCAAGTCAGGTGATCTTATGGCTAACCATCCATTGAAAGGGAAAGTCGAATTGTATCAAGACATGCCCGATGAACCTTATGAAGCTAATCTGGTCTCTAAGGAACGTGTATGGCGCTTGTTCTTTGACGAGCCTCGAGCGACCCCGACGACCCCGCTGTAGCCGAGTGGGGTAGTATTGATATCTCCACAAAACCACGCGGATACCACGAGCCGTGTCGTTATCGAGAACCATGCACCAATAACGAAAGGCAGTATAATGCGTTATTGATTGGTCTCGACATAGCCAAACATTTAGGCGTGAAACACCTTGAAGCATTTGGGGACTCACGCCTAGTCGTAAAACAACTAAGAGGAGTAATGGTCGCACGAGGACCTCATCCTCATCATGCGCCAGCCCATAACTTTAGTCGACTCCTTTGAAAGCTTTTACATTGATCATGTACCCCGCTTGCGTAACACTTATGCATGCGTTGCCTTCTTGCCACGTCCCGCCTCGAGAATGCTACTCAAGAAGTTATCGTGTCTAGTCGGCAACTATTTCTACCAAATATGCATTACAGATCCAAGCAAATCGAAGACGAACCTAAGTCACTTGAAGCACGAAACTGGCGATTCCCGATCATCGACTATGTCTTGCATGGGATATTGCCCGAAGACATAAAAGAAAGAGAGTCAATTCGTCGACGAGCATCAAGATTTTACTATGATTCCCAATTACAGACTTTGTATAGAAGGTCATATGATGGGTTACTGCTCCGATGTTTGTCAACTAAGGAAGCAGAGCAAGTCTTGAAAGAAGCTCATGACGGTGTTTGTGGAGCACATCAACCTGGACCTAAGTTATGGGACCGGTTGCGTGGACTCGGTTATTATTGGCCGACAATGGTAAGGGATGCCGTGACTTACGCTAAACGATGCCATGCGTGCCAAATACATGCTAATTACCTTCACCAACCTCCGGAACACTTGCATCCTACCGCCACGTCCTGGCCATTTGAAACGTGGGGAATGGATATCGTCGGTCCAATTTCTCCACATTCTTCAAAAGGATATCGCTTCATATTGGCGATAACTGATTATTTCTCAAAGTGGGCCGAAGCCGTTCCGTTGAGATTGGTCAAGACAAGTGATGTGATCAAATTTGTCAAACATCATGTCATATACCGATCGGGATACCAGGCGTGAGATTGTCCACGATAATGGTCCGCAATTTGTCAGTCATGCCTTCACGCGATTCTGCGATAAATTTTGAATCCGGAATCTAGCGTCGACAGCTTACTACCCCGCCGCGAATGGGCAAGCTGAAGCTTTTAATAAGACGATCATCAAGATCCTTACTAAGATGGTCTCTTCAAACAAGAAGGATTGGAACGACAAGCTGGGGCAAAGCCTGTGGGCTTACCGTACAACGGTTCGCATTAACCGCATGTGTACCACCCCATATTCTCTGGTTTATGGTTGTGAAGCCATTTTACCGTTAGAGATTCAAATCCCATCGCAGTGGCGTTATCCACCGAATGACAACCGAGGAAAATCATCGCCGACGCTTTGAGGAACTTGAAATGCCGGATGAAAAGCGACTCATGTGCTCAACAAAGATATCGAGCTTTACCGCATCCGGATTTCTAAAGCATTTGACAAGAAAGTCCGATGTCGCATTTTCAAGGAAGGCGATCTTGTTCTCGCGGTCCGACGCCCGATGATCCTCAATTCTAAGAAAAAGGGGAAATTCGAACCAAAATGGGAAGGGCCATTTGTAGTGGAATCAGTCTACTCAAATGGAGCATACCGCCTAACCAATCAAGAAGGCGACAGAATCATGATGCCTATTAATGGTAAGTTTCTGAAAAAGTACTACCCGTAGTCTTCTTTCAAACTCCTACTAAGTTGTCATGTTAACAATCACCTCTGATAGTTTTCCCCAGGTTACCTCCGTCGATCCTCTCTAATAGGATGACGAGACCACTCTCACTGTCATGTTAATATTACACCTCTGACAAATCAACTTACCAATCCTCGTCAATAGGATGGTGGGTCCTCAAAGTTGCCCCGATCGCAATAAATTCTTGTCGGGTTAACAATCACCTCTGACAAACTCCCCTTCCAATCCTCGTCAATAGGGTGGTGGGTCCACATAACTGTCATGTTAACAATCACCTCGATAGTCCGATCACAGCTTGTTATACTCTCACGCCATCGAACAACTTGATTGCTTTTTGAGCACGATCGTTATACTTTTATGTCACTGAACGATTCGATCATTTCCGAATAGTGGCCTACCATGCGATGTGCCTCTATTTCAACCATAGTCGTTATACTCCCATGTCACTGAACGACTTGACTACTCCCACATGATCATTCCTCTAAAATGATTTTGTTCGTAATCACTGTTGTTATGCTTTTACGTTACTGAACAACTTGATTACTTTTTGATCACGATCGTTCACTGAACGATTCGATCATTTCCACATGATGGCCTACCAGACTATTTGCCCTTATCTTTTAATCCAACGCCTTGAACATCTAAGGATAGAGGGGAGATTTTAGCATTAAGCCTAAAAGAAACTCCTCGAAAACTCACCATACTGAGGGGAAAAGTATGGCTAGTCCAACTCAAACGGCAGTTGGTAAAGACATACCAAGTCCGTTGATAGCTGGGAGTTTGCTAAAAATTCCAGATTGCAAATGCAAATTGCGCAACAAAATTTTGAGTGAACACAGAAAGGTGGAATTTTATTCATCATGTAATCAAAGATATACAAGTTACAAGTGCTCAACAGCCTGACGGATTTCTGAGGCAAGTGTGACCATAGCTTCCCGGTGAGCGGTTTTAATCTCTTCGGTGGCTTGATTATGGAGATCATTGTCGAGAGTACCAAGATATGGCTCACAAAGAACACTTAGCCTTTCCAATTCATCGATTCTACCGCACCAAGTTCGGGTGTTCCGTCCATTGAGTGTCGGTGAGTGCGAGGTTCGTAGCCTTGCTCTCATATTTGAATTCCTAACGAGGTTGGCGTGTGAAGTTCGCCGACAGCTGTTAGAAAAAAAATTCAAAGTATTCCAGACCCCACACAACCTGATTCAAGTCTCAAAACTTTGAAGGGGGTCTTGTAGACAGTCAAAAAATCCTCTAGGCGAGGGTCGCGCGCACCCTAGTTGTTAAAGCTTCAAGACGAGGCTCACCGATGGGGCTTAGGCCGACCATGCAAACTTCAAAACGAGACTCGCTCAAGAGGCGAGGCTCGACTCAATCTGAGGTCCGCAAGTGGAGCGGAGTTCAATTTTAATACGAGGCTCGCATGAAAAACGGCTCAACAGCCATATCATGAGATTCGCTTACAATGCCAATCACGAGGTTCGCCTATAGCGGTGAACCTCAACATTCAACCGAGGTTCGCCTATAGCGGTGAACCTCAACATTCAACCGAGGTTCGCTATAGCGGTGAACCTCAACATTCAACCGAGGTTCGCCTATAGCGGTGAACCTCGACATTCAACCTCGACATTCAACCGAGGTTCGCCTATAGCGGTGAACCTCGACATTCAACCGAGGTTCGCCAAGCGTGAAGCTCTTCATTCAAACGAGGTTCGCCAAGCGTGAAGCTCTTCACTGACCGAGGTTCGCTTATAGCGTTGAACCTCGACATTCAACCGAGGTTCGCTTATAGCGTTGAACCTCGACATTCAACCGAGGTTCACCTACGCAGTTGAATCTCAACATTCAACCGAGGTTCGCTATAGCGGTGAACCTCGACATTCAACCGAGGTTCGCTATAGCGGTGAACCTCAACATTCAACCGAGGTTCGCCTATAGCGGTGAACCTCGACATTCAACCTCGACATTCAACCGAGGTTCGCCTATAGCGGTGAACCTCGACATTCAACCTCGACATTCAACCGAGGTTCGCCTATAGCGGTGAACCTCAACATTCAACCGAGGTTCGCCTATAGCGGTGAACCTCGACATTCAACCGAGGTTCGCCTATAGCGGTGAACCTCGACATTCAACCGAGGTTCGCCTATAGCGGTGAACCTCGACATTCAACCGAGGTTCGCTATAGCGGTGAACCTCGACATTCAACCGAGGTTCGCCTATAGCGGTGAACCTCGACATTCAACCGAGGTTCGCCTATAGCGGTGAACCTCGACATTCAACCGAGGTTCGCTATAGCGGTGAACCTCGACATTCAACCTCGACATTCAACCGAGGTTCGCTATAGCGGTGAACCTCGACATTCAACCTCGACATTCAACCGAGGTTCGCTATAGCGGTGAACCTCGACATTCAACCTCGACATTCAACCGAGGTTCGCTATAGCGGTGAACCTCGACATTCAACCTCGACATTCAACCGAGGTTCGCCTATAGCGGTGAACCTCGACATTCAACCTCGACATTCAACCGAGGTTCGCTATAGCGGTGAACCTCGACATTCAACCTCGACATTCAACCTCGACATTCAACCTCGACATTCAACCGAGGTTCGCTATAGCGGTGAACCTCGACATTCAACCTCGACATTCAACCTCGACATTCAACCTCGACATTCAACCTCGACATTCAACCGAGGTTCGCTATAGCGGTGAACCTCGACATTCAACCTCGACATTCAACCTCGACATTCAACCTCGACATTCAACCTCGACATTCAACCTCGACATTCAACCGAGGTTCGCCAAGCGTGGCTTTAGCTACATCTTTTGTAGTTAAAATCTTGGACTTCTATCTATAATTTTAGTGCTAAATTATTAGACTGATCTATAAAATGACATCCATTTACCACTTTGGCCTATAAATTAACGCCAACAACACTTTGCAATAAAAGGTGACAAAGTTGTGACAATTAGGCATTTCTGATCGTCGGTGATAAGTTTTGAGCAAAAAAACACTATTTTTTTTGCATGTATACCCCTCAAATCTCCCATATTTCTACCCTCAGGTTCTAAGCTTGTAATTAAAAAAAAGGGAAATTGCTTCTGCCCCTTGAAACTTTTCATCAATGTCTTACCCCTCGGGTTGACATGTCAAGTGTGGAAACCCCCATAGCCATGAAGTTGTCTAATATTAGATCAGCCCCAAAGTAGTGCACGTATGTGAATGTCAAGATCCAGAGAATGAAAGGGAATCGGTCAAATTGAAACTGAATCTTAACAAAAGGAAAGGTGGAAAATAATAAAAGGAATGAAAAATAAAGCCAGAAATTTCCTCTTTTTTCCCAATGCGTGGCCTGGACGAGCTCATCTAACCTCGCATGTTGCCGGTGAAGGTGGCAGTGATCCTTCTTCTCCCTGAAATCTCTCTCTTATGATGGTGGTATGCTAAGCACTGCCGATTACTCAATACTGGTTTCATCTCGAATCACAATTTAAATCCCCAAATTGAATTTCCATTCATGAATAAAAAGAGATGACAAAAGTGCAACATTTCCATTTAAGAATTTTTGCTTCTTTTCTTAAATGATTTTTTTAATAAACTTTGGTCTTTGATATTTTTCCATTTGAGAATGCTAGAAACATTGAGGAGAGGCTCGTTGGGTGTAGGAACGTAAAAAAGAAAGAAAAAAGAAAGGGTACTGTTGGTATTTTTAAAAGTAGAAAATAATAAAGGGGGAAAACAAAAGCTTTTTGAAATTTTGGGGGGTTTTCATCCTTGGGCAGTCAACTTGGGGGGCAAGATTTTGATGAAAATTTTTAGGGGGGTGGAAGCAATTTATCCTTAAAAAAAGCCTCCCTCCATTCCCACCATTTCCTCTCTCATTCTCACCATCTCCTCCATTACTTTCTCCTCATGATTCCAACCTCTCCTCTCTTCCACTCCCTCTCTCGGCTTTTCCATATCCTCATAATTGTTAGTATTTTTGTTTGTAAAAATAAGATAGTCCCACATCGAATATTTGAGCATTCTTTTAGAGGTTTAAAAGCATTTAATGATTATTGGGCTTTGATAAATGGGCCAAAGATGACTTTAAACCAAATAAGGTGTAGCGCTAAATGCGCGATTTTGACGCGATTATTAGACTCACTTAGCACTTTGCATGCTTGCCGCTGCCGCTCAAATATTCTAACTTTTACTATATATATTTTTGAATATATTATTTCTTTATTGTTTTTTTAAAATTTTGAATTATTAAAATATCAATAGACAAGTGACTGTTGGAAGAAGACTGATGAAAAGTGACTATTTATTCCAAGGAGTGTTTTGAAAAGTTGTGACTGTTGGAAACACTTTTTCAAACTTATAAATAGTTTATGATTACAAACATCTAAATGAACTTCATTCTTAAAAAAGTTTCTCTCAAAAACATCTGCAATACTACAAACTTGTTTCACAAAGAATTAGTGGAAAATTCCAAATTTGCTTGCTGGAATTCTTAATTTTTCGGTTGTATCCTGAGAAGAAGATTTGCGTTAACCCGAAATAAATTTAAATATTAAGCGGGGCAAATAATTCTTTAAGGAAAGTGTTTCATGTCTCAGAAGTTCTGTCTCCTTCATTATTATTTTTCTAACAACAATTACCTCCTCTTTTCCTTCTTTCTCCAATCTCACATCTCTTCTCAACTTCTTCAACTTCTTTCTCTTCTCTCCCCTGCCTCTCCCTCCTTCCCTCCCTCCCTCCTCCGCTTCATGTAGAATGTTTGATGTTGAGTTTGAGAGAGGAAAGGAGGAAGTTGGGTTTTTGATGATTGGAGGGTGAAGCGGGAGTTTTGTTGGGGGATAGTTAAAATTTTTTCCATTTTTTTTTGTTTTGCAAATATTAGAATTTGGAGATGGTGTCTGTAAACATGAGAGATTTGAAGGGTACATATGCAAAAATCTCTTAAATTTCGCCCATAACTTGCGATAAAATATGTCTAACTGTCATAGATTTGTTTTTTATTTTAAATTATCACCGACGTCAATTTATAGTTCAAAGTGGTAAAATGGTATCACTTTTTAGGCTAACATGATAATTTACCTATAATTATAGCTATGACTATTTCCTGTGGTCGGTTGTTAGAAAACTATGTTGTTAATGAGATGTTTCAAAGGCAACAATGATTTATACATGTTTTCGTTGAAAAAAAAAGTAAATCATGTTTGAATTTCCATCCAATTATATTCTATTGGGTCTAAGAGGTTTACTTATCGCCTAGTCGGAATCCGACCCGATTACAGGAACAGAGCATCTCCAAATCTTCTGGATTGTTCCATAAGAACCCAAGACCCGGCCCCATATCATGATCCAACGGCTGAGATCATCCCACGAAATTCATCAAATTCATATAAAAATCCCCAAATCCGCCTCCATTTTTCTCTACTCGCCGGACTCTACTACTATAGAAACTCAAAGCAAGAGCCTTATCCACTAAAATCCCCTCAAAACCCTAATCCTCCAATTCCATTCTCAGGTATATTAATTCAGTCCTTTTTCCTTCGCATTTAACGAAATATATTGTCTTTCCCTTCTCTTTATCGTCTAAAGTTTGAATCTTGGAGGTGGGTTTTTGGGGTTTAGTGTTTAGGGTTCCATGTATTGTAGTTTAGATTTTGAATTTGTAGTTTATTCTGTTAGGTTGTCGAAAATTATTGTAAAGATTGGATTTTGGTCAGATGGGTATATCCAATTTCTTTCAGTTGCTATATTAATTTGGTTTAATATTTCTACTGTATTTGTTTGAAAATGGATAAGGGTTTTGAGGAGCATTATGACTGCTATTTTTGGGTGTTGGAAATGATTGCTCCTGTGAAGACCATAGGATAAGCCAGTTAAGTTAATGTAAGGGGGATTTCATCGTTTTGGCGACATTTTGTATGGCGTTTGATAAGGATGAAATTAGTTTTGGAGATTTTTAATTTGGTTACAGAGCTCTTTTAATTGTTGATTTTGTGTGCTAATTGTTTAGAAAATTTTAGAACTTCAGAGAAAAAAAACATAGCTTGCATTGGATACAATATTTGTTAAGAAATTAGGATGCAACAAACTGTAGCATTCTTAGCTTCAGCCTACTGTTGTTATGGTATAAGAGCAACCAAAAGTGCAAATTGCCCATACGTACGACACCAAGTTTTTCCCCTTCTATTTAGGCATGTCTGGAATGAAATTAATTTGTTATATGGGTTTTCCCCAAGTTTGTTAGAAAATTAATAGGTAAAGGAGTATATCAAGGTTATCGATAGCGGATAGCGTCAGCGTATGATGAGGCATCGCTAAGGCTATTTGGGGCTATTATGCAAAATAGCTGTAAAAGCAAAGTCAAATAGCGGTCTAATTTAGATATGTATAAATATTTTTAAAAAATTAAAGAAAAATCTCGAAAATCTAAAAGTGCATATTTGATGATTTAAAGAGATCCTAAATATGAAATAGACATGTAATCACATATAACAGAAGACGTGGAGGAGAAGTCAAAGAATCGTCGTCTTCGAGAAGATGAGCTGAGCGGTGAGAGGACTACAATAGGAGGAGCTCATAGCGAGAGGAGGTGAGAGGAAGTGCTGAGGGAGGTGCCGGAGGCTATGGGAGGTGGTGAGAGTACGCCGGAAATCGCGGGAGGCGGTGGGATGCAGTGGTTACAGGTCGGGCTTAATTTTAAAAAATAAATCTCAAATTGCTTTTAAATAGCGGTCAAGAAATCGCGGGAGGCAGTGGGATGTAGTTGTTGCAGGTCGAGTTTAATTTTAAAAAAATAAACCTCAAACCGCTTTTAAATAGAGGTCAAAAAGCGAATTTTGCTCACAATCGCCCACTATTCACCGCTATGGCGCGCTATTGGCCACTTTTACGAGCGGAAAATGCATATTCCGCAATGTCACCGATAGCGGGCAATAGCGTCGCGGGAAGGGACCGCTAACGCTATTAGCGCCGCTATTGCGGGGCTATTTACCGCTATTTACAACAGTGGAGTATATCAAATTGCAATGAGATGAGCTGGGACATTGAAACAAGGAACATCTCCGGGCTATAAACCCAAAAATTCTGCTTAACTTGATTTCAGTATTCAACACAGATACCTGTTCTCCAAGCGCTTAACCATATTAAAACATTGACATTTAAAAGTTGTTCCAAATAATGGGAAAGAATATTTTTCTCGACATATCCAGTGAATGTTTTTTGTTGATTACCTTCAGTAAGTTAGAACTTAACAGGTAAATGAGTAAATCAACAATGAGATGCTTTGGGACATCGAAACAAGGAACATCCTGGGCTATAAACCCAAAAATACTGCTTCACATGATGTCTATATTCAACATATATTCTACGTATTCTGTCCCATTCTTTTGAACAACTCTTAAATGTCAAGCTTTACACCTCGTTTGGTACGTGGGAATCAAGTGAAGTGAGAATGGAATGAAGAAGGGAATGGAATGGAATTAATGTGGAATGGAATGGTCGTTTCCATCCTCACATTTAGTTGCAATTTAGAGAATTAAGTGGGAATCGACATATCTGGAAGTTTTATTTATTATTTATTTTTTTGATTCTCACTTTAGTTGGAATGGCCATTCCCTACCATCTCATTGGGAATGCTCATTCCCACATATAGTGGGAATGAGCATTCTAGCTTCCAAAATGAGGCCGTGTTAGGTACAAAGGAAGGAGAAGTGGGAATAGTCATTCCATTCCCACTACGTACCAAATGAGGCGTTAGTGTGCTTGGAGCTTGGAGAATAGGTATCTATATCGTCAGAATTTTCTAGAAGACTCAAAATGAATGGAAAAAAAGTTCTATGTTCCCAGTTAAGATTAAGTTCATGAAGATATAAAATCATTGAACCAATCACTGGAAGTGGATGCCATTTTTTAAAATGAAGCATCCGTACGGTTTCTCATATCCTGGAATGTTAATAGATATGACACACTAAAGCTGCACAGGGTTATAAATATGCTACATATTTTGGGTATTGTTATTTCTTATGCGTTGGTGGCATGAGAGAAAATTTCGATTGAGATAGGTGAAATTCATTGATAATGTCTTGTGAATGCACGTGAAGGAGTTATTGTTTTGGTACCAAGTGTCTATCTATCTTGAAATGCATATTCCCCTCTAAAAAAATTATTTTAAGGCCCTTTTGATAATCCTATTGGCACGGTTCTATTTTCTTCCAATAGTTACCCTCTTTTATCTTGTATTTCCCTATGTAGGTTATGGCTGCTTTCAGTACCATGTCTATGGTTGGCCCTTTGGCTGCTCCCAGCAGCTTTGCGAGAGATAAAAAGCTCTCAGTTTCTTCCCAACAGCTCTCATCTTTTGCGTCTATATCCTCAAGGTCTTTGGGTGGTGGAAGGCAGAAGTTGCATATACAGAGAAGATGCAACTCTAAGATCAATGCAATGGCCAAGGAGTTGTATTTTAACAAGGATGGGTCAACCATTAAGAAGCTTCAGGTATTTTTTTCTTCTTATTTTCTCCATTAAGCAACTTGTATAGTTTTGCCTAGATGTGCTGTCATTAGTGTATATAACACCTTTTTTCTATGCTTTCAGACAGGAGTAAACAAGCTTGCAGACCTGGTTGGAGTTACTCTTGGCCCTAAGGGCAGAAATGTTGTATTGGAGAGCAAGTATGGATCGCCAAAGATAGTCAATGACGGAGTTACAGTTGCCAAGGAGGTATTATAATTATGAATGATATGAATTATTCCCACACCTTGGTTTGTAAGGCTAGGTCATTGTCGTTACTGAAATATTTAATCAATCAAATTGCTTATCCATTTAGAGTATAGCTTCATAAATGTCAGCGGAAAGGCCTTTCTTGTTTTGTATATTACTCTTCCGTTTCCATTTATGCTGTGCTTGGTTAGGTAGAATGTGAAAGAAAAGTAAGAGAAAAAAAAGGGGAAAAAAAGAAAAAGAAAAGAAATGAATGTTTGGTTGGAAAGAAAGTTGGAAAACAGGTGTTGAAGGAATAGAAACGAGTCAGAGAATATAAATAATTCTTAAGTTATTTCAAATTAGTCCCTCAAATCATTGAAATTTCTCTTAGGTCCCCTAATTTTCATGATTTTTGCGAAACGACTCATGAAAATTGGGGAACTTAATAGCAATTTTGATGATTTGAGGGCAAATTTTAAGATAACTTAAGAATTTGGATGGCTTAATAACAATTTCAGCGATTAAGGGGCTAATTTCGAATATTAAAGATTTAAAACTAATGTGGACAAAGCTTAAAACTAAAAGAACTAGGGTTTTTCGATATTAGTCCCTTGAATCTTTCATAGTTTGAAAGTAAGTTTCTCAATCGCTGAAATTGCTATTGCATCCCCCAATTTTTAACTTATTTTTAAATTAGTCCCTCTAATCAAGAATAGAAATAGCAATTGGAAGGATTAATTTGAAACAAATTATGAGAATTAGAGGAGCTGATAGTCCGTAACAGTAGATTTTACTTGGTAATCCCTACAATTGCTATTCTATTCTTGATTAGAGGGACTAATTTCAAAACTAGTTAAGAATTGGGGGACTTAATAGAAAATTCCTATCACTTGAGGGACTAATTTCAAAATAACCTAAGAACTAAGGGACCTAGTATCTGTTTCCATGATTTGAGGGACTAATTTCATATGAAGGGCCCAAGGGACTAATATTTAAAAAAATGAAGAACAAAGCCCAAACCAATTAATACATCTCTGCCGCTGCTTTGGATACACTTTTTTATTATTCTTGGTGGGGCCCAAATGTAACAAAAGGGACAAGGGAAGTGTTTGTGATTGGGTCAAATGGTGGTATTAGGCTTTTGCTGAAGGAGGTATCGGGCAGGTGCCCGACATTTTTTCTCCCGACTTTCCCTAGGTTCAGACGAGGCAAGGGTTACTAAAATTTGTTGGCATCTTTCTCTCGATTTTTTTGTCTTCACTTTCATTTTATCTATCCTACTAACCAAACAGTGGGAATCTATTTTCCTTTATCTATTTTCCTTTTCCTTTTCTTTTCTTTTCCTTCATTTTCCTTTAAACCAAACAGACCCTTACCTGATGACTATTATTTTCCATTTAACCTGTACCAGTTACTTGGGCACTGATGTCTTATACATCGTCTTTGTGCTATTGATAATGCTTTAGTAATGCTTGGACCTTATATCTTGTCAATCCTTAATAGTAGTTAGATCGGTCTTTCTGTTTATATTACCATCATCAGTTAATCTAATGCTTGAAGTATTTCTTACAGTGCTTGCAGTTCCTCTTGTGTCCACATTCTTTTGTTTGTTTCCTGATATATTCATAGTTTACACTATTTTCTTCCTCCAGGTCATCATTTTCTCTTATTTATTACTTCTGCTGCTGAAGTATTAACGTCGAATTATTTGCCTCAAATGTTTAGCTGCGGGTTTACTTCTTGTGATGTGTTGTAGAATGATTTGAATACCGAGCATAATGAAAGGGACAAAAGATTCAATGTCCTGTTGATCATGTAAAATAACTCCTCTTCTATATTATTAGGTTGAGCTAGAGGATCCTGTTGAGAATATTGGTGCCAAGTTAGTAAGGCAAGCTGCTGCAAAGACCAATGATTTGGCTGGAGATGGCACTACTACATCTGTTGTTCTTGCTCAAGGTTTGATTGCTGAAGGTGTGAAGGTACGATTTAGTATTTCCTAGACATCCATATACCAATATCTTAGATTATTGCTGGATGGAAGATCTTATTTTGTTCACTCTGACCTCTACCTATGTAACATCTGTAGGTTGTTGCAGCTGGTGCTAACCCTGTTCAGATCACTCGAGGTATTGAAAAAACAGCCAAAGCTTTAGTTGCTGAACTCAAGTCATTGTCCAAGGAGGTACGGCTCATTCTTAATTCCTTTTGCTGCGTTACAAATTAAATTGTTGGTTGCATTTAGTTTCTCAATGACCTTTTCCCTCTCTTGTAGGCTTCTAAGTGCTCTTGGTTTCTTCGTGTTTATGATGTTGCAGGTTGAAGACAGTGAACTTGCAGATGTGGCTGCTGTTAGTGCTGGAAATAACTATGAAATAGGAAACATGATAGCCGAGGCTATGAGTAAAGTAGGTAGGAAGGGAGTGGTGACACTTGAAGAAGGAAAAAGTGCGGAGAATAGCCTTTATGTTGTGGAGGGAATGCAATTTGATCGTGGTTATATTTCTCCTTACTTTGTCACTGACAGTGAAAAAATGTCAGTTGAATATGATAACTGCAAGGTCTGAAACTATTTGTTTTGTCTTTCTACTGTTGATTTCCTTGTTGTTTATCATCAAAACTGAGATGTTAATATATATTGCATATAAATTTGTTTTATCAGCTACTCCTTGTTGACAAGAAGATCACAAATGCAAGAGATTTGATCCATATTTTGGAAGATGCCATAAAAGGCGGCTACGCAATAATAATAATTGCTGAAGACATTGAGCAGGAAGCCCTTGCCACTCTTGTTGTGAATAAGCTTAGAGGAGCTCTCAAGATTGCTGCACTAAAAGCCCCTGGATTCGGAGAGCGCAAGAGTCAGTACCTTGATGACATTGCAATTCTTACTGGAGGTATGTTAGGTTTCTTATTTCTGTTGACTCAATGCGAGGAAATATTGTGCTTGATGACAAAGAACAGGTCAATCAGTTATGTGAAAGTTCCTTTCGGCCATATTATTTATAGAGGAGCTTTTTAAAATTCCTTTTCTTTAGAGAGATGATTTTGAGGATTTCTTTTAGAGACAGATGAATTTAGTTTCAAGAACTCCTAAACTTATAGAAGAGAGGGAGAGAGATAAATTCAGGGATTAATAGTGTTTGTTCCCCACTTCTTAACAGATTAGTGACTCCTAAACTTATAGAAGAGAGGGAGAGAGATAAATTCAGGGATTAATAGTGTTTGTTCCCCACTTCTTAACAGATTAGTGATCTACATGTTGTGGACCTTAAAAATCATTAATAGCATCTGAGTTGTGGCTGTTTGCAGGAACTGTTATCAGAGATGAAGTTGGACTTTCCCTGGATCAAGCAGACAAAGAGGTCTTGGGTACTGCTGCTAAGGTTGTCCTAACCAAAGACTCAACCACAATAGTTGGTGACGGGAGCACCCAAGAAGAAGTTAACAAACGAGTCGCCCAGATTCGAACTCTTGTTGAGGTTTGCCTCCCTGATTTTCTTTCCTTGATTTTGGTCTATTGTTCTCCCTAATTAGTTCTCACTCGCTGTAGTTTAACTATCTGCTTGTCTGCTTTTCAGAATGCTGAGCAAGAATATGAAAAAGAAAAGCTTAACGAGAGGATTGCCAAACTCTCTGGTGGTGTTGCTGTCATCCAGGTACACCCATGAATTCTCATGTTTGTGAGATTTGCTTCAATTTAGTTATTCCCTTCTTATATCATGGTTTATGTTTCATTAGGAGCTGAACTCCATGTCAGCAGATTTTGGTTCTGGCTTGGTCAAAACAATTTTTTTTCTTGTACTCTTTAACTATGATTATATACTTTTCCTTGAATTCCTAGAAATGTGACTCGTACATGAACCACCTTACAAGAAATGCTGCCAGTTATAACTTTAAGATGCTGTTTAATTTGCAAATGACTCGATACATTTAGATATAATTGGCCATATCTCTATGATGTATCTATCCGCAGATAGTTTATAAAAGTAGGACATATATACTTGCTTCTCACTATAAACAAGGCAGAAAAAATGTTTAGTTTGCTTTTGGAATTAATTTTAATGTCTAACCTCATCGTTATTGACATTCTTCTGAAATTTGATCAGGTGGGAGCACAAACAGAAACGGAGCTAAAGGAGAAGAAATTGAGAGTTGAGGATGCCCTCAATGCTACAAAGGTCTGTATCGAGTTAGCTGTTAAACCTTTTTTCCCCAGCTTTTTTGCTTTGGCTTGTTTGAGATTGATTTTACTTGATATATGCTATAGGCTGCTGTTGAAGAGGGGATTGTGGTCGGTGGAGGCTGCACACTTCTTAGGCTGGCAGCAAAGGTTGATGCTATCAAGGATACTCTTGATGATGCTGAGCAAAAGGTTTGAAAAGCACCTCCTACTGAACAATACTCTTAAAAGGGGCCTTTTGTTATTTACCTTATCTTGGTATTCTGTGCGACTTGCAGGTAGGTGCAGATATTGTCAAAAGGGCTTTGAGCTACCCACTGAAATTGATTGCTAAAAATGCTGGAGTTAATGGTAGTGTGGTCACCGAGAAGGTAAAATCTCTAATCCCAATCCATGGAATTTCTGGATGTTTCTAGTGAAGTCTGTTAACTTGTCATGTTCGTTGTTCCAGGTGCTGTCAAGCGATAATCTGAAATATGGCTACAATGCGGCAACTGGTGCTTATGAGGATTTGATGGCCGCAGGGATTATTGACCCCACAAAGGTTTGTGTCCTTCTATAGCGTAGTACATCATCGTGTGATTCTTATATGAGTTATATTGATTGAATCGACACTTTCATTTTCTTTGAATAATCAATAGGTTGTGAGGTGTTGCTTGGAGCATGCAGCTTCAGTTGCGAAAACATTCCTTATGTCAGATGTTGTGGTTGTTGATATCAAGGAGCCTGAGCCTGTTGCTACTGGGAATCCAATGGACAATTCAGGTCTCTTAACCAAACCCTACATGAACAAGACCTCTAAACTTTACTATTTTGTGGCAATTTTCTGATTTTCTTTTTTTCCTTTTCCTTTTATTTGCAGGATACGGTTATTAGAGAGCTTCAGAAAGGCAATTACTCTTACTCATGGAAAATTAAATTTTCGTGTGTAACACCGCAATCGTAGCTGGTAGCAGACCTTTTTTTTGTAAATTTGGTCATAATATCATTCTAGCATGGACTGTTGATTTAGATTTATGAATGACTGAGAGTAAAAGCTAAACTTATATTTTGCGGCAACGGGTTGAGAGTGTAATCAAGATTTGGTTCTCTTGTTATAGTGAACAATAATATCTCTTGGCTATTTAGTTGGTAAAATTATTAGATTGATGAATCAATCTGCTGTTCCAAAAGGGTTTCAGTTATTACTTGATGCTCATTTGTTATGGATCCACATTGCCTGCAGATCTGGGTCAGATGCTATTCACAAGGTTTGATGTAAGCTCATGATTGTTGATATCATACAGAATGAAATAAAACATTGTATGGTTTTCTGCTGAATTGCAAATATAAGAATGCCTGCGAGTCACATGTTACATATTTCTATGCAACCAAAAGTCCAATAGTGAATTTAAGCGTATTAATTTTGAACCTTAATGAAGGAATTTCCTCATGTGTGACATCAACGCAAAAGGCAAGGCTGAAAACCTTCATGGGGAATGGGCTAAGTGATGAAGAAGCATGAAAATACTGCAATAAAATGCATCCACTGTGGGAATAACAAAATGCAATTTGATGATGCACGAACTTGAAAATATTGCAAGTAAATGCATCAAGAACAAAATGCAACTGTAATGATGAACGAACTTGAAAATATTGCAAGAAAATGCATGAGTGCACGAGCAACAAAATGCAATTGTGATGATGACCGAATTTGAAAAATATGGCGACAAGTACATCAATTGCAGGAGTAACAAAACGCGATTGTGTGATGAACGAATATGAAAATATCACAAAAAATGCATCAATGCTGGGAGTAACAACGTGCAATTGTGATGGTGAGCAAACAAGAAAATATCATGAGAAAATGCATCAATTGCAGCGTGCAGCAAAATGCACAACAAGAAACTCTCAATATCTCGACACTTTAGGCTTATACGATATGTACATTACTCTTTGTTTCTCTCTCTGAATAGGATACCTCCAAATTATCCAAGATATATTAATCAACTAATTAAGATTTCAGTTCATCATGATGTTTTGTATCACTTCCTCTAATAAAGTCATCCTATAAGTTTAATTAGGTTAGTTTGTGCAGTCTGAGGCTTTGGCCTATGTAAGGGTTGTGGTCGTCTTATGAGTGAAGTCCTCATTTATTTCCGGGTATGAAAACGTTATAACCCGATATAGCCAAACCCGAACCGGCTTATCGGGTTAACGGGCGCCAAATTCGCTGAAACAAAAGAGGGATAAATTAGGCGACGAGAGAGCCAAAAAAAAAAAGGGAAAATCGAGCAGAAACTGAGCGATGGCTTCAATAGTAAGGGGCGTGTTCAAGGCGATTAAAGAAAAGGGCATCGCCAATTTCGTCAGAGATCTCAAAGATGAAGGCTATCTGTGAGCTCCTCTATCAATTTTCTCTCGTTTCATATCAATTTATGTTGATTTATTATGCTTTTTTATATTCAGATCTGTTGATATTTTTATGATTTCGAACAAAAAATGGAATTTTTCATATGGGTTCGATCAAAATCTCACATTTTTCATGAAAAATCCCATCTTTAGGTTGAGCTGAGCGCAGTATGAATGAATTAATACTGTGCTGAAGCTGGAAAACATTTGTTCCTACTTTTATAATTTTGTTTGGGTTAAACCCTTGCTTGGGTTTCTTTCCTCAAACTTTTAAAATTTTCCTAATGCTAGTGTTACTTGTGATGAGTAATGAGTTCTACTTTTTGTTTGCAATTTTCTAATGTAAAAGATACAATGTGCTTAAAAGAACAATCACTTGATAATCGCATTGCGGCTGTTGGTTAATTAGCAGCAGCTGAATCAGCTAGTGATTTGTGGAGTCTGTATATCCTAGTGTTAAGTTTTTGAAGCAAAAAGCCAACTCGCTCTCTTGCTGACTGTTAGATTTGAGAGCTTGCGTTTGTTATATAGTTCTAATTAGAAAATAATCACGTAATTGGTTTCACAATTTAGAGAAGAAAATGTGACAGTCACAAGCTAACAAAGTTGCATGGATAGGGGTATGGGCACTAGTACAGGTGCGGATATGGGTACGGGACAGGGTAAAATTGTAAAATGTAGGGTACAGGGACACGACGACATACACATATTGAAATTAATAAATTATATGAGATCATTATTGTTTCTCAATTCACGTGTTATTAGAATTAAAATTCCTATCACATCTTTAAGTTTCTTTTATTATGTTGATTGGTAAAAGTTGGAAACTGAAAGTTGGAAACTGCTCGTTTTTGAACTCAACACTCAAACGACCCTTTAAGATCATAGTGTTGAACTTGTGTGTGGGCTGAAAATTACCCGTCCCTTGTCTAACACATTTCAAGAAACGGATGTGAAATGACAAGTGTTTTAAATTAAAACATATATCATATAATTGAATACATGTTTGAATAAATGTATGCATATATCTATGGAGTGTCCATGAAGTTGGGGTATGGGATCGTGTCGGGTACGGGTACGGATTCATGATAGAAAGAAGTACCCGGGTAGCATAGCAAGTTAACCATGTGCTACTACTTTTTGAGTTAGTATGGATTTCCAGAGCAAAGCAAACTGCACAAAATATATACTGACAGGGAAAGATTAAATACGTAGGCTCGACAACAACTCTCTGCTTTCCTTATAGCAGAAAGAGCTCAGGGGAAAATTGCAAAGTAGGTAAATGTTGGACTAGCTTTTTGTATCCACAAGGATACAGATAGATCATTTCAGAGAACTTGTCCATATCCCTTCAAAATCAAACGGGCTTTTTACTGGACATTGAGCTTTACTGTAGACAATCACAAAGTGCAGCTAAGGCTAACGTTTGGTGAGGCATGAGAGTTGTAATTTATACTCTTAAGAAAAGCTTTAGTTGCTCACCAGTTCATTTCTGATATCCAAATGATTCTTGACACCAAAATTTCATAAATGGTAAGACTTGGCACATATGTATGGTTGTTTCATTACGGAATTTCTATATCCATTATAGGCTTTTTTCTTCTGGTTAATTCAAATGCTGTTCGCTCTTCTTCCTTCCCACCAATGTAACCCATAATTTCTTTTTTACTTACTGCGTTCTTTTTCTTTGTAGGAAATGCCTTCCTGATGGGAATCTATTGTAAGTATATCATGTAATCTCATGAGCTATTTTGATTTATTATTTTGTGCTATCTTTGCTAGTCGCTTAACTTGCTTTGTGGATAATCATGTCAACAAATTATTTTCCCCCTGTGTGTATTTTGTGTTAACTTGAGTAGCAGAATCTGAAATTTATTCAATAAAGAAGCATCTATTTGTTAAGTTTGCTTTTATAGAGCTAAAGTTATAACAATGCCTGCAAGTGCTCTACAAATTGAGGTTTCTGGCAGGTATTAAATACTAGCACTGCAAAATTTACTTTTCTCAGTCCACTGTTCTGTAGTCTCTCTAAAAAAAGAAGATGACCTAAGATCTATTAATGATTGAAGATTTTGGCTACCTTTGTTCAATACATTTTGGGTAGAAACAATTTAACTGGTTCTGCCTATCCAATGCATTGTGTATTGATGAGATTCATGCATTGTTTATTTTGGTGCTTATCTTTTGCTGATTCATTTTTTAAGTGCTCTTCTGTTCATCATTCAAAAAAAAAAAAAAAAAGTGCTCATCTGTTCTTTCTCTTGCAAGACTAAATCAAACGGATTTTAATCCTTGTTCTGATTTATTTTGGAACCTTTCAAATTATGCAACACTGACTTCAGTCTTTATGAGATAGTCTTAATTATGGTGTGCTGTTCAATTTGATATTTCAGGCAAACAAAAATCCACAATATTGGTGCAACCCTTGTTGGAGTTGATAAATTTGGAAACAAGTACTATGAGAAACTGGAGAACACTCAATATGGTTAGTCGTCTCTTTCTATTATTATTTTCAGTTGGATGTCAATATTGCTGATGTGAAAAGTTCATCGAGATTCTAGCTTTGTCAAATCTTATGTTCTACTCATAACATATCATCAACTTTTTAAAAGAAAAAGAAATGTTTATATGATATACGTGTTTGAGCAAGCCAACAAAAGATCTCATACCCCACAAGTTTATTTTTAAATAAAGTTTACCTGAATTGCTAAACTTCAAACACATTTCTGTATGTACAGCTGGTGAGTGAGTTTTAATAATGATATTTTAATTGGTCAAGAGGATATCTGTTGTAGTTTTCGTTGGGGTTTACTATAATCTTTAAAGTGGAAGCTTTCAGCAGTTTCACATGCACTATAGCAAGCTTGATTAGCTTGATTTTTTTTTGTTTGTTGAGTTTGATGATTTCCTTCTCGTGAAAACAAGCATTCACACATTTTAATATCTGAAGGTTGAGATAGTTTATCTAGTTTCTAGTGATCAAGAGGTGAAGATAACTGGGTCTTCTTGTGAATATCTTTGCAGGACGACACAGGTGGGTAGAGTATGCAGAGAAGGGACGCTATAATGCTTCCCAAGTGCCTGCTGAGTGGCATGGTTGGTTGCACTTCATCACCGACCACACTGGCGATGAGGTATATATATCTCCATATAATTTAAATGAAATTTTGAAACCCCCCTTCCCCTACTATTGGTATTTATAAGTTCCAAATGTTGTCAGCCAAGTTGGGTTTCATTCATCAATTGATTGGAATTTAGAAGCATCCTTTGCTAACTAATGGTTTTTGCGAATAACTTTTGTTGGAAGCTTCAAATTTCTGTCTGACAAATCTCAACTCAACACTTGTCCCTGGATTTGCTTGTATGCCTAAAAAAATGTTTGTTAATTCTTTGTGGGAGGTTAAGAGGGTTAAGTTGTGCCCAAGATGGCAACATTATTAAAAACTTAAACTTCATTCAATTGCATTTTAGATCAGTAATATCATCATCTTTTGCTCATTCAAAGATCCAACTCTCTTAAGAGAAGAAAGACAAGTAGTGAACTGTTCAGAGAAATTAATCTCAAATGCTCTCCGCTGATCCATCTGCTTGACAAAAATATTTGAAGTGATCTTTCATGGGGCATTCAGGGGTTGTTTTGGGTGAAAGTATGAGAGTCACTGTCTAATGGCATGTGTCATTATACTAGTAAACAGGAGAGTGTAAAACACTTGTTAATTTTTGTGTAAAATGAGGTAGAAAATTGCAAGGACAAAGAATATGTGGATTTAATACTATAATATAGTTTATGCAACTTCCATTATATGAATATCACCATTTTTACATTGATTATTTGATTATTTTATATTTCTTAGCCTCGACATTTGGAGTGGAAGGCATTTTTGAGAATGAACCTTCCCTGTTCTACAGATTGAAAGTCATTCTCCTGTTTTCAAGGCTCTTTTTACTCGAAACAAAAGCTTAAATGCACCACTTTCACACTAACCACTCTCGCTCCTACCCATCAAAACCCTCTGAAGACCCAAGGCACTAACAAGCAAAAAACTAAAAATCGTGTGACTATGATTGTTACTGTCTTGGTAAATGGTTTAATTAGGATCAAATAACACTGTTAAAGCCATCAGATCTCCCTCTTTCCCTCAGAATCCTCAGTGTTGCATGTTTTTCTTTGTAGCTTCTGATGCTGAAACCGCAGAGGTATGGACTGGAGCACAAGCAGAACTTCTCTGGAGAAGGCGAGCAGTACATCTACCACTCAAAGGGTCACACTCTGAACCCCGGGCAGAGGGACTGGACTCGCTACCAGCCATGGCAACCCACCAAAACCTCATAGGTTCATTCTTGTTGTGAGATGGTGTTGATGACTCGTTGAAGACCTTTGTTCTCAATGTAATCATTTACTGTAGTCTCTTTTCGGGCTCTCATGCTTGATTCAATAAGTGGGATTTGATTTGATGTTCTTCTGGAACCAGTGTTCTGTATCTGTCAAGTTCAGTTCATAAAAATGGATGTTATTCGCGCGCTTTTGTTTTAATGAGGATATTGTGGAATTGACTTTGTATGCTTATCAGTGGTGATTGAAAGCAGTGATACATGATACTGTTGTTTGCATGTAACTATTCTAATTCTCAAAAGTTTAGTTTTAGGCTGCTTTGCACATTGTTATCCTAATTCTCAAAAGTTTGTTCTCAATAAATCACAAATACATTGCAATTACTCTTCAGCAGTAATGTGAAAGTTTACTCTTTTGTGATTAATTCTTTGAAGGAAAGATAATTAGATCAAAGTCAACAAAACTACCATTACACCTACACGCATTAAAAATTATGCTTTTTGAAAATTTAATTATAAACCTATAATCATGAAAAAAAAAAATCAATGCTTTCATATGTATTTGGATTTAGAAGAAATTAATTTCAAAATAATGATTTTAATCTAATTTTTCTCTTGAACTTTTAAATAAGTCAGGCTCTAAAAGCATATCCATATAAGAATTTAGTAATAATTTTCCTCTAATATTACCACACATTAAAGCCTTTTTATTATTATTATTTTAAAATACGTTATAGGAGTTAGGTCACGTGCAAGCGAGCACGTGCTCGGCGAGACTAGTAAAACAAAGGAACGCGCCAATCTAGGGTTTTTAACCCCTCTAAAGTCTCCATCCCCTTTTCGACAACTAGGGTTAGGGTTTTGGCTAGCAATCGCCATGGCCGCATTCAACGAGATCCAGAAGAGGAAAAGGGCAGCAATCCAGCAGGAGAAGCGAGCGATCCATGGCGATCCCCGCACGGGAAAACTCAAGCAGAGGGCCCCACCCGTCTCCATCTCCGGGAAGCGCAAGCGAAAGCTCCTCAAGAAATTGAAAAGAGTATGCGAGATCACGTTAAGAACTTGAAATTTAGGGTTAATTGTAATGTATATTGGAAAGATTGAATTTTTTTTGGATTTCTTTATGTTGAGCAGGAGCAGAAGGAGGTGATAGAGAAGGGTTTGGTTACGATGCAAGATGTGGAGATGGCGGTCGCAGACGGTGAAGGTAAATTTTAGTTTTTTTTATTTTTAAAAAATTTCTTTTCTTCCTGTTTAAAATTGATCTTCATTGCTGAAAGTGCAAATAGACGTATTTTAAAGAACCCTAAAAAATTTATACTTGCTATTCATTTTTTGGCTTACTTTCCGGTTTCAAGCTGTTTAAGGAAAAATGATAGCAAAGAGAAAACATACTTATGGGCCATAGTTTAGACTTAAGTTATATTCATAGTTCTTCAATTTTGAACATGTTATGTGATATATGTTTCTCAAACTCGCCCCACAAATATGTAATGTAGTTTAGTTCCGATTCTTTTTGATACCCATCAGACATTCTTGACACACTCACTCATTTTGTTATAATTTTTTCGTCTTGGAACATTGATTTCTATATGAATATTTTTGAAGAAAAATTCATAATTTATACAACATACCTAATGAGTTACTATATGGGGGTGTATGTAAATCAAACCGTACCATAATTCCTGCTATGAAATCGAGCATATGTGTTAAACATTAGTAATAATCATATGCAACTAATTATAGTCAAGCTATTGAAATTTGATAAGATATTTAGGGAAAATTTGAAAAAAGCTTCTTATTGGAATGACATTGACATGCTATTCTCTCATCTTGTAAGAAGTTAGAGTGAAAGCATGTATATACTTCACATAGAGGCATTCAGGACGCATAAGTATATGCACACATGCATCTCCATGCTTTGTTTTATTTATGTTTCCAGGCAATTGTATATTTTGTTTATGGTAGCTGCATATGTGATTATCCCTATAATTGCATGTACCTATGATTGTATCGATGTCCCGTGTCTGCATTGGTGCTGCATGTTTTTAATAGAATATGATTAGATTATAGCAGTTCCAAGTGCGTACTAAGGCTCTTCCTCTGGGAGAGTAGTCTATTTCACAATTGGTAAAGGTGCTCAGAGTTACATTTTTCTCCCTTTACAAGTCTTAATTAATAGTTTTATTTTGTTATCTGATAATGAGGTTCTGGTCCTCTCTTCTTTATTTCCGTTTATAATTCACGCAAATAAGCATTTTGACTACTGTGCAACCTTAAATATCTTTGATCACATTAATTGATAGCAAGTAAATTTAGCCATTAATTTGATAACTTTTTAACCATTAATTTGAATGGTTTTCTAACCATTAATTTGAATAGCTTTCCCCATCATTTCAAGTCGATGGAAACTCTCTCCTTGATCAAATTTTTCTCAGGCATAATTCAAATGCAATTTTATATATTTTTTCCATAAAATATGAAATGTTAAATCAAATTAAAGTAAACAGTACATAGTTTGAAGCTTCTATAATATGATAGGCTAGTTGCTGATTGTTATCTTTCTGGCAATTAGAGTCTTCTCAAGACAATAATCAAAAGGCTCATATCAAGTTCAATGTAAAGGGGACTTCAAGGCTCAGAATCAAAAAGTTGAAGGGCAAAGGTGAGTGTATTTTCTGTTTGGATCGAAGAACATGTCATTGTAGCTTCTACTTAGTTTTTTTTTTATGTTGAAGTGTTTGGAGATATTGTTCTTCACTCTCATACCTAACAGATACTTGAACATCTAACTTTGGCTGATATATTCTGATACAGATTTCACCGAACTAAAAATTTAAATCAGGAGCATATATTTATGATGTATCCAATGTGTTGCTGGTAACTCTGAGATACAGTATTTTACAGGAAAAAGCTAGAATAAACATAAGTGGACTGAGGGCTCTATCCACCAACTTTTTTATCTCTTGATTTTGTTTTGAGATTCATGCTGGTTTGTGATACACATCAAGGCACACATCTCAAAGATAGTCTTAATTTGTATCACAAAGATGGTCTTAATTTGTATCACACACCGGCACGACTCTAACGGATAAAAAAATGTTGGTGGATAGAGCTCTCAGCCCACTTAAGTTTACGAGAGCTTTACTCTTATTTTACACATCCCAATACTGATATCACTATTAAAAAATATGATATTCATCAAGGAGCAGGATAATGCTTGCTAAAGGAGATTGAAAGGTCCTTTCATTTTATATATATATATATATATATATATATATATATATATATATATATATATATATATATATATATATATATATATATATATATATATATATATATATATATATATATATATATATATATATAGAGCAAGGCTCTATGAACTTAAGTTCATAATGAATAGTGGTGCACCAACTTTTCTAACCACTCATCTTGCTTTGGGATCCGTGAAAGATATGAAGGACACTTTGAGATTTGTGCATCACAAATCTCAAGGCAAGATGAGTGGATAAAAAGTTGGTGCACCACTATTCATTATGAACTTAAGTTCATAGGAGCCTTACTCTATATATATATATATATATATATATATATATATATATATATATATATATATATATTTGTGTTGAGGGTATTGACAATGAAAGGTATCTGGATAACTCAATTGAAATACTCTCTAGAATAAGTAAATTTCTATAAACCCAAATTAATGCAGTATAGGTTGCATAACAGGCTTTACACTGAATGTCCAGATTGGAAAGGCCGAAGTAGTAAAGGTTTTCAACAACATCTGAAGGAAGAACATATAATTTGTGCCTTTTAGCATTTTTCTAATTTCAAACTTGCACTCGCTGCTACTATTTCAGCATTTTCTGCAGTTGTGTCCTTTGAATTGATAATGCTTCCATTTAGGGGACTCTCGTGTTATGATCATGATCCTGGATTGACCAGTGTATCCTTTGTCTTGATAATATAGATGTCATGCTAAACCTTACGCTTCATGAGCACATTGACTATTCTCATTTGCAGCCTTCAATGCTTTACTTAATAGAAATCTACACCACCAGTAAACAAAACAACTTTCTTGAATGTTTTTCCTTATAACTTACACAGTTACAGAAAGATTGCTTGACATATTGAGTTAATTAATCTTATTGTCTTTTACCAAGTGCAATATCTTGACATCCTATTTTCATTTGGAATCATAGCAGGCTTATAATTCTTATGACAGATTAAGAACTGGAACTACATATCGCATCTTTTTAATGTTCATCCCTGTATTTTCTTTTTTCTTTTTTCTAGGTAAGAGCAAAAAGAAATCTGCAAACAAGCCGAAGGCTGCTGCTTCAGTAGATGCCATGGTAGAATGAGTACTGAATTGAGCTAGGCAGAAAACTTCCAGTGTTTGCACCTTTGTATTCAAGAATAGGGCTTTTGCCGAGCCAAATTTTATGTATAAATTGGTATTTTTGGGCAAATTGTTGGAAGAAGACGGGTAGATTGCACTTTTAAACTTGAGCATTTTGTAAGAAATCCGTTTGATAATCTTGCCTTAGTCAAAGATTGCCTAACATTAATTTGATAATCCTTCTAATTTTTTTTTAAAAAATTGCTTTTCAGCCTAACAATTCTTATTCAAAGATTGCCTAACATTAGGTTGATAATCCTTCTATTTGTTGTTGTTGTTTTTTTTAAATTGCTTTTCAGCCTAACAATTCTTATTGTACTTTGTATGATGTTCTGAATTTGCTTCTCATCTGCATGGTCGTTTGTCTGAAAATGATAGATTTCTCAATACTTATTGGTGGAATTTCTCTCTATTTATTTCTTAGTAGATTGTCTCTGTTATATATGTAGCTCTCAAGTTGTATATGCTGATTTATGACTGATTTTGTAGATATCTAAACTCTCAAGTTTTATATTCATTTTATATAGAATCAAGTGCTTTTTTTTGTTTTTGAAAACTAGAATCAAGTGTTTTATAGGTGTGGACTATTTAATGCCACTCTCTTTTTTCCTTCCTTCTTTATGCTGCGTCCAAAGTATGAAAGAGGGAAGCATATGGAGTTGTTTGATTTAATTGACATGCTGGTCTTCATGAAACTGAATGGAAAAAAAGATTAATATATATAGCTTTATTGTAAGATGGTCTTTGTAAAACTTATGGTATGTAAAGTTAACTCAATTTTAAGGTAAAGACTGCTGTTATTAATGTTATTGTACTCATCAAGCTTAACTTCAGCAAATTTCTCCTAAACACTGACTTTAATACTTTATATTCTTTTGACATCCTAATTTGTTAGGACAAAATTAATACGATCTTTACTTTCTTTATAATTAAGGACAGCATAAAATTGAAATTTTGGGTCACCCATCCATCTCTTACGAGCTATTTAACGTAGGACAAAATTTCAATTTAGCCCATATTCAATATTTATTTTCAAAACTTCATCATTCATACTTTTTCGACTGTACCAACCTAAGGTCGATTTTAAATTCCAAACTTCAGAAATGATTTCCGTGAAGTTTTCATAAAACTTCACGGAAATCATTTCCTTAAGTTTTAATTAATGATCACGCATAAACCCATTGACAAATAAGTGTGAATAGGGTCGGTTTTTGAAAATAAATTCATAAAAGGGTCTAAAATGAAAATTTGTCCATTTAACTTATCATTAAATAAACTGGACCCCACTTCAGTTGTCGAGCAACACCGACATTGTCATTAGTTTTGTGGATCCCACATGCCATGATTGGGTGACTGTTGAGTGCCATGCTAGAGGGTCCACAAATTTAAAACTTAAAACGTAATTAAAGGAGCCCCACGACCCTCTCCTTCTTAATAATTACAAATCCTACCCTTCTTCTACCCCCCTTACTCAGATCTAAAGAAAACCCATCAAAAAAATTCAACACCGACCTCAAAATCAAATCTTTCTTTAGTAATCCTTCACATTTTCCAATAAATCTCAGACCCCTTCCAGCTCGTTGCGTATAAGCCCAGGGTCAGCCAAAAAGTTGCCTTCTTTGTGAAAAAGATCTCATCTTTGATGAGCTTTCATTCTTAGATCTGTAGATTTCAATTTGGAAGGAGAACCCTAGATTTGTCGAGATGGGGAAGATCGGGGGATTTGTTCTGTTTGTTGTATTGATAGGGCTAGGGTTAGGAGTTGAAGGAGATAATCACAAGTTTAAGGAGGGGGATCGTGTTCCTTTGTATGCCAACAAAGTTGGGCCTTTTCATAATCCAAGGTAAAGTTTGTGGAGATCTTGTTTTCTAATATGATTATTTTGATGTGGATCTGCTTGTGTTTGATAAGTTTATTAAGCTCTAGCTATAGTTTATATCGAAATTCTTGAACTGCTGTCTCTTAGGGTAGCAGCATTCTCCATTTATCCATCTGACTCCTTTTGTTATTGGAGGTTGAATGGGAGAATTTGAAGCTTTTGCAATATCGAACAGTATTATTTTCTTTCTAAGTTGATGGATTTCATATTATATATATGACTCGTAGTGTATTTAATCTTGGGGCCATTGATCTATAGATTCTGATGTGAGTGAAGGTTTCTGTTTTTCATGTGATACATGTTTATCTCCTAGATCCTTGATTCCATATTCACATCTGATACGAACGAAAGCAAATTGAGATGACTAGCAGTACACATTCATATTCTATCCTCTATATGATGTACATTAACTTGCGAAGGTTTAAGTTTTTGGCTTGTCCAAAGTTGTTAACTGTTCAATCGTCATGAAAAATATGATAGAAAATGCTTTGTCCCAGCTATATTTTGTGCAATATATATTAGGTTTGTATTTTGGGGGTCTTTAGAGATGAGAAGTATTTAGTGGACCTATTCAGTGGACATCTAGTGGTTCAAGGGTTGTCTACTCTAGGATCAGTGCAAAATAGGAGGATTTCGGGATGTACTGATTACAACGTTCTTCCTCCTTGGACCACCAGCTGACCGATGGATTGAGTTGACCAAAAGTTTTCCCTTCCGAGATAGATATTTATCTTTGTGTGTAAAAAGCTTGCTTCTAGGATTCTTCAGCACAAAAACCATGAACTATAGCACAATGTAGTTGCTAATTTGGTGGCATAGTGGTGAACAAATAAAGCCTGTAGTACACGGTACTTCCTGGTTTAGCGAGATTGCTATTACCATATTTCATTTTACCGATGTGTCATCTTAGATATTTGACATTGAATTATTGTTTTCTTGCAGTGAAACATATCGGTTCTATGACTTGCCATTTTGTACACCAGGTTCGCTAACTGCTCTTAGTTGTTCCGTGTAAGATAAACTATTTTATTTGGTATTTAAAAAGTCACTATATTCAATTGGGACTAACTGCAGAGCATGTGCATGAGAAGAAAGAGGCTCTTGGTGAAGTTCTAAATGGTGATCGTCTAGTGGATGCCCCATACGAGTTGAACTTTCGTGAGGACAAGCAATCTAAGACAGTTTGCCAGAAGACTTTGTCCAAACAAGATGTTGCAAAGCTTAGGGATGCAGTGTCCAAGGACTACTACTTTCAGATGTACTATGATGACTTGCCCTTTTGGGGATTCATGGGGAAAGTTGAGAAAGACAAGCTTGAACCAAGTGAATACAAATACTTGCTCTTTAAACACATTCACTTTGACATTCTCTACAATAATGACCGTGTCATTGAAATCAATGTCCAAACTGACCCGAATTTGTCTGTTGATATCACGGATGATAAGGAAGTGGATATGGAGTTCTCATATTCGGTTACTTGGAAGAAGACCGATATCCCATTTGATAAAAGAATGGAGAAGTACTCGAAATCATCTTCTATGCCACAACATCTTGAAATCCATTGGTTCTCTATAATTAATTCATGTGTGACGGTTCTCCTTCTAACTGGGTTTCTTGCTACAATTCTCATGCGTGTGCTCAAGAATGACTTCATTAAGTAAGACATACACGTCCATTGTTCTTATATTCTTTTCACAGGTCTTTGTTTCTTCCCTCTGCTGAGATAATTTAATTGATTCCTGAAAGGTACTCGCATGATGACGAGGCTCTTGAGGACCAAGAGGAAACAGGATGGAAATATATTCATGGGGATGTCTTCCGATTCCCCAAGCACAACTCTTTATTTGCTGCTGTTCTTGGTTCAGGAACTCAGCTCTTAGCTCTGTAAGAATTCTATATGATACTTTACTCTTAATCCTTCCGATTTCTATTTGCAATATCTAACACTTGGTTGTTTATCACCAGCACAATATTCATCTTTCTCCTTGCACTTGTTGGAGTGTTCTATCCATACAATAGGGGAGCTCTTTTCACAGCTTTGGTTGTTATATATGCTCTTACCTCTGGTGTCGCTGGTTATACTGCAACTTCCTTCTACTTGCAACTAGAAGGGAAAAACTGGGTATGCGATTACCTTAGAATTTATGGCCTTTTTTCTCAATTGATACCCGATAGTTATTGGATTTTTGATTTGTAGGTGAGGAATCTGTTATTGACTGGCTGCTTATTCTGTGGACCACTTTTCTTGACTTTCTGTTTCCTTAATACTGTCGCGATAGCATATAGTGCAACTGCAGCCTTACCCTTTGGTACAATCCTTGTGATTCTTCTTATTTGGACATTGGTGACTTCCCCTTTGCTTGTACTCGGTGGTGTCGCTGGTAAAAATGGCAAGACTGAGTTCCAAGCTCCATGCCGAACCACAAAGTATCCGAGAGAAATCCCTCAACTTCCATGGTATAGAGGCACAATTCCTCAGATGGCAATGGCAGGATTCCTTCCTTTTAGTGCTATCTACATTGAGCTGTACTATATATTTGCTAGTGTGTGGGGTCACAAAATTTACACCATATATAGCATCCTCTTCATTGTTTTCATCATCCTGATCATTGTCACGGCATTCATCACTGTGGCATTGACATACTTCCAGCTTGCTGTTGAGGACCATGAATGGTGGTGGAGGTAAGATTCGGTCCTTTTTTGTGTGTTTTCCTTTTCCCATAGTTATACTGCAATAAGCGTGATTTGCGAAGTAGCTATTTTGTTTGCTTAAATGTTAATATTATGGCATAGTTTTAGTATTGATCTACAGTGTTTTCTCTCAGCATTTTCTAGCCTCTGCATATTTTTTTTGGTTGTATTTGAATATATGATATATTGATATATCAGCATTTCTGCCTTAATACTGCATGCAATTTTTATGTCTTTTCCTTTTCCCTTATTTATACTGCAATAAGCATGATTACAAAATAGCTTTTTTCGTTTGCTGGAAGATTTTTTTTGTTATGGGATAGTTCTAAATTGATCTTCATGGGTTTTCTCTCAGCATTTTTTAAGACTCTGCATTTTATATTGTTTTATCAGAATACATCTGTATTTCTTCCTCATTGTTGCACACAATTTTAGGCCCTTCCTGACAGCTTTTACTGATTGTGCTTCTTGGATGTATCTTCCATGTTAAACTATAATGCATAGTTAGTTTATATCATGTCAGTCCATTGTGGCACAAAATGACAGTTTGACTGTGGTTTCATGATTAAATGTAATTGATTAGGGCAAAACCTAACATCTAGATGGTGTATGACAAAATATTTCTGAGGGTAGATGAGCACCTCTTCTGGATTTCTGGTGTACCTAGCCCTTATAAGTGAAATAGAGGTCGTTACTAACTGGTAAGTCTCATCAGTGTATGAAAGTGTCGTGGGTGCTTGACAATTTAGAAGGTGAGTATGGTAGAATGGTGAAGCATGTTGCTTTGAGTTACCTTTTATACAAAGGGAAATAACTTGAATCCATTTGAAATAGAAATGATGATCCCCAGAATCTTGGGAAAATAAGACAGTCTGCTTTTGGTCTTCTTGCTCAAGAAGTGCTGGTAGGTTGAAGTTCAGATTCAGGGTAAAGGGTGTATATTAATGTTATGGGCTGAAAGCCTGACGCTTATATCTTCAGTTTATGGATGTTGTCATCATTAGCGAAACCTAGGAATACTCTTAGGCCATGTTTGGATTAGGGATTTGTTTTATCCTGGGACTAATTTAACTCACTATAATCCTGGGATATAGTAATCCGGGAGACTATAGTGAGTTAAATTTTTAATAATTTGTTTGGCTCCATTTATTATTAACACATCTAATATCAATGGCATGTTTGGAACTTGTCATTGTAAAGGTGTATAGGATTATGAAATAACAGTAAATGTCAAAAATTTCATTCTTCCTACCAAGAGTGAATTATAGCTTCTTAATGGTGTAACAAGCAAAATAACCTCGAGTTTTGGGTGTCTGACTTTCTTCTCAATTATGTTAGACATAAATTTTTTATTAATATTATAGTAAACCGATAGTTTTTTATTATTTGAGATAGATTTCTTCCCATTTATTTTAGATGCAAATAGTTTTATGCTTCAATCATATGTTCTCACGTATATTTGGGAGAGATGACGAGAGAGGATTCAGAGAGATGCATGAGAGGATTAAGAAATGTATAGAGAGAGAAAGAGAGAGAGAGAGAGGGGGATGGAGAGAGGAAGGGAGAGAGGATGTTTCAATCATATGTTCTCACGTACATTTAGGAGATGACGAGAGAGAATTCAGAAAGATGCATGAGAGGACGAGGGAGGGAGGGAGGGAGAAATAAAATGCTACAAAAAGAATGTGGGTGAAAGAAATAATGAAAACCCTAGGTTTTTTTTTGTGTGGAAATGTCAAGGAGTAATATGGTCATTTTAGGTATAATACTATAATCCCAATAGGATAATAATACCAAGACTATAATAACACCCCCTTCCCCTCCTTTATTTAGTCCAAAATCTCTGGACTATTTCGATTTAAAGGACTAATTAGTCCAACCTAATCCCTCCTAAAATTTTAAACCAAACACCTTACTATTTCATTTTAAAGTATAAAGGGTTATTACCTAAAAATAATACCCAATCCAAACACGGCCTTAGGATATCTTCTTTGTTTGTTCAATGTGTCACGAGATCATAGAGGGAGGAGCTTGTAGGGAAGCATCAGTGGGTGTTGGTAAGAGGCCTAGCTTCTAGTTTGCTTGCTTAATTTGTTTGATGAGCCATCTACTTCTTTTCTTTTTGCTCATTCGAGCATATCTAAGATTCGTTGTTCATAACAGGAATTGGTACTTCTTACATGCTTATGTTTGATTGGCGAACCATTTTTTTTCCTTTTCCTGGTAGGTCCTCAGGAGCATAATCTAAGATTTGTTGAGAGAACAAGTAAGACTGTGAAGCCCAGATGCTTTTTAGAGATATTTGCGCCTAGCAATCAGTCTGGATGTCCCCATTTTTTTTATTTATCGTTTTAGAGATAAAGTGCAGTATATATTATAATTTGGGAGATTGATAATTTAAATTTGTTCATTAGGAATATGGTGTAGGAAATTATAACCATGTGAATTGTTACATTAGCTTGAATAAGCCCATTCGTGAGGGTGGCTAGAGGCTTTCGTCAAGATATCATATTATTCTCAATTTTAAAGGCTTGTCCAGGTCTCGGAAGTAAAATGACCAGATATGAAGATTGACGGGGTAACCACACTTAATTAGTATTATTATTAAATATGCAAACACTGAGCTCAATTAGATGCATTTTCACATATAGTTTATATTTTAGTTTCCTGCCTGTACTCATTTCAGATAACTGCCTACCAAATCTATAATCATACTGTACCTGCAGATCTGTTCTATGTGGAGGGTCAACCGGTATATTCATCTTCTTTTATTGTCTATACTACTACCATGCGAGATCAGACATGTCGGGTTTCATGCAGACTTCATTCTTCTTCGGTTACATGACCTGCATCTGTTATGGCTTCTTCCTAATGCTCGAACTGTTGGCTTCCGTGCATCCCTACTCTTTGTCAGGCACATTTACCATTCCATCAAGTCTTGAGTAGATCAATACGAAATTTTCTAATCACTTTCATCCTTAATTCATTCTTATATATCTTAATGTAGTTTGTATCAGCTGTGGCCTCCTTATACTACCAAATTTTCTCGAGATAAGAATATTCAGAATCTGTTTTGAATCTATAACATGTATTTTTATGTTCTTTAATTCCCAGTTGTAGCGTATGATGTATTTCCAGAAGTGGATGTATGTCTTATGTATTGTTTTGAAGTATTACTCGCTAAATTCTTTGTGGCATTAATGGTTGATGCGTGCTCTGGTGCTAAGTATTTGCTGCATTTGTTTCCACAAGCGATTTGCAAATCAAATATCAGATAAGGAAACAATTCCATGCCAGTGAAGAGCAATGTAGTAGATACATTGACAGAAAAATGAGCAAGGAAAAAAAAAATTTCTGATCACATGTATGATGCATAGTTCACCGAGTACACAGAAGCATATTGTCCTGTGACATTCCAAGAGGTGATGTTGTTCTTTACATAATTAGTACAATACAGAGGCTAATGGATTTGTGACCGCAATAGATTTCTAAAGGGGTTTTGCAATATTCTGAGATATCTGATCACATTTCTGATAAAAGAAGTTTTCCGAGTAAACTGAAGTATATATTGGTGTTAAGGACATTGTTGCCCCAATTGTCCTGTGGCATTACGTGAGGTGATGAAGTTCTTTTCATTATTAGTACAATACATGATTCTGATTTCTGAAGGGTTTTGCAATATTCCGAGATATCTGATCGCATTTCTGATAAAAAAGTTTTCTGAGAAAACCGAAGTATATATTGGTGTTAAGGACATTGTTGCCCCAATTTGCCAACAGGTTAAAACTACTAAAATGACTAAAATTATGGGTTATAGCTCACGAAATAGTAAATTTTGGCCTCTATGAAATTATTTGCCAACTAGTCAAAATGACTAAAATGGCCAAAATTTATGGGTTATAGCTCATGAAATTGTGAATTTTTGCCTCCCAAAATTATTTGCCAATGGGTCAAAATGACTAAAATTATGGGTTATAGCTCACAAAATTATTTGCCAACGAGTCAAAATGACTAAAATGGCCAAAATCATGGGTTATAGCTCATGAAATCATGAATTTTGGCATCTATGAAATTATTTGCCAACGAGTCAAAATGACTAAAATGGCCAAAATCATGGGTTATAGCTCATGAAATTGTGAATTTTGGCATCTATGAAATTATTTGCCAACGAGTCAAAATGACTAAAATTATGGGTTATAGCTCACAAAATTATTTGCATGTGGGTCAAAATAACTAAAATTGCTAAAAATCATGGGTTATAGCTCACGAAATAGTGAATTTTGGCATCTATGAAATTATTTGCTAATGGGTTGATACTACTAAAATGACCAAAAATCGTGGGTTATAACTAAGAAATCATGAATTTTGGCCTCTATGAAATTATTTGCCAATGGGTCAAAATGACTAAAATTATGGGTTATAGCTCATGAAATTGTGAATTTTAGCATCCGTAAAATTATTTGCCAATGGGTTGATACTACTAAAATGACTAAAATTATGGGTTATAGCTCACAAAATTGTGAATTTTTGCCTCCCAAAATTATTTGCCAATGGGTCGAAACAATTGAAAATAGCTCGTGAAATCGTGTATTTTGACCTCCATGAAATTATTTGCCAACAGGTTAAAACTACTAAAATGACTAAAATGCCCAAAAATCTTAGGTTATAGCTCATGAAATCATGAATTTTGGCATCTATGAAATTATTTGCTAATGGGTTGATACTACTAAAATGACTAATTAGTCCAACCTAATCCCTCCTAAAATTTTAAACCAAACACCTTACTATTTCATTTTAAAGTATAAAGGGTTATTACCTAAAAATAATACCCAATCCAAACACGGCCTTGGATATCTTCTTTGTTTGTTCAATGTGTCACGAGATCATAGAGGGAGGATGTAGGGAAGCATCAGTGGGTGTTGGTAAGAGGCCTAGCTTCTAGTTTGCTTGCTTAATTTGTTTGATGAGCCATCTACTTCTTTTCTTTTTGCTCATTCGAGCATATCTAAGATTCGTTGTTCATAACAGGAATTGGTACTTCTTACATGCTTATGTTTGATTGGCTAACCATTTTTTTCCTTTTCCTGGTAGGTCCTCAGGAGCATAATCTAAGATTTGTTGAGAGAACAAGTAAGACTGTGAAGCCCAGATGCTTTTAGAGATATTTGCCTAGCAATCAGTCTGATGTCCCCATTTTTTATTTATCGCTTTAGAGATAAAGTGCAGTATATATTATAATTTGGGAGATTGATAATTTAAATTTGTTCATTAGGAATATGGTGTAGGAAATTATAACCATGTGAATTGTTACATTAGCTTGAATAAGCCCATTCGTGAGGGTGGCTAGAGGCTTTCGTCAAGATATCATATTATTCTCAATTTTAAAGGCTTGTCCAGGTCTCGGAAGTAAAATGACCAGATATGAAGATTGACGGGGTAACCACACTTAATTAGTATTATTATTAAATATGCAAACACTGAGCTCAATTAGATGCATTTTCACATATAGTTTATATTTTAGTTTCCTGCCTGCACTCATTTCAGATAACTGCCTACCAAATCTATAATCATACTTTACCTGCAGATCTGTTCTATGTGGAGGGTCAACCGGTATATTCATCTTCTTTTATTGTCTATACTACTACCACGCGAGATCAGACATGTCGGGTTTCATGCAGACTTCATTCTTCTTCGGTTACATGACCTGCATCTGTTATGGCTTCTTCCTAATGCTCGGAACTGTTGGCTTCCGTGCATCCCTACTCTTTGTCAGGCACATTTACCATTCCATCAAGTGCGAGTAGATCAATACGAAATTTTCTAATCACTTTCATCCTTAATTCATTCTTATATATCTTAATGTAGTTTGTATCAGCTGTGGCCTCCTTATACTACCAAATTTTCTCGAGATAAGAATATTCAGAATCTGTTTTGAATCTAGAACATGTATTTTTATGTTCTTTAATTCCCAGTTGTAGCGTATGATGTATTTCCAGAAGTGGATGTATGTCTTATGTATTGTTTTGAAGTATTACTCGCTAAATTCTTTGTGGCATTAATGGTTGATGCGTGCTCTGGTGCTAAGTATTTGCTGCATTTGTTTCCACAAGCGATTTGCAAATCAAATATCAGATAAGGAAACAATTCCATGCCAGTGAAGAGCAATGTAGTAGATACATTGACAGAAAAATGAGCAAGGAATTTTTTTTTTTTTTTTTCTGATCACATGTATGATGCATAGTTCACCGAGTACACAGAAGCATATTGTCCTGTGACATTCCAAGAGGTGATGTTGTTCTTTACATAATTAGTACAATACAGAGGCTAATGGATTTGTGACCGCAATAGATTTCTAAAGGGTTTTGCAATATTCTGAGATATCTGATCACATTTCTGATAAAAGAAGTTTTCCGAGTAAACTGAAGTATATATTGGTGTTAAGGACATTGTTGCCCCAATTGTCCTGTGGCATTACGTGAGGTGATGAAGTTCTTTTCATTATTAGTACAATACATGATTCTGATTTCTGAAGGGTTTTGCAATATTCTGAGATATCTGATCACATTTCTGATAAAAGAAGTTTTCCGAGTAAACTGAAGTATATATTGGTGTTAAGGACATTGTTACCCAATTTGCCAGTTAAAACTACTAAAATGACTAAAATTATGGGTTATAGCTTATGAAATTGTGAATTTTGGCATGTAAAATTATTTGCCAATGGGTCGAAACAACTAAAATAGCTAAAATCGTGGGTTATAACTAAGAAATCATGAATTTTGGCATCTATGAAATTATTGCCAACATGTCAAAATGACTCAAAATGCCCATATATTTGTAGATTATACCACTCAAATCGTGATTTTGGCCTCCATGAGTTATTTGCTAAAGCGTGAAATGACTAAAATGCCCAAAATCTTGGGTTATAGCTCATGAAATGGTGTATTTTGGCATCCACAATTTTTGCCAAGAGTGAAGCGATAAAAAATGCCCAAATATCATGGGTTATAGCTCATGAAATCATGAATTTGGCTCCATGAAATTATTTGCAGCGGGTCAAAATGATAGAAAGGGCAAAATTATGGGTCTAGCTCACAAAATTGTGAATTTTTGCCTCCCAAAAATATTTGCCAAGTCAAAAAGCTAAAATAGCCAAAAATCATGGGTTATAGCTCACTGAAATAGTAAATTTTGGCCTCTATGAAATTATTTGCTAATGGGTTGATACTAAAATGACCAAAAATCGTGGGTTACATAACTCATGAAATTGTGTAGTTTGACCTCCACGGAATTATTTACTAAGCTGGTCCAAGTGATTAAATTTAGAAAAATTATGGGTTAGCCCACGAAATCATAAATGTCGGGTTTCATGCAGACTTCATTCTTCTTCGGTTACATGACCTGCATCTGTTATGGCTTCTTCCTAATGCTCGGAACTGTTGGCTTCCGTGCATCCCTACTCTTTGTCAGGCACATTTACCATTCCATCAAGTGCGAGTAGATCAATACGAAATTTTCTAATCACTTTCATCCTTAATTCATTCTTATATATCTTAATGTAGTTTGTATCAGCTGTGGCCTCCTTATACTACCAAATTTTCTCGAGATAAGAATATTCAGAATCTGTTTTGAATCTATAACATGTATTTTTATGTTCTTTAATTCCCAGTTGTAGCGTATGATGTATTTCCAGAAGTGGATGTATGTCTTATGTATTGTTTTGAAGTATTACTCGCTAAATTCTTTGTGGCATTAATGGTTGATGCGTGCTCTGGTGCTAAGTATTTGCTGCATTTGTTTCCACAAGCGATTTGCAAATCAAATATCAGATAAGGAAACAATTCCATGCCAGTGAAGAGCAATGTAGTAGATACATTGACAGAAAAATGAGCAAGGAAAAAAAAAAAAAAATTTCTGATCACATGTATGATGCATAGTTCACCGAGTACACAGAAGCATATTGTCCTGTGACATTCCAAGAGGTGATGTTGTTCTTTACATAATTAGTACAATACAGAGGCTAATGGATTTGTGACCGCAATAGATTTCTAAAGGGGTTTTGCAATATTCTGAGATATCTGATCACATTTCTGATAAAAGAAGTTTTCCGAGTAAACTGAAGTATATATTGGTGTTAAGGACATTGTTGCCCCAATTGTCCTGTGGCATTACGTGAGGTGATGAAGTTCTTTTCATTATTAGTACAATACATGATTCTGATTTCTGAAGGGTTTTTGCAATATTCTGAGATATCTGATCGCATTTCTGATAAAAAAAAGTTTTCTGAGAAAACCGAAGTATATATTGGTGTTAAGGACATTGTTACCCCAATTTGCCAACAGGTTAAAACTACTAAAAATGACTAAAATTATGGGTTATAGCTTATGAAATTGTGAATTTTTAGCATCCGTAAAATTATTTGCCAATGGGTCGAAACAACTAAAAATAGCTAAAATCGTGGGTTATAACTAAGAAATCATGAATTTTGGCATCTATGAAATTATTGCCAACATGTCAAAATGACTCAAAATGCCCATATATTTGTAGATTATACCACTCAAATCGTGATTTTTGGCCTCCATGGAGTTATTTGCTAAAGCGTCGAAATGACTAAAAATGCCCAAAAATCTTAGGTTATAGCTCATGAAATGGTGTATTTTGGCATCCACAGATTTTTTTGCCAACGAGTCGAAACGATAAAAAATGCCCAAATATCATGGGTTATAGCTCATGAAATCATGAATTTTGGCCTCCGCAAAATTATTTGCTAACTGGTCAAAATGACTGAAAGGGCAAAAAATTATGGGTCATAGCTCACAAAATCGTGAATTTTTGCCTCCCAAAAATTATTTGCCAATGGGTGAAACAACTAAAATAGCTAAAATCGTGGGTTATAACTAAGAAATCATGAATTTTGGCCTCTATGAAATTATTTGCCAATGGGTTGATACTACTAAAAATGACCAAAAATCGTGGGTTACATAACTCATGAAATTGTGTAGTTTGACCTCCACGGAATTATTTACCAACTGGTCCAAGTGATTAAATTTAGAAAAATTATGGGTTATAGCTCATGAAATCATGAATTTTGGCCTCCGCAAAATTATTTGCCAAGGGTCAAAATAACTGAAAATAGCCAAAATCATGGGTTATAGCTCATGAAATCATGAATTTTGGCCTCCGCAAAATTATTTGCCAAGGGTCAAAATAACTGAAAATAGCCAAAATCATGGGTTATAGCTCATGAAATCATGAATTTTGGCATCTATGAAATTATTGCCAACATGTCAAAATGACTCAAAATGCCCATATATTTGTAGATTATACCACTCAAATCGTGATTTTGGCCTCCATCGAAGTTATTTGCTAAAGCGTCGAAATGACTAAAATGCCCAAAAATCTTAGGTTATAGCTCATGAAATTGTGAATTTTAGCATCCGTAAAATTATTTGCCAATGGGTGAAACAACTAAAATAGCTAAAATCGTGGGTTATAACTAAGAAATCATGAATTTTGGCATCTATGAAATTATTGCCAACATGTCAAAATGACTCAAAATGCCCATATATTTGTAGATTATACCACTCAAATCGTGATTTTTGGCCTCTATGGAGTTATTTGCTAAAGCGTCGAAATGACTAAAATGCCCAAAAATCTTAGGTTATAGCTCATGAAATCATGAATTTTGGCCTCCACGATTTTTTGCCAACGAGTCAAAATGACTAAAATGCCCAAAAATCTTAGGTTATAGCTCATGAAATCATGAATTTTGGCCTCCGCAAAATTATTTGCTAACTGGTCAAAATGACTGAAAGGGCAAAAAATTATGGGTCATAGCTCACAAAATCGTGAATTTTTTGCCTCCCAAAAATTATTTGCCAAGGGTCAAAACAACTGAAAATAGCCAAAAATCATGGGTTATAGCTCACGAAATAGTAAATTTTGGCCTCTATGAAATTATTTGCCAATGGGTTGATACTACTAAAAATGACCAAAAATCGTGGGTTACATAACTCATGAAATTGTGTAGTTTGACCTCCACGGAATTATTTACTAACTGGTCCAAGTGATTAAATTTAGAAAAAATTATGGGTTATAGCCCACGAAATCATAAATTTTGGCCTCTAAAGGTATTTGCCAACTTGGTCAAAATAATAAAAATGACATTAAATCGTGGATTATAGCTCACAAAATCGTGAATTTTGGGCCTCCACAAAATTAATTGCCAAGGGTCAAAACAACTGAAAATTGACAAAAATATTTGCTAATGGGTCGAAACAATTGAAAATAGCTCGTGAAATCGTGTATTTTGACCTCCATGAAATTATTTGCCAACTAGTCAAAATGACTAAAAATGGCCAAAATTTATGGGTTATAGCTCAGGAAATCGTAAATTTTGCCCTCCGCAAAATTATTTGCCAACTGGCCCAAATGACTAAAAATGGTAGAAAATCATGGTTTATAGCTCACAAAATCGTGAATTTTAGCATCCACAAAATTATTTGCATGTGGGTCAAAATAACTAAAAATTGCTAAAAATCATGGGTTATAGCTCATAAAATCGTGAATTTTGACCACTGCAAAATTATTTTGCCAACTATTCGAAATGATAAAAATTGGCCAAAACCTGTAGGTTATAGCTCACAAAATTGTGAATTTTAACATCCATAGAATTATTTACCAACGGGCCAAAGCAACTAAAAATGGCCAAAAACCGTGAGTTATGGGCTCACAAAATAGTTAATTTTGGCCTCCATTAAATTATTAGCTAACATGTCGAAGCTATATAAAATGGCCAAAAATCATGGGTTATAACTCACGAAATCATGAATTTTGGCCTCCGCAAAATTATTTGCCAACGAGTCAAACGATAAAAATGATAAAAATCATGGGTTATAGCTCAGAAATCGTGAATTTTGGGCCTCCACAAAATTATTTGCTAATGGGTCGAAACAACTAAAATAGCTAAAATCGTGGGTTAGAGCTCAAGAAAATATGAATTTTGGGCTTCATGGAATTATTGCCAATGGGTCAAAATGACTAAAATGCTCATAACATCGTAGGTGATAGTGCTCAAATCGTGATATTTATCCTCCGTGAAATTATTTATCAACGGTTCAAATGACTAAAATGCCCAAAATCGTGTGCTATAGCTCACGAAATCTTGAATTTTGGTCTCCAAAAGTATTTGCCAACTTGGTCAAAATAACAAAAATGACATTAAATCGTGGATTATAGCTCACAAAATTGTGAATTTTAGCATCCACAAAATTATTTGCATGTGGGTCAAAATAACTAAAATTGCTAAAAATCATGGGTTATAGCTCACGAAATAGTGAATTTTGGCCTCCGCAAAATTATTTGCCAATGGTCGAAACAACTAAAATAGCTAAAATCGTGGGTTAGAGCTCAAGAAAATATGAATTTTGGGCTTCATGGAATTATTGCCAATGGGTCAAAATGACTAAAATGCCCAAAAATCTTAGGTTATAGCTCATGAAATCATGAATTTTGGCCTCCGCAAAATTATTTGCCAATGGTCGAAACAACTAAAATAGCTAAAATCGTGGGTTATAACTAAGAAATCATGAATTTTGGCCTCCATGGAGTTATTTGCTAAAGCGTCGAAATGACTAAAAATGGCCAAAAATCATGGGTTATAGCTCATAAAATCGTGAATTTTTGCCTCCCAAAAATTATTTGCCAACTAGTCAAAATGACTAAAATGCCCAAAAATCTTAGGTTATAGCTCATGAAATCGTGTATTTTGACCTCCATGAAATTATTTGCCAACGAGTCAAACGATAAAAATGCCCAAATATCATGGGTTATAGCTCATAAAATCGTGAATTTTAGCATCCGCAAAATTATTTGCCAATGGGTCGAAACAACTAAAATAGCTAAAATCGTGGGTTAGAGCTCAAGAAAATATGAATTTTGGGCTTCATGGAATTATTGCCAACGGGTCAAAATGACTAAAAATGGCCAAAAATCATGGGTTATAGCTCATAAAATCGTGAATTTTAGCATCCGCAAAATTATTTGCCAACTAGTCAAAATGACTAAAATGCTCATAACATCGTAGGTGATAGTGCTCAAATCGTGATATTTATCCTCCGTGAAATTATTTATCAACGGTTCAAATGACTAAAAATGGTAGAAAATCATGGTTTATAGCTCACAAAATTGTGAATTTTAACATCCATAGAATTATTTACATGTGGGTCAAAATAACTAAAATTGCTAAAAATTATGGGTTATAGCTCATAAAATCGTGAATTTTGACCATCAGAAAATTATTTTGCCAACTATTCAAATGATAAAATTGGCCAAAACCCGAGGTTATAGCTCACAAAATTGTGAATTTTAACATCCATAGAATTATTTACCAACGGGTCCAAACGATTAAAAATGATAAAAATCATGGGTTATAGCTCACGAAATCATGAATTTTGGCATCTAACAAATTATTTCCCAACGGGTCGAAATGACTAAAAGGCCATAAAATCGTGAGGTTATAGCTCACAAAATCGTGAATTTTGGGCCTCCACAAAATTAATTGCTAATGGTCAAAACAACTGAAAATTGACAAAAATATTTGCTAATGGGTCGAAACAATTGAAAATAGCTCGTGAAATCGTGTATTTTGACCTCCATGAAATTATTTGCCAACGAGTCAAAATGACTAAAAATGGCCAAAATTTATGGGTTATAGCTCAGGAAATCGTAAATTTTGCCCTCCGCAAAATTATTTGCCAACTGGCCCAAATGACTAAAAATGGTAGAAAATCATGGTTTATAGCTCACAAAATCGTGAATTTTAGCCTCCACAAAATTATTTGCATGTGGGTCAAAATAACTAAAAATTGCTAAAAATTATGGGTTATAGCTCATAAAATCGTGAATTTTGACCACTGTAAAATTATTTTGCCAACTATTCGAAATGATAAAAATTGGCCAAAACCTGTAGGTTAAAGCTCACAAAATTATGAATTTTAACATCCATAGAATTATTTACCAACGGGCCAAAGCAACTAAAAATGGCCAAAAACCGTGAGTTATGGGCTCACAAAATAGTTAATTTTGGCCTCCATTAAATTATTAGCTAACATGTCGAAGCTATATAAAATGGCCAAAAATCATGGGTAATAGCTCATGAAATCGTGTATTTTGGTTACCACAGAATTATTTACCAACGGGTCCAAACGATTAAAAATGATAAAAAATCATGGGTTATAGCTCACGAAATCATGAATTTTGGCTTACGCAAAGTTATTTGCCAATGGGTCCAAACAACTAAATAGGCTAAAATCGTGGGTTAGAGCTCAAGAAAATATGAATTTTGGGCTTCATGGAATTATTGCCAATGGGTCAAAATGACTAAAAATGCTCATAACATCGTAGGTGATAGTGCTCAAATCGTGATATTTATCCTCCGTGAAATTATTTATCAACGGTTCGAAATGACTAAAAATGCCCAAAAATCGTGTGCTATAGCTCACGAAATCTTGAATTTTGGTCTCCAAAAGTATTTGCCAACTGGTCGAATAACTAAAAATGAAAACAAATCATCGGTTATAGCTCATGAACTTATCAATTTTAGCATCCCAAAATTATTTTCCAATGGGTGAAAATAATAAAAAATAGCTAAAAATCATGGATTATAGCTCACGAAAATTGTGAATTTTGGCATAAAAATATTATGTACCAAATGGTCAAAACAACTAAAAATAGCAAAAAATAGTTGGTTATAGCTCTCGAAATAGTGAATTTTGGCCTCCAAGAAATTATTTACCAACAGGTCAAAACTACTAAAAATGACTAAAATCATAGGTTATAGCTCACGAAATCTTGAGTTTTGGCCTCAAAAAATATTTGCCAGGTGGTTGAAACAACTAAGAATGGCAAAATATCGTGAGTTATAGCTTACAAATTCGTAAATTTTGGCATCTGTGAATATATTTACAAGCGTGTTGAAATGATTGAAAATGGCTAAAATCATGGGTTATAGCTAATAAAATAATAAATTTTGGCCACTAAAATATTGTTTGTCAACTGGTCAAAATGACAAAAATGACCATAAAATCGTAGGTTATAGCTCACAAAATCGTGATTTTTGACCTCCACAGAATTATTTGTCAACGGGTGGAAACGTATAAAAATGTCCAATAATCATTGGTTAGCTCATAAAATCGTGAAATTTAGCTTCTGCAAAATAATTTGCCAAGTGGGCCAATGACTAAAAATGATAAAAATCGCGGGTTAGCCCACGAAATCATGAATTTTGGCATCTAACAAATTATTTCCCAACGGGTCGAAATGACTAAAAGGCCATAAAATCGTAGGTTGTAGCGCATAAAATGTTGAATTTTAGCCTCTACATAATCATTTACCAATAGGTCGAATTGACTAAAAATGGTCATAAAATCCTAGGTTATAGTTCACAAAATCGTGATTTTGACCTCCACGTAATTATTTGTCAACGGGCAAAATGATTAAAATGATTAAAATGATTAAAAATTGTGGGTTATAGCTCACGAAAATTGTGAATTTTGGCCTCCAAGAAATTATTTACCAACGAGTCCAAATGACTAAAAATGGCTAAAATCATGGGTTAAAGCTTATGAAATCGTGAATTTTGGCCTCCAAAATATTTATTAATTGGTCAAAATAACTAAAAATGGCAAAAAAAATTTGGCTATAGATTATGAAATCTTGAATTTTGGCATACGTGGAATTATTTGCCAGTGGGTCAGAATGACTAAAAATGGCCAAAAATCATGGGTTATAGCTCATGAATTCATGAATTTTGGCATTCATAAAATTATTTGTCAACGGGGCAAAATGATTAAAAATTATTATAAAATCATGGGTAATAGCCCACTAAATCATGATTTTTGGCCTCCGTGGAATTATTTGACAACGGGTCGAAATGATAAAAAAATGCTTAAACATCGTGAGCTACAATTCATGAAATCATGTATTTTGGTCTTCACGGAATTGTTTGCCAACATGTCGAAATGTCTAAAAATAGCCAAAAAATGTGGGAATAGCTCATGATTGTGAAATTTTGCCACCCCAAAAATATTAGCGAAGGGTAAAAGCAACTGAAAATAGTTAAAAATCATGAGTTATAGCTCACGAAATCATGAATTTAGACCTCTGCGAAATTATTTGCTAACTATTCAAAATGATTAAAAATGATTAAAAATTGTGGATTATAGCTCACAAAATTATGAATTTTGGCCTCCAGCAATTATTTTCCAATAGGTTAAAAAATTAAAAATGACAAAAATCGTGGGTTAAACCTCATAAAATTGTGAATTTTGGCATACATGGAATTATTTGCTAGTGGGTCGAATGACTAAAATGGCCAAAAATCATGGGTTATAGCTCATGAATTCATGAATTTTGGCATTCATAAAATTATTTGCCAACGGGTCAAAATGATTAAAAATTATTATAAAATCATGGGTAATAGCCCACTAAATCATGATTTTTGGTCTCCGTGGAATTATTTGACAACGGGTCGAAATGATAAAAAAATGCTTAAACATCGTGAGCTACAGTTCATGAAATCATGTATTTTGGTCTTCACGGAATTGTTTGCCAACATGTCGAAATGTCTAAAAATAGCCAAAAAATGTGGGAATAGCTCATGATTTTGAAATTTTGCCACCCCAAAAATATTAGCAAAGGGTAAAAGTAACTGAAAATAGTTAAAAATCATGAGTTATAGCTCACGAAATCATGAATTTTGACCTCTGCGAAATTATTTGCTAACTATTCAAAATGATTAAAAATGGTTAAAAATTGTGGGTTATAGCTCACAAAATTATGAATTTTGGCCTCCAACAATTATTTTCCAATAGGTTGAAAAAATTAAAAAATGACCAAAAATCGTGGGTTAAACCTCATAAAATTGTGAATTTTGGCCGCCGCAAAATTATTTGCCAGTGCATCGAAATGACTAAACATAGCCATAAAATCATAGGTTATCACTTCTAAAATCATGAATTTTAGCCTCTTTATAATTATTTACCAACAGGTCGAATTGACTAAAAATGGTCATGACTTTGAGGTCATATCTCATAAAATGATGATTTTTGGCCTCCGCGGAATTATTTGACAACGGGTCGAATGACTAAAATGGCCAAAAATCATGGGTTATAGCTCATGAAATTGTATATTTTGACCTCCATAGAATTATTTGCCAATAGGTCCAAACGACTAAAAGTGCTAAAATTATGGGTTATAGCTCACAAAATCATAAATTTTAGCCTCAAAAATATTTGCCAACTGGTCAAAATAACTAAAACTGGCAAAGCATTGTGGGTTATGGATTGCAAAATCGTGAATTTTGGCATCCACGAAATTATTTGCCAGTGGGTTGAAATAACTAAAAATGACAAAAAATAATGAGTTATAGCTCATGAAATCATGAATTTTGGACACTAAAAAATTATTTGCCAATGGGTCGAAACGATTAAAAATTGCCATAAAATTTTGGGGTATAGCTTACAAATTTGTGATTTTTAGGCTCTGCAGAATTATTTGCTAATAGGTCGAAATGGCTAAAAATGCCCAAAAATTATAAGCTGTAGCTCATGAAATCGTGTATTTTGTCCTTCATAGAATTATTTTGCAACGGGTTGAAATGACTAAAAATATCAAAAAATCATGGGCTATAGCTCACAAAATCGTAAATTTTGGCCTCCACAAAATTATTTGTCTATGAGTCAAAACAACTAAGAATGGCCAAAAATTTTGGGTTATAGCTCACGAAATCGTAAAATTTGGCCACCACAATATTATTTGTCTATGAGTCAAAATAAATAAAAATGGCCAAAACTTATTGGTTATAGATCACTAAATCGAAATTTAACCACTATGAAATTATATGTCAACCGCTCGAAACTACAAAAATGGCAAAAATCGAGGGTTATAGCTCACAAAACCATGACTTTGGCATCCACAAAATTATTTGCTAACGGGTGAAAGCAACTAAAAATGCAAAAATTATGGATTATAGCTAACGAAATAGTGAATTTTGACCTCCACAAAATTATTTGCTAACAATTGAAATAACTAAAATGGCCAAAAATCATGTGTTACGACTCACAAAATCATGAATTTTGTGATCCATAAAATTATTTGTTAGTGGATCAAAATAACTATAAATGGCTAAAATCGTGGGTTATAAGTTTGGAAATCATACATTTCACCTCCACAAAATTATTACCAACGGATCAAAATGACTAAAATGCCCATAAAATCATAGGTTATAACTCAAATCGTGATTCTGATCTCCTAAATTATTTGCTAATAGGTAGAAGTGACTAAAAATGCTAAAAATCATGAGTTATAGCTCATGAAATCGTGTATTTTGTCCTTCATAGAATTATTTGCCAATGGATCAAAATGGCTAAAAATGCCCAAAAATCAAGGGTTATAGCTTGTGAAATCATGAATTTTAGCCTCTTTATAATTATTTACCAACAGGTCGAATTGACTAAAAATGGTCATGACTTTGAGGTCATATCTCATAAAATGATGATTTTTGCCTCCGCGGAATTATTTGCCAATGGATCAAAATGGCTAAAAGGCCGAAAAATCATAGGCTCATGAAATTGTGTATTTTGACCTCCATAGAATTATTTGCCAATAGGTCCAAACGACTAAAAAGTGCTAAAATTATGGGTTATAGCTCACAAAATCATAAATTTTAGCCTCAAAAATATTTGCCAACTGGTCAAAATAACTAAAACTGGCAAAGCATTGTGGGTTATGGATTGCAAAATCGTGAATTTTGGCATCCACGAAATTATTTGCCAGTGGGTTGAAATAACTAAAAATGACAAAAATAATGAGTTATAGCTCATGAAATCATGAATTTTGGACACTAAAAAATTATTTGCCAATGGGTCGAAACGATTAAAAATTGCCATAAAATTTTGGGGTATAGCTTACAAATTTGTGATTTTTAGGCTCTACAGAATTATTTGCTAATAGGTCGAAATGGCTAAAAATGCCCAAAAATTATAAGCTGTAGCTCATGAAATCGTGTATTTTGTCCTTCATAGAATTATTTTGCAACGGGTTGAAATGACTAAAAATATCAAAAAATCATGGGCTATAGCTCACAAAATCGTAAATTTTGGCCTCCACAAAATTATTTGTCTATGAGTCAAAACAACTAAAATGGCCAAAAATTTTGGGTTATAGCTCACAAAATCATAAATTTTAGCCTCCACAAAATTATTTGTCTATGAGTCAAAATAAATAAAATGGCCAAAACTTATTGGTTATAGATCACTAAATCGAGAAATTTAACCACTATGAAATTATATGTCAACCGTTCGAAACTACAAAAAATGGCAAAAAATCGAGGGTTATAGCTCACAAAACCATGACTTTTGGCATCCACAAAATTATTTGCTAACGGGTGAAAGCAACTAAAAATGCAAAAAATTATGGATTATAGCTAACGAAATAGTGAATTTTGACCTCCACAAAATTATTTGCTAACGGGTCGAAATAACTAAAATGGCCAAAAATCATGTGTTACAGCTCACAAAATCATGAATTTTGTGATCCGCAAAATTATTTGTTAGTGGACCAAAACAACTATAAATGGCTAAAATCGTGGGTTATAAGTTTGGAAATCATACATTTACCTCCACAAAATTATTACCAACGGATCAAAATGACTAAAAATACCCATAAAATCATAGGTTATAACTCAAATCGTGATTTGATCTCTAAATTATTTGCTAATAGGTAGAAGTGACTAAAAATGCTAAAAATCATGGGTTAAAGCTCATGAAATGGTGTATTTTGACCTCCACGAAATTATTTGCCAACGGGTTGAAATGACTAAAAATGGTCAATAATCGTGGGTTATAGGTCATGAAATCGTGAATTTTGGCTTCCGCAAAATAATTTGCCAACCGGTAGAAATGACTAAAAATAGTAAAAAATTTTGGGTTATAGTTCACAAAATCGTGAATTTTGGCCATCACAAAATTATATGTCTATGGGCCAAAAACTAAAATGGCCAAAATCCTTGGTTAAGGCTCATGAAATCGAGAATTTTAGCCTCCACAAAATTATATGTCAGTGAGCCAAAACAACTAAAAATTGCAAAATTAAATGCCAATTGTTCCAAATAACAAAAAATAGCCAAAAACCAAGGGTTATATAGCTCACGAAATCATAAATTTTGGAATCTACAAAATTATTTACTAATGGGTTAAAACAACTAAAACTAGCAAAAAATATTTGGTTATAGCTCACGAAATTGTGAATTTTAGCCTCTACGAAATTACTTGCCAACGGTCAAAACTACTAAAATGGCAAAAATCATGGGTTATAGCTCACAAAATTATCAAGTTTATCCTCCATAAAATTATTTATCGATGGGTCGAAACAACTAAAATGGCTAAAATCGTGGGCTATAAGTCATGAAATCGTGAATTTCAGACTCCATGGAATTATTACCAATGGGACAAAATGACAAAAAGCCCATAAAATTATAGGTTATAATGCTCAAATTGTGATTTTCACCTCCTCGAATTTTTGCCAACGGTCGAAACAACTAAAATGCCCAAAATTATAAGTCAGAGCTCATGAAATCGTGTATTTTGTCCTTCATAGAATTATTTTGCAACGGGTTGAAATGACTAAAAATATCAAAAAATCATGGGCTATAGCTCACAAAATCGTAAATTTTGGCCTCCACAAAATTACTTGTCTATGAGTCAAAACAACTAAGAATGGCCAAAAATTTTGGGTTATAGCTCACGAAATCGTAAAATTTGGCCACCACAATATTATTTGTCTATGAGTCAAAATAAATAAAAATGGCCAAAACTTATTGGTTATAGATCACTAAATCGAGAAATTTAACCACTATGAAATTATATGTCAACCGTTCGAAACTACAAAAAATGGCAAAAAATCGAGGGTTATAGCTCACAAAACCATGACTTTTGGCATCCACAAAATTATTTGCTAACGGGTGAAAGCAACTAAAAATGCAAAAAATTATGGATTATAGCTAACGAAATAGTGAATTTTGACCTCCACAAAATTATTTGCTAACAATTGAAATAACTAAAATGGCCAAAATCATGTGTTACGACTCACAAAATCATGAATTTTGTGATCCATAAAATTATTTGTTAGTGGATCAAAATAACTATAAATGGCTAAAATCGTGGGTTATAAGTTTGGAAATCATACATTTCAGCCTCCACAAAATTATTACCAACGGATCAAAATGACTAAAAATACCCATAAAATCATAGGTTATAACTCTGAAATCGTGATTTACAGTCTCCTAAATTATTTGCTAATAGGTAGAAGTGACTAAAAATGCTAAAAAATCATGGGTTAAAGCTCATGAAATGGTGTATTTTGACCTCCACGAAATTATTTGCCAACGGGTTGAAATGACTAAAAATGGTCAATAATCGTGGGTTATAGGTCATGAAATCGTGAATTTTGGCTTCCGCAAAATAATTTGCCAACCGGTAGAAATGACTAAAAATAGTAAAAAATTTTGGGTTATAGTTCACAAAATCGTGAATTTTGGCCATCACAAAATTATATGTCTATGGGCCAAAAACTAAAATGGCCAAAATCCTTGGTTAAGGCTCATGAAATCGAATTTTAGCCTCCACAAAATTATATGTCGATGGGCCAAAACAACTAAAAATTGCAAAATTAAATGCCAATTGTTCCAAATAACAAAAATAGCCAAAACCAAGGGTTATATAGCTCACGAAATCATAAATTTTGGAATCTACAAAATTATTTACTAATGGGTTAAAACAACTAAAACTAGCAAAAATATTTGGTTATAGCTCACGAAATTGTGAATTTTAGCCTCTGAAATTACTTGCCAACGGTCAAAACTACTAAAATGGCAAAAATCATGGGTTATAGCTCACAAAATTATCAAGTTTATCCTCCATAAAATTATTTATCGATTGGTCGAAACAACTAAAATGGCTAAAATCGTGGGCTATAAGTCATGAAATCGAATTTCAGACTCCATGGAATTATTACCAATGGGACAAAATGACAAAAAGCCCATAAAATTATAGGTTATAATGCTCAAATTGTGATTTTCACCTCCTCGAATTTTTGCCAACGGTCGAAACAACTAAAATGCCCAAAAATCAAGGGTTATAGCTTGTGAAATGGTGTATTTTGACCTCCATAGAATTATTTGCCAACGGGTTGAAATGACTAAAAATACCCATAAAATCATAGGTTATCACTTCTAAAATCATGAATTTTAGCCTCTGAAAATTTGTCACACCCCAAAATTAGAGTTATTATACGGGATCTAAAATTAGAGTGTGAGGTTCAAAACCATGCAATATGAAGAAACAACCTTCTTAGGCTTTGTACATTGAGTTAAAATTTCTGATTATGACTTTCGGTTGGAAATAATTAGTGGTGGACTGTAAATAGTAACAGTTTTCAAGTTTAACCACTGAATTTTCAGTGTTTGTTGTCCAAATAGTGTGATTCACGATTTGATTGATCTCTCCAATCACAACTCTCTGATGAACAGGAATTCCCTAATATATGTACAGTAATATACTTGGCTATTTTTTTTGTTAGTGTTCCACTGTACGAACATTTTCAGTTATACTACTTTTATTGGGTACAAAGTGTTAACATGGACTGAGTATCAATGATGTAAAAGGATTGATACATGTTACTTTCTAACAACATTGAACATGCTGCATGAGACTTGACCTAGTGACATGATAGGTACAAAGCCTATTTAATTACAAATACATCACATCTCCTCTTTAACTATTTATGGGCCATTTACAAAATTTTATTCTAAAGTTTTCCCAACAATGATCCTCTACTCATGCTTCCTCTTGATCTGAAAAGATGGGTTAATAAAAGAATGAGCTACACTAGCCCAGTGAGATCACCAATATGTGATATATAGAATAATGAACAATTAGTAATCGGAAAATTTAAACTCAATTAATAATGAAGATAATTAACAATGGATATATAATGCTATTTCCCGGTGACAACTTTGATTGATACCACTACGATAAAATGATAACAATAACAATTTTGAGGCATAAGCCTCACATAATCGGATATATGCCGATGGGCCAAAAACTAAAAATGGCCAAAAATCATGTGTTACAGCTCACAAAATCATGAATTTTGTGATCCGCAAAATTATTTGTTAGTGGATCAAAATAACTATAAATGGCTAAAATCGTGGGTTATAAGTTTGGAAATCATACATTTCAGCCTCCACAAAATTATTACCAACGGATCAAAATGACTAAAAATACCCATAAAATCATAGGTTATAACTCTGAAATCGTGATTTACAGTCTCCTAAATTATTTGCTAATAGGTAGAAGTGACTAAAAATGCTAAAAAATCATGGGTTAAAGCTCATGAAATGGTGTATTTTGACCTCCACGAAATTATTTGCCAACGGGTTGAAATGACTAAAAATGGCCAATAATCGTGGGTTATAGGTCATGAAATCGTGAATTTTGGCTTCCGCAAAATAATTTGCCAACCGGTAGAAATGACTAAAAATGGTAAAAAAATTTGGGTTATAGTTCACAAAATCGTGAATTTTGGCCATCACAAAATTATATGTCTATGGGCCAAAAAACTAAAAATGGCCAAAAATCCTTGGTTAAGGCTCATGAAATCGAGAATTTTAGCCTCCACAAAATTATATGTCAGTGGGCCAAAACAACTAAAAATTACAAAATTAAATGCCAATTGTTCCAAAGAACAAAAAATAGCCAAAAACCAAGGGTTATATAGCTCACGAAATCATAAATTTTGGAATCTACAAAATTATTTACTAATGGGTTAAAACAACTAAAACTAGCAAAAAATGTTTGGTTATAGCTCACGAAATTGTGAATTTTGGCCTCTACGAAATTACTTGCCAACGGGTCAAAACTACTAAAAATGGCAAAAAATCATGGGTTATAGCTCACAAAATTATCAAGTTTATCCTCCGCAAAATTATTTATCAGTGGGTCGAAACAACTAAAAATGGCTAAAATCGTGGGCTATAAGTCATGAAATCGTGAATTTCAGACTCCATGGAATTATTACCAATGGGACAAAATGACATAAAAAGCCCATAAAATTATAGGTTATAATGCTCAAATTGTGATTTTCAGCCTCCTCAGAATTTTTTGCCAACGGGTCGAAACAACTAAAAATGCCCAAAAATCAAGGGTTATAGCTTGTGAAATGGTGTATTTTCGCCTCCACAGAATTATTTGCCAACGGGTCGAAACGACTAAAATGGCCAATAATCGTGGGTTATAGGTCATGAAATCGTGAATTTTGGCTTCATAAAATAATTTGCCAACCTAGAAATGACTAAAAATAGTAAAAATTTGGGTTATAGTTCACAAAATCGTGAATTTTGGCCATCACAAAATTATATGTCGATGGGCCAAAACAACTAAAAATAGCCAAAAATCATGAGTTATAGCTTGTGAAATCATGAATTTTAGCCTCTGCAAAATTTGTCACACCCCAAAATTAGAGTTATTACACGGGATCTAAAATTAGAGTGTGAGGTTCAAAACCATGCAATATGAAGAAACAACCTTCTTAGGCTTTGTACATTCGGAGTTAAAATTTTACAGTTATGACTTTCAGTTGGGAATAATTAGTGACTGGACTGTAAATAGTAACAGTTTTCAGGTTTAACCACTGAATTTTCAGTGTTTGTTGTCCAAATAGTGTGATTCACGATTTGATTGATCTCTCCAATCACAACTCTCTGATGAACAGGAATTCCCTAATATATGTACAGTAATATACTTGGCTATTTTTTTTTGTTAGTGTTCCACTGTACGAACATTTTCAGTTATACTACTTTTATTGGGTACAAAGTGTTAACATGGACTGAGTATCAATGATGTAAAAGGATTGATACATGTTACTTTCTAACCCAACATTGAACATGCTGCATGAGACTTGACCTAGTGACATGATAGGTACAAAGCCTATCTAATTACAAATACATCACATCTCCTCTTTAACTATTTATGGGCCATTTCCAAAATTTTATTCCAAAGTTTTCCCAGCAATGGTCCTCTACTCATGCTTCTTCTTGATCTGAAAAGATAGGTTAATGGTCCTCTACTCATGCTTCTTCTTGATCTGAAAAGATGGGTTAATAAAAGAATGAGCTACACTAGTCCAGTGAGATCACCAGTATGTGATATATAGAATAATGAACAATTAGTAATCGGAGAAATTTAAACTCAATTAATAATGAAGATAATTAACAATGGATATATAATGCAATTTCCTCAGTGACCACTTTACCAGTTGATACCACTTTACGATAAAATGATAACAATAACAATTTTGAGGCATAAGCCTCGCATAATCCAGATATATGCCGATCAATCAATAACGATCAATTTATCCATTTAACACTGACAGATCCTTTTCAGTGTTATCTATCAATAAGTGTGACACCGAGTACATATGCAATATGTAAGTATGAACCAATTTATTATCAAGTCAATTAATAAAATAAATAAATTATATTTTTAAATCCATAATTCATAATTTGTCTGTGCTAGTGATGTTGTATTGCTCATTTTGGTATATTAGGATTATTTATAATCAAAATGAGAGTCTATATAGTCAAAGTTTAAACATAATAAAGTTTATGATAAAATCCAATCCATGATAAAAACCTTTCACATTCAGAACGTGGCAGAACGTGGCTAAAGTAATAATTAGAAGAAAATAGCTACACATGAGAACCTAGTGATCTTAGTGGAAAATTGCTTAACTTTTATTCCTGGTGAGCTATAAGTCAAACCAATATAAGAAACATTCATGAAATATAACTACAGTATTGAATGACCTCACCTTCTATTGTCTATAAACGAGCTGGAGTTCTCTTTTTATTTTATTTTATTTTTCTCGTGTGAATTGACCATAGCATGGCTTTGTCCTATTTATATATTAATTACCGCCTCTTCACACAGTAGCTAGTTAGATATTTTACTATTTTTTCTTTTGATAAGATCAAATGACATGATGAGTTATGTGCTTTCTTGGCACACTCACCTTTCTTCTCTTCCTTATTGTTGACACGTTAGTTCTTCATTCTCCATTATTTGACAACTCACGAGCTTACTCACCAATATATCTAATCAAGTAATAATATCCTACTTATATTATCTAAAAGTTAGATAATAGACTGAAATATATGTCTAAATTTTAGTTAAGGTAAGAATAAATCATAATAAGTAGATGTGGTGTTACAAAATTATTTGCCAACGGGACAAAATGACTAAAAATGATAAAAAATCATAGGTTATAGCTCATGAAATCGTGAATTTTTGGCCTCCCCAAAATTATTTGCCATGGTTCAAATCAACTGAAAATCGCTAAAATCATGGAGTATATCCCACGAAATCATGACTTTTGGCCTCTACAAAATTATTTGTCAACTGTTCGAAATGACTAAAAATGGCCAAAAATTATGGGTTATAACTCACGAAATTATGAATTTCGGCCTCTATAAAATTATTTGCCAATAGGTCAAAACAATTAAAAATGGCTAAAAATCATTGGTTATAGCTCACAAAATCATGATTTTTTGCCTCCATGGAGATATTTGCCAATTGGTGGAAACGACTAAAAAATACCGAAGCATCGTGGGTTATAGCTCATGAAATCATGTATTTTGACCTCCACAGAATTATTTGCCAATGGGTAAACACGACTAAAAATGGCAAAAAATCATGGGTTAACTCACGAAATCATGAATTTTGGCCTCCAAAAATTTTTGCCAACTGGTCGAAACAACTAAAAATTTAGAAAAAAAAATGGTGAGTTCTAGCTTACAAAATCGTGATTTTTTACCTCTAGGGAATTATTTACCAACGGTTTAAAACGACTAAAAATGCCTAAAAATCACGGGTTATAGCTCATGAAATGGTAAATTTTGGCCTCCATGAAATTATTTGCCAACTGGTTGAAACGACTAAAAATGGCCAAAAAATATGGCCTATAGCTCATGAAAACCTTAATTTTGACCTCCGCAAAATTATTTGCCAACTAGTCAAATGACTAAAAATGGCAAAATCGGGTTACATCTCACAAAATCATGAATTTTGGCCTCCCAAAATTATTTGCCAAGGGTCAAAACAATTGAATATAGCTAAATATCATGGGTTGTAGCTACGAAATCGTGAACTTCAGCCTCTGCGAAATTATTTGCCAACTATTCAAAACGACTAAAGATGGCCAAAAATCGTGAGTTATGACTCACGAAATTATGACTAAAATAGCTAAAAATCGTTGGTTATAGCTCACAAAATCGTGATTTTTGGCCTCCACGGAGATATTTGCCAATGGGTCAAAATGACTAAAAATGTCGAAGCATCATGGGTTATAGCTCATGAAATCATGTATTTGACCTCCACAGAATTATTTGCCAGCGAGTCGAAATGACTAAAAATGCCCAAAAAATATGGGTTATTGCTCATGAAATGGTGTATTTTGGCCTCCATGGAATTATTTACCGACGGGTCGAAACGGTTAAAATTGGCCAATAATCGTCAGTTATAGCTCATGAAATCGTGAATTTTGGCTTTCACAAAATAAATTGCTAACTAGTCCAAATGACTGAAAATGATAAAAATTGTGGGTTATAGCTCACAAAATCTTGAATTTTGGCCTTCACAAAATTATTTATGTATGGGTCAAAATGACTAAAATGGCCAAAAATCATGGGTTATAGCTCATGAAATCATGAATTTTGGCCTCCATAAAATTATTTGCCAACTAGTCAAATGACTAAAAATGGCAAAAATCATGGGTTATAGCTCATGAAATCGTGAATTTTGGCCTCCCCAAAATTATTTGCCAAGGGTCAAAATAATTGAATATAGCTAAATATCATGGGTTGTAGCTCTGAAATCGTGAACTTTAGCCTCTGAAATTATTTGCCAATGGGTCAAAATGACTAAAATGGCCAAAAATTATGGGTTATAACTCACGAAATTATGAATTTCGGCCTCTATAAAATTATTTGCCAATAGGTCAAAACAATTAAAATGGCTAAAAATCATTGGTTATAGCTCACAAAATCGTGATTTTGGCCTCCATGAAATTATTTGCCAATGGGTCAAAATGACTAAAATGGCCAAAAATCATGGGTTATAGCTCATGAAATCGGAATTTTGGCCTCCCAAAATTATTTGCCATGGTTCAAATCAACTAAAATCGCTAAAATCATGGATTATATCCCACGAAATCATGACTTTTGGCATCTACAAAATTATTTGTCAACTATTCGAAATGACTAAAATGGCCAAAAATTATGGGTATAACTCACGAAATTATGAATTTCGGCCTCCACAAAATTATTTGCCAATAGGTCAAAACAATTAAAAATGGCTAAAAATCATTGGTTATAGCTCACAAAATCATGATTTTTGCCTCCATGGAGATATTTGCCAATGGGTCAAAATGACTAAAAATACCAAGCATCGTGGGTTATAGCTCATGAAATCATATATTTTGACCTCCACAGAATTATTTGCCAATGGGTAAACACGACTGAAAATGGCAAAAAATCATGGGTTAACTCACGAAATCATGAATTTTGGCCTCCAAAAATATTTGCCAACTGGTCGAAACAACTAAAAATTTAAAAAAAAATGGTGAGTTCTAGCTTACAAAATCGTGATTTTTTACCTCTAGGGAATTATTTACCAACGGTTTAAAACGACTAAAAATGCCTAAAAATCACGGGTTATAGCTCATGAAATGGTAAATTTTGGCCTCCATGAAATTATTTGCCAACGGTTGAAACGACTAAAATGGCCAAAAATATGGCTATAGCTCATGAAAACCTTAATTTTGACCTCCATAAAATTATTTGCCAACTAGTTAAATGACTAAAAATGGCAAAATCGGGTTACATCTCACAAAATCATGAATTTTGGCCTCCCAAAATTATTTGCCAAGGGTCAAAATAATTGAATATAGCTAAATATCATGGGTTGTAGCTACTAAATCGTGAACTTTAGCCTCTGCGAAATTATTTGCCAACGGACAAAATGACTAAAATGATAAAAATTGTGGGTTATAGCTCATGAAATCATGTATTTGACCTCCACGTAATTATTTGCCAATGGGTCAAAATGACTAAAATGGCCAAAAATCATGGGTTATAGCTCATGAAATCATGAATTTTGGCCTCCAAAATATTTGCCAACTGGTGAAACAACTAAAAATTTAGAAAAAAATGGTGAGTTCTAGCTTACAAAATCGTGATTTTGGCCTCCATGAAATTATTTGCCAATGGGTCAAAATGACTAAAAATGCCTAAAAATCACGGGTTATAGCTCATGAAATGGTAAATTTTGGCCTCCATGAAATTATTTGCCAACGGGTTGAAACGACTAAAAATGGCCAAAAAATATGGCGTATAGCTCATGAAAACGTGAATTTTGGCCTCCGCAAAATTATTTGCCAACTAGTTAAATGACTAAAATGGCAAAAATCGGGGTTACATCTCACAAAATCATGAATTTTTGGCCTCCCCAAAATTATTTGCCAAGGGTCAAAATAATTGAATATAGCTAAATATCATGGGTTGTAGCTACGAAATCGTGAACTTTAGCCTCTGCGAAATTATTTGCCAACTATTCAAAACGACTAAAGATGGCCAAAAACCGTGAGTTATGACTCACGAAATTATGACTAAAATAGCTAAAAATCGTTGGTTATAACTCACAAAATCGTGATTTTTGGCCTCCACGGAGATATTTGCCAATGGGTCAAAATGACTAAACATGCCGAAGCATCATGGGTTATAGCTCATGAAATCATGTATTTGACCTCCACAGAATTATTTGCCAATGGGTAAACACGACTAAAAATGGCAAAAATCATGGGTTAACTCACGAAATCATGAATTTTGGCCTCCAAAATATTTGCCAACTGGTGAAACAACTAAAAATTTAAAAAAATGGTGAGTTCTAGCTTACAAAATCGATTTTTACCTCTAGGGAATTATTTACCAACGGTTTAAAACGACTAAAAATGCCTAAAAATCACGGGTTATAGCTCATGAAATGGTAAATTTTGGCCTCCATGAAATTATTTGCCAACGGGTTGAAACGACTAAAAATGGCCAAAAAATATGGCGTATAGCTCATGAAAACCTTAATTTTGACCTCCATAAAATTATTTGCCAACTAGTTAAATGACTAAAATGGCAAAATCGGGTTACATCTCACAAAATCATGAATTGTTGGCCTCCCAAAATTATTTGCCAAGGGTCAAAACAATTGAATATAGCTAAATATCATGGGTTGTAGCTTTAAATCGTGAACTTTAGCCTCTGAAATTATTTGCCAACTATTCAAAACGACTAAAGATGGCCAAAACCGTGAGTTATGACTCACGAAATTATGACTAAAATAGCTAAAAATCGTTGGTTATAACTCACAAAATCGTGATTTTTGGCCTCCACGGAGATATTTGCCAATGGGTCAAAATGACTAAACATGCCGAAGCATCATGGGTTATAGCTCATGAAATCATGTATTTGACCTCCACAGAATTATTTGCCAGCGAGTCGAAATGACTAAAAATGCCCAAAAAACATGGGTTATTGCTCATGTAATGATGTATTTTGGCCTCCATGGAATTATTTACCGACGGGTCGAAACGGTGAAAATTGGCCGATAATCGTCAGTTATAGCTCATGAAATCGTGAATTTTGGCTTTCACAAAATAAATTTCCAACTAGTCCAAATGACTGAAAATGATAAAAAATTGTGGGTTATAGCTCACAAAATCTTGAATTTTGGCCTTCACAAAATTATTTATGTATGGGTCAAAATGACTAAAAATGGCCAAAAATCATGGGTTATAGCTCATGAAATCATGAAGTTTGGCCTCCGCAAAATTATTTGCCAATTGGTCAAAATAACTAAAAATGGTAAAAAATCATGGGTTGTAGCTCACGAAATTGTGAATTTTTGTCCTCCCCAAATTTATTTGCTGAGGCTCAAAATAACTGAAAATAGCGAAAAACCATGGGTTATAGCTCACAAAATCGTGAATTTTCAACTCTACGAAGTTTTTTGCCAATGGTTCACAATAACTAAAAATAGCAAAAAATTGTGCATTATAGCTCATGAAATTATGAATTTTGACCTCTGTGAAATTATTTGCCAATAGGTCAAACCAATTAAAAATGATTAAAAATCGTGGGTCATAGCTCACGAAATTGTGAATTTTGGCCTCTAAAAAATATTTGCCAATGGGTCAAAATGACTAAAAATGGCCATAAAATCATAGGTTATAGCTCATAAAATCATGAATTTTAGCATGTGCCTAACTATTTAGCAACATGTAGAATTGACTAAAAATGGTCATAAAATGGTAGGGTATAGATCACAAAATCATGATTTTTAGCCTCCGCGAAATTATTTGCCAACGGATCAAAGTGACTAAAAATGTTGAAAAATTGTGGGTTATAGCTTATGAAATTGTGTATTTTGACCTCCACGTAATTATTTGCCAATGGGTAAACACGACTAAAAATGGCAAAAATCATGGGTTAACTCACGAAATCATGAATTTTGGCCTCCAAAAATTATTTGCCAACTGGTCGAAACAACTAAAAATTTAAAAAAATGGTGAGTTCTAGCTTACAAAATCGTGATTTTTTACCTCTAGGGAATTATTTACCAACGGTTTAAAACGACTAAAAATGCCTAAAAATCACGGGTTATAGCTCATGAAATGGTAAATTTTGGCCTCCATGAAATTATTTGCCAACGGTTGAAACGACTAAAATGGCCAAAAATATGGCCTATAGCTCATGAAAACCTTAATTTTGACCTCCGCAAAATTATTTGCCAACTAGTCAAATGACTAAAATGGCAAAAATCGGGGTTACATCTCACAAAATCATGAATTGTTGGCCTCCCCAAAATTATTTGCCAAGGGTCAAAACAATTGAATATAGCTAAATATCATGGGTTGTAGCTCACGAAATTGTGAATTTTGGCCTCCAAAAATTATTTGCCAACTATTCAAAACGACTAAAGATGGCCAAAATCGTGAGTTATGACTCACGAAATTATGACTAAAATAGCTAAAAATCGTTGGTTATAGCTCACAAAATCGTGATTTTGGCCTCCACGAGATATTTGCCAATGGGTCAAAATGACTAAAATGTCAAGCATCATGGGTTATAGCTCATGAAATCATGTATTTGACCTCCACGAAATTATTTGCCAACGGATCAAAGTGACTAAAAATGTTGAAAAATTGTGGGTTATTGCTCATGAAATGGTGTATTTTGGCCTCCATGGAATTATTTACCGACGGGTCGAAACGGTTAAAATTGGCCAATAATCGTGAGTTATAGCTCATGAAATCGTGAATTTTGGCTTTCACAAAATAAATTGCTAACTAGTCCAAATGACTGAAAATGATAAAAAATTGTGGGTTATAGCTCACAAAATCTTGAATTTTGGCCTTCACAAAATTATTTATGTATGGGTCAAAATGACTAAAAATGGCCAAAAATCATGGGTTATAGCTCATGAAATCATGAAGTTTGGCCTCCGCAAAATTATTTGCCAATTAGTCAAAATAACTAAAAATGGCAAAAAATCATGGGTTGTAGCTCACGAAATTGTGATTTTTTGTCCTCCTCAAATTTATTTGCTGAGGCTCAAAATAACTGAAAATAGCGAAAAACCATGGGTTATAGCTCACAAAATCGTGAATTTTCAACTCTACGAAGTTTTTTGCCAATGGTTCACAACAACTAAAAATAGCAAAAATTGTGCATTATAGCTCATGAAATTATGAATTTTGACCTCTGTGAAATTATTTGCCAATAGGTCAAACCAATTAAAATGATCAAAAATTATGGATTACAAATCATGAAATCGTGAATTTTGGCATCCGCAAAATTATTTGTCAATGGGTTGAAACAATTAAAAATGGCTAAAATCATGTGTTATAAGTCATAAAACCGTGAATTTCCGCCTCCACAGAATTATTGCCAATGGGTCAAAATGACTAAACGTGCCCATAAAATCGTAGGTTATAACCCTCAAATTGTGATTTTTAGCCTCCGCAAAATTATTTGCTAGCGGGTCGAAATGACTGAAAATGCTCAAAAATCATGGGTTATAGTTCATAAAAAGGTGTATTTTGCCCACCAACGGGTCGGAACTGCTTAAAATGATAAAACATTGTGAGATATAGCTTATGAAATCGTGAATTTTGGCTTCTACAAAATAATTTGCCAACTGGTCCAAATGACTAAAAAAGGCAAAAAATCATGAGTTATAGCTCACGAAATCGTGAGTTTTTGGTCTCTCCAAAATTATTTGTCAAGAGTCAAAATAGCTGAAAATAGCCAAATATCATGGGTTATAGCTCACGAAATCGTGAATTTTGGGCTTTGTGAAATTATTTATGAACTGTTTGAAATGACTAAAAATGCCGAAAAATCATGGGTTATAGCTCATGAAATGACATATTTTATCCTTCACAGAATTATTTGCCAATGGGTCGAAAAGACTAAAAATGGCCAATAATCGTTAGTTATAGCTTATAAAATCGTGAATTTTGACTTTCACAAAATAATTTGCCACCTGTTCTAAATGACTAAAATGGTAAAAAATCATGGGTTATAAGCTCGTGAAATCGTGAAGCTTGGCCTTCACAAAATTATTTGTCTATGGGTCAAAACAACTAAAAATGGCCAAAAATCTTGAGTTTTAGCTCAAAATTGAGAATTTTGACCACTGCAAAATTATACGCTAACTATTCAAAAGATAAAAAATGATCAAAAACTATGGGTTATAGCTTACGAAATTGTGAATTCGGTATCCACAAAATTATTTGCGAATAGTCAAACAACTAAAAATGGCCAAAAATCGTAGGTTATAGCTCATGAAATAGTAAATTTTGACCTCCACAAAATCATTTGCTAACAGATCAAAACTACTAAAAATGGCCAAAAATCGTGGGTTACATCTCACGAAATGATGAATTTTGGCCTTCACAAAATTATTTGTCTATGGGTCAAAACAACTAAAATGGCTAAAAATCCTATGTTATAACTCATGAAATCGTGAATTTTGGCATCCGCAAAATTATTTGCCAATGGGTCAAAATGACTAAAATGGCCATAAAATCATAGGTTATAGCTCATGAAATTATGAATTTTGACCTCTGTGAAATTATTTGCCAACGGATCAAAGTGACTAAAAATGTTGAAAAATTGTGAGCTATAGCTCATGAAATCGTGTATTTTGGCCTTTACAGGAATTATTTGCCAACGGGTCAAAATGATTAAAAATAGCCAAAAATCGTGGGCTATAGCTCACGAAATCGTAAATTTTGGCCTCCACAAAATTACTTGTCTATGAGTCAAAACAACTAAAAATGGCTAAAAATCCTATGTTATAACTCATGAAATTGAGAACTTTGACACTTCGAAATTATATGCCAATTGTTCGAAATGATAAAAAATGGTCAAAAACCATGATTTATAGCTCTTAATATGTGAATTTTGGCATTTATAAAATTATTTGCAAATGGGTCAAAACAGCTAAAAATGACCAAAAATCGTGGGTTATAGCTCACGAAATAGTGAATTTTCACATTTATGAAATTATTGCCAAAGGGTCGAAACTATAAAAATGACCAAAAATTATGGATTACAAATCATGAAATCGTGAATTTTGGCATCCGCAAAATTATTTGTCAAGAGTCAAAATAGTGAAAATAGCCAAATATCATGGGTTATAGCTCATGAAATCATGAAGTTTGGCCTCATAAAATTATTTGCCAATTAGTCAAAATAACTAAAATGGTAAAAATCATGGGTTGTAGCTCACGAAATTGTGAATTTTGTCCTCCCCAAATTTATTTGCTGAGGCTCAAAATAACGAAAATAGCGAAAAACCATGGGTTATAGCTCACAAAATCGTGAATTTTCAACTCTCTGAAGTTTTTGCCAATGGTTCACAATAACTAAAAATAGCAAAAATTGTGCATTATAGCTCATGAAATTATGAATTTTGACCTCTGTGAAATTATTTGCCAATAGGTCAAACCAATTAAAATGATCAAAAATCGTGGGTCATAGCTCACGAAATTGTGAATTTTGGCCTCTAAAAATATTTGCCAATGGGTCAAAATGACTAAAATGGCCATAAAATCATAGGTTATAGCTCATAAAATCATGAATTTTGGCATCCATAAAATTATTTGCCAATGGGTGAAAAAGACTAAAATGGCCAAAAATCATGGGTTATAGCTCATAAAATCATGAATTTTGGCATCCATAAAATTATTTGCTAGCTGGTCGAAATGACTGAAAATGCTCAAAAATCATGGGTTATAGCTCACTTAAATCGTGAATTTTGGCATCCGCAAAATTATTTGCCAACGGGTCAAAATGATTAAAAATAGCAAAAATCGTGGGCTATAGCTCACGAAATAGTGAATTTTGGCATCCACGAAATTATTTATTAGGAGGTCGAAATGAGTAACAAGGACCAAAATAATGGGTTATATAGCTCATGAAATCATGAAGTTTGGCCTCCATAAAATTATTTGCCAATTAGTCAAAATAACTAAAATGGTAAAAATCATGGGTTGTAGCTCACGAAATTGTGATTTTTGTCCTCCTCAAATTTATTTGCTGAGGCTCAAAATAACGAAAATAGCGAAAAACCATGGGTTATAGCTCACAAAATCGTGAATTTTCAACTCTCTGAAGTTTTTGCCAATGGTTCACAATAACTAAAAATAGCAAAAATTGTGCATTATAGCTCATGAAATTATGAATTTTGACCTCTGTGAAATTATTTGCCAATAGGTCAAACCAATTAAAATGATCAAAAATCGTGGGTCATAGCTCACGAAATTGTGAATTTTGGCCTCTACAAAATAATTTGCCAACCGTCCAAATGACTAAAAAGGCAAAAATCATGAGTTATAGCTCACGAAATCGTGAGTTTTGGTCTCCAAAATTATTTGTCAAGAGTCAAAATAGAAAATAGCCAAATATCATGGGTTATAGCTCACGAAATCGTGAATTTTGGGCTTTGTGAAATTATTTATGAACTGTTTGAAATGACTAAAAATACCGAAAAATCATGGGTTATAGCTCATGAAATGACATATTTTATCCTTCACAGAATTATTTGCCAATGGGTCGAAAAAGACTAAAATGGCCAATAATCTAGTTATAGCTTATAAAATCGTGAATTTTAACTTTCACAAAATAATTTGCCACCTGTTCTAAATGACTAAAATGGTAAAAAATCATGGGTTATAAGCTCGTGAAATCGTGAAGCTTGGCCTTCACAAAATTATTTGTCTATGGGTCAAAACAACTAAAAATGGCCAAAAATCTTGAGTTTTAGCTCAAAATTGAGAATTTTGACCACTGCAAAATTATACGCTAACTATTCAAAAGATAAAAAATGACCAAAAACTATGGGTTATAGCTTACGAAATTGTGAATTCGGTATCCACAAAATTATTTGCGAATGGTCAAACAACTAAAAATGGCCAAAAATCGTAGGTTATAGCTCACGGAATAGTAAATTTTGACCTCCACAAAATCATTTGATAACAGATCAAAACTACTAAAAATGGCCAAAAATCGTGGGTTACATCTCACGAAATGATGAATTTTGGCCTTCGCAAAATTATTTGTCAGTGGGTCGAAACAACTAAAAATGGCTAAAATTATAGGTTATAAGTCATGGAATCGTGAATTTTGGCCTAGACGAAATTATTGCCAACGGGTCAAAATGACTAAAAATGCCCTTAAAATCGAAGGTTATAACTCTCAAATCATGAATTTCAGCCTCTGCAAAATTATTTGGCAGCGGTTCGAAACGATTAAAAATGCTTGAAAATAATGGGTTATATCTCATGAAAACCTATATTTTGGTCTCCATGGAAGTATTTGCCAACTGGTCGAAATGACTAAAAATAACCAAAAATTATGGTTTATAGAAATCGTGAATTTTGGTCTCCGAAAAATTATTTGCCAATTGGTCAAAATGATAAAAATGGAAAAAAATATTGGGTGACAGCTCACAAAATCGTGAATTTTTGAACTCTCCAAAACTATTTGCTAATGGTCAAAATAATTGAAAATAGTGGAAAATTATTGGTTATAGCTCACGAAATTGAGAATTTTAACCAGTGAAAGTATATGACAATAGTTTGAAATGACAAAAGAGGGCCAAAAAGTATGGGTTAGAGCTCACAAAATCATGAATTTTGGCATGCACAAAATTATTTGCTCACGGGTCAAAAAAACTAAAAATGGCCAAAAATCATGGGTTATAGCTCATGAAACACTGAATTTTGGTCACCATGAAATTGTTTGCCAATGGGTTGATACTACTAAAAATAGCCAAAAATCATGGGTTAGAGCTCACGAAATGGCAAAAAATCGTGAGTTATAGCTTACGAAATCATGATTTTTGACATCCATGAAATTATTTGGAGCAAGTCGTAATGACTAAAATGGCCAAAATCATGGGTTATAGCTCATGAAACATGAATTTTGGTCACCATGAAATTGTTTGTCAATGGGTTGATACTACTAAAAATAGCAAAAAATCATGGGTTAGAGCTCACGAAATGGCAAAAAATCGTGAGTTATAGCTTACGAAATCATGATTTTTGACATCCATGAAATTATTTGGAGCAAGTCGTAATGACTAAAAATGGCCAAAAATTATGGGTTATAGCTCATGAAATCATGAATTTTAGCCTCCAAAAAATTATTTACCAATGGATCAAAATTACAAAAATGGCCATAAAATTGAAGGTTATAGCTCACAAAATCGTGATTTTTTACCTCCGTGAAATTATTTACCAACTGGTCGAAATGACTAAAAATATCTAAAAATCATGGGTTTAGCTCATAAAATCATGTATTTTAGCCTCCATAGAATTATTTGCTACCAGGTCAAAATGACTAAAAATGGCCAATAATCATGTATTATAGCTCTTAAAATCGTGAATTTTCGCTACCGTAAATTTATTTGCCAACTGGTGAAAATGATAAAAAATGATAAAAAAATCATGGGTGATAGCCCATGAAATTATGAATTTTGGCCTTCACAAAATTATTTGTCTATGGGTCAAAATAACTAAAAATGATAAAAAATCATGGGTTATAGCTTACGAAATAGTAAATTTTGGCCTCCATAAAATTATTTGCCATCGGATCGAAACTACTAAAAATGGCTTAAAATCATGGGTTATAAGCTCATGAAATTGTGAATTTGGCCACCGTAAAATTATTTGCCAATGGGTTGAAACAACTAAAAATAGATAAAATCGTAGGTTATAACTCATGAAATCGTGAATTTTGGTCTCCAAAAATTATTTACCAATGGGTCAAAATTACAAAATGGCCATAAAATTGAAGGTTATAGCTCACAAAATCGTGAATTTTGGCCTTCACAAAATTATTTGCCAATTGGTCAAAATGATAAAAATGGCAAAAATTGTTAGTTATAGCTCGTGAAATAGTGTATTTTTTCCTCCACGGAATTATTTACCAAAGGGTCGAAACGACTAAAAATGGCCAAAAATTATGGGTTATAGCTCATGCAATAGTGAATTTTTATTTCCACAAAATTATTTGCCAAGTAGTCAAAATTACTAAAAATAGAAAAAATGGTGGGTAATAGCTAACAAAATTGTGAATTTTTTGCCTCCCCAAAATTATTTGCCATGGGTCAAAACAACTGAAATAGCAAAAAATCAGGGGCTATAAAGCTCACAAAATAGTTAATTTTTCCTCTACAAAATTATTTGCTAACGGGTCAAAACTACTAAAAATACCCAAAAATCGTGAGTTATAGCTCATGAAATCGTGTAGTTTGACCTCCATGGAATTATTTGCTAACGGCTCCAAATGATTAGAAATGGCCAAAATCATGGGTTATAGCTCACGAAATTGTGAATTTTGGCCTCCAAAAATAGTTGCCAATTGGTCGAAACAACTAAAAATGGCAAAAAATTATGGATTATAGCTCACCAAATCGTGAATTTTGGTATGCAAAAAATCACTTGCCGACGGATCAAAACAACTAAGAATGGCCAAAAATCATTCGTTATAGCTCAGGAAATAGTGAATCTTGGCCTCCATGAAATTATTTACTAATAGGTTGAAACTACTAAAAATGGCTAGAAACCGTGGATTATAACCCACGAAATCGTAAATTTTGGCCTTCGCAAAATTATTTGCTAGCGGATTGAAATGCCTAAAAATGACCAAAAATCATGTGTTATAGCTCACGAAATCGTGAATTTTAGCCTCTGAGGAAGTATTTGCAAGCGGGTCCAAATGCCTAAAGTAATACCTCACGAAATTGTGGATTTTGGCAACAACAGAATTATTTGGCAATGGGCCAAAACAACTAAAAATGGCCAAAAATCATGGATTGTAGCTCATGAAATAGTAAATTTTGGCCTCCATGAAATTATTTGTTAACGAGTCGAAGCTAATAAAAATGGCTAAAAATCGTGGGTTATTGCTCATGAAATTGTGTATTTTGGCCTCCACAGAATTATTTGCCAACGGATTCAAATGATTAAAAATGGCCAAAATCATGGGTTATAGCTCACTAATCATGAATTTTAGCCTCCAAAAATATCAACCAACTGGTTGAAATAACTAAAATTGGCAAAAAATTGTGGGTTATAGCTCACTAAATCGTAAATTTTGGCATCCATAAAATTATTTGCCAACAAGTTGAAATGACTAAAATGACCAAAAATCATGTGTTATAGCTCACGAAATCGTGAATTTTAGCCTCGAGGAAGTATTTGCAAGCGGGTCCAAATGCCTAAAGTAATACCTCACGAAATTGTGGATTTTGGCAACAACAGAATTATTTGCCAATGGGCCAAAACAGCTAAAAATGGTCAAAAATCATGGATTGTAGCTCATGAAATAGTAAATTTTGGCCTCCATGAAATTATTTGTTAACGAGTCGAAGCTAATAAAAATGGCTAAAAATCGTGGGTTATTGCTCATGAAATTGTGTATTTTGGCCTCCACAGAATTATTTGCCAACAGATTCAAATGATTAAAAATAGCTAAAAATCATGCGTTATAGCTCACGCAATCATGAATTTTAGCCTCCAAAAATTTCAACCAACTGGTTGAAATAACTAAAATTGGCAAAAAATCGTGGGTTATAGCTCACGAAATCGTAAATTTTGGCATCCGCAAAATTATTTGCCAACGGGTCAAAACAACTAAAATGGCCAAAAATCATGGGCTATAGCTCATGAAATAGTGAATTTTGGCATCCATAAAATTATTTGCCAATGGTTCAAAATAACTAAAATGGCCAAAAATCGAGGATTATAGCTCACGAAATTATGAATTTTGGCCTGCGCAAAATTATTTACCAATGGGTAGAAACAACAAAAAATAGCTAAAATCGTGGATTATAACTCATGAAATAATAAATTTTGGGCTCCAAGGAGCGATTGCCAATGGGTCAAAATGAGTAAAAATGCCGATAAAATCGTTGGTTATAGCGCCGAAATTGTGGTTTTTGGCCTCCGAAGAATTATTTTCCAATGAATCAATATGACTAAAAATGTCAAAAAATTGTGAGTTATAGCCCATGAAATTGTGTATTTTGTTCTGCATAGAATTATTTGCTAATGGATCGAAAAGATAAAATATGTCAAAAAATTATGGGTTATAGCTCACTAAATCGTAAATTTTGGGCTTCATAAAATTTTACCAACTATTTGAAGCAACTAAAAATGGTAAAAAATTATCGGTTATAGCTCACAAAGTTGTGAATTTTGGCATCAACAAAATTATTTGCCAACGGGTCAAAATAATAAAAAAGGCTAAAAATCGTGAGTTATAGCTCACGAAAACGTGAATTTTGGCATGCATAAAATTATTTGCTAATGAGTCAAAACAACTAAAAATGGCCAAAATCATGGAAAACATCTCACAAAATAGGAGCAAGGCTCCTATGAACTTAAGTTCATAATGAATAGTGGTGCACCAACTTTTCTAACCACTCATCTTGCTTTGGGATCCGTGAAAGATATAAAGCCACTTTGAGATTTGTGCATCACAAATCTCAAGACAAGATGAGTGGATAAAAGTTGGTGCACCACTATTCATTATGAACTTGTTCATAAGCCTTGCTCACAAAATAGTGAATTTTGGCATCCATACAATTATTTGTTAATGAGTCAAAACAACTAAAGTTTGCCAAAATCGTGGAAAAACAAATTGATGAAATAGTGAATTTTGACCTTAATAAAATTATTTACCAACAGTCAGAACTACTAAAATGACCAAAAATCATGGGCTATAGGTCATGAAATTATAAATTTTAGCCTACATAAATATTTGCAACTGGTTGAAATAGCTAAAAATAGGAGAAAAATATTGATTCATAGCATACAAAATGCTAATTTTTTATCCACAAAATTATTTACAATGAGTCAAAATGACTAAAATGGCCAAAAATCATGGATTATAGTTTATGAAATCATGAATTTTGGCCTCTAAAAAATTATTTGGCAACAAGTCGAAATGACTAAAATAGCCACAAAATCGTAGGTTATATAGCTCACAAATTCGTGATTTTTTGCCGCTGTAAAATTATTTGCCAACAAGTTGAAATGACTAAAAGTAGCCAATAATCATGGATAATAGCTCATGAAATTGTGAATTTTGGCTCCCACAAAATAATTTGCCAACTAGTTCAAATGACTAAAAATTGTAAAAAATTATTGGTTATAGCTTACAAAATCATAAATTTTGGCCTTCACAAAATTATTTGTTTATGGGAAAAAATAACTAAAAATGGCCAAAACATCGTGGCTAATAGCTCATGAAATTGTGAATTTTTGCATCCGCAAAACTATTTGAAAATGGTTCAAAAAAATAAAAAATGGTAAAAAATCATGGGTACAAAATCATGAATTTTGGCATCCACAAAATTATTTGCCAATGGGTCAAAATAATTAAAATTACCAAAAATCATGGGGTAACGCTCATGAAATAGCTAATTTTGGCCTATACAAAATTATTTGCTAGTGCGTCGAATCGAATAAAAATGGCAAAAAATCATGGGCTATAGCTCACAAAATGTTGAATTTTGGCCTTCAAAAATATTTGCCAAATGGTCAAAACTGCTAAAAATGGGAAAATCGAGAGTTATAGCTACGAAATCGTAAATTTTACTAGTAGGTTGAAATGAATAAAATGGCTAAAATCATGGGTTATAGCTCATGAAATTGTAAATTTTGGCCTATAAAAATTATTTGCAACTGTTCAAAATGACTAAAATGGCCAAAATCAAAGGTCATAGCTACAAAATCGTGATTTTTGCCTCAGAAAATTATTTGCCAACGGGTCAAAATAATAAAAGGCTAAAAATCGTGGGTTATAGCTCATGAAATAGTGAATTTTGACCTTAATAAAATTATTTGCCAATGGGTCAAAATAATTAAAATTACCAAAATCATGGGTTATAGCTCACGAAATCGTAAATTTTGGCATCCATAAAATTATTTGCTAATGAGTCAAAACAACTAAAGTTTGCCAAAATCGTGGAAAAACAAATTGATGAAATAGTGAATTTTGACCTTAATAAAATTATTTGCCAACAAGTTGAAATGACTAAAATAGCCACAAAATCATAGGTTATATAGCTCATGAAATTATGAATTTTAGCCTACATAAATATTTGCAACTGGTTGAAATAGCTAAAAATAGGAGAAAAATATTGATTCATAGCATACAAAATGCTAATTTTTTATCCACAAAATTATTTACCAGAGGTCAAAATGATCTAAAATGGCCAAAAATCATGGATTATAGTTCATGAAATCATGAATTTTGGCCTCTAAAAATTATTTGGCAACAAGTCGAAATGACTAAAATAGCCACAAAATCGAGGTTATATAGCTCACAAATTCGTGATTTTTGCCTCTCAGAAATTATTTGCCAACAAGTTGAAATGACTAAAAGTAGCCAATAATCATGGATAATAGCTCATGAAATTGTGAATTTTGGCTCCCACAAAATAATTTGCCAACTAGTTCAAATGACTAAAAATTATAAAAATTATTGGTTATAGCTACAAAATCATAAATTTTGGCCTTCACAAAATTATTTATTTATGGGACAAAATAACTAAAATAGCCAAAACATCGTGGCTAATAGCTCATGAAATTGTGAATTTTTGCATCCGCAAAACTATTTGCAAATGGATCAAAAAAACAAAAAATGGTAAAAATCATGGGTACAAAATCATGAATTTTGGCATCCACAAAATTATTTGCCAATGAGTCAAAATAACTAAAATTACCAAATATCATGGGGTAACGCTCATGAAATAGCTAATTTTGGCCTATACAAAATTATTTGCCAGTGCGTCGAATCGAATAAAAATGGCAAAAAATCATGGGCTATAGTTCACAAAATGTTGAATTTTGGCCTACAAAAATATTTGCCAAATGGTCAAAACTGCTAAAAATGGGAAAAATCGAGAGTTATAGCTTACGAAATCGTAAATTTTACTAGTAGGTTGAAATGAATAAAAATGGCTAAAAATCATGGGTTATAGCTCATGAAATTATAAATTTTAGCCTATAAAAAATTATTTGCAACTGTTCAAAATGACTAAAATGGCCAAAATCAAAGGTCATAGCTACAAAATCGTGATTTTTGGCCTCCGAAGAATTATTTGCTAACAGGTCAAAATAACTAAAAATGGCTAATAATTGTGTGTTATAACAAATGAAAACGTGAATTTTGAATTTCGCAAAATAATTGGCCAATTTCTCCAAATGATTAAAAACTACAAAAGAAAAGGTTGTACCTCACGAAATCTTAAATTTTGCTTCCACAAAATTACTTGTCTATGGCTCAAAATAGCTAAAAAGGTCAAATATCCTGTGCTATAGCTCACAAAATCGAGAATTTTGACCATTGTGAAATTATTTGGCAACTATTATAAATGACAAAAAATGTCCAAAATATGTGGGTTATTGCTTACGAAATCGTGAATTTTGACACCAACAAAATTATTTGCTAATGGGTCAAAGCAATTAAAAATAACTAAAATTATGGGTTATAGCTACGAAATAGTGAATTTTGGCCTCTACAAAATTATTTGCCAACTAAAAACTACTAAAATGGGCAAAATTCTTGGTTTATAGCTCACGAAATCATGAATTTTAACCTCCACTAAATTATTTGCCAACGGTTGAAATAACTAAATATAGTTAAAAATCATGTGCTATAGCTCACTTAAATCGTGAATTTTAACCTCCACGAAATTATTTGCCAACGGGTTGAAATAACTAAATATAGTTAAAAATCATGTGCTATAGCTCACAAAATTGTGAATTTTACCCTCTACAAAATTATTTGCCAATGGTTCAAAATAACTAAAATGGTTAAAAATTTAGGGTTATAACTAATGAAATAATGATTTTTTGTCTTCGCAGAATTAATTTTCATCGGTGGAAATGACTAAAAATACCAAAAAAATGCATTATAGTTTATGAAATCAGATATTTTAGGCTCCATGAAATTATTTACCAAGGGTCGATATGACTAAAAATGTCAAAAATCATGGGTTATAGCTCATGAAATTATGAATTTTGGCCTCAACAAAATTGCTAGCCAACAAGTTAAAATGACTAAAATGGTCATAAAATCGTAGGTTATAGCTCACAAAATCGTGATTTTTGGCCTCCAAGAATTATTTGCTAACGGTCAAAATAACTAAAATGGCTAAAAATCATGGGTTGTAGGCGATAAAATTATGAATATTAGTATTTATAAAATTATTTACCAACAGTCAGAACTACTAAAATGACCAAAAATCATGGGCTATAGCTCATGAAATCATGAATTTTGGCCTCCAAAATATTTGTCAACTAGTCGAAATAATTAAAAAATGGTAAAAAATTGTAAGTTATAAAGCCTACGAAATCGTGATTTTTGGCATATGTGGAATTATTTGCCAGCAAGTTGAAATGACTAAAAGTAGCAAAAAATTATAGGTTATAGCTCATGAAATCATGAATTTTGGCCTCTAAAAAATTATTTGCCAATGGCTCAAAATGACTAAAATGACCATAAAATTGTAGGCTATAGCTCACAAAATCATAATTTCTGGTCTTTTTGAATTATTTGCCAATGGGTCAAAATAACTAAAATAGCCAAAACATCGTGGCTAATAGCTCATGAAATTGTGAATTTTACCTCTACAAAATTATTTGCCAACGAGTTAAAATGGCTAGAGATGGCCAATAATCGGGGTTATAGCCCACAAAATCGTGAGTTTTGCCTCCACAAAATTATTTGTCTCTGGTCAAAACAACTAAAGATTATGAAAAATCATGAGTTATAGCTCAGAAATAGTGAATTTTGGCATCCACAAAATTATTTGCCAATGGTCAAAATAACTAAAAATGGTTAAAAATTTAGGGTTATAACTAATGAAATCATGAATTTTAACCTCCACGAAATTATTTGCCAATGGGTCAAAATAACTAAAATGGCTAAAATTATGGGTTATAACTCATGAAGTTGTGAATTTGGGTCTCCAAATTTTTGCCAACAAGTTAAAATGACTAAAGATGCCCATAAATTTGAAGGTTCTTCCTCTCAAATCGCGGATTTCTAGCCTCCACGAATTATTCGCCAACGAGTTGAAATGACCAAAATGACCAAAAATCATGGGCTATAGCTCATGAAATCATGAATTTTAACCTCCACTAAATTATTTGCCAATGGGTCAAAATAACTAAAATGGCCAAAAATCATGGGCTATAGTTCACAAAATGTTGAATTTTGGCCTACAAAAATATTTGCCAAATGGTCAAAACTGCTAAAAATGGGAAAATCGAGAGTTATAGCTTACGAAATAGTGAATTTTGACCTTAATAAAATTATTTGCCAATGGGTCAAAATAACTAAAATAGCCAAAACATCGTGGCTAATAGCTCATGAAATTATGAATTTTGGCCTCCAAAATTATTTGCCAATGAGTCAAAATAACTAAAATGGCCAAAAATCATGGGTTATAGCTCATGAAATTATGAATTTTGGCCTCTACAAAATTATTTGCCAACATATCCAAATGACTAAAATGGCCAAAAATCATGGGCTATAGCTCATGAAATTATAAATTTTAGCCTATAAAAATTATTTGCCAATGAGTCAAAATAACTAAAATTACCAAAATCATGGGTTATAGCTCATGAAATCATGAATTTTGGCCTCAACAAAATTATTTGCCAACGGGTCAAAATAACTAAAATAGCCAAAACATCGTGGCTAATAGCTCATGAAATTATGAATTTTGGCCTCTACAAAATTATTTGCCAATGAGTCAAAATAACTAAAAATTATGGGTTATAGCTCATGAAATCGTGAATTTTAACCTCCACTAAATTATTTGCCAACGGGTCAAAATAACTAAAAATGGTTAAAAATTTAGGGTTATAACTAATGAAATCATGAATTTTGACACCAACAAAATTATTTGCCAATGGGTCAAAATAACTAAAATAGCCAAAACATCGTGGCTAATAGCTCATGAAATTATGAATTTTAGCCTACATAAATATTTGCAATGGTTGAAATAGCTAAAAATAGGAGAAAAATATTGATTCATAGCATACAAAATGCTAATTTTTTATCCACAAAATTATTTGCCAACAAGTTGAAATGACTAAAATGGCCAAAAATCATGGGTTATAGCTCACAAAGTTGTGAATTTTGGCATCCACAAAATTATTTGTTTATGGGAAAAATAACTAAAAATTATGGGTTATAGCTACGAAATCGTAAATTTTACTAGTAGGTTGAAATGAATAAAATGGCTAAAAATCATGGGTTATAGCTCATGAAATCATGAATTTTAACCTCCACGAAATTATTTGCCAATGGTTCAAAATAACTAAAATTACCAAAAATCATGGGCTATAGCTCACAAAATGTTGAATTTTGGCCTTCACAAAATTATTTGTCTATGGGTCAAAATAACTAAAATGATAAAAATCATGGGTTATAGCTTACGAAATAGTAAATTTTGGCCTCCATAAAATTATTTGCCATCGGATAAAAACTACTAAAAAATGGCTTAAAATCATGGGTTATAAGCTCATGAAATTGTGAATTTGGCCACTGTAAAATTATTTGCCAATGGGTTGTAACAACTAAAAATAGATAAAATCGTAGGTTATAACTCATGAAATCGTGAATTTCGGGCTTCACGGAATTAACACCAACGGGCCAAAATGACTAAAAGTGTCCACAAAATCGTAGGTTATACCTCTCATATCATGATTTTTGGCCATCACAAAATTATTTGTCAACAAATAGAAATGTGGAAAAATGTTAGTATAGCTATAGTGAAATAGTGTATTTTGTCCTTCACGGAATTATTTACCAAAGGGTCGAAACGACTAAAAATGGCCAAAAAATTATGGGTTATAACTCATGCAATAGTGAATTTTTATTTCCACAAAATTATTTGCCAAGTAGTCAAAATTACTAAAAATAGAAAAATGGTGGGTAATAGCTAACAAAATTGTGAATTTTTTAAAATTATTTGCCATGGGTCAAAACAAATAGCAAAAATGGGGCTATAAAGCTCACAAAATAGTTAATTTTTCTCTACAAAATTATTTGCTAATGGTCAAAACTACTAAAAATACCCAAAAATGTTGAGTTATAGCTCATGAAATCGTGTAGTTTGACCTCCATGGAATTATTTGCTATGGCTCCAAATGATTAGAAATGGCCAAAAATCATGGGTTATAGCTCACGAAATTGTGAATTTTGGCCTCCAAAAATAGTTGCCAATTGATCGAAACAACTAAAAATGGCAAAAATTATGGATTATAGCTCACCAAATCGTGAATTTTGGTATGCAAAAATCACTTGCCAGGTCAAAACAACTAAGAATGGCCAAAAATCATTCGTTATAGCTCAGAAATAGTGAATCTTGGCCTCCATGAAATTATTTACTAATGGGTTGAAACTACTAAAATGGCTAGAAAGTGGATTATAACCGAAATCGTAAATTTTGGCCCATAAAATTATTTGCTAGTTGAAATACCTAAAATGACCAAAAATCATGTGTTATAGCTCACGAAATGAATTAATTTTAGCCTCTGAGGAAGTATTTGCAAGCGGGTCCAAATGCCTAAAGTAATACCTCAGAAATTGTGGATTTTAACAACGAAATTATTTGCCAATGGGCCAAAACAACTAAAAATGGCCAAAAATCATGGATTATAGCTCATGAAATCATGAATTTTGACACCAACAAAATTATTTGCCAACGGGTTGAAATAACTAAAATAGCCAAAACATCGTGGCTAATAGCTCATGAAATTATAAATTTTAGCCTATAAAAATTATTTGCAACTGCTCAAAATGACTAAAATGACCATAAAATTGTAGGCTATAGCTCACAAAATCGTGATTTTTGGCCTCCAAGAATTATTTGCTAACAGGTCAAAATAACTAAAAATTATGGGTTATAGCTCATGAAATTGTGAATTTTGCATCCATAAAATTATTTGCCAACGGGTTGAAATAACTAAAATAGCCAAAACATCGTGGCTAATAGCTCATGAAATTGTGAATTTTACCCTCTACAAAATTATTTGCCAATGAGTCAAAATAACTAAAATAGCCAAAAATCGTAGGTTATAGCTCACAAAATCGTGATTTTTGGCCTCAGAAAATTATTTGCCAATGGCTCAAAATGACTAAAATGGCCAAAAATCATGGGTTATAGCTCACGAAATAGTAAATTTTGGCCTCTAAAAATTATTTGCCAACGGTTGAAATAACTAAAATAGCCAAAACATCGTGGCTAATAGCTCATGAAATTGTGAATTTTGGCTCCCACAAAATAATTTGCCAACTAGTTCAAATGACTAAAATGGCCAAAAATCATGGGTTATAGCTCACAAAATCGTGATTTTTGGCCTCCAAGAATTATTTGCTAACAGTCAAAATAACTAAAAATGGCCAAAAATCATGGGTTATAGCTCACAAAATCATGAATTTTGGCATCCATACAATTATTTGTTAGTTGAAATACCTAAAATGACCAAAAATCATGTGTTATAGCTCACGAAATCGTGAATTTTAGCCTCTGAGGAAGTATTTGCTGGGTCCAAATGCCTAAAGTAATACCTCTTGAATTAATTGTGGATTTTGGCAACAACAAATTATTTGCCAATGGGCCAAAACAACTAAAATGGTAAAAATCATGGATTGTAGCTCATGAAATAGTAAATTTTGGCCTCCATGAAATTATTTGTTAGCAGTGAAGCTAATAAAATGGCTAAAAATCGTGGGTTATTGCTCATGAAATTGTGTATTTTGGCCTCCATGAAATTATTTGCCAACAAGTTGAAATGACTAAAATAGCCAAAATCATGCGTTATAGCTCACGCAATCATGAATTTTAGCCTCCAAAAATATCAACCAACTGGTTGAAATAACTAAAATTGGCAAAAAATTGTGGGTTATAGCTCACGAAATCGTAAATTTTGGCATCCGCAAAATTATTTGCCAACGGGTCAAACAACTAAAAATGACTCAAAATCATGGGTTCTAGCTCACGGAATATTGAATTTTGGCCACCATTAAATTATTAGCCAACGTGTCAAAACAACTAAAAATGGCCAAAAATCGAGGATTATAGCTCACGAAATTGTGAATTTTGGCCTGCGCAAAATTATTTACCAATGGGTAGAAACAACAAAAAATAGCTAAAATCGTGGATTATAACTCATGAAATAATAAATTTTGGGCTCCAAGGAGCGATTGCCAATGGGTCAAAATGAGTAAAAATGCCGATAAAATCGTAGGTTATAGCGCACGAAATTGTGAATTTTGGCCTCTAAAAATTATTTGCCAATGGGTCAAAATGACTAAAAATGGCAAAAATTGTGAGTTATAGCCCATGAAATTGTGTATTTTATTCGCATAGAATTATTTGCTAATGGATCGAAAAGATAAAATATGTCAAAAATTATGGGTTATAGCTCACTAAATCGTAAATTTTGGGCTTCATAAATTTTACCAACTATTTGAAGCAACTAAAATGGTAAAAATTATGGGTTATAGCTCACAAAGTTGTGAATTTTGGCATCAACAAAATTATTTGCCATGGGTCAAAACAACTAAAAATGGCTAAAAATCGTGAGTTATAGCTCATGAAATCGTGAATTTTGGCATGCATAAAATTATTTGCTAATGAATCAAAACAACTAAAAATGGCCAAAATCATGAAAACATCTCACAAAATAGTGAATTTTGGCATCCATACAATTATTTGTTAATGAGTCAAAACAACTAAAGTTTGCCAAAATCGTGAAAAACAGTGATGAAATAGTGAATTTTGACCTTAATAAAATTATTTGCCAACGGTGTAACTACTAAAATGGCCAAAATCATGGGCTATAGCTCATGAAATTATAATTTTAGCCTACATAAATATTTGCAACTGGTTGAAATAGCTAAAAATAGGAGAAAAATATTGATTCATAGCATACAAAATGCTAATTTTTTATCCACAAAATTATTTACCAATGGGTCAAAATGACTAAAATGGCCAAAAATCATGGATTATAGTTCATGAAATCATGAATTTTGGCCTCTAAAAATTATTTGGCAACAAGTCGAAATGACTAAAATGGCCATAAAATCGTAGGTTATATAGCTCACAAAATGTTGAATTTTGGCCTTCACAAAATTATTTGCCAACAAGTTGAAATGACTAAAAGTAGCCAATAATCATGGATAATAGCTCATGAAATTGTGAATTTTGGCTCCCACAAAATAATTTGCCAACTAGTTCAAATGACTAAAAATTATAAAAATTATTGGTTATAGCTTACAAAATCATAAATTTTGGCCTTCACAAAATTATTTATTTATGGGACAAAATAACTAAAATGGCCAAAACATCGTGGCTAATAGCTCATGAAATTGTGAATTTTGCATCCATAAAACTATTTGCAAATGGATCAAAAAACAAAAATGGTAAAAATCATGGGTACAAAATCATGAATTTTGGCATCCACAAAATTATTTGCCAATGGGTCAAAATGACTAAAATGGCCAAAAATCATGGGTTATAGCTCACGAAATTATGAATTTTGGCCTCTAAAAATTATTTGCCAATGAGTCAAAATGACTAAAATGGCCAAAAATCATGGATTATAGCTCATGAAATTGTGTATTTTATTCGCATAGAATTATTTGCTAATGGATCGAAAAGATAAAATATGTCAAAAATTATGGGTTATAGCTCACTAAATCGTAAATTTTGGGCTTCATAAATTTTACCAACTATTTGAAGCAACTAAAATGGTAAAAATTATGGGTTATAGCTCACAAAGTTGTGAATTTTGGCATCAACAAAATTATTTGCTATGGGTCAAAATAATAAAAGGCTAAAAATCGTGAGTTATAGCTCATGAAATCATGAATTTTGGCATGCATAAAATTATTTGCTAATGAATCAAAACAACTAAAATGGCCAAAAATCATGAAAACATCTCACAAAATAGTGAATTTTGGCATCCATACAATTATTTGTTAATGAGTCAAAACAACTAAAGTTTGCCAAAATCGAAGTGAAAAGCTGATGAAATAGTGAATTTTGACCTTAATAAAATTATTTGCCAACGGTGTAACTACTAAAATGGCCAAAAATCATGGGCTATAGCTCATGAAATTATAATTTTAGCCTACATAAATATTTGCAACTGGTTGAAATAGCTAAAAATAGGAGAAAATATTGATTCATAGCATACAAAATGCTAATTTTTTATCCACAAAATTATTTACAGCGAGGTCAAAATGACTAAAATGGCCAAAAATCATGGATTATAGTTCATGAAATCATGAATTTTGGCCTCTAAAATATTTGGCAACAAGTTAAATGACTAAAATAATACAAAATCATAGGTTATATAGCTCACAAATTGTGATTTTGGCCTCAGAAGAATTATTTGCTAACAGGTCAAAATAACTAAAATAGCCAAAATCATGGATTATAGCTCATGAAATTGTGAATTTTGGCTCCCACAAAATAATTTGCCAACTAGTTCAAATGACTAAAAATTATAAAAATTATTGGTTATAGCTTACAAAATCATAAATTTTGGCCTTCACAAAATTATTTATTTATGGGACAAAATAACTAAAATGGCCAAAACATCGTGGCTAATAGCTCATGAAATTGTGAATTTTGCATCCATAAAACTATTTGCAAATGGATCAAAAACAAAAATGGTAAAAATCATGGGTACAAAATCATGAATTTTGGCATCCAAAAATATTTGCCAATGAGTCAAAATAACTAAAATTACCAAATATCATGGGGTAAGCTCATGAAATAGCTAATTTTGGCCTATACAAAATTATTTGCCAGTCGTCGAATCGAATAAAAATGGCAAAAATCATGGGTTATAGCTCACAAAATGTTGAATTTTGGCCTACAAAAATATTTGCCAAATGGTCAAAACTGCTAAAAATGGGAAAATCGAGAGTTATAGCTACGAAATCGTAAATTTTACTAGTAGGTTGAAATGAATAAAAATGGCTAAAATTATGGGTTATAGCTCATGAAATTGTAAATTTTGGCCTATACAAAATTATTTGCCAACTAGTTCAAATGACTAAAATGGCCAAAATCAAAGGTCATAGCTACAAAATCGTGATTTTTGGCCTCAGAAGAATTATTTGCTAACAGGTCAAAATAACTAAAATGGCTAATAATTGTGTGTTATAACAAATGAAATCGTGAATTTTGAATTTATGAAAATAATTGGCCAATTTCTCCAAATGATTAAAAACTACAAAGAAAGGTTGTACCTCACGAAATCTTAAATTTTGCTTCCACAAAATTACTTGTCTGACTCAAAATAGCTAAAAGGTCAAATATCACGTGCTATAGCTCACGAAATCGAGAATTTTGACCATTGTGAAATTATTGGCAACTATTATGAATGACAAAAATGTCCAAAATATGTGGGTTATTGCTACGAATAATTGAATTTTGACACCAACAAAATTATTTGCTAATGGGTCAAAGCAATTAAAAATAACTAAAATTATGGGTTATAGCTCACGAAATAGTGAATTTTGGCCTCTAAAAATTATTTGCAACTGCTCAAAATGACTAAAATGGCCAAAATCAAAGGTCATAGCTACAAAATCGTGATTTTTGGCCTCAGAAGAATTATTTGCTAACAGGTCAAAATAACTAAAATGGCTAATAATTGTGTGTTATAACAAATGAAATCGTGAATTTTGAATTTATGAAAATAATTGGCCAATTTCTCCAAATGATTAAAAACTACAAAAGAAAAGGTTGTACCTCACGAAATCTTAAATTTTGCTTCCACAAAATTACTTGTCTGACTCAAAATAGCTAAAAAGGTCAAATATCCTGTGCTATAGCTCACGAAATCGAGAATTTTGACCATTGTGAAATTATTTGGCAACTATTATGAATGACAAAAATGTCCAAAATATGTGGGTTATTGCTTACGAAATCGTGAATTTTGACACCAACAAAATTATTTGCTAATGGGTCAAAGCAATTAAAAATAACTAAAAATTATGGGTTATAGCTCACGAAATAGTAAATTTTGGCCTCTACAAAATTATTTGCCAACGAAAAACTACTAAAAATGGGCAAAAATCTTGGTTTATAGCTCACGAAATCATGAATTTTAACCTCCACGAAATTATTTGCCAACGGGTTGAAATAACTAAATATAGTTAAAAATCATGTGCTATAGCTCACGAAATCGTGAATTTTAACCTCCACGAAATTATTTGCCAACGGGTTGAAATAACTAAATATAGTTAAAAATCATGTGCTATAGCTCACAAAATTGTGAATTTTACCCTCTACAAAATTATTTGCCAATGGTTCAAAATAACTAAAAATGGCTAAAAATTTAGGGTTATAACTAATGAAATCATGATTTTTTTGTCTTCGCAGAATTAATTTTCATCGGGTGGAAATGACTAAAAATACCAAAAAAATGCATTATAGTTTATGAAATCGTATATTTTAGGCTCCATGAAATTATTTACCAAGGGGTCGATATGACTAAAAATGTCAAAAAATCATGGGTCATAGATCATGAAATTATGAATTTTGGCCTCAACAAAATTACTTGCCAACAAGTTAAAATGACTAAAAATGGTCATAAAATCGTAGGTTATAGCTCACAAAATCGTGATTTTTGACCTTCACAGAATTATTTGCTAATGGGTCTAAACGACTAAAAATGCTAAAAAATCATGGGTTGTAGCTGATAAAATTATGAATATTAGTATTTATAAAATTATTTACCAACTGCTCAAAATGACTAAAAATGACCAAAAATCGTGGGCTATAGCTCATGAAATCATGAATTTTGGCCTCCAAAATTATTTGTCAACTAGTCAAAATAATTAAAAAATGGTAAAAAATCGTAAGTTATATAGCCTACGAAATAGTGATTTTTGGCATATGTGGAATTATTTGCCAGCACGTTGAAATGACTAAAAGTAGCAAAAAATTATAGGTTATAGCTCATGAAATCATGAATTTTGGCATCTAAAAAATTATTTGCCAATGGCTCAAAATGACTAAAATGACCATAAAATTGTAGGCTATAGCTCACAAAATCATAATTTCTGGTCTTTTTTGAATTATTTGCCAATGGGTTGAAACGATTAAAAATACCTAAAAATCGTGAGGTATGGCCCATAAAATCATGTGTTTTAACCTCCACGAAATTATTTGCCAACGAGTTAAAATGGCTAGAGATGGCCAATAATCGGGGGTTATAGCCCACAAAATCGTGAGTTTTTGCCTCCACAAAATTATTTGTCTACAGGTCAAAACAACTAAAGATTATGAAAAATCATGAGTTATAGCTCAGGAAATAGTGAATTTTGATCTGCACGAAATTATTTGCCAACAGGTCGAAACCACTAAAAATGATAAAAATTATGGATTATAGTTCATGAAATCATGAAATTTATCATCCGTAAAGTTATTTGCCAATAGGTCAAAACGACTAAAAATGGCTAAAATTATGGGTTATAACTCATGAAGTTGTGAATTTGGGTCTCCACGAAATTTTTGCCAACAGGTTAAAATGACTAAAGATGCCCATAAATTTGAAGGTTCTTCCTCTCAAATCGTGATTTCTAGCCTCCACGAAATTATTTGCCAATGGCTCAAAATGACTAAAATGGCCAAAAATCATGGGTTATAGCTCATGAAATTGTGAATTTTAGCCTCCACAAAATTATTTGCTAACAGGTCAAAATAACTAAAATGGCTAAAATTATGGGTTATAGCTCACGAAATCATGAATTTTGGCCTCTAAAAATTATTTGCCAACGAGTTAAAATGACTAAAAATGTCAAAAATCATGGGTTATAGCTCACGAAATCATGAATTTTTACCTCCCAAAATTATTTACCAAGGGTGAAAACAACTGAAAATAGCTAAAAATCATGGGTTATAGCTCACGAAATAGTGAATTTTGGCCTCCATGAAATTATTTGCCAATGAGTTGAAACTATTAAAAATGGCCAAAAATCATTGGTTATATAGCTCATGAAATGATGTATTTTGACCTCCACGAATTATTTGCCAACATATCCAAATGACTAAAATGGTCAAAATTAGTGGGCTAAACCTCGGAAATTATAAATTTTGGCCTCCAAAATATTTGCCAACATGTCAAAATGACTAAAAATGGCTAAAATTATGGGTTATAACTCATGAAATCATGAATTTTGACCACCACAAAATTATTTGCCTATGGGTCAAAATAACTAAAAATTATGGGTTATAGCTCACAAAATCATGAATTTTGGCCTCCATGAAATTATTTGCCAATAGGTCAAAAGCGACTAAAAATGGCTAAAAATCATGGGTTATAGCTCATGAAATCATGAATTTTGGCCTCCATGAAATTATTTGCCAATAGGTCAAAACGACTAAAATGGTCAAAAATTTTGGGTTATAGCTCATGAAATCGTGAATTTTGACCACCACAAAATTATTTGCCAATGAGTTGAAACTATTAAAAATGGCCAAAAATCATGGGTTATAGCTCACGAAATCATGAATTTTAGTCTCCACAAAAATATTTGACTATGGGTTAAAATGACTAAAATGGCCAAAAATCATGGGTTATAGTCATGAAATCATGAATTTTGACCACGCAAAATTATTTGCAAATTGTTTGAAATGATAGAAAATGGCCAAAAGCGTGGGTTGTGAAATTTGGCATCCACAGAAATATTTAGGGTTTTTCTAGAAACCACCTTAATAATAGGGTAATTATCACGAAACCACCATTTTCAATTTATACACAAACCACCTTTAAAGTTGGTTTATGTTGCAATCAACCACCTCAGGTCAAATTCTTCACTTAAAACCCAAAATTACCCTTTAAAACTCACATTCAATGTACTTGACATTTTTTTTTAGTATTTGGGTCTTATTAGGATACAACTCATGTACCTTGAATTTAAATTTTTAAGCTTATTTTGGTTTTAGTAAAAATTTGACTAGGAGGTGGTTGATTAACAAAACTCTTTAAAAGTGTTTATGTATAAATTAAAAATGAAAGGTGGTTTCTATTAATAATTAGATTTGGAAAAACAAATATTTACCATCGGGTCAAAATAAACTAAAATGGTAAAAATCATTGATTGTAGCTCACAAAATATTGAATTTTGCCTCCATGGAATTATTATTTAGCAGTGAAACTACTTAAAATGGTAGAAAATCATGAGTTCTGACTCATGAAATCGTAAATTTTGGCATCCATAAAATTATTTGCCAAGCTGCTCCTAATGAAAAATGATAAAAAATCATGGGTTATAGCTCACGAAATTGTGAATTTTAGCCTCCACAAAATTATTTGCCTATGGGTCAAAATAACTAAAGTTGGCAAAAAATCATGGCTTATAGCTCACAAAATCATGAATTTTGGCCTCCATGAAATTATTTGTGAATGAGTTGAAACTATTAAAAATGGCCAAATATCATTGGTTATAGCTCATGAAATCATGAATTTTTACCTCCCAAAATTATTTGCCAACATATCCAAATGACTAAAATGGCCAAAAATCATGGGTTATAGCTCACAAAATCATGAATTTTGGCCTCCACAAAATTATTTGCCTATGGGTCAAAATAACTAAAGTTGGCAAAAATCATGGCTTATAGCTCACAAAATATTGAATTTTGCCTCCATGGAATTATTTGCCAATGAGTTGAAACTATTAAAAATGGCCAAAAATCATTGGTTATATAGCTCATGAAATGATGTATTTTGACCTCCACGAATTATTTGCCAACATATCCAAATGACTAAAATGGCCAAAATTAGTGGGCTAAACCTCGAAATTATAAATTTTGGCCTCCAAAATATTTGCCAACATATCCAAATGACTAAAAATTACAAATAATCGTGAGTTATAACTCATGAAATCATAAATTTTGGACCTCCACAAAATTAATTCCCAAGGGTCAAAACAACTAAAAATAGCCAAAAAGCATTTTGCCAATGGGTCGACACAATTGAATGTAGCTCATCAAATCCTGTATTTTGTAGCTCATCAAATCCTGTATTTTGGCCTCCATAGAATTTTTTGCTAACGGGTCAAAACGACTAAAAATGGTCAAAAATTTTGGGTTATAGCTCGTGAAATCGTGAATTTTGACCACCGCAAAATTATTTCCTTACTGGTCCAAATAAATAAAAATGTCTGAAAATCGTGAGTTATAGCTCACGAAATCATGAATTTTAGTCTCCACAAAAATATTTGACTATGGGTTAAAATGACTAAAAATGGCCAAAAATCGTGGGTTATAGTCATGAAATCATGAATTTTGACCACAGCAAAAAATATTTGCAAATTGTTTGAAATGATAGAAAATGGCCAAAAACTGTGGGTTGTGAAATTTGGCATCCACAGAAATATTTAGGGTTTTTCTAGAAACCACCTTAATAATAGGGTAATTATCACGAAACCACCTTTTATTTTCAATTTATACACAAACCACCTTTAAAGTTGGTTTATGTTGCAATCAACCACCTCAGGTCAAATTCTTCACTTAAAACCCAAAATTACCCTTTAAAACTCACATTCAATGTACTTGACATTTTTTTTTAGTATTTGGGTCTTATTAGGATACAACTCATGTACCTTGAATTTAAATTTTTAAGCTTATTTTGGTTTTAGTAAAAATTTGACTAGGAGGTGGTTGATTAACAAAACTCTTTAAAAGTGTTTATGTATAAATTAAAAATGAAAGGTGGTTTCTATTAATAATTAGATTTGGAAAAACAAATATTTACCATCGGGTCAAAATAAACTAAAATGGTAAAAATCATTGATTGTAGCTCACAAAATATTGAATTTTGCCTCCATGGAATTATTATTTAGCAGTGAAACTACTTAAAATGGTAGAAAATCATGAGTTCTGACTCATGAAATCGTAAATTTTGGCATCCATAAAATTATTTGCCAAGCTGCTCCTAATGAAAAATGATAAAAATAATGGGTTATAGCTCATGAAATCATGAAATTTATCATCCGTAAAGTTATTTGCCAATAGGTCAAAACGACTAAAAATGGCTAAAATTATGGGTTATAACTCATGAAGTTGTGAATTTGGGTCTCCACGAAATTTTTGCCAACAGGTTAAAATGACTAAAGATGCCCATAAATTTGAAGGTTCTTCCTCTCAAATCGTGATTTCTAGCCTCCACGGAATTATTCGCCAACGAGTTGAAATGACCAAAATGACCAAAAATCATGCGTTTTAGCTCTTGAAATGGCATATTTTAGCCTTCACGCAATTATTTGCTAACAGGTCGAAAAGACTAAAAATGGCCAAATATTATGGGTTATAGTTTAGGAAATCATGAATTACGGTCTCGGTAAAATTATTTGACAATGAGTCAAAACAACAAAAGTGGCCACAAATCATGGGTTATACATCAGAAAATCATGAATTTTAGCATCCATAAAATTATTTAGCAACGGGTCAAAATAACTAAAAATGACCATAAATCATGGGGTAAAGCTCGTGAAATAGTGAATTACCTCCACAAATTATTTGCCAACGATTCGAAGCTACAAAAAATGACCAAAACTCATGGGTTGTAGCTCATGAAATCGTGTATTTTGTCCTGCATAGAATTATTTGTTAACAGGTTCGAAAGATAAAAAATGTCCAAAAATTGTGGGATATAGCTCACAAAATCGTAAATTTTGGGCTTCATAATTTTTACCAACTGGTTGAAGCAACTAAAAATGGCAAGAAATTGTAGGTTATACCTAACGAAATTGTGGTATCAACAAAATTATTTTGACGAGTGAAAACAAAAAAAGCTAAAATCGTTAGTTATAGCTCACAGCGTAAACTTTGGCATGCATAAAATTATTTGCTAATGGGTCTAAACGACTAAAAATGGTCAAAAATTTTGGGTTATAGCTCGTGAAATCGTGAATTTTGGCCACCACAAAATTATATCCCAACTGGTCCAAATAAATAAAAATGTCTGAAAATCGTGAATTATAGCTCACGAAATCATGAATTTTAGTCTCCACAAAAATATTTGACTATGGGTTAAAATGACTAAAAATGGCCAAAAATCATGGGTTATAGTCATGAAATCATGAATTTTGACCACAGCAAAAAATATTTGCAAATTGTTTGAAATGATAGAAAATGGCCAAAAACTGTGGGTTGTGAAATTTGGCATCCACAGAAATATTTAGGGTTTTTTCCTAGAAACCACCTTAATAATAGGGTAATTATACGGAAACCACCTTTTATTTTTAATTTATACACAAACCACCTTCAAAGTTGGTTTATGTTGCAATCAACCACCTCCCAGTCAAATTCTTCACTTAAAACCCAAAATTACCCTTTAAAAACTCACATTCAATGTACTTGACGCATTTTTTTTAGTATTTGGGTCTTATTAGGATACAACTCATGTACCTTGAATTTAAATTTTTAAGCTTATTTTTGGTTTTAGTAAAAATTTGACTAGGAGGTGGTTGATTGCAACAAAATAACTTTAAAGTTGGTTTATGTATAAATTAAAAATGAAAGGTGATTCCATATAATCCCCTATAAATGGTAAGAAAAAACAAATATTCCATCGGGTCAAAATAACTAAAAATGGTAAAAATCATTGATTGTAGCTCACAAAATATTAAAATTTTGCCTCCATGGAATTATTTGCCAACAAGTTAAAATGACTAAAATGGTCAAAAATTTTGGGTTATAGCTCATGAAATCATGAATTTTGGCATCTAAAAATTATTTGCCAATGGCTCAAAATGACTAAAATGATAAAAATTATGGATTATAGTTCACGAAATCATGAATTTTAGTCTCCACAAAAATATTTGACTATGGGTTAAAATGACTAAAATGGCCAAAAATCATGGGTTATAGCTCACAAAATCATGAATTTTGGCCTCCATGAAATTATTTGCCAAAGACGTTGAAATGACCAAAATGACCAAAAATCATGCGTTTTAGCTCCTGAAATGGCATTTTTAGCCTTCACGAATTATTTGCTATTAGGTCGAAAAGACTAAAAATGGCCAAATATTATGGGTTATAGTTTAGGAAATCATGAATTCTGGTCTCGGTAAAATTATTTGACAACTGGTCAAAATGACTAAAATGATAAAAAATTCATGGGTCATAGCTTACGAAATCATGAATTTTTTACCTCCCAAAAATATTTACCAAGGGTGAAAACAACTGAAAATAGCTAAAAATCATGGGTTATAGCTCACGAAATAGTGAATTTTGGCCTCCATGAAATTATTTGCCAATGAGTTGAAACTATTAAAAATGGCCAAAAATCATTGGTTATATAGCTCATGAAATGATGTATTTTGACCTCCACAGAATTATTTGCCAACATATCCAAATGACTAAAAATGGTCAAAATTCGTGGGCTAAACCTCAGGAAATTATAAATTTTGGCCTCCAAAAATATTTGCCAACTGATCGAAACAACTAAAAATTACAAATAATCGTGAGTTATAACTCATGAAATCATAAATTTTGGACCCCCACAAAATTAATTCCCAAGGGTCAAAACAACTAAAAATAGCCAAAAAGCATTTGCCAATGGGTCGACACAATTGAATGTAGCTCATCAAATCGTGTATTTTAGCCTCCACAAAATTATTTGCCTATGGGTCAAAATAACTAAAATGACCAAAAATCATGGGTTATAGCTCACGAAATCATGAATTTTGACCACCACAAAATTATATCCCAACTGGTCCAAATAAATAAAAATGTCGAAAATCGTGAATTATAGCTCACGAAATCATGAATTTTAGTCTCCACAAAAATATTTGACTATGGGTTAAAATGACTAAAATGGCCAAAAATCATGGGTTATAGTCATGAAATCATGAATTTTGACCACGACAAAAATATTTGCAAATTGTTTGAAATGATAGAAAATGGCCAAAAGCGTGGGTTGTGAAATTTGGCATCCACGAAATATTTAGGGTTTTTCCTAGAAACCACCTTAATAATAGGGTAATTATCACGGAAACCACCTTTTATTTTTAATTTATACACAAACCACCTTCAAAGTTGGTTTATGTTGCAATCAACCACCTCAGTCAAATTCTTCACTTAAAACCCAAAATTACCCTTTAAAACTCACATTCAATGTACTTGACTCATTTTTTTAGTATTTGGGTCTTATTAGGATACAACTCATGTACCTTGAATTTGAATTTTTAAGCTTATTTTTGGTTTTAGTAAAAATTTGACTAGGAGGTGGTTGATTGCAACAAAAACCAACTTTAAAGTTGGTTTATGTATAAATTAAAAATGAAAGGTGGTTTCCATATAATTACCCTATTAGTAAGGTGGTTGCTAGGAAAAAACCCAAATATTTACCATCGGGTCAAAATAAACTAAAAATGGTAAAAAATCATTGATTGTAGCTCACAAAATATTAAAATTTTGCCTCCATGGAATTATTTGCCAACAGGCTGAAACTACTTAAAATGGCCGAAAATCATGAGTTACAGCTCATGAAATCGTAAATTTTGGCATCCGCAAAATTATTTGCCAACTGCTCCTAATGAAAAAAATGATAAAAAATAATGGGTTATAGCTCACGAAATTGTGAATTTTAGCCTCCACAAAATTATTTGCCTATGGGTCAAAATAACTAAAGTTGGCAAAAAAATCATGGCTTATAGCTCACAAAATCATGAATTTTGACCACTGCAAAATTATTTGCCAACTGTTCGACATAACAAAAAATGGCCAAACCATGGGTTATAGCTCATGTAATCATGAATTTTAGCCAACGGGTTAAATAAATTAAAATGGCAAAAAATCATAGATTGTAGCTCACGAAATAGTGAATTTTAGCCTCCATGAAATTATTTGCCAACATGTCGAAAAATGATCGAAAATCATGGGTTATAGCTCATGAAATTGTGTATTTTGATCTCCATAAAATTATTTGCCAACGGGTTCAAATGACTAAAAATAGCCAAAATCGTGGGTTATAGCTCACGAAATTGTGAATTTTAGGCTCCATAAATATTTGCTAACTGGTCAAAACAACTAAAAATAGCCAAAATCGTGGGTTATAGCTCATGAAATCGTGAATTTTGGCATCCACAAAATTATTTACCAATGGCTTAAAATAACTGAAAATGACTAAAAATTATAGGTTATAGCTCACGAAATATTAAAATTTTGGCCTCAAAAATATTTGCCAACTGATCGAAACAACTAAAAATAGCCAAAATCGTGGGTTATAGCTCACAAAATTGTGAATTTTAGGCTCCATAAATATTTGCTAACTGGTCAAAACAACTAAAAATGGAAAAAAATAAAGCAGTGGGTTATAGCTCACCAAATCGTAAATTTTGGAATCCACAAAATTATTTGACAACCGGTCAAAATGACTAAAATGGCCAAAATCATGGGTTATACATCAGAAAATCATGAATTTTAGCATCCATAAAATTATTTAGCAACGGGTCAAAATAACTAAAATGACCAAAAATCATGGGGTAAAGCTCGTGAAATAGTGAATTACCTCCACAAAATTATTTGCCAATGAGTTGAAACTATTAAAATGGCCAAAATCATGGGTTATAGCTCATGAAATCGTGAATTTTGGCATCCATAAAATTATTTGCCAACGGGTTCAAATGACTAAAATGGCCAAAAATCGTGGGTTATAGCTCACAAAATCGTAAATTTTGGGCTTCATAAATTTTACCAACTGGTTGAAGCAACTAAAAATGGCAAGAAATTGTAGGTTATACCTACTTGAAATTGTGGTATCAACAAAATTATTTGCCAATGAGTTGAAACTATTAAAATGGCCAAAAATCGTGGGTTATAGCTCACCAAATCGTAAATTTTGGCATCCATAAAATTATTTGCCAATGAGTTGAAACTATTAAAATGGCCAAAAATCGTGGGTTATAGCTCATGAAATAGTGAATTTTGACCATCACAAAATTATTTGCCAACAGTCGAAACTACTTAAAATGGCGAAAATCATGAGTTATAGCTCACTTAAATTGTGAATTTTAGCCTCCACAAAATTATTTGACAACTGGTCAAAATGACTAAAATGATAAAAATAATGGGTTATAGCTCACAAAATCGTAAAATTTTGCCTCCATGGAATTATTTGCCAACAGGCTGAAACTACTTAAAATGGCCGAAAATCATGAGTTACAGCTCATGAAATCGTAAATTTTGGCATCCGCAAAATTATTTGCCAACTGCTCCTAATGAAAAAAATGATAAAAAATAATGGGTTATAGCTCACGAAATTGTGAATTTTAGCCTCCACAAAATTATTTGCCTATGGGTCAAAATAACTAAAGTTGGCAAAAAATCATGGCTTATAGCTCACAAAATCATGAATTTTGACCACTGCAAAATTATTTGCCAACTGTTCGACATAACAAAAAATGGCCAAACCATGGGTTATAGCTCATGTAATCATGAATTTTAGCCAACGGGTTAAATAAATTAAAATGGCAAAAAATCATAGATTGTAGCTCACGAAATAGTGAATTTTAGCCTCCATGAAATTATTTGCCAACATGTCGAAAAATGGTCGAAAATCATGGGTTATAGCTCATGAAATTGTGTATTTTGATCTCCATAAAATTATTTGCCAACGGGTTCAAACGACTAAAAATAGCCAAAATCGTGGGTTATAGCTCACGAAATTGTGAATTTTAGTCTCCAAAAATATTAGCCAACTAGTCGAAGCAACTAAAAATAGCAAAAAATCGTGGGTAATCGGGAATTTTGGCATCCACAAAATTATTTACCAATGGCTTAAAATAACTGAAAATGACTAAAAATTATAGGTTATAGCTCACGAAATATTAAATTTTGGCCTCAAAAAATTATTAGCCAACGGGTCGAAACAAATAAAAATGGCCAAAACTCATGGGTTATAGCTCACAAAATTGTGAATTTTAGGCTCCATAAATATTTGCTAACTGGTCAAAACAACTAAAAATGGAAAAAAATAAAACAGTGGGTTATAGCTCACCAAATCGTAAATTTTGGAATCCACAAAATTATTTGACAGCGAGTCAAAACAACAAAAAGTGGCCAAAATCATGGGTTATACATCAGAAAATCATGAATTTTAGCATCCATAAAATTATTTAGCAACGGGTCAAAATAACTAAAAATGACCAAAAATCATGGGGTAAAGCTCGTGAAATAGTGAATTACCTCCACAAATTATTTGCCAACGATTCGAAGCTACAAAAAATGACCAAAACTCATGGGTTGTAGCTCATGAAATCGTGTATTTTGTCCTGCATAGAATTATTTGTTAACAGGTTCGAAAGATAAAAAATGTCCAAAAATTGTGGGATATAGCTCACAAAATCGTAAATTTTGGGCTTCATAATTTTTTACCAACTGGTTGAAGCAACTAAAAATGGCAAGAAATTGTAGGTTATACCTAACGAAATTGTGGTATCAACAAAATTATTTGCCAACAGATGAAAACAATAAAAATAGCTAAAAATCGTTAGTTATAGCTCACGAAAACGTAAACTTTGGCATGCATAAATTTATTTGCTAATGAGTCAAAACAACTAAAAATGGACAAAATCGTGGAAAACAGCTCATGAAATAGTGAATTTTGACCATCACAAAATTATTTGCCAACAGGCTGTAACTACTTAAAATGGCGAAAATCATGGGTTATAGCTCACTTAAATTGTGAGTTTTGGCCTACAAAAATATTTGCCAACTGGTCAAAATAGCTAAGAATGGGAGAAAAATAATGATTTATAGCGTACAAAATTCTAATTTTTTTATCCATAGAATTATTACCGTGGTCGAAATGACTAAAATGGCCATAAATCATGGATTATAGCTCATGAAATCATGAATTTTGGCCTCAAAAGAAATATTGCCAACATGTTGAAATGACTAAAATGGCCATAAAATCGTAGGTTATAGTTCACAAATGCATGGTTTTTACCTCTGCAAAATTATTTGCTAGAAATTTGAAATGACTAAAAGTAGCCACCAATCATGGGTAATAGCTCATGAAATTATAAATTTTGTCTCCCAAAAATAATTTGCCAACTGGTCCAAATGACTAAAAATTACAACAAATTAGTGGTTATAGCTCACAAAATCATGAATTTTGGCCTTTACAAAATTATTTATTTATGGGACAAAATAACTAAAAATGGCCAAAAATCGAGGCTAATAGCTCACGAAATTGTGAATTTTGACATCCATAAAACTATTTGCAAGCGTTTCAAAACAACAAAAAGGATCAAAATTATGGGTTATAGCTCACAAAATTATGAATTTTGGCATCCATAAAATTATTTACCATTGGGTCAAAATAACTAAAATTACCAAAAATCATAGAGTAAAGTTCGTGAAATAGCAAATTTTGGCCTCTATGAAATTATTTGCCAACAGTGAAACTACTTAAAATGGCGAAAATCATGGGTTATAGCTCACAAAATTGTGAATTTTAGCCTCCAAAAATATTTGCCAATTGGTCAAATCTGCTAAAAATGGAAAAAATCGAGAGTTATAGCTACGAAATCATGAATTTTGCTAGTAGGTTGAAATGAATAAAATGGCCAAAAATCATGGATTATAGTTCGTGAAATTGTAAAACTTGGCCAATTAAAAGCTATTTGCCAACTAGTCGAAATGACTAAAATGGCCATAAAATCAAAAGTTATAGCTCTGAAACCGTGATTTTGGCCTCAGGGAATTATTTGCCAACATGTCAAAATGACTAAAATGGCTAATAATTGTGTGTTATAACTCATGAAATCGTGAATTTTGACATCAACAAAATTATTTGCCAACGGGTTCAAATGACTAAAAATTACAACAAATTAGTGGTTATAGCTCACGAAATCATGAATTTTAGCATCCATAAAATTATTTGCTAATGAGTCAAAACAACTAAAAATGGAAAAAAATAAAGCAGTGGGTTATAGCTCATGAAATTGTGAATTTTAGCCTCCATGAAATTATTTGCCAACGGTTCAAATGACTAAAAATAGCCAAAATCGTGGGTTATAGCTCATGAAATCGTGAATTACCTCCACAAATTATTTGCCAACGATTGAAGCTACAAAAATGACCAAAACTCATGGGTTGTAGCTCATGAAATCGTGTATTTTGTCTGCATAGAATTATTTGTTAACAGGTTCGAAGATAAAAATGTCCAAAATTGTGGGATATAGCTCACAAAATCGTAAATTTTGGGCTTCATAATTTTTTACCAACTGGTTGAAGCAACTAAAAATGGCAAGAAATTGTAGGTTATACCTAACGAAATTGTGGTATCAACAAAATTATTTGCCAACGGTTCAAATGACTAAAAATAGCCAAAATCGTGGGTTATAGCTCACGAAAACGTAAACTTTGGCATGCATAAATTTATTTGCTAATGAGTCAAAACAACTAAAAATGGACAAAATCGTGGAAAACAGCTCATGAAATAGTGAATTTTGACCATCACAAAATTATTTGCCAACAGGCTGTAACTACTTGAAATGGCCAAAAATCGTGGGCTATAGCTCACGAATTTGTGAGTTTTGGCCTACAAAAATATTTGCCAACTGGTCGAAATAGCTAAGAATGGGAGAAAAATAATGATTTATAGTGTACAAAATTCTAATTTTTTTATCCATAGAATTATTACCAGCAGGTCGAAATGACTAAAAATGGCCATAAATCATAGATTATAGCTCATGAAATCATGAATTTTGACCTCAAAAAGAAATATTTGCCAACATGTTGAAATGACTAAAATGGCCATAAAATCGTAGGTTATAGTTCACAAATGCATGGTTTTTTACCTCTGCAAAATTATTTGCTAGAAATTTGAAATGACTAAAAGTAGCCACCAATCATGGGTAATAGCTCATGAAATTATAAATTTTGTCTCCCAAAAAATAATTTGCCAACTGGTCCAAATGACTAAAAATTACAACAAATTAGTGGTTATAGCTCACAAAATCATGAATTTTGGCCTTTACAAAATTATTTATTTATGGGACAAAATAACTAAAAATGGCCAAAAAATCGAGGCTAATAGCTCACGAAATTGTGAATTTTGACATCCATAAAACTATTTGCAAACGTTTCAAAACAACAAAAAAGGATCAAAAATTATGGGTTATAGCTCACAAAATTATGAATTTTGGCATCCATAAAATTATTTACCATTGGGTCAAAATAACTAAAATTACCAAAAATCATAGAGTAAAGTTCGTGAAATAGCAAATTTTGGCCTCTATGAAATTATTTGCCAGCGCGTCGAATCGAATAAAAATGGCCAAAAATCATAGGCTATAGCTCAAAAAATGTTGAATTTTTGCCTCCAAAAATATTTGCCAATTGGTCAAATCTGCTAAAAATGGGAAAAAAATCGAGAGTTATAGCTTACGAAATCATGAATTTTGCTAGTAGGTTGAAATGAATAAAAATGGCCAAAAATCATGGATTATAGTTCGTGAAATTGTAAAACTTGGCCAATTAAAAGCTATTTGCCAACTAGTCGAAATGACTAAAATGGCCATAAAATCAAAAGTTATAGCTACGAAACCGTGATTTTTGGCCTCCGGAGAATTATTTGCCAACATGTCAAAATGACTAAAAATGGCTAATAATTGTGTGTTACAACTCATGAAATCGTGAATTTTGACTTCATAAAATAATTTTCCAACTCGTCCAAATGATTAAAAACTACAAAACAAAGGTTATAGCTCATGAAATCATGAATTTTGGCCTTCACAAAATTATTTATTTATGGGACAAAATAACTAAAATGACCAAAATCATGGGTTATAGCTCACGAAATTGTGAATTTTAGCCTCCATGAAATTATTTGCCAACGGGTTCAAATGACTAAAAATAGCCAAAATCGTGGGTTATAGCTTATGAAATCGTGAATTTTGACATCAACAAAATTATTTGCTAATAGGTCAAAGTAATTGAAAATAGCTAAAAATCATGGGTTATAGCTTATGAAATAGTGATTTTGGCCTCTACAAAAGTATTTGCCAACGGGTTCAAATGACTAAAAATAGCCAAAATCATGGGTTATAGCTCACAAAATCGTGAATTTTAGCCTCCACGAAATTATTTGCCAACATGTTGAAATGACTAAAATGGCCAAAAATCATGGGTTATAGCTCACAAATTTATGAATTTTACCCTCTAAAAATTATTTGCCAATGGTTCAAAATATTTAAAAGGCTAAAATTTAGGGTTATAACTCACGAAATCATGATTTTTGTCTTCGTGGAACTAATTTTCAACACGTCGAAATGGCTATAAATACAAAAATTATGCGTTATAGCTCATGAAATCATGAATTTTGGCCTCAAAAGAAATATTTGCCAACATGTCAAAATGACTAAAATGGCCAAAAATCATGGGTTATAGCTCATGAAATTATGAATTTTGGCCTCAAAAGAAATATTTGCCAACATGTTGAAATGACTAAAATGGCCATAAAATCGTAGGTTATAGTTCACAAATGCATGGTTTTTACCTCTGCAAAATTATTTGCTAGAAATTTGAAATGACTAAAAGTAGCCACCAATCATGGGTAATAGCTCATGAAATTATAAATTTTGTCTCCCAAAAATAATTTGCCAACTGGTCCAAATGACTAAAAATTACAACAAATTAGTGGTTATAGCTCACAAAATCATGAATTTTGGCCTTCACAAAATTATTTATTTATGGGACAAAATAACTAAAATGGCCAAAAATCGAGGCTAATAGCTCACGAAATTGTGAATTTTGACATCCATAAAACTATTTGCAAACGGTTCAAAACAACAAAAAGGGTCAAAAATTATGGGTTATAGCTCACAAAATTATGAATTTTGGCATCCATAAAATTATTTACCATTGGGTCAAAATAACTAAAATTACCAAAAATCATAGAGTAAAGTTCGTGAAATAGCAAATTTTGGCCTCTATGAAATTATTTGCCAACATGTCAAAATGACTAAAATGGCCAAAAATCATAGGCTATAGCTCAAAAATGTTGAATTTTGCCTCCAAAAATATTTGCCAATTGGTCAAATCTGCTAAAAATGGGAAAAAAATCGAGAGTTATAGCTTACGAAATCATGAATTTTGCTAGTAGGTTGAAATGAATAAAAATGGCCAAAAATCATGGATTATAGTTCGTGAAATTGTAAAACTTGGCCAATAAAAAGCTATTTGTCAACTGGTCGAAATGACTAAAATGGCCATAAAATCAAAAGTTATAGCTACGAAACCGTGATTCTTGGCCTCCGGAGAATTATTTGCCAGCATGTCAAAATGACTAAAAATGGCTAATAATTGTGTGTTATAACTCATGAAATCGTGAATTTTGACTTCCGCAAAATAATTTTCCAACTCGTCCAAATGATTAAAAACTACAAAACAAAGGTTATAGCTCATGAAATCTTGAATTTTGGCCTGCACAAAATTACTTGCCTATAGGTCACAACAACTAAAAAAGATAAAAAATCATGTGCTATATAGCTCATGAAATTGAGAATTTTGACCACTGTGAAATTATATGCAAGCTGTTCTAAACGATAAAAAATATCCAAAAACTATGGGTTATAGCTTATGAAATCGTGAATTTTGACATCAACAAAATTATTTGCTAATAGGTCAAAGTAATTGAAAATAGCTAAAAATCATGGGTTATAGCTTATGAAATAGTGATTTTTGGCCTCTACAAAAGTATTTGCCAACGGGTCGAACCTACTAAAAATGGGCCAAAAACATGGTTTATAGCTCACGAAATCGTGAATTTTAGCCTCCACGAAATTATTTGCCAACGGGTAGAAATAGCTAAAAATGGTTTAAAATCATGTGCTATAGCTCACAAATTTATGAATTTTACCCTCTAAAAAATTATTTGCCAATGGTTCAAAATATTTAAAAAAGGCTAAAAATTTAGGGTTATAACTCACGAAATCATGATTTTTTGTCTTCGTGGAACTAATTTTCAACACGTCGAAATGGCTATAAATACAAAAAAATTATGCGTTATAACTCATGAAATCGTATATTATAGCCTCCAAGGACCTATTTACCAACGGGTCGATATGACTAAAAATGTCAAAAAATCATGGGTCATAGCTCATGAAATTATGAATTTTGGCCTCAATAAAATTACTTGCCAACGAGTTAAAATGACTAAAAATTATCATAAAATCATAGGTAATAGCTCACAAAATCGTGAATTTTAGCCTCCACGAAATTATTTGCCAACGGGTCGAACCTACTAAAATGGCCAAAAACATGGTTTATAGCTCACAAAATTATGAATTTTAGCCTCTACAAAATTATTTACCAACTGGTCGAAATGACTAAAAATGGCCAAAAATTATCGGATATAACTCACGAAATCATGAATTTTGGCCTCCAAAAATATTTGTCAACCAGTCGAAATAACTAAAAAATGGCAAAAAATTGTGAGTTATAGCCTACGAACTTGTGAATTTTAGTATACTTGGAATTATTTGCCAACGGGTTGAAATGACTAAAAGTGGCCGATAATCATAGGTTATAGCTCATGAAATCATGAATTTTGGCCTCAAAAGAAATATTTGCCAACATGTCAAAATGACTAAAATGGCCATAAAATTGTAGGTTATTGCTCACAAAATCGTAATTTCGGCCTTCTTGGAATTATTTGATATTGGGTTGAAATGACTAAAATGCCTAAAAATCATGAGGTATAGCCCATAAAATCATGTATTTTAGCCTCCACAAAATTATTTGTCAACGGATCAAAGCGACTAAAATGGCCAATAATCGGGGTTATAGTCCACAAAATCGTTAGTTTTTGCCTCCACATAATTATTTGTCTATGGGTCAAACAACTAAAAAGATAAAAAATCATGTGCTATATAGCTCATGAAATTGAGAATTTTGACCACTGTGAAATTATATGCAAGCTGTTCTAAACGATAAAAAATATTCAAAAATTATGGGTTATAGCTTATGAAATCGTGAATTTTGACATCAACAAAATTATTTGCTAATGGGTCAAAGTAATTGAAAATAGCTAAAAATCATGGGTTATAGCTTATGAAATAGTGAGTTTGGCCTCTACAAAAGTATTTGCCAACGGGTCGAACCTACTAAAAATGGGCCAAAAACATGGTTTATAGCTCACAAAATCGTGAATTTTAGTCTCCACGAAATTATTTGCCAACGGGTCGAAATAGCTAAAAATGGTTTAAAATCATGTGCTATAGCTCATAAATTTGTGAATTTTACCCTCTAAAAAATTATTTGCCAATGGTTCAAAATATTTAAAAAAGGCTAAAAATTTAGGGTTATAACTCACGAAATCATGATTTTTTGTCTTCGTGGAACTAATTTTCAACACGTCGAAATGGCTATAAATACAAAAAAATTATGCGTTATAGCTCATGAAATCGTATATTATAGCCTCCAAGGACCTATTTACCAACGGGTCGATATGACTAAAAATGTCAAAAAATCATGGGTCATAGCTCATGAAATTATGAATTTTGGCCTCAATAAAATTACTTGCCAACGAGTTAAAATGACTAAAAATTATCATAAAATCATAGGTAATAGCTCACAAAATCGTGATTTTTGACCTTAACAGAATTATTTTCCAATGGGTCTAAACGACTAAAATTGCCAAAAATATTGTGGGCTGTAGCTCATAAAATTATGAATATTAGCCTTTACAAAATTATTTACCAACTGGTCGAAATGACTAAAAATGTCAAAAATTATGGGTTATAGCTCACGAAATCATGAATTTTGGCCTCCAAAATATTTGTCAACCAAATAAATAACTAAAAATGGCAAAAATTGTGAGTTATAGCCTACGAACTTGTGAATTTTAGCATACTTGGAATTATTTGCCAGCAAGTTGAAATGACTAAAAGTGGCCGATAATCAAAGGTTATAGCTCATGAAATCATGAATTTTGGCCTCTAAAAAAAGTATTTGCCAACGGCTCAAAATGGCTAAAATGGCCATAAAATTGTAGGTTATTGCTCACAAAATCGTAATTTCTGGCCTTCTTGGAATTATTTGATATTGGGTTGAAATGACTAAAAATGCCTAAAAATCATGAGGTATAGCCCATAAAATCATGTATTTTAGCCTCCACAAAATTATTTGTCAACGGATCAAAACGACTAAAAATGGCCAATAATCGGGGGTTATAGTCCACAAAATCGTTAGTTTTTTTTGCCTCCACATAATTATTTGTCTATGGGTCAAAACAACTAAACATGACCATTAATCGTGAGTTATAGCTCAGGAAATAGTGAATTTTGATCTCCATGAAATTATTTGCCAGCAGGTCGAAACTACTAAAAATGACTAAAATTATGGGTTATAGTTCACGAAATCATGAATTTTGGAATCTGTAAAGTTATTTGCCAATAGGTCGAAATGACTAAAAATGGCTAAAATCATGGGTTATAACTCACAAAATTATGAATTTTGGTCTCCACGAAATTATTGCCAACAGGTGAACATGACTAAGGATGCCCATAAATTTAAAGGTTATTCCTCTCAAATCATAATTTTTGGCCTCCACGGAATTATTCGCCCACGGGTTGAAACAACCAAAATGACCAAAAATCGTGCTTTTTAGCTCATGAAATGGCGTATTTTAGCCTTCACGGAATTATTTGCTAATAGGTCGAAACGACTAAAAATGGCCAAATATCATGGGTTATAGTTCAAGAAATCATGAATTTTGTCCTCCGTAAAATTATTTAACAACTGGTCAAAATGACTAAAAATGATAAAAAATCATGGGTCATAGTTCATGAAATCATGAATATTTTAGCTCCCAAAAATTATTTGCCAAGGGTGTAAACAACTGATAATAGCCAAAAATCTTGGGTTATATCCCACGAAATAGTAAATTTTAGCCTCAATGAAATTATTTGCCAATGAGTCGAAACTATTAAAAATGGCCAAAAATCATGGATTATAGCTCATGAAATCATGTATTTTGACCTCGACAGAATTATTTGCCAACATATCCAAATATTTCCCAACTGGTCGAAACAACTAAAAACTACAAAAAATTGTGAGTTATAACTCATGAAATCATAAATTTTGGACCTCCACAAAATTAATTCCCAAGGGTCAAAATAACTAAAAATAGCCAAAAAGCATTTGCCAATGGGTTGACACAATTGAATATAACTAATCAAATCGTGTATTTTGGACTCCATATAATTTTTTGCTAACGGGTCGAAATGACTAAAAATGGCCAAAAATCATGGGTTATAGCTCATGAAATTGTGAATTTTAGCCTTTGCAAAATTATTTGCCAATGAGTCGAAACTATTAAAATGGCCAAAAATTATTGGATATAACTCACGAAATCATGAATTTTGGCCTCCAAAAATATTTGTCAACCAGTCGAAATAACTAAAAAATGGCAAAAAATTGTGAGTTATAGCCTACGAACTTGTGAATTTTAGTATACTTGGAATTATTTGCCAGCAAGTTGAAATGACTAAAAGTGGCCGATAATCATAGGTTATAGCTCATGAAATCATGAATTTTGACCTCTAAAAAAAGTATTTGCCAACGGCTCAAAATGGCTAAAATGGCCATAAAATTGTAGGTTATTGCTCACAAAATCGTAATTTCTGGCCTTCTTGGAATTATTTGATATTGGGTTGAAATGACTAAAAATGCCTAAAAATCATGAGGTATAGCCCATAAAATCATGTATTTTAGCCTCCACAAAATTATTTGTCAACGGATCAAAACGACTAAAAATGGCCAATAATCGGGGGTTATAGTCCACAAAATCGTTAGTTTTTTTTGCCTCCACATAATTATTTGTCTATGGGTCAAAACAACTAAATATGACCATTAATCGTGAGTTATAGCTCGGAAATAGTGAATTTTGATCTCCATGAAATTATTTGCCAATAGGTGAAATGACTAAAAATGACCAAAATTATGGGTTATAGTTCACGAAATCATGAATTTTGGAATCTGTAAAGTTATTTGCCAATAGGTCGAAATGACTAAAAATGGCTAAAATCATGGGTTATAACTCACAAAATTATGAATTTTGGTCTCCACGAAATTATTTGCCAATAGGTGAAATGACTAAAATGGCCATAAAATTGTAGGTTATTGCTCACAAAATCGTAATTTCGGCCTTCTTGGAATTATTTGCCGCCAGGTCGAAACTACTAAAATGACCAAAAATCGTGCTTTTAGCTCATGAAATGGCGTATTTTAGCCTTCACGAATTATTTGCTAATAGGTCGAAACGACTAAAAATGGCCAAATATCATGGGTTATAGTTCAAGAAATCATGAATTTTGTCCTCAGTAAAATTATTTAACAAGCTGGTCAAAATGACTAAAAATGATAAAAATCATGGGTCATAGTTCATGAAATCATGAATATTTTAGCTCCCAAAATTATTTGCCAAGGGTGTAAACAACGATAATAGCCAAAAATCTTGGGTTATATCCCACGAAATAGTAAATTTTAGCCTCAATGAAATTATTTGCCAATGAGTGAAACTATTAAAATGGCCAAAAATCATGGGTTATAGCTCATGAAATCATGTATTTTGACCTCGGCAATTATTTGCCAACATATCCAAATATTTCCCAACCGGTCGAAACAACTAAAAACTACAAAAATTGTGAGTTATAACTCATGAAATCATAAATTTTGGACCTCCACAAAATTAATTCCCAAGGGTCAAAATAACTAAAAATAGCCAAAAGCATTTGCCAATGGGTTGACACAATTGAATATAACTAATCAAATCGTGTATTTTGGACTCCATATAATTTTTTGCTAACGGGTCGAAATGACTAAAAATGACCAAAAATCATGGGTTACAACTCGTGAAATTGTGAATTTTGACCACCACAAAATTATGTCCTAACTGGCCCAAATAAATAAAATTGGCTAAAAATCATGGGTTATAGCTCACGAAATCGTGAATTTTAGTCTCAACAAAATTATTTGCCTATGGGTTAAATGACTAAAAGTGGCCACAAATCGTGGGTTATAGCTCATGAAATCATGAATTTTGGCCACTGTGAAATTATTAGCAAATTGTTTGAAATGACAAAAAATGGCCAAAAACTGTGGGTTCGAAATCGTGAAATTTGGCATCAACAGAATTATTTACCGCCGGTTCAAAATAAACTAAAAATGGTAAAAAATCATGGATTATAGCTCACAAAATAGTGAAATTTGGCCTCCATAGAATTATTTGCCAACGGGCCGAAACTACTAAAAATGGCCAAAAATCATGAGTTTCAGCTCATGAAATCGTAAATTTTGGTATCCACAAAATTATTTGCCAACTGCACCTAATGAATAAAAATAGCAAAAAATAATAGGCTATAGCTCACAAAATTGTGAATTTTAGCCTCCACAAAATTATTTGCATATGGGTCAAAATAACTAAAAATGGCCAAAAATCATTGGTTATATCTCACAAAATCGTGAATTTTGACAATTGCAAAATTATTTGCAAATTGTTCAATATGACAAAAAATGGCCAAACCATGGGTTATAGCTCATGTAATTATGAATTTTAGCCAATGGGTCAAATCAACTAAAATAGCGAAAAAATCATAGATTGTAGCTCACATAATAGTAAATTTTAGCCTTCACGAATTATTTGCCAATAGGTCGAAATGACTAAAAATGATAAAAATCATGGGTTATAGCTCATGAAATTGTGTATTTTGATCTCCATGGAATTATTTGCACGGGGTATAGCTCATGAAATAGTGAATTACCTCCACGAAATTATTTGCCAACTAGTTGAAACCTCAAAAATGGCCAAAACTTATGGGTTGTAGCTCACAAAATCGTGAATTTGATCATCAAAAATATTTGCCAACTGGTGAAATAGATAAAAATGGAAAACAAATCATGAGTTATAGCATACAAAATTGTGAATTTTGCATCTGCGAAATTATTTGCCAATAGGTCGAAATGACTAAAATGGCCAAAAATCGTGGGTTATAGCTCATGAAATCATGTATATTGGCGTCAGTAAAATTATTTAACAAGCTGGTCAAAATGACTAAAAATGATAAAAATCATGGGTCATAGTTCATGAAATCATGAATATTTTAGCTCCCAAAATTATTTGCCAAGGGTGTAAACAACGATAATAGCCAAAAATCTTGGGTTATATCCCACGAAATAGTAAATTTTAGCCTCAATGAAATTATTTGCCAATGAGTGAAACTATTAAAATGGCCAAAAATCATGGATTATAGCTCATGAAATCATGTATTTTGACCTCGGCAATTATTTGCCAACATATCCAAATATTTCCCAACTGGTCGAAACAACTAAAAACTACAAAAATTGTGAGTTATAACTCATGAAATCATAAATTTTGGACCTCCACAAAATTAATTCCCAAGGGTCAAAATAACTAAAAATAGCCAAAAAGCATTTGCCAATGGGTTGACACAATTGAATATAACTAATCAAATCGTGTATTTTGAACTCCATATAATTTTTTGCTAACGGGCCGAAATAACTAAAAATGACCAAAAATCATGGGTTATAGCTCATGAAATTGTGAATTTTGACCACCACAAAATTATGTCCCAACTGGCCCAAATAAATAAAATTGGCTAAAAATTATGAGTTATAGCTCACGAAATCGTGAATTTTAGTCTCAACAAAATTATTTGCCTATGGGTTAAATGACTAAAAATGGCCAAAAATCGTGGGTTATTGCTCATGAAATCATGAATTTTGGTCACTGTGAAATTATTTGCAAATTGTTTGAAATGACAAAAAATGGCCAAAAACTGTGGGTTCGAAATAGTGAAATTTGGCATCAACAGAATTATTTACCGACGGTTCAAAATAAACTAAAATGGTAAAAATCATGGATTATAGCTCACAAAATAGTGAAATTTGGCCTCCATAGAATTATTTGCCAACGGGTCAAACTACTAAAATGGCCAAAAATCGTGGGTTATAACTCATGAAATCATAAATTTTGGACCTCCACAAAATTAATTCCCAAGGGTCAAAATAACTAAAAATAACCAATAATCATGGGTTATAGCTCACGAAATCGTGAATTTTAGTCTCAACAAAATTATTTGCCTATGGGTTAAATGACTAAAATGGCCAAAAATCATTGGTTATATCTCACAAAATCGTGAATTTTGACAATTGCAAAATTATTTGCAAATTGTTCAATATGACAAAAATGGCCAAACCATGGGTTATAGCTCATGTAATTATGAATTTTAGCCAATGGGTCAAATCAACTAAAATAGCGAAAAAATCATAGATTGTAGCTCACATAATAGTAAATTTTAGCCTTCACGAAATTATTTGCCAATAGGTCAAAAATGACTGAAAATCATGGGTTATAGCTCATGAAATTGTATTTTGATCTCCATGGAATTATTTGCACGGGTATAGCTCATGAAATAGTGAATTACCTCCACGAAATTATTTGCCAACTAGTTGAAACCTCAAAAATGGCCAAAACTTATGGGTTGTAGCTCACAAAATCGTGAATTTGATCATCAAAAATATTTGCCAACTGGTGAAATAGATAAAAATGGAAAACAAATCATGAGTTATAGCATACAAAATTGTGAATTTTGCATCTGCGAAATTATTTGCCAACGGGTCAAAATGACTATAAGTTCCCAAAATTCTTGGGTTATACCTCATGAAATCATGTATATTGGCGTCTAAATTTTTTTTATCCAACGGGTCAAAATGACTAAAATGGCCATATAATCGCAGGTTATATAGCTCACAAAATTGTGATTTTTGGCCTTTGTGAAATTATTTGCCAAAAGGTCGAAACAACTAAAAATAACCAATAATCATGGGTTATAGCTCATGAAAATCATTAATTTTGGCCTCTAAAAAGTTTTTGTCAACAGTTTGAAATGACTAAAATGGCCATACAATCATAAGTTATAGCTCACAAAATGATAATTTTTAGCCTCCACAAAATTATTTGCCACTTAAAATTGTGTATTTTGGCCTCCACAAAATTATTTGTCAACAGGTCAAAATAACTAAAAATGGCAAATAATCCTGGGCTATAGCTTGTGAAATCATGAATTTTAGCCTTTGCAAAATTATTTGCCAACAAGTCCAAATGACTTATACTAGGAAAAAATCATAAATTATAGCTCATGAAATCGTAAATTTTGACCTCCAAAAAATTATTTATCTATTGGTCAATACAACTAAAATTGGCAAAAAAACCTAGATTACAGCTCACAAAATTGAGAATTTTTTGAACTTTCAAATTATATGCCAACTGTTCGAAATGAAAAAAATAGCCAAAAACCGTGGTTCATAGCTCACAAAATTGTGAATTTTTGGCCTCTATGAAATTATTTGCCAACAGTGTAGGATCGAAAAAATGTTTATTGATTGAATGGGTGTGTTACAATCAAATTCTCTCGATTACAGAGGAAGAGGAGGTCGATTTGACTCCTCTTTTGTATGGGTTCTTGGTGGCGATAGGATGCTTCACTCGATGCCGGTGGGGAGTTACTTCAGTTGACGATCGACAAGGTTGAAGATGAGCTCGATCTCTCTTGTGTGCACAAGTGTCGATCTCGAAATTCTCTCTCTTTTTCTTGACTGACCAGGGTCCCTAGCCTCGTTGGGCTTTTAGATATTTATATGGGCTTGAGGGGTGTCAGAGCCCTGGCCAAAGCTTTCATTTGAGGGTCAATGACCCTCCCATCGTGCGGGGCGGTCAAATGTCAGTCGAGTTGACAATGGCCTGCGTGCTTGCTACGATGGCGGCGCCCGCGGTGATTGTCGGTGCTAATGTCATGGCGCATTGCGGCGGTAGCGTGAGCGGCGAACCTCGTCGGGCCGGCGATGTCGGCGGCGAGCCTCGTCTCATGGCTTCTGCGAGCTCGTGTTGAGGTCGAGCCTCGCTTCTTGGCGAGTCTTGTTAAAGCTTGCTTGGTCTAGCGGTTGGATGCGAGGTTCGCGCTATAGGCGAACGGTTGGATGTCGGGTTCCCTTCTGGTAGAACCTCGGTTGAATCGACCCGAGGTTCACTTTATAGGGCGAACCTCGATGCGAATGTCGAGCCTCGTCGAATGTCGAACCTCGGCTTGGCGAGCCTGCTTGAATGTCGAGCCACATTTGTTTGCGAGCCCTCGCTATGAACCTGGCCTTGAGCCGCCAAAGCTGGCATTTGTAGAAGCTCGTCAAACTTTGAGGTTGTGGGCGATTTTGGCCTATGCAGACGGCGCTTCAAGCAGACGAGCTCCAAGTCTTCATGCGAACTTGTGTTTGAGGTGAGCTAAGCTCCTTTGCGGCGAGCTTGCTCTGGGCGACTTGAACATGCTGAAGGCGGTGCGTAACTTTCCAACCGTGTAGCCGGTGGGCAGATTATATATGAAAATCGACTATAGCTCACAAAATAGTGAAATTTGGCCTCCATAGAATTATTTGTCAACGGGCGAAACTACTAAAATGGCCAAAAATCATGGGTTTTACTCATGAAATCGTAAATTTTGGTATCCGCAAAATTATTTGCCAACTGCACCTAATGAATAAAAATAGCAAAAAATAATAGGCTATAGCTCACAAAATTGTGAATTTTAGCCTCCACAAAATTATTTGCGTATGGGTCAAAATAACTAAAAATGGCCAAAAATCATTGGTTATATCTCACAAAATCGTGAATTTTGACAATTGCAAAATTATTTGCAAATTGTTCAATATGACAAAAAATGGCCAAACCATGGGTTATAGCTCATGTAATTATGAATTTTAGCCAATGGGTCAAATCAACTAAAATAGCGAAAAAATCATAGATTGTAGCTCACATAATAGTAAATTTTAGCCTTCACGAAATTATTTGCCAATAGGTCAAAAAATGGCTGAAAATCATGGGTTATAGCTCATGAAATTGTGTATTTTGATCTCCATGGAATTATTTGCGTGGGGTATAGCTCATGAAATAGTGAATTACCTCCACGAAATTATTTGCCAACTAGTTGAAACCTCAAAAAATGGCCAAAACTTATGGGTTGTAGCTCACAAAATCGTGAATTTGATCATCAAAAAATATTTGCCAACTGGTCGAAATAGATAAAAATGGAAAACAAATCATGAGTTATAGCATACAAAATTGTGAATTTTGCATCTGCGAAATTATTTGCCAACGGGTCAAAATGACTATAAGTTCCCAAAATTCTTGGGTTATACCTCATGAAATCATGTATATTGGCGTCTAAATTTTTTTTATCCAACGGGTCAAAATGACTAAAATGGCCATATAATCGCAGGTTATATAGCTCACAAAATTGTGATTTTTGGCCTTTGTGAAATTATTTGCCAAAAGGTCGAAACAACTAAAATAACCAATAATCATGGGTTATAGCTCATGAAAATCATTAATTTTGGCCTCTAAAAGGTTTTGTCAACGGTTGAAATGACTAAAATGGCCATACAATCATAAGTTATAGCTCACAAAATGATAATTTTTAGCCTCCACAAAATTATTTGCCACTTAAAATTGTGTATTTTGGCCTCCACAAAATTATTTGCCAACGGGTCAAAATGACTAAAATGGCCAAAAATCATGGGTTATAGCTCATGAAATCATAAATTTTGACCTCCAAAAATTATTTGCCAACAAGTCCAAATGACTTATACTAGGAAAAATCATAAATTATAGCTCATGAAATCGTAAATTTTGACCTCCAAAAATTATTTATCTATTGGTCAATACAACTAAAATTGGCAAAAACCTAGATTGACTCACAAAATTGAGAATTTTTGAACTTTCAAATTATATGCCAACTGTTGAAATGAAAAAATAGCCAAAACCGTGGTTCATAGCTCACAAAATTGTGAATTTTGGCCTCTATGAAATTATTTGCCAACGTGCTAGGATCGAAAAAATGTTTATTGATTGAATGGGTGTGTTACAATCAAATTCTCTCGATTACAGAGGAAGAGGAGGTCGATTTGACTCCTCTTTTGTATGGGTTCTTGGTGGCGATAGGATGCTTCACTGATGCTCGAGTGAGGTTCGCTTCCGTTGACGACGATCAAGGTTGAAGATGAGCTCGATCTCTCTTGTGTGCACAAGTGTCGATCTCGAAATTCTCTCTCTTGTTTTCTTGACCACTGACGGTCCCTAGCCTCGTTGGGCTTTTAGATATTTATATGGGCTTGAGGGGTGTCACTGACCCCTATTGTCGCTTTCATTTGAGGGTCAATGACCCCTCCCATCGCCGTGGCGGCCAAATGTCAAACCGAAGTTCGACAATGGCCTCGCTTGCTAGAGCGCGCCGCAGTTGATTGTCGATTGCTAATGTCATGGCGCCGCTGCAAGAAACGGCGAACGGCGAACCTCGTAAAGCCGCTGATGTCGCGAAGCGAAGCCTCGTCTCATGAGCTGAGCTCGTGTTGAGGTCGAGCCTCGCTTCTTGGCGAGTCTTGTTCAAGCTTGCACCGGTCTAGCCTTGGTTGATGCCGAGGTTCATCGCTATAGGCGAACCTTGGTTGGATGTCGAGGTTCACCGCCGAGGCGAACTCGGTTGGATGTCGAAAGGTTCATCATATAGGCTTAACGTCAATGTCGAGCCTCGTCAATGTCGAACTCGCTTGGCGAGCCTCGCTGAATGTCGAACCTCGCTGCTTGGCGAGCTCACAATGTCGAACCGCCAAATAGCCCCTCAAAGTTGTGGCGAGCCTCGCAAACTTTGAGGTTGTGGGCGATTTTGGCCTATGCAGACGAGCTTCAAGCACGCAGACGAGCTCCAAGTCTTCATGCGAACTTGTGTTTGAGGTGAGCTAAGCTCCTTTGCAGCGAAGCTTGCTCTACTCTGCCAGCTTCTAACATGCTACTTAAGAACGGGTCAACTTTCAAACCGTATGTCGGAATTGGACGAATTATATATGAAAATCGACTATCTCGACGAGATGAGCCAACCAAACCAACCCGAAGGGTTCGGTTTGCTCGATCATTTTGCCAAATTCCTTCCGGTTTGAGAGATATCGACATTCTGTCTATTTGGTAAAGTCAAACATCCGTGCAAACTTAACCTTTAGGTGGGCGACTCACTCGGATGGACTCTTAAGCTCTTTGGCTCATTCCGAAGTTGTCAGGGGATTAAGGCAATTTTACGCCTCGAGATGGACTCTTAAGCTCTTTGGCTCATTCAGGAGTTCTTGTCGGGGGATTAGGGCAATTTGCACAAGGTCGAACTGCTAAAATGGCCAAAAATCATGGATTGGAGCTCACAAAATCATAATTTTTGTCATCCGTGGAATTACTTGTAAATTGGTGGAAATGACTGAAAATGCTGAAAAATCATGGGTTATAGCTCACGAAATCGTGTATTTTTACCTCCACAGAATTATTTGCCAATAGGTTGAAATGACTTAAAATGGCCAAATATCATGGCCAAACATCATATGTTATAGCTTACCAAATTGTGAATTTTAGCCTCTACAAAATTATTGCCAACAGGTCAAATTCACTAAAAATGGTCATAAAATCGTAGGTTATAGCTCACAAAATCGTGATATTTGGTCTCCACGGAATTATTTGCCAAGGTCCGAAATGACAAAAAATGCCGAAAGATCGTGGGTTATAGTTCATGAAATAATGTATTTTGACCTCCACGGAATTATTTGCCAATGGATTAAAATGAATTAAAATGGCCAAAAATCATGGGTTGTAGCTCATGAAATCATGAGTTTTGACCTCCAAAAATTATTTATCTATTGGTCAATACAACTAAAATTGGCAAAAACCTAGATTATAGCTCACAAAATTGAGAATTTTTGAACTTTCAAATTATATGCCAACTGTTGAAATGAAAAAATAGCCAAAACCGTGGTTCATAGCTCACAAAATTGTGAATTTTGGCCTCTATGAAATTATTTGCCAATGAGTACATGGGATCGAAAAAATGTTTATTGATTGAATGGGTGTGTTACAATCAAATTCTCTCGATTCTGAGAGGAAGAAATTGATTTGACTCCTCTTTTGTATGGGTTCTTGGTGGCGATAGGATGCTTCACTCGATGCTGGTCGAGGTTAAGCTTCGTTGGCTTGATCGAGACCAAGTTGAAGATAGCTTCGATCTCTCTTGTGTGCACAAGTGTCGATCTCAGAAATTCTCTCTTCTACGTTTTCGCCCGACTGACCCGGTAGGTCCCTAGCCTCGTTGGGCTTTAGATATTTATATGGGCTTGAGGGGTGTCAGACCCTATTGTCGCTTTCATTTGAGGGTCAATGACCCCCATCGTGCGGGGCGGTCAAATGTCGGTCGAGTTACGACAATGGCCTGCGTGCTTCCTTGCTTTCACGGTGGCGGCGGCTGCGGTGATTGTCGGTTGCTAATGTCATGGCCCATTTGCGATAGCGGCTGAGCGGCGAACCGTCGGTGATATGTGGCGAGCCTCGTCTCATGACTGGCGAGCTCGTGTTGAGGTCGACACCAGCTTCTTGGCGAGTCTTGTTACGGCTTTACCTTTGGTCACAGCCTTGGTTGGATGCAGGGGATTCCTTTGCTATAGGCGAACTTGGTTGGATGTCAGGTTCCTTTGCTGTAGGCGAACCTCGATTTGGATGTCGGCCGAGGTTCACGCTATAGCGGACCTCATGCGAATGTCGAGCCTCGTGCGAAATGTCGAACCTCATTTGCTTGGCGAGCCTAAATGAATGTCGAGCCTGTTGTTTGGCGAGCCTCGCTGAATGTCGAACCTCGGCCTTGGCGAGCCTGCGTAGCTAACTGTTGTAGGCGAGCCTCGTCAAACTTTGAGGTTGTGGGCGATTTTGGCCTATCTTGAGGCGAGCTTCAAGCCGCTGAGGCGAGCTCCAAGTCTTCATGCGAACTTGTGTTGAAATGAGCTAAGCTCCTTTCGCGGCGAGCTTGCTCTCTGTTGACCGAGAACATCTTCTGAAAAGAGCGGTCGTAACTTTCCAACCGTGTAATTGGGCCGAATTATATATGAAAATCGACTATCTCGGCGAGGCGAACCAACCAAACCAACCCGAAGGGTTCGGTTTGCTCGATCATTTTGCCAAATTCCTTCCGGTTTGAGAGATATCGGCATTTACGTCTATTTGGTAAAGTCAAACATCGAGCAAACTTAACCTTTAGGTGGGCGACTCACTCGGATGGACTCTTAAGCTCTTTGGCTCATTCAGGAGTTCTTTGTCGCGAGGGGATTAAGGCAATTTTCTGCCCTCGGATGGACTCTTAAGCTCTTTGGCTCATTCAGGAGTTCTTGTGCGGGGATTAGGGCAATTTTACGCCTACAAGGTCGAACTGCTAAAATGGCCAAAAATCATGGATTAGAGCTCACAAAATCATAATTTTGTCATCCGTGGAATTACTTGTAAATTGGTGGAAATGGTGAAAATCTTGAAAAATCATGGGTTATAGCTCACGAAATCGTGTATTTTTACCTCCACAGAATTATTTGCCAATAGGTTGAAATGACTTAAAATGGCCAAATATCATGGCCAAACATCATATGTTATAGCTTACCAAATTGTGAATTTTAGCCTCTACAAAATTATTGCCAACAGTCAAATTCACTAAAATGGTCATAAAATCGTGGGTTATAGCTCACAAAATCGTGATATTTGGTCTCCACGAATTATTTGCCAAGGTCAGAAATGACAAAAATCTTAGAAAGATCGTGGGTTATAGTTCATGAAATAATGTATTTTGACCTCCACGAAATTATTTGCCAATGGATTAAAATGAATTAAAATGGCCAAAAATCATGGGTTGTAGCTCATGAAATCATGAGTTTTGGCCAAAAAAAATATTTGCTAACTGGTCGAAATAACTAAAAATAGTAAAAAATAGTGGGTTATAGCTTACGAAATTGTAAATTTGAGAATCCGCTGAATTATTTTCTAAGGGGTCATTATGAATAGAAATGGCCAAAAATTAAGGGTTACGGCTCATGAAATCATATATTTTGGCCTCTAAAAAAAAATTTGCCAATGGATCAAAATGACTAAAAATGGCCATAGAATCAAGAATTTTGGCATCGACAATATTATTTTCTAATGGGTCAAAACAACTAAAAATGGTCAAAAATTATGAAACTAAGAATGATAAAAAAATCGTGGGTTATAGCTCACAAAATATTGAATTCTAGCCTCCGCAAAATTATTTGCCAACGGGTCGAAACTACTGAAAATGGCCAAAAATCATGGGTTTTTACTCATGAAATCGTGAATTTTGGCCTCCGCAAACTTATTTACCAATGGGTTGAAACAACTATAAATGGTTAAAATTGTGGGTTATAACTCATGAAACCATGAATTTTGGCCTCCACACAATTATTTTGAAAGGATCAAAATTACTAAAATGCCCATAAAATCGTAGGTTAGCTCTCAAAATCGTGATTTTTTGCCTCCGTGGAGCTTTTTGCCAACGGGTCGAAATGACTAAATATGCCTAAATATCATGGGTCATAGCTCATTAAATAGTGTTATTTGGTCTCCACAAAATTATTTACCAACGGGTGGAAACGACTAAACATGACAAAAAATCGTGGGTTATTGCTCATGAAATCGTGAATTTTAGAGCCCACAAAATTATTTGCTAACTAGTCCAAATGACTAAAATTGGCAAAAAAAAAGTGGGGTTTTGACCTTCACAAAATTATTTTCTAAGGGTCAAAATAAACAGAAAATAGCCAAAACTCGTGGATTATAGCTCAAGAAATGTGAATTTTTCTCTTTGTGAAATTATTTGCCAAGCTGTTTGAAACAACTAAAATGGCAAAAATAGTGGTTTATAGCACACAAAATCTAGAATTTTAGCCTCCATGAAATTATTTATCAATTGATCGTAATGTTTAAAATGGCCATAAATCATTGATTATACTCATGAAATCGTGCATTTTCCTTGCATAGAACTAATGGGTTATAGTTTATGAAATTATGAATTTTATCATGTGCATAATTATTTGCTAACTAGTCCAAATGATTAAAAGTGGCAAATAAATTGTGGGTTATAGCTAAGAAAATCGTGAATTTTGGCCTCCACGCAATTATTTGCGAAAGGATCAAAATTACTAAAATGCCCATAAAATCGTGGGTTATAGCTCATGAAATCATGAATTTTGGCCTCCACGCAATTATTTGCGAAAGGATCAAAATTACTAAAATGCCCATAAAATCGTGGGTTATAGCTCATGAAATCATGAATTTAGGCCTCTAAAAATTATTTGCTAACTAGTCCAAATGATTAAAAGTGGCAAATAAATTGTGGGTTATAGCTAAGAAAATCGTGAATTTTAGCCCACAAAATTATTTTCTAAGGGTCATTATGAATAGAAATGGCCAAAATTAAGGGTTACGGCTCATGAAATCATATATTTTGGCCTCTAAAAAAAAATTTGCCAATGGATCAAAATGACTAAAAATGGCCATAGAATCAAGAATTTTGGCATCGACAATATTATTTGCTAATGGGTCAAAACAACTAAAAATGATCAAAAATTATGAAACTAAGAATGATAAAAAAATCGTGGGTTATAGCTCACAAAATATTGAATTCTAGCCTCCGCAAAATTATTTGCCAACGGGTCGAAACTACTGAAAATGGCCAAAAATCATGGGTTTTTACTCATGAAATCGTGAATTTTGGCCTCCGCAAACTTATTTACCAATGGGTTGAAACAACTATAAATGGTTAAAATTGTGGGTTATAACTCATGAAACCATGAATTTTGGCCTCCACACAATTATTTGCGAAAGGATCAAAATTACTAAAAATGCCCATAAAATCGTAGGTTAGCTCTCAAAATCGTGATTTTTTGCCTCCGTGGAGCTTTTTGCCAACGGGTCGAAATGACTAAATATGCCTAAATATCATGGGTCATAGCTCATTAAATAGTGTTATTTGGTCTCCACAAAATTATTTACCAACGGGTGGAAACGACTAAACATGACAAAAAATCGTGGGTTATTGCTCATGAAATCGTGAATTTTAGCGCCCACAAAATTATTTGCTAACTAGTCCAAATGACTAAAATTGGCAAAAAAAAAGTGGGGTTTTGACCTTCACAAAATTATTTTCTAAGGGTCAAAATAAACAGAAAATAGCCAAAACTCGTGGATTATAGCTCAAGAAATCGTGAATTTTTCTCTTTGTGAAATTATTTGCCAACTGTTTGAAACAACTAAAAATGGCAAAAAATAGTGGTTTATAGCACACAAAATCTAGAATTTTAGCCTCCATGAAATTATTTATCAATTGATCGTAATGTTTAAAAATGGCCATAAATCATTGATTATAGCTCACAAAATCGTGAATTTTAGCTCCACGGAATTCCTCGTCCGCTGGTTGAAATGACTAAAAATGGCCAAAAATTGTGTGTATAGCTCATAAAATGATGAATTTTGGCTTGTACAAAATTATTTGCAAACGGGTCGAAATGACTATAAATGGCTGTAAAACCGTAGGTTATTGCTCACGAATTGCTATTTTTAGCCACTACGAAATTATTTATCAATGGATCAAAATGACTAAAAATGTCCAAAAATAGTGGGTTATAGCTCATGAAATCATGATTTTTTGACTCTGTGGAATTATTTGCCAACATGTTAAAATAACTAAAAGTGCCCAAAAATTTATGGGTTATAGCTCAAGAAATTGTGTATTTTGGCTAGCACAGAATTATTTGACAAAAGTCATGGACTATAGCTCATGAAATTATGAATTTTATCATGTGCATAATTATTTGCTAACTAGTCCAAATGATTAAAAGTGGCAAATAAATTGTGGGTTATAGCTAAGAAAATCATGAATTTTGGCCTGCACAAAATTATTTAACAATGGGTTCAAACAACTAAAATGGCCAAAAGTCATGGGTTATAGCTCAAGAAATTGGGAACTTTTAGCTCTGTGGAATTACTTGCAAGCGGATCGAAATAATTAAAAAAGGCTAAAAATCGTAGCTTACAGCTCATGAAATCATGAATTTAGGCCTCTAAAAAATTATTTGCTAACAGGTCGAAATGACTAAAAATGGCCATAAAATTGTAGGTTATAACTCATAAAATTGTGATTTTTAGCATCCACAGAATTATTTGCTGACTAGTCAAAATGAATAAAAATGCCCAAGAATCCTGGATTATAGCTCATGAAATCGTGTATTTCGGCCCCCACAGAATTATTTACCAACGGGTCAAAATGATTAAAAATTCTAAAAAATCGTGGGTTAGAGCTTATGAAACCATGAATTTTAGCCTCTACAAAATTATTTTTCAATGGATCGAATTGACTAAAATGGCCATAAAATTGTAAGTTGTAGCTTACAAAATCGTGATTTTTGGTCTCTTGAACTTATTGTCAGTGGGTCAAAATAACTAAAAATACTATAAAATAATGGGTTATAGCTCAAGAAATTGTGTATTTTGACCTCCTTGGAATTATTTGCTAATAGGTCAAAACGACTAAAAATGGCTAAAATTATGGGTTATAACTCATGAAATCGTGCATTTTTCCTTGCATAGAACTAATGGGTTATAGTTTATGAAATTATGAATTTCAGCCTCTGCAAAGTTAGTCACCAACAAGTTGAAAAGAACTAAAAAAGGATAAAAATCGTGGGTTATAACTTACGAAATCTGGAATTTTCAAACCTGCGCAGAATTACTTGCCATCGGGTCAAAATGACTAAAAATGGCTAATAATCGTGAGTTATAGCTCATAAAATTATGAATTTTAGTCACTAAAAAATTATTTGCCGACAGGTCGAAATGACTACAAATGGATATAAAATTGTAGGTTACAACTCACAAAATCGTGATTTTTGGCCTCTGCAAAATTACTTGGCAATGAGTCAAAGCGACTAAAAATGGCAAAAGAATATTGGTTATAGCTCACAAAATCGTGAATCTTGGCCTCTACAAAATTATCGGCCATCGGGTCAAAATAACAAAAAATGAGTAAAAAATCGTGGTTCATAACTCACGAAATTATGAATTTTAGCCTCCACAAAATTTTTTGCCAACCAGTCAAAATGACTAAAAAATGGCCAAAAATCATTTGCTATAGATCATGAATTGTGAAATTTTCCTTGCATAAAATTATTTGCCAATGGGTTAAAATTACTAAAAATGGCTAAAAATCATGGGTTATAACTCATAAAATCTTGATTTTTGGTCTTCATGGAATTATTTGCCAATGGGTCAAAATGCCTAAAAACTACCAAAAAACCATGGGTTATAGCTCTTAAAATCAATTATTTTGGCCTCCATGGAATTATTTACCAACGGGTCGAAATGACAAAAATACTAAAAATTATGGATTATAGCTTATGGAATCATAAATTTTGCCCTCTACAAAATTATTTGCCAGCGTGTCGAAATGACTAAAAATGGCTATAAAATAATAGGTTATAGCTCACAAAATCATGATTTTTGGAGTCCATGGAATTATTTGCCAATGGGTCAAAATGACTAAAATGGCCAAAAATTATGGGTTATAGCTCATGAAATCGTGAATTTTAGCCTCTATAAAATTATTTGCTAACGGGTTGAATTGACTAATAATGACCATAAAATCATAGGTTATAGCTCACAAAATCATGATTTTTGGCCTCTACAAAATTATTAGCCAATGGGTGAATTGACTAAAATTAACCATAAAATCATAGGTTATAGCTTACAAAATCATGATTTTTGGCCTCCGTGAAATTATTTGCCAATTAATACCAAAAATCATGGGTTATAGCTCATAAAATTGTGTATTTTACCTCCACATAATTGTATGCTAAGAGGTCGAAACAAGTAAAAATGGCCAAACATCGTGGGTTATAGCTTACAAAATCATGATTTTTGGCCTCTACAAAATTATTTGCCAATGGGTGAATTGACTAAAATTAACCATAAAATCATAGGTTGTAGCTCACAAAATTGTGATTTTGGCCTACATGGAATTATTTGCCAAGGGGTCAAAATGACAAAAATGTCGAATAATTGAGGTTTATAACTCACGAAATTGTGACTTTTAGCCTCCACAAAATTCAATAGATTAAAACAAATAAAAATGGCTATAAAATAATAGGTTATAGCTCACAAAATCATGATTTTTGGAGTCCATGGAATTATTTGCCAAGGCGTCGAAATGACTGAAAATGCCCAACAATTGCGGGTTATAGCTTATGAAATCGTGGATTTTAGCTTCCACAGAATTATTTGCCAATAGGTTGAAATGACTAAAAATTCTAAAAAATTATGGGTTATAGCTCATTAAATCATGAATTTTTTGCCTCTACAAAATTATTCGCCAATGGGTCGAATTGACTAAAATTAACCATAAAATCATAGGCTATAGCTTACAAAATCATGATTTTTGGCCTCCGTGAAATTATTTGCCAATTGGTACCGAAAAATCATGGGTTATAGCTCATAAAATTGTGTATTTTTACCTCCACATAATTGTATGCTAAGAGGTCGAAACAAGTAAAAATGGCCAAACATCGTGGGTTATAGCTTACGAAATCGTGAATTTTAGCCTCTATAAAATTATTTGCTAACGGGTTGAATTGACTAATAATGACCATAAAATCATAGGTTGTAGCTCACAAAATTGTGATTTTTTGCCTACATGGAATTATTTGCCAAGGGGTCAAAATGACAAAAAATGTCGAATAATTGAGGTTTATAACTCACGAAATTGTGACTTTTAGCCTCCACAAAATTCAATAGATTAAAACAAATAAAAATGGCTATAATTATGGTTTATAACTAATGAAATCGTGAATTTTGGTCTCATAGGTATTATTTGCCAATGGGTCAAAATGACTAAAAATGCCCATAAAATCATAGGATATAGCTCTCAAAATCGTGATTTTTGGCCTCTGCAGAAATATTTGCCAACGGGTTGAAATGACTCAATAGGCCCAAAAATCATGGATTATAGCTCATTAAATAGTGTATTTTGGCGTCCACGGAATTATTTATCAACGGGTCAAAATAATTAAAAATGGCTAAAAATTATGGGTTATAGCTAAGGAAATCTAAAATTTTGCCTCTGCAAAATTATTTACCAACTGGTCCAAATGACTAAAAATAAATAAAAAGTGGGTTATAGTTCACAAATTTGTGAATTTTGGTCTCCACAAAATTATTTGCCAACGATCAAAATAATTGAAAATAGCAAAAAATTATGGATTATTGCTCATGAAATCGTGAATTTTGAACTATATGAAATTAGTTGCCAACTATTCAAAATGACTAAAAATGGCCAAAAATTATGGTTTACAGCTCACAAAATCTTAAATTTTGGCCTCCGCGAACTTATTTACCAACAGGTCAAAATGACTAAGTATGGCCACAAATTATGGGTTATAGCTCACAAAATCGCCAATTTTGACTCAACGAAATTCTTTGCCAGCAGGATGAAATAACTAAAAATGGCCAAAATCGTGGTTATAGCTCATAAAATTATGAATTTTGGTATATACAAAATTATTTACAAACGGGTCAAAGTGACTATAAATTGCCATAAAATCGTAGGTTATAGCTCACAAATTCGTGATTTTTAGTCTCCATAGACTTTTTGCAATTGGATCAAAATGACTAAAAATTGTGGGTTATAGCTCAGGAAATCATGATTTTTGGCCTCTACAGAATTATTTGCCCGTAGGCCTAAATAACTAAAATGCCTAAAATTGTGGGTTATAGCTCATGAAATTGTGTATTTTGACCTTCATGGAATTATTTGTCAATGTATCTATCGAAATGACTAAAAATGGCTAAAATCATGGGTTATAGCTCATGAATCATGCATTTTGTCCTGTGCAAAATTATTTGCCAACTAGTCTAAATGATTAAAAAATGGTAAAAAATCATGGGTTATAGCTCATGAAAATCTTCGATTTTTTCCATCGCAAAATTATTTGTCAATGGCTCGAAACCACTAAAATGGCCAAAAATCGTGATTTATAGCTCTCGAAATTTAGAATTTTCTCCTCTGCAAAATCACTTGCCAGCGGATCGAAATAACTAAAAACGACAAAAAATTATGGGTTATAGCTTATAAAATCATGAATTTAGGCCTCTAAAAAATTATTTGCCAATAAGTTAAAATGACTAAAAATGGCCATAAAATTGTAAGTTATAATTCACAAAATCGTGATTTTTAGCTTCCATAGAATTATTTGGCAATGGGTCAAAATGATAAAACATGCCCAAAAATTATGGGTTATAGCTGATGAAATCGTGTATTTCGGCCTCCACGTATTTATTTGCCAACGCGTCGAAATGACTAAAAATTCTAAAAAGTCATGGGTCATAGCTCATGAAATCATAAATTTTAGCCTCCATAAAGTTATTTTCGAATAGGTCAAATTGACTAAAAATGGCCATAAATGTAGGTTATAGCTCACAAAATCGTGATTTTTGGCCTCCCAAAATTTTTATCAATGGGTTGAAACAATTAAAAATATTAAGTAATCATGGGTTATAGCTCATGAAATTGTGTATTTTGACCTTCATGGAATTATTTGCTAATAGGTCGAAACGACTAAAAATGGCCAAAATTATGGATTACAGCTCACGAAATCGTGTATTTCCTATACAAATTTTTTTTGCCAATGGGTCAAAAGAACTAAAAATGGCTTAAATATGTGGGTTATAACTTATAAAATAATAAAATTTGGCCTCTGCAATAGTTGCCCGTAGGTCAAATCAACTAAAAAAGAATAAAAATCGTGGGTTATATCTCACAAAATCTAAAATTTTTGCCTCCATAGAATTACTTGCCAGTGGGTCGAAATGACTATGACTAATAATCATGGGTTATAGCTCATGAAATCATGAATGTTAGCCTCTAAAAAATTATTTGTCAACAGATCGAAATGACTAAAAATGGCCATATAGTCGTAGGTTATAACTCACAAAATCATGATTTTTGGCCTCATAGAATTATTTGCCAACGGATCAAAGCGACTAAAAATACCCAAAAATTATGTGTAATATATCATGAAATCGTGTATTTTGGTCTCCACGAAGATATTTGTTAGGGTGTCAAAATGACTAAAAATGGTTAAAAACTATGGATTATAGCTCAAGAAATTATGAATTTTTGCCTTCACAAAATTATTTACCATCTGGTACACTTATGCGACAACATGGGGAACATTTGAAATCTAAGTTGCATGGACATAGGTACGGGTACCAGTATGGGTGCGGGATAGAGCAAGTTTGTGAAATGTAGGATATGAGGACACAGCTATATGTATATATTGAAATTAATAATATACATGAAATCAAAATTTTTTAATTCATGTACTATTTGGACTTAAATTTCTATCATATTTTTAATTTTATTTTAATGTTGATTATTATAGATTGAAAACTACTCATTTTTTAAACTAGACACTCAAACCACACTTTTAAATCATAGTTTTTAAGTTGGATACGGGTGAAATAAACCCGATTCATGTCTAACGAGTTACAAGAAATGGACATAAAGGGTAGGATATGCGACCAAGAAATGTGTGACAAGCGTTTTAAATTAAAATATATATCATACAATTGAATAATGTCCAAATAAAATACACGCATATGGAGGCCGAAATACACGATTTCAGAACTATAACCCACAATTTATGGGTATTTTAGTAATTTTGACCGTTGGCAAATAATTCTCAAGGCCAAAATCATAATTTTGTGAGCTATAATCCATGCTTTTTGCCATTTTTAGTAGTTTCGACCGTTGGCAAATAATTTTGTGGAGGCTAAAATACATAATTTCATGAGCTTTAACCCATGATTTTTTACCATTTTAGTCATTTCAAACTGTTGGAAAATAATGCGTGGAGGCTAAAAATCACGATTTTGTGAACCATTTTAGTCATTTTGACCGTTGGCAAATAATTTTGTGGAGGCTAAAAATCACGATTTTGTGAACCATTTTAGTCATTTTGACCGTTGGCAAATAATTCTCAAGGCCAAAATCATAATTTTGTGAGCTATAATCTACAATTTTATGGCCATTTCATTTTGATCCGTTGGCAAATAATTTTGTGGAGGCTAAAATACATAATTTCATGAGCTATAACCCACAATTTATGGGTATTTTAGTAATTTTGACCGTTGGCAAATAATTTTGTGGAGGCTAAAAATCACGATTTTGTGAACCATTTTAGTCATTTTGACCGTTGGCAAATAATTTTTAGAGGTCAAAATTCATTATTTCGTGGGCTATAACCCATGATTTTGGGCAATTTTAGTTATTTCGACATGTTGGCAAATAATTCTCAAGGCCAAAATCATAATTTTGTGAGCTATAATCTACAATTTTATGGCCATTTCATTTTGATCCGTTGGCAAATAATTTTTAGAGGTCAAAATTCATTATTTCGTGGGCTATAACCCATGATTTTGGGCAATTTTAGTTATTTCGACATGTTGGCAAATAATTTTGTGGAGGCCAAAATACATAATTTCATGAGCTTTAACCCATGATTTTGGGCAATTTTAGTTATTTCGACATGTTGGCAAATAATTTTGTGGAGGCCAAAATACACAATTTCATGAGCTATAACCCACAATTTATGGGTATTTTAGTAATTTTGACCGTTGGCAAATAATTCTCAAGGCCAAAATCATAATTTTGTGAGCTATAATCCATGCTTTTGCCATTTTTAGTAGTTTCGACCGTTGGCAAATAATTCTCAAGGCCAAAATCATAATTTTGTGAGCTATAACCTCTGATTTATGACCATTTTTAGTTATGTTGACCGATTGAAAACTATTTTTAGTGACCAAATTTCATAATTTCATGAGCTATAACCCACAATTTTTTAACATTTTTAGTCATTTCAAACTGTTGGAAAATAATGCGTGGAGGCTAAAAATCACGATTTTGTGAACCATTTTAGTCATTTCGACTTGCTAGCAAATAATTTCTGGAGGCCAAAATTCATGATTTCGTGAGCTATAGCCCATGATTTATGGCCAATTTTAGTTGTTTTATGAGCTATAGCCCATAATAAAAATACATAATTTCATGAGCTATAACCCACAATTTTTTAACATTTTTAGTCATTTCAAACTGTTGGAAAATAATGCTGTGGAGGCTAAAATACATAATTTCATGAGCTATAACCCACAATTTTTTAACATTTTTAGTCATTTCAAACTGTTGGAAAATAATGCTGTGGAGGCTAAAAATCACGATTTTGTGAACCATTTTAGTCATTTTGACCCGTTGGCAAATAATTTTTTAGAGGTCAAAATTTATTATTTCGTGGGCTATAACCCATGATTTTTGTTCATTTTTAGTAATTTCGACCCGCAAGCAAATAATTCTATAGAGGCCAAAATTCACGATTTTGTGAGCTATAATCCATGCTTTTTAGCCATTTTTAGTAGTTTCGACCCGTTGGCAAATAATTAGGTGGAAGTTAAAATTCACAATTTCGTGAACTATAACCCACGATTTATAGCCATTTTTAGTTAATTCTACCCTATGACAAATAATTTGGTAGAGGCTAAAATTCATGATTTTATAAGCTATAAACCACAATTTTTTGACATTATTAGTCATTTGGACCAGTTGACAAATAATTTTGTGGAGGCTAAAATACATAATTTCATGAGCTATAACCCACAATTTATGGGTATTTTTAGTAATTTTGACCCGTTGGCAAATAATTTCGCAGACTGCAAAAAATCACAATTTTGTGAGCTATAACCTACAGATTTATGACCATTTTTAGTTATGTTGGCCGATTGAAAAACTATTTTTTAGTGACCAAATTTCATAATTTCATGAGCAAAAACCCATGATTTTTTACCATTTTTAGTCATTTCGACTTGCTAGCAAATAATTTCTCGGAGGCCAAAATTCATGATTTCGTGAGCTATAGCCCATGATTTATGGCCAATTTTAGTTGTTTTATGAGCTATAGCCCATAATAAAAAATACATAATTTTATGAGCTTTAACCCATGATTTTTGGGCAATTTTAGTTATTTCGACATGTTGGCAAATAATTCTATAGAGGCCAAAATTCATAATTTTGTGAGCTATAATCTACAATTTTATGGCCATTTCATTTTGATCCGTTAGCAAATAATTCTATAGAGGCCAAAATTCATGATTTCATGAGCTATAACCCACAATTTATGGGCATTTTTAGTAATTTTGACCCGTTGGCAAATAATTTTGTGGAGGCCAAAATACACAATTTCATGAGCTATAACCCACAATTGTTTTACCATTTTAGTCATTTTGACCGTTGGCAAATAATTTTTAGAGGCCAAAATTTATGATTTCATGAGCTATAACCCATGATTTTTTACCATTTTAGTCATTTCGACTTGCTAGCAAATAATTTCGTAGAGGTCAAAATTCATGATTTCATGAGCTATAACCCATGATTTTTGGCCATTTTTAGTTGTTTTATGAGCTATAGCCCATAATAAAAATACATAATTTCATGAGCTTTAACCCATGATTTTGGGCAATTTTAGTTATTTCGACATGTTGGCAAATAATTCTCAAGGCCAAAATCATAATTTTGTGAGCTATAATCTACAATTTTATGGCCATTTCATTTTGATCCGTTAGCAAATAATTCTATAGAGGCCAAAATTCATGATTTCATGAGCTATAACCCACGATTTTTGGTCATTTTAGTCATTTTGACCCGTTGGCAAATAATTCTATAGAGGCCAAAATTCAAGATTTTGTGAGCTATAACCCACGATTTTTGGTTTTTAGTTATTTTGACCGTTGGCAAATAATTTTGTGGTGGCCAAAATTTAGAATTTCATGAGATTGAGATTTAACCCATGATTTTTATTCAAACTTCACTATTTCATGAGCTATAACCCATGATTTTTAGCCATTTTAAGTTGTTCCAACCCGTTGGCAAATAATTTTGTGGAGGCCAAAATTCACTATCTCGTGAGCTATAACCCACGATTTTTGGTTTTTTTAGTTATTTTGACCTACAGGCAAATAATTTTGTGGAGGTAAAATTCACTATTTTGTGAGCTATAACATATGATTTTATGGCCATTTTTAGCCTTTTCCCATTTGTAAATAATTTTTTAGAGGCCAAAATTTATGATTTCATGATCTATAACTCATGATTTTTTGCCCTTTTTTTTTATCATTTTGCCCAGCTGGCAAATAATTCCATGGAGTCCAAAAATTCACGATTTTGTGAGCTATAACCCATATTTTTTTTGCCATTTTTAGTTATTTCGACCAAGTGGCATATATTTTTGCTGGCCAAAATTCATGATTTCCCGTACTATAATACATGATTTTTGGCCATATTTAGTCATTTCGATCCATTAGAAAATATTTTCGTGGACCCCAGAATATAAAATTTTGTGAGCTATAACCTTCTATTATTAGCCCTTATTGTTGTTTCAACCAGTTGGCAAATATTTTTGGAGGCCAAATTCACAATTTAAGTGAACTATAACCCACGATTTATAGCCATTTTAGTTAATTCTACCCTATGACAAATAATTTGGTAGAGGCTAAAATTCATGATTTTATAAGCTATAAACCACAATTTTTGACATTATTAGTCATTTCGACCAGTTGACAAATAATTTTGTGGAGGCTAAAATACATAATTTCATGAGCTATAACCCACAATTTATGGGCATTTTTAGTAATTTTGACCCGTTGGCAAATAATTTTGCAGACGGCAAAAAATCACAATTTTGTGAGCTATAACCTACATGATTTATGACCATTTTTAGTTATGTTGACCGATTGGAAAACTATTTTTTAGTGACCAAATTTCATAATTTCATGAGCAAAAACCCATGATTTTTTACCATTTTTAGTCATTTTGACTTGCTAGCAAATAATTTCTGGGCCAAAATTCATGATTTCGTGAGCTAAAGCGCACAATTTTCTACCATTTTAGTCATTTGGACTAGTTGACAAATAATTTCGTAGAGGTCAAAATTCACGATTTCATTAACTATAACCGGCGATTTTTGGCCATTTTTGATCGTTTTGACCCGTTTGTAGATAATTTTGTGGAAGTCAAAATACATAATTTCATAAGCCATAGCCCATGATTTATGGCCAATTTTAGTTGTTTTATGAGCTATAGCCCATAATAAAAAATACATAATTTTATGAGCTTTAACCCATGATTTTTGGGCAATTTTAGTTATTTCGACATGTTGGCAAATAATTCTCCGAAGGCCAAAAATCATAATTTTGTGAGCTATAATCTACAATTTTATGGCCATTTCATTTTGATCCGTTGGCAAATAATTCTTTAAAGGCCAAAGTTCATGATTTCATGAGCTGTAACCCACGCTTTTTGGCTATTTTTAGTCATTTTGACTTGCGGGCAAATAATTCTACGTACGCCAAAATTTTAGATTTTGTAAGCTATTCCCCACTTTTTTTTTGCTTGTTTAGTTGTTTTGACCTTTTGGCTAATAATTTTGTGGTGGCCAAAATTTAGAATTTCATGAGATTGAGATTTAACCCATGATTTTTATTCAAACTTCACTATTTCATGAGCTATAACCCATGATTTTTAGCCATTTTAAGTTGTTCCAACCCGTTGGCAAATAATTTTGTGGAGGCCAAAATTCACTATCTCGTGAGCTATAACCCACGATTTTTGATTTTTTTAGTTATTTTGACCCACAGGCAAATAATTTTGTGGAGGTAAAATTCACTATTTTGTGAGCTATAACATATGATTTTATAGCCATTTTTAGCCTTTTCGACCCATTTGTAAATAATTTTTTAGAGGCCAAAATTTATGATTTCATGAGCTATAACTCATGATTTTTTGCCCTTTTATTTACCATTTTGCCCAGCTGGCAAATAATTCCATGGAGTCCAAAAATTCACGATTTTGTGAGCTATAACCCATATTTTTTTTGCCATTTTTAGTTGTTTCGACCAAGTGGCAAATATTTTTGCTGGCCAAAATTCATGATTTCCCGTACTATAATACATGATTTTTGGCCATATTTAGTCATTTCGATCCATTAGAAAATATTTTCGTGGACCCCAGAATATAAAATTTTGTGAGCTATAACCTTCTATTATTAGCCCTTATTGTTGTTTCAACCAGTTGGCAAATATTTTTGGAGGCCAAATTCACAATTTCGTGAACTATAACCCATAATTTTTTATCATTTTTAGTCATTTAAACCCATTAGCAAATAATTCTGTGGCCAAAATGCACTATTTTGTGAATTATAACCCACGATTTTTGGTCATTTTTAGTTGGTTTGACCCGTTTGCAGATAATTTTGTGGATGTAAAAATTCATGATTTTGTGAGCTATATTCCACTATTATTAGCCCTTATAGTTATTTCAACCAGTTGGCAAATATTTTTGGAGGCTAAAATTCACGATTTCGTAAACAATAACCCATGATTTTTTTTACAATTTTAGTCATTTAAACTTGTTAGCAAATAATTCCGTGGCCAAAATTTTCTACTTCGTGAACTATAACCCATGATTTTTGTCCATTTTTAGTTGGTTTGACCCGTTTGCAAATAATTTTATGGATGTGAAAATTCATGATTTTGTGAGCTATATCCCACTATTATTAGCCCTTATAGTTGTTTCAACCAGTTGGCAAATATTTTTGGAGGCCAAAATTCACAATTTCGTGAACTATACCCCACGATTTTTTGTCATTTTTAGTCATTTAAACCCGTTAGCAAATAATTTCGTGGAGGTCAAAATACATGATTTCATGAGCTATAATCTACAATTTTTGGCATTTTTAGTAGTTTCGAACCGTTGGCAAATAATTTCGTGAGGTCAAATTTCACTATTTTGTGAGCTACAACCCACGATTTTTGGTCATTTTAGTTGGTTTGACCGTTTGCAAATAATTTTATGGATGTAAAATTCATGATTTTGTGAGCTATAACCCATAGTTTTTCACCATTTGTTGTCATTTGAAATAGTTGGCAAATAATTTTGCAATGGTCAAACTTCATTTCGTGAGGTATAACCCATGATTTTTGTCCATTTTAGTTGGTTTGACCCGTTTGCAAATAATTTTATGGATGTAAAATTCATGATTTTGTGAGCTATAACCCATATTTTTTGCCATTTTTAGTCATTTGGACTAGTTGACAAATAATTTTGCGGAGGTCAAAATTCACGATTTCATTAACTATAACCGCGATTTTTGGCCATTTTGATCGTTTTGACCCGTTTGTAGATAATTTTGTGGAAGTCAAAATACATAATTTCATAAGCCATAGCCCATGATTTTTAGTTATTTTTAGTTATTTTGACCCGTTGGCAAATAATTTCGTAGAGGTCAAAATACATGATTTCATGAGCTATAACCCATATTTTTTGCCATTTTTAGTCATTTAAACTTGTTAGCAAATAATTCCATGGCCAAAATTTTCTACTTCGTGAACTATAACCCATGATTTTTAGCCATTTTAAGTTGTTCCAACCGTTGGCAAATAATTTTGTGGAGGCTAAAGTTCATAATTTCGTGAGCTAAAGCGCACAATTTTCTACCATTTTTAGTCATTTGGACCAGTTGACAAATAATTTTGCGGAGGTCAAAATTCACGATTTCATTAACTATAACCGACGATTTTTGGCCATTTTTGATCGTTTTGACCCGTTTGTAGATAATTTTGTGGAGGTCAAAATACATAATTTCATAAGCTATAGCCCATGATTTTTAGTTATTTTTAGTTATTTTGACCCGTTGGCAAATAATCCCGCGGGGGCCAAAAATCACAATTTTGTGAGCCATAACTTACGACTTTGCAGCCATTTTTAGTCATTTCGACTCGACGGAAAATAGTTTGTCAGAGACCAAAAATCATAATTTCGTGAGCTTAAGCTATGTTTTTTGGTCATTTTCAGTTATTTCGACCCGCTGGCAAATAATATCGTGGAAGATAATATTTATGATTTTGTAAGCTATAACCCACATTTTTGCCATTTTTAGTTGTTTTGACCAATTGGCAAATATTTTTGGTGGCCAAAATTCATGATTTCATGTGCTATGTACCCATGATTTTTGGCCATTTTTAGTCGTTTAGACTTGTTGGCAAATAATTCCGTGGAGGGCAAAAATTATGATATTATGAGCAATAACCTATGATTTTGTAGCCATTTTTAGTCAATTAGACCCGTTGATAAATAATTTCATGTAGGCTAAATATCATGATTTGAGAGCTATAACCTATGATTTTGTAGCCATTTTTAGTCAATTAGACCTGTTGATAAATAATTTCATGTAGGCTAAATATCATGATTTGAGAGCTATAACCTATGATTTTGTAGCCATTTTTAGTCAATTAGACCCGTTGATAAATAATCTTGTAGATGCTAAACTTCATGATTTCATGACCTATAACTCATGAGTTTTGGCCATTTTTAGTCGTTTAGACTTGTTGGCAAATAATTCCGTGGAGGCTAAATATCATGATTTGAGAGCTATAACCTATGATTTTGTAGCCATTTTTAGTCAATTAGACCTGTTGATAAATAATTTCATGTAGGCTAAATATCATGATTTGAGAGCTATAACCTATGATTTTGTAGCCATTTTTAGTCAATTAGACCTGTTGATAAATAATCTTGTAGATGCTAAACTTCATGATTTCATGACCTATAACTCATGAGTTTTGGCCATTTTTAGTCGTTTAGACTTGTTGGCAAATAATTCCGTTGAGGCCAAAATTCATGATTTCATGAGCTATAACCTATGATTTTATTAGCATTTTCAGTCATTTTGATCCATTGGTAATAATTTTGTGGAGGTCAAAATATACAATTTCATGAGCTATAACCTACAATTTTTTGCCATTTTTAGTTGTTTCGACCCGTTGGCAAATAATTTCGTGAGCTATAACCCATGATTTTTGGCCATTTTTAGTTGTTTTGACCCTTGGCAAATAATTTTGTGGAGGCCAAAATTCACAATTTCATGAGCTATAACCCACTATTTTTGGCCATTTTTAGTCATTTTGACCCATTGGCAAATAATTCCGTGGAGATCATTTCGACCCATTGGCAAATAATTTTGTGGAGGCTAAAATTCACGATTTTATGAGCTATAACCTATGATTTTGTAGCCATTTTTAGTCAATTAGACCTGTTGATAAATAATCTTGTAGATGCTAAACTTCATGATTTCATGAGATATAACCCATAATTGTTTGGCACTCATTTGGACCCATTGGCAAACAATTTTGTGAAGGCCAAAATATCACATTTCATGAACTATAGCTCACAATTTTTGGGCATTATTAGTCATTTTGACCCATTGGCAAATAATTTCCTGAGAGGGCAAAAATCACGATTTTGTGAGCTATAACCTGCGATTTTATGACTACTTTTAGTCATTTTGAACCATTGACAAATAATTTTTTAGAGGCTAAAGTTCATGATTTCATGACCTATAACTCATGAGTTTTGGCCATTTTTTATCATTTTGGTAGCAAATATATTCATGGAGTCAAAATTCACGATTTTGTGAGCTATAACCCACTTTTTTTTATATATATTTTGCCATTTTTAGTTGTTTCGACCAATTGGCAAATATTTTGGTGGCCAAAATTCATGATTTCATGTGCTATGTACCCATGATTTTTGGCCATATTTAGTCATTCGACCCATTGGCAAATAATTTCGTGGAGGCCAAAATTCATGATTTCATGAGCTATAACCTATGATTTTGTAGCCATTTTTAGTTGTTTCGACCCGTTGGCAAATAATTTCGTGGAGGCCAAAATTCATGATTTCATGAGCTATAACCCACTTTTTATATATATATTTTGCCATTTTTAGTTGTTTCGACCAATTGGCAAATATTTTTGGAGGCCAAAATTCACAATTTCATGAGCTATAACCCACAATTTTTTGCCATTTTTAGTCATTTTGACCCGTTGGCAAATAATTTCGTGGAGGCCAAAATTCATAATTTCATGAGCTATAACCCATGATTTTTAGTTATTTTTAGTTATTTTGACCCGTTGGCAAATAATTTTGTGGAGGTCAAAATATACAATTTCATGAGCTATAACCTACAATTTTTTGCCATTTTTAGTTGTTTCGACCCGTTGGCAAATAATTTTGTGGAGGCTAAAGTTCATGATTTCATGACCTATAACTCATGAGTTTTGGCCATTTTTAGTCATTTTGACCCGTTGGCAAATAATTCCGTTGAGGCCAAAATTCACGATTTCATGAACTATAACCCATGATTTTTGGCCATTTTTAGTTGTTTTGACCCTTGGCAAATAATTTTGTGGAGGCTAAAATTCATGATTTTGTGAGCTATAACCCACGATTTTTGCCATTTTTAGTTGTTTTGACCCTTGGCAAATAATTTTGTAGAGGCCAAAATTCACAATTTCATGAGCTATAACCCACGATTTTTAGGCATTTTAGTTGTTTGGACCTGTTAGCAAATAATATTGTGGATGCCAAAATTCAAGATTTCGTGTGCTTTTACTCATGGTTTTGGCCATTTTTAGTCATTTTGACCCGTTGGCAAATAATTTAATGGAGTTCAAATTCACTATTTTGTGAGCTATAACCCACTTTTTTTTATATATATTTTGCCATTTTTAGTTGTTTCGACCAATTGGCAAATATTTTGGTGGCCAAAATTCATGATTTCATGTGCTATGTACCCATGATTTTTGGCCATTTTTAGTCATTTTGACCCATTGAAAAATAGTTTCGTGGGGCATTTTTAGTTGTTTCGACCCGTTGATAAATAATTTCATGTAGGCTAAATATCATGATTTGAGAGCTATAACCTATGATTTTATTAGCATTTTCAGTCATTTTGATCCATTGGTAATAATAATTCCACGGAGGTCAAAATTCACAATTTCATGAGTTATGGTCCATGGATTTAGCCATTTTGGTTATTTGGACCACTTGGCAAATAATTCTGCAGAGGCCAATATTTCACAATTTTATGAGCTATAACCCACGATTTTTGCCATTTAAAGTAGTGTCGGCCCGTTGGCAAATAATTTAGTGAATGCCAAATTTCACTATTTCGTGAGCTAACCCATAATTTTTTACCATTCTTACTTTTTGATCTGTTGGAAAATAATTTTTTTGATACCAAAATTCACAATTTCATGAGCTATAACCCACGGTTTTTCGCTATTGTTGTCATTTCAAATAGTTGGCAAATACTTTTGTAGTTGTCAAACTTATTTCATGAGCTATAACCTACGATTTTCAGCCATTTTTAGTGGTTTTGACCCATAGTCAAATAATTTTGTGGAGGCTAAAATTCACGATTTTGTGAGCTAAAATGCTCGATTTTCTATCATTTTTAGTCATTTGGACCAGTTGGTAAGTAATTTTGTAGAGGCCAAAATTCACGATTTCATGAACTATAACCCATGATTTTTAGCCAATTTTTTTTGTTTCGACCAGTTTGCAAATAATTTCACCAAGGCCGAAATACACAATGTCATAAGCTATAGCTCATAATTTTTAGGCATTTTTAGTTGTTTCGACCGATTGGCAAATAATTCTGCGAGGCCAAAATCACAATTTTATGAGCTATAACCTCGATTTTATGGCTATTTTTAGTCATATTGTTTAGATGGCAAATAATTGGTCATAGGTCAAAAATCATAATTTTGTGAGCTTAAGTCATGATTTTTGGCCACTTTTTGTCATTTCCCCCGTTGGCAAATAATATCGTGGATGCCAACATTTACGATTTTGTTAGCTATAACCCATAATTTTTTGTCATTTTTAATCATTTGGACCCATTGACAAATAATTTTGTGGAGGTCAAAATATACAATTTCATGAGCTATAACCCACGATTTTTTGACATTTATGGTCGTTTTGACCCGTTGGCAAATAATTCCGTTGAGGCCAAAAATCACGAACCTGCGATTTTGTAGCCATTTTTTGTCAATTCGACCCATTGACAAATAATTTTGTAGAGGATAAAATTCATGATTTCATGAGCTATAACCCACAATTGTTTGGTATTATTAGTCATTTTGACCCATTTGCAAATAATTTTGTGGAGGTCAAAATATACAATTTCATGAGCTATAACCCATAATTTTTGGGCAATTTTAATCATTTCGACCCGTTGGCAAATAATTCAGAGGAGTGAAAAAATCACGATTTTATGAGCTATAACCTACGATTTTATGGCCATTTTTAGTTATGTCAACCCGCTGGCAAATTATTTTTATAAGTCAAATTTCATGGTTTCATCAGCAATAACCCATAATATTTTGCCATTTTTAGTCATTTTGACATGCGGGCAAGTAATTACTCGGAGGCCAAAATTCATGATTCTATGAGCGATAGCCCATGATTTGTGGCCATTTTTAGTTATTTTTACCCGTTGGTAAATAATTCTGTGGAGGTAAAAATACTCGATTTTATGAGCTATAGCCTATGATTTTTCAGCATTTTTACTCACTTCGACTCGTTGGCAAAAAATTCCGTGGAGGCCAAAAATCACGATTTTGTGAGCTCTAACCTTCGATTTTATGGCTATTTTTAGTCAATTTATTTTATTGCCAAATAATTTTGTGGTGGCTGAAATTCATCATTTAAGTGAACTATAATCGCTGAAATTCATCATTTCATGAACTATAATCCATGATTTTTAGCATTTTTAACCACTTTGATTTGTAGAGTGAAAATTCGATTCGTGACCAATAACCCATTATTTTTGCTTTTTAGTTGTTTTGACCCTTGGCAAATAATTTTGTGAAGGCTTAAAGTTCATGATTTCCAAGCTACAAGTCATGATTTTATGCCATTTTGGTTATTTGGACCACTTGGCAAATAATTCCGTTGAGGCCAAAATTCACAATTTCATGAGCTATAAAATCAGCCATACGTAGCTATAACTCATGGTGGGTAGTTTTAATCATTTTGACTTGTTGGCAAATATTTTGGAGGCCAAAATTCACAATTTCATGAGCTATAACCCACGATTTTTGCCATTTTTAGTCATTTTGACCCGTTGGCAAATAATTTTGTAGAGGCCAAAATTCATGATTTCATGAGCTATAACCTATGATTTTATGGGCATTATTAGTTATTTTTACCGTTGGTAAATAATTTTGTAGAGGCCAAAATTCACAATTTTGTGAGCTATAACCCACGATTTTTGCCATTTTTAGTTGTTTTGACCCATTGGCAAATAATTTTGTAGAGGCCAAAATTCATAATTTTGTGAGCTATAACCCATAATATTTTGCCATTTTTAGTCATTTGGACCAGTTGGTAAGTAATTTTGTAGAGGCCAAAATTCATGATTTCATGAGCTATAACCCATGATTTTTGGCCATTTTTAGTTGTTTTGACCCATTGGCAAATAATTTTGTGGAGGCTAAAATTCATGATTTCATGAGCTATAACCCACAATTTTTAGGCATTTTAGTTGTTTGGACCCATTGACAAATAATTTTGTGGAGGTCAAAATTCACGATTTCATGAACTATAACCCATGATTTTTGGCCATTTTTAGTCATTTTGACCCGTTGGCAAATAATTTTGTGGAGGTCAAAATATACAATTTCATGAGCTATAACCCATGATTTTTAGTTATTTTTAGTTATTTTGACCCGTTGGCAAATAATTTCAGAGGTCAAATTTCACTATTTTGTGAGCTATAACTTACGACTTTGTACCATTTTAGTCATTTCGACTCGGCGGAAAATAGTTTGTCGAGACCAAAATCATAATTTCGTGAGCTTAAGCTATGTTTTTGGTCATTTTCAGTTATTTCGACCGGTGGCAAATAATATCGTGGAAGATAATATTTATGATTTTGTAGCTATAACCCACATTTTTTGCCATTTTTAGTCATTTAAACCCGTTAGCAAATAATTTCGTGAGGTCAAAATACATGATTTCATGAGCTATAATCTATAATTTTTGGCATTTTTAGTAGTTTCAAACCGTTGGCAAATAATTTCGTAGAGGTCAAATTTCACTATTTTGTGAGCTACAACCCACGATTGTTTTGCCATTTTTACTTGTTTTGACCTTGGCAAATAAATTTTAGATGCCAAAATTCATAATTTTGTGAGCTATAACCCATAGTTTTTCACCATTTGTTGTCATTTGAAATAGTTGGCAAATAATTTTGCAATGGTCAAACTTCATTTCGTGAGGTATAACCCATGATTTTTGGCCGTTTTTAGTAGTTTTGATCCATAGGCAAATAATTTTGTGGAGGCTAAAGTTCATAATTTCGTGAGCTAAAACGCACAATTTTCTACCATTTTTAGTCATTTGGACTAGTTGACAAATAATTTTGCGGAGGTCAAAATTCACGATTTCATTAACTATAACCGACGATTTTTGGCCATTTTTGATCGTTTTGACCCGTTTGTAGATAATTTTGTGGAGGTCAAAATACATAATTTCATAAGCTATAGCCCATGATTTTTAGTTATTTTAGTTATTTTGACCCGTTGGCAAATAATTTCCTGAGAGGGCAAAAATCACGATTTTGTGAGCTATAACCCACGATTTTTGCCATTTTTAGTCATTTCGACTCGTGGAAAATAGTTTGTCGAGAGACCAAAATCATAATTTCGTGAGCTTAAGCTATGTTTTTGGTCATTTTAGGTTATTCGACCATTGGCAAATAATATCGTGGAAGATAATATTTATGATTTTGTAAGCTATAACCCACATTTTTTTGCCATTTTTATTTGTTTCGACTAGTTGGCAAATATTTTTGGAGGCCAAAATTCATAATTTCGTGAGCTCTAACCCACTATTTTTGGCCACTTTTAGTCGTTTAGACTTGTTGGCAAATAATTCCATGGAGATCATTTCGACCCGTTGGTAAATAATTCTGCGAAGGGCAAAAATTATAATATTATGAGCAGTAACCTATGATTTTGTAGCCATTTTTAGTCAATTAGACCTGTTGATAAATAATCTTGTAGATGCTAAACTTCATGATTTCATGAGATATAACCCATAATTTTTTGGCACTCATTTGGACCCATTGGCAAACAATTTTGTGAAGGCCAAAATATACGATTTCATGAACTATAACGCACAATTTTTGGGCATTATTAGTCATTTCGACCCATTGGCAAATAATTTCACAGAGGGCAAAAAATCACGATTTTGTAAGCTATAACCTGCGATTTTATGACTATTTTTAGTCATTTTGAACAATTGACAAATAATTTTTTAGAGGCTATAGTTCATGATTTCATGACCTATAACTCATGAGTTTTGGCCATTTTTGTTATCATTTTGAGGCGCTAGCAAATATATTCATGGAGTCCAAAAATTCACGATTTTGTGAGCTATAACCCACTTTTTATATATATATTTTGCCATTTTTAGTTGTTTCGACCAATTGGCAAATATTTTTGGTGGCCAAAATTCATGATTTCATGTGCTATGTACCCATGATTTTTGGCCATATTTAGTCATTCGACCCATTGAAAAATAGTTTCGTGGGGCATTTTTAGTTGTTTTGACCCATTGGCAAATAATTTCACAGAGGGCAAAAATCACGATTTTGTGAGCTATAACCCACTTTTTATATATATTTTGCCATTTTTAGTTGTTTTGACCCATTGGCAAATAATTTCACAGAGGGCAAAAATCACGATTTTGTGAGCTATAACCCATAATTTTTGGCACTCATTTGGACCCATTGGCAAACAATTTTGTGAAGGCCAAAATATCACGATTTCATGAACTATAACGCACAATTTTTGGGCATTATTAGTCATTTCGACCCATTGAAAAATAGTTTAGTGGGGCATTTTTAGTTGTTTCAACCAATTGGCAAATATTTTTGGTGGCCAAAATTCATGATTTCATGACCTATAACTCATGAGTTTTGGCCATTTTTAGTCGTTTAGACTTGTTGGCAAATAATTCCGTTGAGGCCAAAAATCACAATTTTATGAGCTATAACCCACATTTTTTGCCATTTTTATTTGTTTCGACTAGTTGGCAAATATTTTTGGAGGCCAAAATTCATGATTTCATGACCTATAACTCATGAGTTTTGGCCATTTTAGTCATTTGGACCAGTTGGTAAGTAATTTTGTAGAGGCCAAAATTCATGATTTCATGAGATATAACCCATAATTGTTTGGCACTCATTTGGACCCATTGACAAATAATTTTGTAGAGGCCAAAATTCACGATTTTGTGAGCTATAACCCATAATTTTTGGCACTCATTTGGACCCATTGACAAATAATTCAGTGGAGGTCAAACTACATATTTTAGGAGCTATAACCCACGATTTTTGACATTTATGGTCATTTTGACCGTTGGCAAATAATTCGTTGAGGCCAAAAATCACAATTTTGTGAGTTATGGCCTACGATTTTATGGCCATTTTAGTCATTTCGACCCATTGGCAAATAATATCGTGAAAGATAATATTTATGATTTTGTAAGCTATAACCCACATTTTTTTGCCATTTTTATTTGTTTCGACTAGTTGGCAAATATTTTTGGAGGCCAAAATTCACAATTTCGTGAGCTCTAACCCACTATTTTTGGCCATTTTTAGTCGTTTAGACCTGTTGGCAAATAATTCCGTGGAGATCATTTCGACCCGTTGGCAAATAATTTTGTAGAGGCCAAAATTCATGATTTTGTGAGCTATAACCCATAATTTTTATCATTTTTAATCATTTGGACCCATTGACAAATAATTTTGTAGAGGCCAAAATTCATGATTTCATGAGATATAACCCATAATTGTTTGGCACTCATTTGGACCCATTGGCAAACAATTTTGTGAAGGCCAAAATATACGATTTCATGAACTATAACGCACAATTTTTGGGCATTATTAGTCATTTTGACCCATTGGCAAATAATTTCACAGAGGGCAAAAATCACGATTTTGTGAGCTATAACCCACATTTTTTGCCATTTTTAGTTGTTTTGACCCATTGGCAAATAATTTTGTGGAGGCTAAAATTCACGATTTTGTGAGCTATAACCCACGATTTTTGACATTTATGGTCATTTTGACCGTTGGCAAATAATTCGTTGAGGCCAAAAATCACAATTTTGTGAGCTATAACCCACTTTTTATATATATTTTGCCATTTTTAGTTGTTTTGACCAATTGGCAAATATTTTTGGTGGCCAAAATTCATGATTTCATGTGCTATGTACCCATGATTTTTGGCCATATTTAGTCATTTCGACCCATTGAAAAATAGTTTCGTGGGGCATTTTTAGTTATTTCGATCCGTTGATAAATAATTTCATGTAGGCTAAATATCATGATTTGAGAGCTATAACCTATGATTTTATTAGCATTTTCAGTCATTTTGATCCATTGGTAATAATTCCCTGGAGGCTGAAATTCACAATTTCATGAGTTATGGTCCATGGATTTAGCCATTTTTGGTTATTTCGACCCATGAAAAATAATTCTGCAGAGGCCAATATTTCACAATTTTATGAGCTATAACCCACTTTTTATATATATTTTGCCATTTTTAGTTGTTTCACCCATTGGCAAATAATTTAGTGAATGCCAAATTTCACTATTTCGTGAGCTAACCCATAATTTTTTACCATTCTTACTTTTTTTGATCTGTTGGAAAATAATTTTTTTGATACCAAAATTCACAATTTCATGAGCTATAACCCACGGTTTTTCGCTATTGTTGTCATTTCAAATAGTTGGCAAATACTTTTGTAGTTGTCAAACTTATTTCATGAGCTATAACCTACGATTTTATGGCCATTTTAGTCATTTTGACCCATTTGCAAATAATTTTGTGGAGGCTAAAATTCACGATTTTGTGAGCTAAAATGCTCGATTTTCTATCATTTTTAGTCATTTGGACCAGTTGGTAAGTAATTTTGTAGAGGCCAAAATTCACGATTTCATGAACTATAACCCATGATTTTTAGCCAAATTTTTTTATTTCGACCAGTTTGCAAATAATTTCACCGAGGCCGAAATACACAATGTCATAAGCTATAGCTCATAATTTTTAGGCATTTTTAGTTGTTTCGACCGATTGGCAAATAATTCTGCGGAGGCCAAAAATCACAATTTTATGAGTTATGACCTACGATTTTATGGCTATTTTTAGTCATATTGTTTAGATGGCAAATAATTGGTCATAGGTCAAAAATCATAATTTTGTGAGCTTAAGTTATGATTTTTGGCCACTTTTTGTCATTTCCCCCGTTGGCAAATAATATTGTGGATGCCAACATTTATGATTTTGTAGCTATAACCCATAATTTTTTATCATTTTTAATCATTTGGACCCATTGACAAATAATTCAGTGGAGGTCAAACTACATATTTTAGGAGCTATAACCCACGATTTTTTGACATTTATGGTCATTTTGACCCGTTGGCAAATAATTCCGTTGAGGCCAAAAATCACAATTTTGTGAGTTATGGCCTACGATTTTATGGCCATTTTAGTCATTTTGACCCATTTGCAAATAATTTTGTGGAGGCTAAAATTCACGATTTTGTGAGCTATAACCCACAATTGTTTGGTATTATTAGTCATTTTGACCCATTTGCAAATAATTTTGTGGAGGTCAAAATATACAATTTCATGAGCTATAACCCACAAATTTTGGGCATTTTTAATCATTTCGACCCGTTGGCAAATAATTCAGAGGAGTGAAAAAATTACGATTTTATGAGCTATAACCTACAATTTTTTTGCCATTTTTAGTTATGTCAATCCGCTGGCAAATTATTTTTATAAGTCAAATTTCATGGTTTCATCAGTAATAACCCATAATATTTTGCCATTTTTAGTCATTTTGACATGCGGGCAAGTAATTACTCGGAGGCCAAAATTCATGATTCTATGAGCGATAGCCCATGATTTGTGGCCATTTTTAGTTATTTTTACCCGTTGGTAAATAATTCTGTGGAGGTAAAAATACTCGATTTTATGAGCTATAGCCTATGATTTTTCAGCATTTTTACTCACTTCGACTCGTTGGCAAAAAATTCCGTGGAGGCCAAAAATCACGATTTTGTGAGCTCTAACCTTCGATTTTATGGCTATTTTTAGTCAATTTGGCCTATTGCCAAATACTTTTGTGGTGGCTGAAATTCATCATTTCATGAACTATAATCGCTGAAATTCATCATTTCATGAACTATAATCCATAATTTTTAGCATTTTTAGCCACTTTGATTTCGCCGAGGTGAAAATTCACGATTTCGTGAGCAATAACCCATTATTTTTGCTTTTTAGTTGTTTTTTCCCTTGGCAAATAATTTTGTGAAGGCTTAAAGTTCATGATTTCCAAAGCTACAAGTCATGATTTTATGCCATTTTTGGTTATTTGGACCACTTGGCAAATAATTCTGCGGAGGCTAAAATTTGCGATTTCATGAGCTATAAAATACGCCACTTCTGTAGCTATAACTCATGATTTTTGGGTGGGTAGTTTTAATGATTTTGACTTGTTGGCAAATATTTTCACTGAGGCTAAAAATCACGATTTGAGAGCTATAACCTATGATTTTATGGGCATTATTAGTTATTTTTACTAGTTGGCAATAATTTCGGGGAGACCAAAATTCATAATTTCATGATTTATAATCCACAAATTTTGGCCATTTTTAGTTGTTTCGACCTGTTGGCAAATAATTTAATGGAGTTCAAATTCACTATTTTGTGAGCTATAATACATGAATTTTGGCCATTTTTAGTTATTTTTGCATGTTAGCAAATAATTTCGTGGAGGTCAAAATTCACTATCTCATGAGTTATAACCCACAATTTTTAGGCATTTTAGTTGTTTGGACCTGTTAGCAAATAATATTGTGGATGCCAAAATTCAAGATTTCGTGTGCTTTTACTCATGGTTTTGGCCATTTTAGACATTTCGACTCGTTGGCAAAAATTCGTGGAGGCCAAAATCACGATTTTGTGAGCTATAACCCACAATTTTGGCCATTTTAGTTGTCTTGACCCATACACAAATAATATTGTGGAGGCTAAAATTCACGATTTTGTGAGCTATAACCATGATTTTTGTAATTTTTGTCATTTAGACCACTTGGCAAATAATTTTACGGAGGGCAAAATTCACGATTTTGTGAGCTATAACCCATGATTTCAGGCCATTTTAGTCATTTTTACGGTTGGCAAATAATTTAATGGAGTTCAAATTCACTATTTTGTGAGCTATAATACATGAATTTTGGCCATTTTTAGTTATTTTTGCATGTTAGCAAATAATTTCGTGGAGGTCAAAATTCACTATCTCATGAGTTATAACCCACAATTTTTAGGCATTTTAGTTGTTTGGACCTGTTAGCAAATAATATTGTGGATGCCAAAATTCAAGATTTCGTGTGCTTTTACTCATGCTTTTTGGCCATTTTTAGACATTTCGACTCGTTGGCAGATAATTCTGTGGAGGCTAAAATACAGAATTTCTTGAGCTATGACCCACGAATTTTGGCCATTTTTAGCTGTCTTGACCCATACACAAATAATATTGTGGAGGCTAAAATTCACGATTTTGTGAGCTATAACCATGATTTTTTGTAATTTTTGTCATTTAGACCACTTGGCAAATAATTTTCTGGAGGGCAAAATTCCGATTTTGTGAGCTATAACCCATGATTTCAGGCCATTTTTAGTCATTTTTACCAGTTGGCAAATAATTCTGTGAACGCACAAAATGCACAACTTCATGAGCTATATCCCACGATTTTTAGGCATTTTTGGCCATTTTGACCCGTTGACAAATAATTTGGTAGAGGCCAAAAATTATGATTTGTGAGCTACAACTGATTAGCACATTTTAATTACATTTTTATACCCTTATTACCTATGTTATATGAATAAACGATATTACTAATAATCATTTTTATCTTATTTTGCGGGCTAATAAAGAAATAATGAATAAAAGCCCAAATGACTCAAATTCTGAATTTCTACCAATATTTGAAGCCCAAATCGAAGACAAACCAAGGCCCAAGATACCAAATTGATCCAAGAGAAATTCGTGAAGAAAAATCAAGAAAAGACAAATTCGGTTGGGAACCAATGGTTGACCAACCGATTGGCTAACAGGTTAGCTAACGTCGGTAACCGATGGTTCCCAACAATTCAGATTAATGGTGGATTTCTCTTCCTTTTGGCTAGGTTTGATCCAATGGTTCACATCAACTCCGTTGGGCTATAAATAGGGGTGAAGGTGAGTGTTTTGAGTGTGAAATATTTTGTAAAACTCCATTTGGAGGGAGGTCACTCTTAATTGAAGACCTTCAAAAATTGTAACTTTGTTACACAATAAATGAAATGTTTCACCCCTTCAATTTCCTTTCTCTTCTTCTAATCCAAGGACCAAGGAGGATTAGATTAAGATCGAGGAGTTGTTGGTTTCTATTTTATTTTTTTTATTTTCTTCTTTATTTTCTTGTTTATAGAATAGATTTACTTTCATGCAATTTACTTTCTTGCAATTTACTTCCATGCAATTTAATTCCTTGCAATTTACTTTCATGCAATGTATTTAATTCTTGTATTTACTTTCTAGAATAGATTTTTCTTTTCTTTAATTCACCTTGAGGCTAGAACCCTCTAGGGAATTACCCTTTTCTAAGTGTGGAGCTAGTATTCGTGGGATCCCTAGAGATTGTTTGAAACTAGCTAACAAATCCAACTCATTTTCATGAGATTGAGATAAGCTAAGTGGATCTACTCTAGATTCCTCATATCTTTAATTAATCCTCCATACTTTACCTTCTTTATTTTCCTCTTATCCTTGTTTTCATTTGTTTGTTATTTTTCTTTATTTTTGATTTCATTGATTTTTACTTCTCTCTCAATCTCATATTCCCTCCATGTGCATATAATCTCAAACCTAGTTTTGTTGTTATTTGCACATAAACACAACCACATTCTCAACTTCATTTTCTCCTCTTTTGCACATAATCCACAACCCACTCTCTCTTATCTCTCCACATCCACTTTCACCATTTTCTTACTTTAGTTTTATTTGAATAACTCCTAATTGTCGCGCGCATAATTTGGGAACCAAAACTTGAGCAAAACTCTTCCTACTTCCCGTTCCTCGTGGGATCGATAATCTTTTATACTATAACTTGATAAAGGTTGTATACTTGCAATCTAGGAGGTAATCATTTATTTCCCATCAACAACCTACAATTTTATGTCATTTTTGTCATTTGAACCCGTTCGCAAATAATTGTGTAGTGGCTAAAATTCATCATTTCTTGAGCTATAACCCACGATTTTTACATTTTTAACCATTTCGACCTGTTGGTAAATAATTTTGTGGATGCAAAAATACATGATTTCATGAGCTATAAACCCACAAGTTTTTGTCATTTTTGTTATTTTTACCTATTAGCAAATAATTCCCTTGAGGCCAAAAATCACAATTTTGTTAGCTATAACATACGATTTTATGGCCATTTTTAGTCATTTCGTTCCATCGGCAAATAATTTTTTAGATGTTAAAATTCATAATTTTATGAGCTATAACCCATAATTTTCAACCAATTTTAGACATTTCGACCCGTTGGCAAATAATTCCACGAAGGCCAAAATTCACAATTTTGTAAACTATGCTCTTTGATTTTTTTGCTTTTTTTAATGGTTTTGACCATTTGGCAAATAATTTCATGGAGGCCAAAATTTAGAATTTCATGAGCTTTAACCCATGATTTTTACACATTTTTATTCATTTTGAACAATTGGCAAATAATTTCGTAGAGGTCAAAATTCAGGATTTCGTGAGCTATAACCCATGATTTTTCGCTATTTGACCCTTAGCAAATAATTTTGTGGATGCTTAAAATTAAGGATTTCCTGAGCTATAACCCATGATTCTTTACCATTTTTTCTTATTTTGACCAGTTGGCAAATAATTTTGTGGAGGCTAAAATTCGCGATTTCATGAGCTATATAACCCATGATTTTTGGCCATTATTAGTTATTTCGACCCATTGGCAAATAAGTCAATGGAGGCAAAAATACACCATATCATGAGTTATAACCCACAATTTTTGGACATTTTTAGTCATTTTGACCCGTTGCCAAATAATTCCGTGGAGGCCAAAAATCACAAATTTGAGAGCTATAACTACAATTTTATGGGCATTATTAGTCATTTTCACTGTAGGCAATAATTCCATGGAGATCGAAATTCATGATTTCATGAGTTATAACCCACAATTTTGGACATTTTTAGTCATTTTGACCCGTTGCCAAATAATTCCGTGGAGGCCAAAAATCACAATTTTGTTAGCTATAACATACGATTTTATGGCCATTTTAGTCATTTTGACCCGTTGCCAAATAATTCGTGGAGGCCAAAAATCACAATTTTGTTAGCTATAACATACGATTTTATGGCCATTTTAGTCATTTTGACCCGTTGACAAATAATTTGGTAGAGGCCAAAAATTATGATTTTGTGAGCTATAACCCATGATTTTTGGCCATTTTAGTCATTTCAACCGGTTGGCAAATAATTTCGTGTAGGCCAAAATACTAGATTTCATGAGCAATAACCCATAATTTTCAACCAATTTTAGACATTTCGACCCATTGGCAAATAATTTTGTGGAGGCTAAAATTCACAATTTTGTGAGCTATAACCACGATTTTCGCCATTTCTAGTCATTTAGACCAATTGGCAAATAACTTTTGGAGGTCAAAATTCACGATTTCATGAGCTATAACACATAATTTTGGCCATTTTAGTCATTTCGATCCATTGGCAAATAATTCTATGAACGCACAAAATGCACAACTTCATGAGCTATATCCCACGATTTTTAGGCATTTTTGGCCATTTTGACCCGTTGACAAATAATTTGGTAGAGGCCAAAAATTATGATTTGTGAGCTACAACCTACAATTTTATGTCATTTTTGTCATTTGATTCCGTTCGCAAATAATTGTGTAGTGGCTAAAATTCATCATTTCTTGAGCTATAACCCACGATTTTTACATTTTTAACCATTTCGACCTGTTGGTAAATAATTTTGTGGATGCAAAAATACATGATTTCATGAGCTATAATTCCCTTGAGGCCAAAAATCATAATTTTGTTAGCTATAACATACGATTTTATGGCCATTTTTAGTCATTTTGTTCCATTGGTAAATAATTTTTTAGATGTTAAAATTCATAATTTTATGAGCTATAACCCACAATTTTCAACCAATTTTAGACATTTCGACCCATTGGCAAATAATTCCACGGAGGCCAAAATTCACAATTTTGTAAACTATGCTCTATGATTTTTTTGCTTTTTTTAATGGTTTTGACCATTTGGCAAATAATTTCATGGAGGCCAAATTTAGAATTTCATGAGCTTTAACCCATGATTTTTTACACATTTTTATTTATTTTGAACAATTGGCAAATAATTTCGTAGAGGTCAAAATTCAGGATTTCGTGAGCTATAACCCATGATTTTTCGCTATTTGACCCTTAGCAAATAATTTTGTGGAGGCTTAAAATTAACAATTTCCTGAGCTATAACCCATGATTCTTTGCCATTTTTTCTTATTTTGACCAGTTGGCAAATAATTTTGTGGAGGCTAAAATTCGCGATTTCATGAGCTATATAACCCATGATTTTTGGCCATTATTAGTCATTTCGACCCATTGGCAAATAAGTCAATGGAGGCAAAAATACACCATATCATGAGTTATCACCCACAAATTTTGGACATTTTTAGTCATTTTGACCCGTTGCCAAATAATTCCGTGGAGGCCAAAAATCACAAATTTGAGAGCTATAACTACAATTTTATGGGCATTATTAGTCATTTTCACTCGTAGGCAATAATTCCATAGAGATCGAAATTCATGATTTCATGAGTTATAACCCACATGTTTGGTAATTTTAAGTAGTTTTGACCCATTGGAAAATAATTTCATGGAGCTCAAAATTCACTATTTTTTGAGCTATAACCCACGATTTTTGGCGATTTTTAGTCGTTTCGACATATTAGCAAATAATTTCGTTGAGGCTAAAATTCACTATCTTGTGGACTATAACCCACGATATTTGGGCAATTTTATTTGCTTGGACCCGTTGGCAAACAATATTGTTGATGCCAAAATTCAACGTTTTGTGATATAATTCATGGTTTTTGGTAATTTTTAGTCATTTTGACCCATTAGTAAATAATTACGTGGCGGCTAAAATGTTGAGTTTCTAGAGCTACAACCTATGATTTTTGGCCATTTTAGTCGTCTTGACCCATTGGTAGATAATTTCTTGGACGCTAAAACGCACGATTTCATGAGCTATAACCCATGATTTTTGGCCAATTTTATTTGTTTTGACCCATAGGTAAATAATATTATGGAGGTTAAAATTCACTATTTCATGAGCTATAACCCATGATTTTTGGCCATTTTAGTCATTTTGACCTATTAGTAAATAATTACGTGGCGGCTAAAATGTTGAATTTCTAGAGCTACAACCTATGATTTTTGGCCATTATTAGTCATTTCGACCCATTGGCAAATAAGTCAATGGAGGCAAAATACACCATATCATGAGTTATCACCCACAATTTTGGACATTTTAGTCATTTTGACCCGTTGCCAAATAATTCGTGGAGGCCAAAAATCACAAATTTGAGAGCTATAACTACAATTTTATGGGCATTATTAGTCATTTTCACTGTGAGGCAATAATTCCATAGAGATCGAAATTCATGATTTCATGAGTTATAACCCACATGTTTGGTAATTTTAAGTAGTTTTGACCCATTGAAAAATAATTTCATGGAGCTCAAAATTCATTATTTTTTGAGCTATAACCCACGATTTTTGGCGATTTTTAGTTGTTTCGACATGTTAGCAAATAATTTCGTTGAGGCTAAAATTCACTATCTTGTGGACTATAACCCACGATATTTGGGCAATTTTATTTGCTTGGACCCGTTGGCAAACAATATTGTTGATGCCAAAATTCAACGTTTTGTGATATAATTCATGGTTTTTGGTAATTTTTAGTCATTTTGACCCATTAGTAAATAATTCTGTGACGGCTAAAATGTTGAGTTTCTAGAGCTACAACCTATGATTTTTGGCCATTTTTAGCTGTCTTGACCCATAAGCTAATAATATTGTCGAGGCTAAAATTCACAATTTTGTGAGCTATAACCACGATTTTCTGCCATTTCTAGTCATTTAGACCAATTGGCAAATAACTTTTTGGAGGTCAAAATTCACGATTTCATGAGCTGTAACCAATGATTTCTTACCATTTTTAGTCATTTTGACCCGTTGGTAGATAATTTCTTGGACGCTAAAACGCACGATTTCATGAGCTATATCCCACGATTTTTCGGCATTTTTAGTCATTTCAACCCGTCAGCAAATAATATGGCAGAGGTAAAAAATTATGATTTTGTGAGCTATAACCTAAAAGTTGACATGAGTTTTGGCCATTTTTAGTCATTTCGATCCATTGGCAAATAGTTCTATGGAGGCTAAAATATACAATTTTGTGAGCTGAAACTCATGATTTTTGGCCAATTTTATTTGTTTTGACCCATAGGTAAATAATATTATGGAGGTTAAAATTCATGATTTCTGAACTATAACCCATGATTTTCTGCCAATGCTAAAATTCATAATTTCCTGAGCTATAACCCATGATTTTCCACCATTTTTTGTTATTTTCACCAGTTGGAAAATAATTTTGCAGAAGCTAAAATTCACGATTTCATGAGCTATAACACATAATTTTTGGCCATTTTCAGTCATTTCAACCGGTTGGCAAATAATTTCGTGTAGGCCAAAATACTAGATTTCATGAGCAATAACCCATAATTTTTGGGCATTTTGAGTCATTTGGACCCCTTGGCAAATAATTCTGCAGAGGCCAAAAATCATGATTTAGTATCGATAACTTACGATTTTAGGACCATTTTTAGTCATTTTGACCAACTGACAAATAATTTTTTAGAACACATAGTTCAAGATTTAATGAGCTGTAATCCATGATTTCTTTCTATTTTTAATCATTTCGACCGCTGACAAATAATTCTGTGGAGGCCCAAAATTCACGTATTTATGAGCTATAACCCACTATTTTTTGACATTTTTAGTTGTTTTGACAAGTTGGCAGATATTTTCAAAAGCCAAAATTCATAATTTCATGAGCTATAACCACCGAATTTTAGCCATTTCATCAGCTATAACCCATGAGTTTTGGGCCTTTTTAGTCGTTTCAACCCGTTGGCAAATAATTCCATGGTGGGCAAAAATCACGATTTTGTGAGCTATAACCTACGGTTTTATGGCCATTTTTAGACTTTTTGACCCATTGGTAATAATTCTGTGGAGGCTGAAATATACGATTTCAAAGTTATGACTCATGATTTTAGTCATTTTTAGTTGTTTCAACCCAATGGAAAATAATTTTGTAGAGTCTGATATTTACAATTTCATGAGCTATAACCCACGATTTTGCCATTTTTAGTAGCTTCGACCCGTTGACAAATAATTTCGTGGAAGCACACTATTTCATGAGCTATAACCCATGATTTTTGCCCATTTTTAGCTATTTTTATCCGTTCACAAATTATTTTGTGGATACCAAAATTCATGATTTCATTAGTTATAACCCATGATATTTTTCCCTTTTTAGGTGTTTCGACCGTTGGCAAATAATTTTGGAGGCCAAAATTCATGATTTCGTGAGCTATAACCCATAATTTTCGGTCATTTTTAGTTATTTGGACCTATTGGTAAATTATTCCGTAAAGGTCAAAATACAGATTTCAAGAGCTATAACCCATATTTTTTAAAAATATTTTTAGTTGTTTCAACCCATTGGTAAATAATTTTGAGAGGTTAAAATTCACTATTTCATGAGCTATAACCCACAATTTTTGTCCATTTTTAGTGGCTTTGACCCGTTGGCAAATAATTTTGTGAATGCTTAAATTTACGATTTCGTGAGCTATAACCCACGATTTTGCCATTTTTAGTCATTTCGACCTGTTGGCAAATAATTTCATGGACGCCAAAATACATGATTTCGTAAGCTATAACTCATGATTTTTGGTCAATTTTAGCTGTTTGCCAATTTTAGGTGTTTTGACCCGTAGACAAATAATTTTGCGGAGGGTAAAATTCACGATTTCGTGGGCTATAACCCATGATTTTCTGCTATTTATAATCATTTGGACCAGTTGTCAAAAAATTTTGCAGATGCCAAAATTTATATTTTCATGAGTTATAACATAATTTTTGGCCATTTTTAGTCATTTTGAGCCGTAGGTAAATAATTCTATGGAGGATAAAATACACAATTTCATGAGCTCTAGCCCATGATTTTTAGGCATTTTTAGTGATTTTGACTCGTCGGCAAATAATTCATGGAGGCTAAAAATCATGATTTTGTGAGTTATAACTTACGATTTTGTGGCCGTTTTTTTATCATTTTGCCCTGTTGGCAAATAATTTTTTAGATGACAAAATTCAAGATTTCATGAGCTATAATCCACAATTTTAGTCCACTTTTAATAATTTTGACCCTCTGGCAGATAATTCCGTGGAGGTCCAAAATTTATGATTTCGTGAGCTATAACCCACGATTTATTTTTACAATTTTTAGTTATTTCTGCAAGTTGGCTAATATTGTTGGAGACCAAAATTCATGATTTTATGAGCTATAATCCATGATTTTTAGTCATTTTTAATAATTTCGACCCGCTAGCAAATAATTCTGCGAGGGCCCAAAATTCTCAACTTCATGAGCTATAACCCATGATTTTTTTTATTTTTAGTTATTTTTACAAGTTGGAAAATATTTTTGGAGGCTAAAATTCATGATTTATGGGCTAACCCACGCTTTTTGGCTACTTTTAGTCTTTTCTACCCATTGCAAATAGTTCCATGGAAGTTAAAATACACCATTTCATGAGCTATAACTGACGAATTTTGGGTATTTTTAGTTATTTCGACTCGTTGGCTAATAATTCCGCAGAGCGTAAAAATCATGATTTTGTGAACTAGGATTTGTGATTTTATGGCCATTTTTAGTCATTTATGACCAGTTGGCAATAATTCTGTGGAGGTTGAAATATACGATTTCAAGAGTTATGAGCCACGATTTAAGCCATTTTTAGTTGTTTCAACCCAATGAAAAATAATTTTGTGAAGGCCAATATTCACAATTTTGTGAGCTATAACCCATGATTTTTGACCATTTTTAGTAGTTTCGACCCACTAACAAATAATTTTGTGGAGGCCAAAATTCACTATTTCGTGAGCTATAACCCACGAATTTTATCCCACGATTATGTGATCTATAACCCATAATTTTTTACCCTTTTTAGGTGTTTCGACCAGTAGGCAAATAATTTTGGAGGCCAAAATTCATGATTTTATAAGCTATAACCTACAATTTTTTGTCATTTAGACCCATTAGTAAATAATTCTAATACACAATTTCGTGAGCTATAACCCACTATTTTTGTCCATTTTTAGTCGTTTTGACCCGTTGGCAAATAAATTCGTGGAGGATAAAATTCACTATTTTGTGAGCTATAACCCGCGATTTTTGGCCATTTTTTGTGGTTTTGACCCGTTGGCAAATAATTTTGTGGATGCCAAATTTCACGATTTTTTGAGCTATAACCCATAATGTTTGGCCATTTTTAGCCATTTGGACCCATGGGAAATTAATTTCGTGAAGGTCAAAATACACGATTTGATGAGCTACAACCCATGATTTTTTGACATTTTAAGTTTCAATTGCGGGCAAATAAATTCGTGGAGGCCAAAATTCACTATTTTGTGAGCTACAACCCATGATTTTTAGCCACTTTTAGTTATTTTGACCCTTGGCAAAATAATTTTGGGGAGGCAAAAATTCACGATTTTGTGAGCTATAACCCATAATTTTTCACCATTTTTAGTCATTTTCACCAGTTGGCAACATAATTTTGTAGAGGCAAAATTCATAATTTTATGAGCTATGACCAAGATTTTTGGCCATTTTAGTCATTTTGACCCGCTGGCAAATAATTCGTGGAGGCCAAAATTCACTATTTTGTGAGCTATAACCCATGATTTTTGGTCACTTTTAGTTATTTTGACCAGTTGGCAAATACTTTATAGGCCAAAATTCATAATTTTATGAGCTATGACCAAGATTTTTGGCCATTTTAGTCATTTTGACCCGTTGGCAAATAATTCCGTGGAGGCCAAAATTCACAATTTTGTGAGCTATAACCCATGATTTTGGCTATTTTTAGTTGTTTCGACCCATTGGCAAATAATTCCGTGGAGGCCAAAATTCATGATTTTGTGAGCTATAAGCTACGATTTATGGCCAATTTTAGACATTTCGACTCGTTGGCATATAATTTTTATAGGCTAAACTTTATAATTTCATGAGCTATAACCCATGATTTTGGCTATTTTTAGTTGTTTCAACCCAATGAAAAATAATTTTGTGGATGCCAAATTTCACGATTTTGTGAGCTATAACCCATGATTTTTGGTCACTTTTAGTTGTTTTGACCCTTGGCAAAATAATTTTGTGGAGGCCAAAATTCACTATTTTGTGAGCTATAACCCATAATTTACGGACATTTTTAGTCATTTGGACCCATGGGAAATTAATTTCGTGAAGGTCAAAATACACGATTTGATGAGCTACAACCCATGATTTTTGGTCACTTTTAGTTGTTTTGACCCTTGGCAAAATAATTTTGGAGGCCAAAATTCATGATTTTATAAGCTATAACCTACAATTTTTGTCATTTAGACCCATTAGTAAATAATTCTAATACACAATTTCGTGAGCTATAACCCATAATTGTTGGCCATTTTAGTTGTTTTGACCCTTGGCAAAATAATTTTGTGGAGGTCTGAAATTCACGATTTGATGAGCTATAATCTACGATTTTAGGTCATTTTAGTTATTTTGACCAGTTGGCAAATAATTTTGTGGATGCCAAATTTCACGATTTTGTGAGCTATAACCCATAATGTTTGGCCATTTTTAGCCATTTGGACCCATGGGAAATTAATTTCGTGAAGGTCAAAATACACGATTTGATGAGCTACAACCCATGATTTTTTGACATTTTAAGTTTCGACCTGTGGCAAATAAATTCGTGGAGGCCAAAATTCACTATTTTGTGAGCTACAACCCATGATTTTTAGCCATTTAGTTGGTTTAACCCTTTGGAAAATAATTCTGTGGATGCTAAAATTCACAATTTTGTGTGTTATAACCCACGATTTTAGCCATTTTTGTCGTTTTGAATATTTAGCAAATAATTTCAGAATTGTCAAATTTCACAATTTTGTGAGCTATAACCCATGATTTTTGGTCACTTTTAGTTGTTTTGACCAATATGCCAAATTTTTTAAAAATTCATGATTTTGTGAGCTATAAACCATAATTTTCTATCATTTTTAGTCATTTGGACCAAATGGCAAATAATTTTGCGGAGACCAAAATTAGCGATTTCATGAGCTATGACCCATGGTTTTTGGCCATTTTTAGTTGTTTGGACCCATTGGCAAATAATTCTGTGGAGGCCAAATTACACGATTTCATGAGCTATTTTTAGTTGTTTCGACCCATTGGCGGATGAGTTTTGGCTATTTTAGGTTGTTTTGACCCTTGGCAATTAATTTTGTGGAGGTCGAAATTCACGATTTGATGAGCTATAATCTACGATTTTAGGTCATTTTAGTTATTTTGACCAGTTGGCAAATACTTTATAGGCCAAAATTTACGATTTCGTGAGCTATAATCCATGATTTTTAGCATTTTTAGTAGATTTGAGCCGTTCACAAATAATTCCATGGAGGTTAAAATACACGATGTCATGATCTATAATCCATGATATTTGGCCATTTTTGATAGTTTCGTCCCACTGGTAAATAATTTCGTGAAGGCTAATATTCACTATTACATCAGCTATAATCCAAGATTTTTGGCTGATTTTAGTTATTTTGACCCTTGGCAAATAATTTGGGGAGGCAAAAATTCCGCGATTTTGTGAGCTATGAGCCACAATGTTTTACCATTTTTAGTAATTTTGACCAATCGACAAATAATTTTGTGGAAGCAAAGATTCGATTTTGTGACCTATAACCCATAATTTCTGGACATTTTTAGTCATTTTGACCCGTTGGCAAATAATTCTGTGAAGGCCAAAATACGCCATTTTATAAGCTATAACCCATAGTTTTTTGGCATTATTAGTCATTTCGACCCATTGGCAAATAATTCCGTGGAGGCAAAAAAAAGATTTAATGAGCTATAACCAATGATTTTTAAGCATTTTTATTCATTTTGACACATTGCAAATAGTTTCGCGGAGGCGAAAAATCACAATTTTGTGAGCTATAAGCTACGATTTATGGCCAATTTTAGACATTTCGACTCGTTGGCATATAATTTTTTATAGGCCAAAATTCATAATTTCATGAGCTATAGCCCATAATTATTGGTCATTTTTAGTAATTTTGACTCGCTTGGAAATAATTTCGTGGAGGCCAAAATTTATAATTTCATGAGCTATAACCCATGATTTTTTCCATTTTACTTGTTTGAATGGATGGCAAGTAATTTTATAAAGGTCAAAATTTAAGATTTTTGAGATATAACCCATGATTTTGGCTATTTTTAGTTGTTTTGACCCATTGGCGAGATGAGTTTTGGCTATTTTCGGTTGTTTTGACCCTTGGCAATTAATTTTGTGGAGGTCGAAATTCACGATTTGATGAGCTATAATCTACGATTTTAGGTCATTTTAGTTATTTTGACTAGTTGGCAAATACTTTATAGGCCAAAATTCACGATTTAGTGAGCTATAACCCATGATTTTTAGCATTTTTTAGTAGATTTGAGCCGTTCACAAATAATTCCATGGAGGTTAAAATACACGATGTCATGGTCTATAATCCATGATATTTGGCCATTTTGGTAGTTTAGTCCCAGCGGCAAATAATTTCGTGAAGGCTAATATTCACTATTACATAAGCTATAATCCAAGATTTTTGGCTGATTTTAGTTATTTTGACCCTTGGCAAATAATTTTGGGGAGGCAAAAAATTCACGATTTTGTGAGCTATGAGCCACAATTTTTATCATTTTAGTAATTTTGACCAATCAAGAAATAATTTTGTGGAAGCAAAGATTCACGATTTTGTGACCTATAACCCATAATTTCGGACATTTTTAGTCATTTTGACCCGTTGGCAAATAATTGTGAAGGCCAAAATCGCCATTTTATAAGCTATAACCCATGATTTTTGGCATTATTAGTCATTTCGACCCATTGGCAAATAATTCCGTGGAGGCAAAAAAGATTTAATGAGCTATAACCAATGATTTTTAAGCATTTTTATTCATTTTGACACATTGGCAAATAATTTTGTGGAGGTCAAAATACACGATTTCATGAGCTATAACCCATGATTTTGGCTATTTTTAGTTGTTTTGACCCTTGGCAAATAATTTTGTGGAGGCCAAAATTCACGATTTCATGAGCTATAACCCATGATTTTTGGCCATTTTAGTCATTTGGACCCGTTGGCAAATAATTCGTGAAGGCCAAAATACGCCATTTTATAAGCTATAACCCATGATTTTTGGCATTATTAGTCATTTCACCCATTGGCAAATAATTCGTGGAGGCCAAAATTCACAATTTTGTGAGCTATAACCCATGATTTTTAGCCTTTTTAGTCATTTCAACCCATTGGCAAATAATTCGTGGAGGCCAAAATTCACAATTTTGTGAGCTATAACCCATAATTTTGCCATTTTTAGACATTTTGAACAGTTGGCAAATAATTTCGTGGAGGCCAAAATTCACAATTTCATGAGTTGTAATCCACGATTTCGTAAGCAATAACCCATAATTTTTGCCCTTTTAGTTGTTTCGACCGGTTGACAAATATTGTTGAGGCCAAAATTCACGATTTTGTGAGCTATAACCCATAATTTTTCACCATTTTTAGTCATTTGGACCCGTTGGCAAATAATTTTGTGGAGGCCAAAATTCACGATTTTGTGAGCTATAACCCATGATTTTGGCTATTTTTAGTTGTTTTGACCCTTGGCAAATAATTTTGTGGAGGCCAAAATTCACGATTTCATGAGTGAAACCCACGATTCTTTAGCATTTTTAGTCATTTCAACCCATTGGCAAATAATTCGTGGAGGCCAAAAATCATGATTTTGTGAGCTATAACCCATGATTTTGGCTATTTTTAGTTGTTTTGACCCTTGGCAAATAATTTTGTGGAGGTCAAAATACACGATTTCATGAGCTATAACCCATGATTTTTGGCATTATTAGTCATTTCGACCCATTGGCAAATAATTCGTGGAGGCCAAAATTCACGATTTTGTGAGCTATAACCCATGATTTTTAGCATTTTTTAGTAGATTTGAGCCGTTCACAAATAATTCCATGGAGGTTAAAATACACGATGTCATGGTCTATAATCCATGATATTTGGCCATTTTTGGTAGTTTCGTCCCACTGGCAAATAATTTCGTGAAGGCTAATATTCACTATTACATAAGCTATAATCCAAGATTTTTGGCTGATTTTAGTTATTTTGACCCTTGGCAAATAATTTTGGGGAGGCAAAAAATTCACGATTTTGTGAGCTATGAGCCACAATGTTTTACCATTTTTAGTAATTTTGACCAATCAGCAAATAATTTTGTGGAAGCAAAGATTCACGATTTTGTGACCTATAACCCATAATTTCTGGACATTTTTAGTCATTTTGACCCGTTGGCAAATAATTCTGTGAAGGCCAAAATACGCCATTTTATAAGCTATAACCCATAGTTTTTGGCATTATTAGTCATTTCGACCCATTGGCAAATAATTCCGTGGAGGCAAAAAAAAAAGATTTAATGAGCTATAACCAATGATTTTTAAGCATTTTTATTCATTTTGACACATTGCAAGTAGTTTCGCGGAGGTGAAAAATCACAATTTTGTGAGTTATAAGCTACGATTTATGGCCAATTTTAGACATTTCGACTCGTTGGCAGATAATTTTTTATAGGCTAAACTTTATAATTTCATGAGCTATAGCCCACAATTATTGGTCATTTTTAGTCATTTTGACTCGCTTGGAAATAATTTCGTGGAGGCCAAAATTTATAATTTCATGAGCTATAACCCATGATTTTTTCCATTTTTACTTGTTTCGAATGGATGGCAAGTAATTTTATAAAGGTCAAAATTTAAGATTTTTTGAGATATAACCCATGATTTTGGCTATTTTTAGTTGTTTTGACCCTTGGAAAGTAATTTTGAAGAGGCTAAAAATTCATGATTTTGTGAGCTATAACCCATAATTTTTCACCATTTTTAGTCATTTTCACCAGTTGGCAACATAATTTTGTAGAGGCAAAATTCATAATTTTATGAGCTATGACCAAGATTTTTGGCCATTTTTAGTCATTTTGACCCTTGGCAAAATAATTCTAAGGAGGCTAAGATGTAGCAATTCATGAGGTATAACCCATGTTTTTTGAGGCATTTTTAGTCGCTTCAACCCGTTGGCAAATAATTCCAGGGAGGCCAAAATCACAATTTGCAAGTAATCACCTACGATTTTAAGGGCATTTTAGTCACTTTGACCCGTTTGCAATAATTCTGTGGGGGTCAAAATTCACAATTTCATGAGTTGTAATCCACGATTTCGTAAGCAAATAATTTTGTGTATGCCAAAATTCATGATTTCGTAAGCAATAACCCATAATTTTTTGCCCTTTTTAGTTGTTTCGACCAGTTGACAAATATTGTTGGAGGCCAAAATTCACAATTTTGTGAAGCTATAACCCAAACTTTTGTCCATTTTTAGTCATTTGGACCCGTTGGCAAATAATTTTGTGGAGGTCAAAATACACGATTTCATGAGCTGAAACCCACGATTCTTTAGCATTTTTAGTCATTTCGACCCGCTGACAAATAATTCGTGGAGGCCAAAAATCATGATTTTGTGAGCTATAACCTACGATTTTAAGGCCATTTTCAGTCAATTCGACCCGTTGGAAAAGAATTTTGTAGAGGCTAAAATTTATGATTTCATGAGATATAATCTACAATTTTATGGCATTTTAGCCATTGCTACGCGTTGGCAAATATTTTTGTAGAGGCTAAAATTCATGATTTCATGAGCTATAACCCATAATTTTTTAGCATTTTAGCCATTTCTGCCCGTTGGTAAATAATTCCGTTGAGGCTAAAATAAATGATTTCGTGAGCTACAACCTACAATTTTATGGCCATTTTTAATCAATTCAACCTGTTGACAAATAATTTTGTAGTGGCTAAAATTCATGATATCATGAGCTATAACCCATGATTTTTGAGCTATAACCCATGATTTTGGCCATTTTAGTCATTTCGACCCATTGGCAAATAATTTCATGGAGGCTAAAATTCACAATTTTGTGAGCTATAACCCATGATTTTGGCCATTTTTAGTCATTTTGACCCGTTGGCAAATAATTTTTAGAGGCCAAAATTCATGATTTCATGAGCTATAACCCATAGTTTTGGCATTATTAGTCATTTCGACCCATTGGCAAATAATTTTGTGGAGGCCAAAATTCACGATTTTGTGAGCTATAACCCATAATTTTTCACCATTTTTAGTCATTTGGACCAAATGGCAAATAATTTTGGAGGCCAAAATTCATGATTTTGTGAGCTATAAACCATAATTTTCTATCATTTTTAGTCATTTGGACCAAATGGCAAATAATTTTCTTGGAGACCAAAATTAGCGATTTCATGAGCTATGACCCATGGTTTTGGCCATTTTAGTTGTTTGGACCCATTGGCAAATAATTTCGTGGAGGCCAAATTACGATTTCATGAGCTATTTTTAGTTGTTTTGACCCATTGGCGGATGAGTTTTGGCTATTTTGGTTGTTTTGACCCTTGGCAATTAATTTTGTGGAGGCTAAAATTCACGATTTGATGAGCTATAATCTACGATTTTAGGTCATTTTAGTTATTTTGACCGGTTGGCAAATACTTTATAGGCCAAAATTCACGATTTTGTGAGCTATAATCCATGATTTTTAGCATTTTTAGTCATTTCGACCCATTGGCAAATAATTTCGTGGAGGCCAAAATTCACGATTTTGTGACCTATAACCCATAATGTTTGGCCATTTTTAGTCATTTTGACCCGTTGGCAAATAATTCGTGGAGGCCAAAATTCACGATTTTGTGAGCTATAACCCATGATTTTGGCCATTTTTAGTCATTTCGACCCATTGGCAAATAATTAGTGGAGGCAAAAAAGATTTAATGAGCTATAACCAATGATTTTTAAGCATTTTTATTCATTTTGACACATTGCAAATAGTTTGGTGAAAAATCACAATTTTGTGAGCTATAAGCTCGATTTATGGCCAATTTTAGACATTTCGACTCGTTGGCGATAATTTTTATAGGCTAAACTTTATAATTTCATGAGCTATAGCCCACAATTATTGGTCATTTTAGTCATTTTGACTCGCTTGGAAATAATTTCGTGGAGGCCAAAATTTATAATTTCATGAGCTATAACCCATGATTTTGGCCATTTTAGTCATTTTGACCCGTTGGCAAATAAATTCGTGGAGGATAAAATTCACTATTTTGTGAGCTATAACCCGCGATTTTTGGCCATTTTTAGTGGTTTTGACCTGTTGGCAAATAATTTTGTGGATGCCAAATTTCACGATTTTGTGAGCTATAACCCATAATTGTTGGCCATTTTTAGTCATTTGGACCCATGGGAAATTAATTTCGTGAAGGTCAAAATACATGATTTGATGAGCTACAACCCATGATTTTTTGACATTTTAAGTTTCAACCTGTGGCAAATAAATTCGTGGAGGCCAAAATTCACTATTTTGTGAGCTACAACCCATGATTTTTAGCCATTTAGTTGGTTTAACCCTTTGGAAAATAATTCTGTGGATGCTAAAATTCACAATTTTGTGTGTTATAACCCACGATTTTAGCCATTTTTTGGCGTTTTGAATATTTAGCAAATAATTTCGTAATTGTCAAATTTCACAATTTTGTGAGCTATAACCCATGATTTTTGGTCACTTTTAGTTGTTTTGACCAATATGCCAAATTTTTTAAAAATTCATGATTTTGTGAGCTATAAACCATAATTTTCTATCATTTTTAGTCATTTGGACCAAATGGCAAATAATTTTGCGGAGACCAAAATTAGCGATTTCATGAGCTATGACCCATGGTTTTTGGCCATTTTTAGTTGTTTGGACCCATTGGCAAATAATTCTGTGGAGGCCAAATTACACGATTTCATGAGCTATTTTTAGTTGTTTCGACCCATTGGCAGATGAGTTTTTGGCTATTTTCAGTTGTTTTGACCCTTGGCAATTAATTTTGTGGAGGTCTGAAATTCACGATTTGATGAGCTATAATCTACGATTTTAGGTCATTTTTAGTTATTTTGACCAGTTGGCAAATACTTTATAGGCCAAAATTTACGATTTCGTGAGCTATAATCCATGATTTTTAGCATTTTTAGTAGATTTGAGCCGTTCACAAATAATTCCATGGAGGTTAAAATACGATGTCATGATCTATAATCCATGATATTTGGCCATTTTGATAGTTTAGTCCCCTTTGGTAAATAATTTCGTGAAGGCTAATATTCACTATTACATCAGCTATAATCCAAGATTTTTGGTGATTTTAGTTATTTTGACCCTTGGCAAATAATTTGGGGAGGCAAAAATTCACGATTTTGTGAGCTATGAGCCACAATGTTTTACCATTTTTAGTAATTTTGACCAATCGACAAATAATTTCGTGGAGGCCAAAATTCACGATTTTGTGACCTATAACCCATAATTTGGATATTTTTAGTCATTTTGACCCGTTGGCAAATAATTAGTGGAGGCCAAAATCACAATTTTGTGAAGCTATAACCCATGATTTTTGGCCATTTTAGTCATTTCGACCCATTGGCAAATAATTAGTGGAGGCAAAAAAGATTTAATGAGCTATAACCAATGATTTTTAAGCATTTTTATTCATTTTGACACATTGCAAGTAGTTTGGTGAAAAATCACAATTTTGTGAGCTATAAGCTCGATTTATGGCCAATTTTAGACATTTCGACTCGTTGGCGATAATTTTTATAGGCCAAAATTCATAATTTCATGAGCTATAGCCCACAATTATTGGTCATTTTAGTCATTTTGACTCGCTTGGAAATAATTTCGTGGAGGCCAAAATTTATAATTTCATGAGCTATAACCCATGATTTTTCCATTTTACTTGTTTGAATGGATGGCAAGTAATTTTATAAAGGTCAAAATTTAAGATTTTTTGAGATATAACCCATGATTTTGGCTATTTTTAGTTGTTTTGACCCTTGGAAAGTAATTTTGAAGAGGCTAAAAATTCATGATTTTGTGAGCTATAACCCATAATTTTTCACCATTTTTAGTCATTTTCACCAGTTGGCAACATAATTTTGTAGAGGCAAAATTCATAATTTTATGAGCTATGACCAAGATTTTTGGCCATTTTTAGTCATTTTGACCCTTGGCAAAATAATTCTAAGGAGGCTAAGATGTAGCAATTCATGAGCTATAACCCATGTTTTTTGAGCATTTTTAGTCGCTTCAACCCGTTGGCAAATAATTCCAGGGAGGCCAAAAATCACAATTTGCAAGTAATCACCTACGATTTTATGGCATTTTAGTCACTTTGACCCGTTTGCAATAATTCTGTGGGGGTCAAAATTCACGATTTCATGAGTTGTAATCCACGATTTCGTAAGCAAATAATTTTGTGTATGCCAAAATTCATGATTTCGTGAGCTATAACCCACAATTTTTTGACATTTATAGTTGTTTTGACCAGTTGGCAATTAATTTTGTGGAGGCCAAAATTCACAATTTTGTGAAGCTATAACCCAAACTTTTGTCCATTTTAGTCATTTGGACCCGTTGGCAAATAATTCCACGGATGCCAAAATTCATGATTTTCGAGCTATAACCTACGATTTTATGCCCATTTTAGTCATTTCGATCCGTTGGTAGATAATTTTTAGAGGTCAAAATTCATGATTTCATGAGCTATAACCCATAATTTTGCCATTTTTAGACATTTTGAACAGTTGGCAAATAATTTCGTGGAGGCCAAAATTCACAATTTCATGAGCTTTAACCCGTGATTTTTATCATTTTTAATCAGACCGGTTGGTAAATAATTTTGCAGAGGCCAAAATTTATAATTTCATGAGCTATAACCCATGATTTTTCCATTTTACTTGTTTGAATGGATGGCAAGTAATTTTATAAAGGTCAAAATTTAAGATTTTTGAGATATAACCCATAATTTTTGCCCTTTTAGTTGTTTTGACCCTTGGCAAATAATTTTGTGGAGGCTAAAATTTAGGATTTTGTGAGTTGTAACCCATAATTTTGCCATTTTTAGACATTTTGAACAGTTGGCAAATAATTTTGTAGAGGCTAAAATTCATGATTTCATGAGCTATAACCCATGATTTTTGGCCATTTTAGTCATTTCAACCCGCTAGAAAATAATTTTGTGGAGGCCAAAATTCCACGATTTTTAAGCTATACCCCACAATTTTTTGACATTTATAGTTGTTTTGACCAGTTGGCAATTAATTTTGTGGAGGCTAAAATTTAGGATTTTGTGAGTTGTAACCCATAATTTTGCCATTTTAGACATTTTGAACAGTTGGCAAATAATTTTGCAGAGGTTAAGATTCACGATTTTGTGAGCTATAACCTATTTTTTCTATTGTCGGTTGAGTTGACCACGGGCAAATAATTTTTGAAGGTTAAAATTCACAATTTCATGAGCTTTAACCCGTGATTTTTATCATTTTTAATCGGACCGGTTGGTAAATAATTTTGCGAGGCTAAAATTCATGATTTCATGAGCTATAATCCATGATTTTTGGCCATTTTAGTCATTTGAACCCATTGGCAAATAATTCCGTGGTTGTCAAAATACAAGATTTCATGACATGTAACCCATTATTTTTAGCTCTTTTAGTCATTTCGACCCATTGGCAAATAATTCCGTGGAGGCCAAAATTCATGATTTTCGAGCTATAACCTACGATTTTATGCCCATTTTAGTCATTTCGATCCGTTGGTAGATAATTTTTAGAGGTCAAAATTCATGATTTCATGAGTTATAACCCACGATTTTAAGGCCATTTTAGTCATTTTGACCCTTGGCAAATAATTCCGTGGAGGCCAAAATTCACAATTTCATGAGTTGTAATCCACGATTTAAGTAAGCAAATAATTTTGTGTATGCCAAAATTCATGATTTCGTAAGCAATAACCCATAATTTTTTGCCCTTTTTAGTTGTTTCGACCAGTTGACAAATATTGTTGGAGGCCAAAATTCACAATTTTGTGAAGCTATAACCCAAACTTTTGTCCATTTTTAGTCATTTGGACCCGTTGGCAAATAATTCTGTGGAGGTCAAAATACACGATTTCATGAGCTGAAACCCACGATTCTTTAGCATTTTTAGTCATTTCGACCGTGACAAATAATTAGTGGAGGCCAAAAATCATGATTTTGTGAGCTATAACCTACGATTTTATGGCATTTTAGTCATTTCGACCCGTTGGAAAAGAATTTTGTAGAGGCTAAAATTTATGATTTCATGAGATATAATCTACAATTTTATGGCATTTTAGCCATTGCTACTGCGTTGGCAAATATTTTTGTAGAGGCTAAAATTCATGATTTCATGAGCTATAACCCATAATTTTTTAGCATTTTAGCCATTTCTGCCCGTTGGTAAATAATTCCGTTGAGGCTAAAATAAATGATTTCGTGAGCTACAACCTACAATTTTATGGCCATTTTTAATCAATTCAACCTGTTGACAAATAATTTTGTAGTGGCTAAAATTCATGATTTCATGAGCTATAAATCCACAATTTCGTGGGCTATAACCCATGATGTTTGGGCATTTTTAGTCATTTCGACCCGTTGGCGAATAATTCCCCTAAGGCTAAAAATCACAACTTTGTGAGCTATAACCTATGATTTTATCGCCAATTTTGTTCATTTTGATCCATTAGCAAATAATTTTTTTAAAGGCCAAAATTCATGATTTCATGAGATATAACCCATAATTTTTAGCCTTTTTTAGTCATTTCAACCCGCTAGAAAATAATTTTGTGGAGGCCAAAATTCACGATTTTTAAGCTATACCCCACAATTTTTTTGACATTTATAGTTGTTTTGACCAGTTGGCAATTAATTTTGTGGAGGCTAAAATTTAGGATTTTGTGAGTTGTAACCCATAATTTTTGCCATTTTTAGACATTTTGAACAGTTGGCAAATAATTTTGCAGAGGTTAAGATTCACGATTTTGTGAGCTATAACCTATTTTTTCTATTGTCAGTTGAGTTGACCCTGGGCAAATAATTTTTTGAAGGTTAAAAATTCACAATTTCATGAGCTTTAACCCGTGATTTTTTATCATTTTTAATCAGACCGGTTGGTAAATAATTTTGCAGAGGCTAAAATTCATGATTTCATGAGCTATAATCCATGATTTTTGGCCATTTTTAGTCATTTGAACCCATTGGCAAATAATTCGTGGTTGTCAAAATACAAGATTTCATGACATGTAACCCATTATTTTTTAGCTCTTTTAGTCATTTCGACTCATAGGCAAATAATTCCACAGATGCCAAAATTCATGATTTTCGAGCTATAACCTACGATTTTATGCCCATTTTAGTCATTTCGATCCGTTGGTAGATAATTTTTTAGAGGTCAAAATTCATGATTTCATGAGTTATAACCCACGATTTTGAGCTATTTTTAGTCATTTTGATCTGCTAGCAAATAATTCTAGGGAGGCCAAAATTCACGATTTTGTAAGTTATACCCCACAATTTTTTGACATTTATAGTTGTTTTGACCAGTTGGCAATTAATTTTGTGGAGGCCAAAATTTAAGATTTCGTGAGATATAACACATAATTTTTGGCCATTTTAGTCATTTTGACCCGTTGGCAAATAATTTTGTAGAGGCTAAAATTCACAATTTTGTGAGCTATAACCTATGATTTTTGGCCATTTTAGTCATTTTGACCCGTTGGCAAATAATTTTGTGGAGGCCAAAATTCACAATTTCATGAGCTATAACCCATGATTTTTGGCATTTTTAGTCATTTTGACCGTTGGCAAATAATTTTGTAGAGGCTAAAATTCATGATTTCATGAGCTATAATCCATGATTTTTGGCATTTTTAGTCATTTTGACCGTTGACAAATAATTTTGTGGATGCCAAAATTCACGATTTTGTGAGTTATGACACACGATTTTTGCCATTTTTAGTTGTTTCAAACAGTTGGCAAAATAATTATGTGGAGGCTAAAATTCATGATTTTGTGAGCTATAACCCTCAATTTTACCATTTTAATCATTTCAACCCGTTAGCAAATAATTCCATGGAGACCAAAATACATGATTTTATGAGCTATAACCCACAATTTTTAAGCATTTTAGTCATTTTGACCCGTTGGCAAATAATTTTGTGGAGGCCAAAATTCATGATTTTGTGAGCTATAACCCACAATTTTTAAGCATTTTAGTCATTTCAACCCGTTGGCAAATAATTTTGTGGAGGCCAAAATCACAATTTTGTGAGCTATAACCTACGATTTTATGATCATCTTTAGTCCTTTCGACTGTTGCCAAATATTTTTTAGAGGCTAAAATTCATGATTCCATGGGCTATAACCCATGATTTTAAGCTATTTTAGGCATTTTAACCAACTGGCAAATAATTTCGCGGATGCCAAAATTCACAATTTTATAACTATGACCCATGGTTTTAGGGCCATTTTTAGTCAATTCGACACGTTGGCATATAATTTTGAAGAGGCTAAAATTTATGATTTCACGAGCTTTAACCCACTATTTTTTGTCATTATTAATCATTTTGATCCGTTGATAAATATTTCATGGAGGCCAAAATGCGATTTCATGATCTAAAGCCCATGTTTTTTTCGCATTTTTAGTCATTTCGACCCGTTGACAAATAATTTTGTGGAGGCCAAAGATCATGATTTTGTGAGCTATAACCCACTATTTTTTGCTATGTTTAATCATTTCGAACTGTTCGTAAATAATTTCGCATAGTTCAAAATTCATGATTTCATGAGCTATAACCCATGATTTTAAGCTATTTTAGGCATTTTTAGTCATTTTGACCCGTTGGCAAATAATTCCATGGAGACCAAAATTCACGATTTTGTGAGCTATAACCCACAATTTTTAAGCATTTTAGTCATTTTGACCCGTTGGCAAATAATTTTGTAGAGGCTAAAATTTATGATTTCATGAGCTATAACCCATGATTTTTGTTATTTTTAGTCATTTTGACCCGTTGGCAAATAATTTTGTGGAGGCCAAAATTCACGATTTTGTGAGCTATAACCCATGATTTTTGTTATTTTTAGTCATTTTGACCCGTTGGCAAATAATTTTGTAGAGGCTAAAATTCACATTTTCATGAGCTATAATCCATTTTCATGAGCTATAATCTATGATTTTTGGCCATTTATAGTCATTTGGACCCTTTGGAAAATAATTCCATGGAGGTCAAAATACACAAGTTGATGAGCTATAACCAACTATTTTTCAACATTTTTAGTCATTTCGACCCGCAGGCAAATAATTACCTAGAGGCCAAAAATCACGATTTTGTGAGCTATAACCTACGATTTTAGGGCCATAATTAGTCAATTCGACTGGTTGGCAAATAATTTTGTAGAGGCTAAAATTTATGATTTCATAAGCTATAACCCACAATTTTTTAGCATATTTAACCATTTTGACCCGTTGGCAAATAATTTCGTGGAGGCCAGAATACACGATTTCATGAGCTATAACCCATGATTTTTGGGTATTTTTAGTCAATTCGACCCACCGGCAAATAATTATGTGGAGGCCAAAAATCACGATTTCAATAGCTATAACCCTTTTTTTTTGCCATTTTTAGTGGTTTCAACCTATTGGCCAATAATTGCTTGGAGGCCAAAATCACAATTTGATTAGCTATAACTCATGATTTTTTTGTTATTTTTAGTCATTTCAACCCATTGGTAAATAATTCTATGGAGGCAAAAATACACGTTTTCATGACCTATAACCCAAGATTTCGAGGCATTTTTAGTCATTTCAACCCGTTAGCAAATAATTCCATGGAGACCAAAATACATGATTTTATGAGCAATAATCTATGATATTCAGGCATTTTTAATCATTTCAACCCGTTGGCAAATAATTTCGTAGAGGTAATTTCACTATTTTGTAAGCTATAACCCATGATTTTTTTCCATTTTAAGTTGTTTTGACTAGTTGGAAAATATTTTTGAGACCAAAATTTTGATTTCATGAACTATAACCCATAATTTTTAGCCATTTTTGGTCATTTGGACCCGTTGGGAAATAATTCTATGAAGAATAAAATACACAATTTCATGAGCTATAACACATGATTTTTCATCATTTTTAGTCATTTCTATCCATTAGCAAATAATTTTGTGGAGGCCAAAATTCACAATTTTGTGAGCTATAACCCATGATTTTTGGCATTTTTAGTCATTTCACCCATTGGCAAATAATTTTATGGAGGCCAAAATTCACAATTTCATGAGCTATAACACATGATTTTTCATCATTTTTAGTCATTTCTATCCATTAGCAAATAATTTTATGGAGGCCAAAATTCACGATTTTGTAAGTTATATAACCCATGATTTTTGGCCATTTTCATTGTTTAGAATAGTTAGTAAATAATTTAGCATAGTTCAAAATTCATGATTTTGTGAGCTATAACCCATGATTTTTACCTATTTTCAATTGTTTTGATCCTTGGCAAATAATTTTATGGAGGCCAAAATTGAGGATTTCATGGGTTATAAACCACGACTTTTACCATTTTAGCCCTTTGGAATAGTTAGCAAATAATTTTATGGAGGCCAAAATTCATGATTTTGTGAGCTATAACCCATGATGTTTGGGCATTTTTAGTCATTTCAACCCGCTGGCAAATAATTTTATGGAGGCCAAAATTCACGATTTTGTGAGCTATAACCCATGATTTTTGGCCATTTTAGTCATTTCACCCATTGGCAAATAATTTTTAGAGGCCAAAATTTATGATTTCATGAGCTATAACCCATAATTTTTAGCCATTTTAGTCATTTTGACCGTTGGCAAATAATTCGTGGAGGCCAAAATTCACAATTTTGTGAGCTATAACCCATAATTTTTAGCCATTTTAGTCATTTCACCCATTGGCAAATAATTTTGTGGAGGCCAAAGTTCATGATTTCATGGAAAGCAAAAATTGGAGGGCAAACCATAATTTTTGTGCATTTTTAGTCATTTTGACCCGTTGACAAATAATTCAACGGTAAGCAAAAAGCACAATTAAGTGAGCTATAAACTATGATTTTATGGCCATTTTTAGTCATTTCAACCTGTTGCCATATAATTTTTTAGAGGCCAAAATTCATGATTCCATAAGCTATAACCCATGATTTTTGGCATTTTTAGTCATTTTGACCCTGCAAATAATTCCGTGGATGCCAAAATTCACGATTTTGTGAGTTATGACACACGATTTTTTGCCATTTTTAGTTGTTTCAAACAGTTGGCAAAATAATTATGTGGAGGCTAAAACTCACAGTTTCGTGGGCTATAACCCTCAATTTTTACCATTTTAATCATTTTGATCCGTTGATAAATATTTCATGGAGGCCAAAATTCACGATTTTGTGAGCTATAACCCACAATTTTTAAGCATTTTAGTCATTTTGACCGTTGGCAAATAATTTTTAGAGGCCAAAAATTAAGATTTTGTGACCTAGAACCTACATTTTATGGAGATTTTAGTCCTAATCTCGATATTGTGAGCTTTAACCTCACGATTTTATGATCATCTTTAGTCCTTCAATTGCTGCCAAATATTTTTTAGAGGCTAAAATTCATGATTCCATGGGCTATAACCCATGATTTTAAGCTATTTTAGGCATTTTAACCAACTGGCAAATAATTTCGCGGATGCCAAAATTCACAATTTTATAACTATGACCCATGGTTTTAGGGCCATTTTTAGTCAATTCGACACGTTGGCATATAATTTTGAAGAGGCTAAAATTTATGATTTCACGAGCTTTAACCCACTATTTTTTGTCATTATTAATCATTTTGATCCGTTGATAAATATTTCATGGAGGCCAAAATGCACGATTTCATGATCTAAAGCCCATGTTTTTTTCGCATTTTTAGTCATTTCGACCCGTTGACAAATAATTTTGTGGAGGCCAAAGATCATGATTTTGTGAGCTATAACCCACTATTTTTTGCTATGTTTAATCATTTCGAACTGTTCGTAAATAATTTCGCATAGTTCAAAATTCATGATTTCGTGTGCTATAACTCATTATTTTTGGCTGTTTTTAGTTGTTTTGACCCTTAGCAAATACTTTTATTGAGGCTAAAAATGCAGCATTTTGTGAGCTATAACCCATGACTTTTTTTTCATGTTTAGACATTTGGACTAGTTAGCAAATAACTTTTGCGGAGGCCAAAATTCACAGTTTCATGAGCAACCCTTGATTGTTGGCTATTTTTAGTCATTTCGACCCGCTAGCAAATAGTTTCATGGAGGCTAAAATATACCATTTCATGAGCTATAACCCATGATGTTTGGGCATTTTTAGTGGTTTTGACCCGCTGGCAAATAATTTTATGGAGGCCAAATTCATGATTTCATGAGCTATAACCCATGATTTTTGGCCATTTTAGTCATTTTGACCCGTTGTCAATAATTATGTGGAGGCTAAAATCATGATTTTTGAGCAATAATCTAGGACTATATGGCCATTTTTAGTCATTTTGACCTGTTGGCAAATAATTTTTTAGAGGCCAAAATTCAAGATTTCCTGAGCCATAACCCATGATATTTAGCCATTTTTAGTCATTTCGACCCATTGGCAAATAATTCCGCGAAGACCTAATTTCACTATTTTGTAAGCTATAACCCATGATTTTTTTTCCATTTTAAGTTGTTTTGACTAGTTGGAAAATATTTTTTGAGACCAAAATTTTTGATTTCATGAACTATAACCCCCATAATTTTTAGCCATTTTTGGTCATTTGGACCCGTTGGGAAATAATTCTATGAAGAATAAAATACACAATTTCATGAGCTATAACACATGATTTTTCATCATTTTTAGTCATTTCTATCCATTAGCAAATAATTTCGTGAAGGCCAAAAATCACGATTTCCTGAGCTGTAACCCATAATTTTTGGCCATTTTCAGTTGTTTAGAATAGTTAGTAAATAATTTCGCAAAGGTCAAAATTCACGATTTTGTAAGTTATATAACCCATGATTTTTACCTATTTTCAATTGTTTTGATCCTTGGCAAATAATTTTATGGAGGCCAAAAATTCAGGATTTCATGGGTTATAAACCACGACTTTTTACCATTTTTAGCCCTTTGGAATAGTTAGCAAATAATTTTGCGGAGGCCAAATTTCATGATTTTATGAGGTATAACCCACGATTGTTGGCCATTTCTAATTGGTTCGACTCATTAGCACATACTTCCATGTGTAGCGTCGAAAAAATGTTTATTGATTGAATGAATGTATTACAATCAAATTCTCTCGATTACAGAGGAAGAGGAGATTGATTTGACTCCTCTTTTGTATGGGTTCTTGGTGGCGAGAGGATGCTTCACTCGATGCTCGAGTCGAGGTTGCTTCCCGGACATCGCACTAAGGCCGGTGATCAAGAGGTTGTTGGAGAGGTTCCCGATCTCTCCTATGCGCACAAGTGTTGAGCTCCCAAAGTTCTCAGACCTCCTCTTTCAGCCCCCAGCCTCGTTGGGCTTTTAGCTATTTAATGGAGCTGCCGCAGTAATCGCGGCGTCGCTACAAGAACGCTGCCGCTAAAGAACGCCAGCCGCTACAGCTTAGCGAACCGCATAGCAGCCGCCTGCAGAACGCTGGTGGCGAACCTCGGTTGGCGAACCTCGGTTGGCGAACCTCGGTTGGCGAACCTCGTTTGAATGTCGAGGTTCACTGCGTAGGCGAACCTCGGTTGGCGAACCTCGGTTGAATGTCGAGGTTCACTGCTGTAGGCGAACCTCGGTTGAATGTCGGGGTTCACTGCTGTAGGCGAACCTCGGTTGAATGTCGAGGTTCACTGCTGTAGGCGAACCTCGGTTGAATGTCGAGGTTCCTTTGCTGGCGAACCTCGGTTGAATCTTGAGGTTGAATGTCGAGGTTCACCGCTGTAGGCGAACCTCGGTTAAATGTCGGCGTCGGCGCAATGGCGAACCTCGGTTGAATGTCGAGCCTGCTGTAATGCGAACCTCGGTTGAATGTCGAGCCTGGCTGTAATGCGAACCTCGGTTGAATGTCGAGGTTCACCGCTGTAGGCGAACCTCGGTTGAATCTTGAGGTTGAATGTCGAGGTTCACTGCGTAGGCGAACCTCGGTTGAATGTTGAGGTTCACTGGCGTAGGCGAACCTCGGTTGAATGTCGAGGTTCATGATTTCATGAGCTATAACCCACGATTTTGGGCATTTTTAGTTATTTCGACCCATTGGCAAATAATTCCATGTAGGCCAAAATAGACGATTTTATGAGCTATAGCCCATGATTTCTAGGCATTTTTAGTTATTTCGACCCATTGGCAAATAATTTTTAGAGGCCAAAATTCATGATTTCATGAGCTAGAACCCACGATTTTGGGCATTTTTAGTCGTTTTGACCCGTTGCCTACTAATTCCTTGGAGGCCAAAATATACCATTTCATGAGCTAGAACCCACGATTTTGGGCATTTTTAGTCGTTTTGACCCGTTGCCTACTAATTCCTTGGAGGCCAAAATACAAGATTTTATGGGCTATAATCTATGATATTTGGGAATTTTTAGTCATTTCGATCTGTTGGCAAATAATTCCATGTAGGCCAAAATAGACGATTTTATGAGCTATAGCCCATGATTTCTAGGCATTTTTAGTCATTTCAACCCGCTGGCAAATAATTCCATGTAGGCCAAAATAGACGATTTTATGAGCTATAGCCCATGATTTCTAGGCATTTTTAGTCGTTTTGACCCGTTGCCTACTAATTCCTTGGAGGCCAAAATATACCATTTCATGAGCTAGAACCCACGATTTTGGGCATTTTTAGTCGTTTTGACCCGTTGCCTACTAATTCCTTGGAGGCCAAAATATACCATTTCATGAGCTAGAACCCACGATTTTGGGCATTTTTAGTCGTTTTGACCCGTTGCCTACTAATTCCTTGGAGGCCAAAATTCACAATTTCATGAGCTAGAACCCACGATTTTGGGCATTTTTAGTCGTTTTGACCCGTTGCCTACTAATTCCTTGGAGGCCAAAATTCATGATTTCATGAGCTAGAACCCACGATTTTGGGCATTTTTAGTCGTTTTGACCCGTTGCCTACTAATTCCTTGGAGGCCAAAATTCATGATTTCATGAGCTAGAACCCACGATTTTGGGCATTTTTAGTCGTTTTGACCCGTTGCCTACTAATTCCTTGGAGGCCAAAATTCACAATTTCATGAGCTAGAACCCACGATTTTGGGCATTTTAGTTATTTCGACCCATTGGCAAATAATTTTGTGGAGGCCAAAATATACCATTTCATGAGCTAGAACCCACGATTTTGGGCATTTTAGTTATTTCGACCCATTGGCAAATAATTTTGTGGAGGCCAAAATTCACAATTTCATGAGCTAGAACCCACGATTTTGGGCATTTTTAGTCGTTTTGACCCGTTGCCTACTAATTCCTTGGAGGCCAAAATTCACAATTTCATGAGCTAGAACCCACGATTTTGGGCATTTTTAGTCGTTTTGACCCGTTGCCTACTAATTCCTTGGAGGCCAAAATTCATGATTTCATGAGCTAGAACCCACGATTTTGGGCATTTTAGTTATTTCGACCCATTGGCAAATAATTTTTAGAGGCCAAAATTCACAATTTCATGAGCTAGAACCCACGATTTTGGGCATTTTAGTTATTTCGACCCATTGGCAAATAATTCCATGTAGGCCAAAATAGACGATTTTATGAGCTATAGCCCATGATTTCTAGGCATTTTTAGTCGTTTTGACCCGTTGCCTACTAATTCCTTGGAGGCCAAAATACAAGATTTTATGGGCTATAATCTATGATATTTGGGAATTTTTAGTCATTTCGATCTGTTGGCAAATAATTCCATGTAGGCCAAAATAGACGATTTTATGAGCTATAGCCCATGATTTCTAGGCATTTTTAGTCGTTTTGACCCGTTGCCTACTAATTCCTTGGAGGCCAAAATTCACAATTTCATGAGCTAGAACCCACGATTTTGGGCATTTTAGTTATTTCGACCCATTGGCAAATAATTCCATGTAGGCCAAAATAGACGATTTTATGAGCTATAGCCCATGATTTCTAGGCATTTTTAGTTATTTCGACCCATTGGCAAATAATTTTGTGGAGGCCAAAATATACCATTTCATGAGCTATAATCTATGATATTTGGGAATTTTTAGTCATTTCAACCCATTGGCAAATAATTCCATGTAGGCCAAAATAGACGATTTTATGAGCTATAGCCCATGATTTCTAGGCATTTTTAGTCGTTTTGACCCGTTGCCTACTAATTCCTTGGAGGCCAAAATACAAGATTTTATGGGCTATAATCTATGATATTTGGGAATTTTTAGTCATTTCGATCTGTTGGCAAATAATTTTTAGAGGCCAAAATTCACGATTTTGTGAGCTATAACCCATGATTTTTGGCCATTTTAGTCATTTCAACCCATTGGCAAATAATTCCATGTAGGCCAAAATAGACGATTTTATGAGCTATAGCCCATGATTTCTAGGCATTTTTAGTCATTTCGATCTGTTGGCAAATAATTCCATGTAGGCCAAAATAGACGATTTTATGAGCTATAGCCCATGATTTCTAGGCATTTTTAGTCGTTTTGACCCGTTGCCTACTAATTCCTTGGAGGCCAAAATATACCATTTCATGAGCTAGAACCCACGATTTTTGGGCATTTTTAGTTATTTCGACCCATTGGCAAATAATTCGCCAGAGGTGAAAAACTGCAATTTCATTAGCTGTACCGCATGATTTTTTTGCCATTTTAGTCATTTCGATCTGTTGGCAAATAATTCCATGTAGGCCAAAATAGACGATTTTATGAGCTATAGCCCATGATTTCTAGGCATTTTTAGTCGTTTTGACCCGTTGCCTACTAATTCCTTGGAGGCCAAAATACAAGATTTTATGGGCTATAATCTATGATATTTGGGAATTTTTTAGTCATTTCAACCCATTGGCAAATAATTTCGCGGAGGCCAAAATCAAAATTTTGTGAGCTATAAATTTTGGGTTTTTCCTAGAAACCACCTTAATAATAGGGTAATTATCACGAAACCACCTTTCATTTTAATTTATACATAAACCACCTTTAAAGTTGATTTTGATGCAATCAACCACCTCCTAGTCAAATTTTCACTAAAAACCAAAAATAAGCTTAAAAAATTCAAGTTCAAGGTACATGAGTTGTATCCTAAAAAAATGAGCCATGTTCATTGAATGTGAGTTTTTAAAGGGTAATTTTGGGGTTTAAGTGAAGAATTTGACTGGGAGGTGGTTGATTGCAACAAAAACTAACTTTAAAGGTGGTTTATGTATAAATTGAAAATAGAAGGTGGTTTCCGTATAATTATTCTATTATTAAGGTGGTTTCTAGGAAAAAACCCTAAATTTTTTGCCATTTCGACATGTTGGCAAATAATTTTTTAGAGGCCAAAATTCATAATCTCATGAGTTATAACTGATAATTTTAGCTATTTTTAGTCATTTTGATCCCTTGAAAATAATTTCACGAAGGTCAAATTTCATTATTTCGTGAGACTATAATTTTTGCGTATTTTTAGTCGATTCGAACTATTGGCAAAAAATTTGCAGAGGTTAAAATTCATAATTTAGGTAGAACCCATGATTTTTAGCTATCTTTAGATATTTTGACCCTTGGGAAATAATTTTAAAGTGGCCAAAATTCATGATTTAGTGAGCTATAATCCATGATTTTTGGCCAATTTTAGTCATTTCAACCCATTGGAAAATAATTCCATGGAGGCCAAAATCATAATTTTGTGAGCTATAATCTAGGGTTTTATGGCCATTTTTTGTCACTTTGACCCGTAGGAAAATATATTTTTGAGGCTAAAATTCACGATATCATGAGCTATAACCCATGATTTATGGGCATTTTTAGTCATTTGGACCAGTTGCAAATAATTATGTGGAGGCTAAAAATTATAATTTTCTGAGCTATAACCAACGAGTTTGTGGCTATTTTTAGTTATTTTGACCTGTTGGCAAATAAATTTTTAGAGGCTAAAAATCTTCATTTTACATGATATACCCACGATTTTTAGCCAATTTTTAGTCATTTCAACCTAGCGTCAAATAATTTCGTGGAGGCCAAAATTCATGATTTAGTGAGCTATAATCCATGATTTTTAGCCATTTTTAGTCATTTCGAACAGTTGGCAAATAATTTTGTGGAGGCCAAAATCACAATTTGATTAGCTATGACCCATGATTTTTGGCTATTTTTAGTTGTTTTGACCCTTGGCAAATAATTTTAAAGTGGCCAAAAATTCATGATTTCATGAGCTACAGCCCACGATTTTTCAATATTTTTAGTCGTTTTGACCCGTTCGCAAATAATTCCTCGAGGCAAAAATCATGATTTTGTGAGCTATAATCCATGATTTTTGGGTATTTTTAGTCATTTCGACCCATTGGCAAATAATTTTTAGAGGCCAAAATTCATGATTCCATAAGCTATAACCCATGATTTTTGGCATTTTAGTCATTTCGACCCATTGGCAAATAATTCCATGGAGGCCAAAATACATGATTTTATGAGCTATAGCCCATAATTTTAGCCATTTTAGTCATTTCGACTGTTGGCAAATAATTTTTAGAGGCCAAAATTCATGATTCCATGGGCTATAACCCATGATTTTTGGCATTTTAGTCATTTCGACTGTTGGCAAATAATTTTTAGAGGCCAAAATTCATGATTCCATAAGCTATAACCCATGATTTTTAGCCATTTTAGTTGTTTTGACCCTTGGCAAATAATTTTATGGAGGCCAAAATATACCATTTCATGAGCTATAACCCATGATGTTTGGGCATTTTAGTTATTTCGACCCATTGGCAAATAATTTTGTGGAGGCCAAAATTCATGATTTTATGAGCTATAACCCATGATTTTTGGCATTTTAGTCATTTTGACCCGTTGGCAAATAATTTTGTGGAGGCCAAAATACCGCGATTTCATGATCTAAAGCCCATGTTTTTGGCATTTTAGTCATTTCGACCCGTTGACAAATAATTTTGTGGAGGCCAAAATACATGATTTTATGAGCTATAACCCATGATTTTTGGCATTTTAGTCATTTTGACCCGTTGACAAATAATTTTGTGGAGGCCAAAATACATGATTTTATGAGCTATAACCCATGATTTTTGGCATTTTAGTCATTTCGACCCGTTGACAAATAATTTTGTGGAGGCCAAAATACATGATTTTATGAGCTATAACCCATGATTTTTGGCATTTTAGTCATTTTGACCCGTTGGCAAATAATTTTGTGGAGGCCAAAATACATGATTTTATGAGCTATAACCCATGATTTTTGGCATTTTAGTCATTTCGACCCGTTGACAAATAATTTTGTGGAGGCCAAAATACATGATTTTATGAGCTATAACCCATGATTTTTGGCATTTTAGTCATTTCGACCCGTTGACAAATAATTTTGTGGAGGCCAAAATACATGATTTTATGAGCTATAACCCATGATTTTTGGCATTTTAGTCATTTCGACCCGTTGACAAATAATTTTGTGGAGGCCAAAGATCATGATTTTGTGAGCTATAACCCATGATTTTTGGCATTTTAGTCATTTTGACCCGTTGGCAAATAATTTTTAGAGGCCAAAATTCATGATTCCATAAGCTATAACCCATGATTTTTGGCATTTTAGTCATTTCGACCCGTTGACAAATAATTTTGTGGAGGCCAAAATACATGATTTTATGAGCTATAACCCATGATTTTTGGCATTTTAGTCATTTTGACCCGTTGGCAAATAATTTTGCAGAGGCCAAAATTCATGATTTTATGAGCTATAACCCATGATTTTTGGCATTTTAGTCATTTCAACCCGTTGGCAAATAATTTTGTGGAGGCCAAAATACATGATTTTATGAGCTATAACCCATGATTTTTGGCATTTTAGTCATTTTGACCCGTTGGCAAATAATTTTGTGGAGGCCAAAATACCGCGATTTCATGATCTAAAGCCCATGTTTTTTTGGCATTTTAGTCATTTCGACCCGTTGACAAATAATTTTGTGGAGGCCAAAATACATGATTTTATGAGCTATAACCCATGATTTTTGGCATTTTAGTCATTTCGACCCGTTGACAAATAATTTTTAGAGGCCAAAATTCATGATTCCATAAGCTATAACCCATGATTTTTGGCATTTTAGTCATTTCGACCCGTTGACAAATAATTTTGTGGAGGCCAAAATTCATGATTTTATGAGCTATAACCCATGATTTTTGGCATTTTAGTCATTTTGACCCGTTGGCAAATAATTTTGTGGAGGCCAAAATACATGATTTTATGAGCTATAACCCTCAATTTTGACCATTTTAATCATTTTGACCTGTTGGCGAATAATTCCATAGGGGATACACGATTTCTATAACCCACAATTTTTAAGCATTTTAGTCATTTTGACCCGTTGGCAAATAATTTTACAGAGGCCAAAAATTAAGATTTTGTGACCTAGAACCTACATTTTTATGGAGATTTTTAGTCCTAATCTCGATATTGTGAGCTTTAACCTACGATTTTATGATCATCTTTAGTCCTTTCGACCTGTTGCCAAATATTTTTTTAGAGGCTAAAATTCATGATTCCATGGGCTATAACCCATGATTTTAAGCTATTTTAGGCATTTTAACCAACCGGCAAATAATTTTTAGAGGCCAAAATTCATGATTCCATAAGCTATAACCCATGATGTTTGGGCATTTTAGTCATTTCGACCCATTGGCAAATAATTTTGCAGAGGCTAAAATTTAGGATTTCATGAGCTACAACCCATGATTTTTGGCATTTTAGTCATTTCGACCCGTTGACAAATAATTTTGTGGAGGCCAAAGATCATGATTTTGTGAGCTATAACCCATGATTTTTGGCATTTTTAGTCATTTCGACCCGTTGACAAATAATTTTGTGGAGGCCAAAGATCATGATTTTGTGAGCTATAACCCACTATTTTTGCTATGTTTAATCATTTTGACCATTTTAATCATTTTGACTGTTGGCAAATAATTTTTAGAGGCTAAAATTCATGATTTCGTGTGCTATAACTCATTATTTTTGGCTGTTTTTAGTTGTTTTGACCCTTAGCAAATACTTTTATTGAGGCTAAAACTGCAGAATTTTGTGAGCTATAACCCATGACTTTTTTTTCATGTTTAGACATTTGGACTAGTTGGCAAATAATTTTTAGAGGCCAAAATTCATGATTTCATGAGCTATAACCCATGATTTTTGGCATTTTAGTCATTTCGACCCGCTAGCAAATAGTTTCATGGAGGCTAAAATATACCATTTCATGAGCTATAACCCATGATGTTTGGGCATTTTTAGTGGTTTTGACCCGTTGGCCAATAATTCTACGAAGGCTAAAACTCACGATTTAAGAGCTATTACCTAGATTTAATGGGCATTTTAACTCATTTTGACCCGTTGTCAATAATTATGTGGAGGCCAAAATCATGATTTTTTGAGCAATAATCTAGGACTATATGGCCATTTTTAGTCATTTTGACCTGTTGGCAAATAATTTTTTAGAGGCCAAAATTCATGATTTCCTGAGCCATAACCCATGATATTTAGCCATTTTTAGTCATTTCGACCCATTGGCAAATAATTTTTTAGAGGCCAAAATTCACTATTTTGTAAGCTATAACCCATGATTTTTTTTTTCCATTTTAAGTTGTTTTGACTAGTTGGAAAATATTTTTTGAGACCAAAATTTTTGATTTCATGAACTATAACCCCCATAATTTTTAGCCATTTTTGGTCATTTGGACCCATTGGGAAATAATTCTATGAAGGATAAAATACACAATTTCATGAGCTATAACACATGATTTTTCATCATTTTAGTCATTTTGACCCATTAGCAAATGATTTATTGAAGGCCAAAATCATGATTTTGTGAGCTATAACCCCATAATTTTTGGCCATTTTAGTCATTTCGATTTGTTGGCAAATAATTTTGCGGAGGCCAAAATTCACGATTTTGTAAGTTATATAACCCATGATTTTTACCTATTTTCAATTGTTTTGATCCTTGGCAAATAATTTTATGGAGGCCAAAATTCATGATTTCATGAGCTATAACCCATGACTTTTTACCATTTTTAGCTCTTTGGAATAGTTGGCAAATAATTTTGCGGAGGCCAAATTTCATGATTTTATGAGGTATAACCCACGATTGTTGGCCATTTCTAATTGGTTCGACTCATTAGCACATACTTCCATGGAGGCCAAACTATACCATTTCATGAGCTAGAACCCACGATTTTTGGGCATTTTTAGTTATTTCGACCCATTGGCAAATAATTCGCCAGAGGTGAAAAACCGCAATTTCATTAGCTGTACCGCATGATTTTTTTGCCATTTTAGTCATTTCGATTTGTTGGCAAATAATTCCATGTAGGCCAAAATACACGATTTTATGAGCTATAGCCCATGATTTCTAGGCATTTTTAGTCGTTTTGACTCGTTGCCTACTAATTCCTTGAGGCCAAAATACAAGATTTTATGGGCTATAATCTATGATATTTGGGAATTTTTTAGTCATTTCAACCCATTGGTAAATAATTTCGCGGAGGCCAAAAATCAAAATTTGTGAGCTATAAATTTTTGGGTTTTTTCCTAGAAACCACCTTAATAATAGGGTAATTATACGGAAACCACCTTTCATTTTAATTTATATATAAACCACCTTTAAAGTTGATTTTGATGCAATCAACCACCTCCTAGTCAAATTTTCACTAAAAATCAAAAATAAGCTTAAAAAATTCAAGTTCAAGGTACATGAGTTGTATCCTAATAAGACCCAAATACTAAAAAAATGAGCCATGTTCATTGAATGTGAGTTTTTAAAGGGTAATTTTGGGGTTTAAGTGAAGAATTTGGTGGGAGGTGGTTGATTGCAATAAAACCAACTTTAAAGGTGGTTTATGTATAAATTGAAAATAAAAGGTGGTTTCGTATAATTACCCTATTATTAAGGTGGTTTCTAGGAAAAACCCTAAATTTTTGCCATTTCGACATGTTGGCAAATAATTTTTAGAGGCCAAAATTCATAATCTCATGAGTTATAACTGATAATTTTAGCTATTTTTAGTCATTTTGATCCCTTGGAAAATAATTTCACGAAGGTCAAATTTCATTATTTCGTGAGACTATAATTTTGGGTATTTTTAGTCGATTTGAACTATTGGCAAAAAAATTTGCAAAGGTTAAAATTCATAATTTCGTGGGCTGTAACCCATGATTTTTAGCTATCTTTAGATATTTTGACCCTTGGGAAATAATTTTAAAGAGGCCAAAAATTCACGATTTTGTGAGTCATAACCCATAATTTTTCTCAGCATTTTTTGTCATTTCAACCCATTGGAAAATAATTCCATGGAGGCCAAAAATCATAATTTTGTGAGCTATAATCTAGGGTTTTATGGCCATTTTTTGTCACTTTGACCCGTAGGAAAATATATTTTTGAGGCTAAAATTCATGATATCATGAGCTATAACCCATGATTTATGGGCATTTTAGTCATTTCAACCCATTGGAAAATAATTCCATGGAGGCCAAAATCATAATTTTGTGAGCTATAACCCATGATTTTTGGCATATTTAGTCATGTTGACTGTTGGCAAATAATTTTTAGAGGCTAAAATCTTCATTTTACATGATATACCCACGATTTTTAGCCAATTTTAGTCATTTCAACCTGGCGTCAAATAATTTCGTGGAGGCCAAAATTCATGATTTAGTGAGCTATAATCCATGATTTTTAGCCATTTTTAGTCATTTCGAACAGTTGGCAAATAATCTTGTGACTGTCAAAATTCACGATTACATGAGCTATGACCCATGATTTTTAGCTATTTTTAGTTGTTTTCACCCTTGGCAAATAATTTTAAAGTGGCCAAAAATTCATGATTTCATGAGCTACAGCCCACGATTTTTCAGTATTTTTAGTTGTTTTGACCCGTTCGCAAATAATTCCTCGAGGCAAAAAATCATGATTTTGTCAGCTATAATCTATAATTTATGACCATTTTTAGTCAATTTTACCTGTTAGCAAATAATTTTGTGGAGGTAAAAATTCACGATTTAATGAGCTATAACCCATGATTTTTTGGCATATTTAGTCATGTTGACCTGTTGGCAAATAATTCAATGGAGGCTAAAATAAACGATTTCATGAGCTATAATCCATGATTTTTGGGTATTTTTAGTCATTTCAATCTGTTGCAAATAATGCCACGGAGGCTAAAAATCATGATTTTGTGAGCTATAACGTACGATTTCATGGCCTTTTTTAGCCATTTCGACCTGTTGGCAAATAATTTTTTAGAGGCCAAAATTCATGATTTCATAAGCTATTTACCCACAAGTTTTGGACAATTTTTAGTCATTTCGACCCGCTAGCGAATATTTCCTTGAAGGCCTAAAATCATGATTTTGTGCGCTATAAATCATGATTTTTGGCCAATTTTAGTCATTTTGAACAAATGGGAAATAATTTCACAGAGGTCAGCAATTTTATGAGCTATAACCCACTATTTTTGGCTATTTTTAGTCATTTCAAGCCCGTTGGCAAAATAATTCCACGGAGGCCAAAGTACACTAATTCATGAGCTATAACCCATAATTTTTAGTATTTTTAGCCATTTCGACCCGTTGGCAAATAATTCTGCGGAGGCCAAAAATCACAATTTGAGAGTGATAACCTATGAATGTAGGGGCATTTTTAGTTATTTTGATCCGTTGGCAATAATTCCTTGGAGGCTGAATCTCACGATTTGTTGAGTTATAGCCCACAATTTTAGCCATTTTTAGTTGATTGGACCCATTGGCTAATAATTTTACAGATGCCAAATTTCAAAATTTCGTGACCTATAACCCACAATTTTTGGCCATTTTTAGTTGTTTTGGCCCATTGGCATAGAATTTTGAGGATGCCAAAATTCACACTTTTGTGAGCTATAACCCGCTATTTTTGGCTATTTTTTGGCGTTTCAAACAGTTGGCAAATAATTTTGTAGTAGTCATAATTCACAATTTGGTGAGTTATAACCCATAATTTTTGGCCATTTTTTAGTTGTTTTAACCCGCAGGCAAATAATTTTGTGGGGGATAAAATTCATGATTTCATGAGCTATAACTCACGATTTTCTACCATTTTTACTCATTTGGACCAGTTGCCAAATAATTTTACAGATAAGATATCATGAGCTATCACCTACAATTTTATGGCCGTCATTGGCAAATTAGTTTGTAGAGTCCAAACTTCACTATATAATGAGCTATGACTCATGATTTTTTTGCCATTTTTAGTCGTTTCGATTCGATAGTAAATAATTTTGTAAAGGCCAAATTTTAAAATTTCGTGAACTATAACTCTCACGATTTTTGGCCATTTTAAGTCGTGAACTATAATTTTGTAAAGGCTAAATAATTTCACGAAGGCTGAAATTTACAATTTCGTGAGCTATAACCCATAATTTTTTACTATTATTAATCATTTTGACCCTTGGCAAATAATTTTGCGGAGGTATAAATTCACAATTCCATGAGCTATAACCTATGATTTTTAGCCATTTTTACTCTTTTCCACCAATGATAAATAATTCTTCAGAGGCTAAAATTTAGGATTTCACGAGCTATATCCCACAATTATTGGCCGTTTATGGTCATTTTTTCGTGGAGTCCAAAATTCAAGATTTCATGAGCTACTATGATTTTATGTCATTTTTAGTAGTTTTGACTTGTTAGCAAATAACTACGTGGAGACCAAAATTTAAGATTTTGTGCGCTATAACTCATGTTTTTTTGGCTATTTTTAGTCATTTTGAACCATTGGGAAATAATATTGTGATGTCCAAAATTCACGATTTCATGAGCTACCCACGATTATTTGCTATTTCTAGTCATTTGACCCTTGGCAAATAATTTTGCGAAGGCCAAAATTAGACATTTTATGAGCTATAACCCACTATTATTGGTTATTTTTAGTTGTTTCAAACCAATGGTAAATAGTTTTGCCATTTTTATTCGATTCGACCAATTGTTAAATAATTACATGGTGGCCAAAATTCCGCATTTTGTGAGCTATAACTCACAATTTTTGGCCATTCTTATTTTTTTTTGACCTACTAATAAATAATTCTGCAAAGACCAAATTTCATAATTTTGTGAGCTATGACCCAAGATTTATTTGGTAAATTTCGTTGTGGCCAAAGTTCTTGATTTCATAAGCTATAACCCATAATTTATGCCCTTTTTTAGTCATTTTGACCCATTGGCAAATAATTTTTTAGTGGCCAAAATTTATGATTTCATGAGTGATAACCCATGGTTTTTGGTTATTTTTAGTCATTTCGACCCATTAGCGAATAATTTCGCAAAAGTTAAAATTTATTATTTCATGCGCTATAATCCTCAATTATTAGCCATATTTAGTCATTGCAACCTGTTGGTTAATAATTTTGTGGAGACCAAAATTCACGATTTTATGAGCTATAATTCACGATTTTTGGTCATTTTTAGTCATTTCAACCTATTGGCAAATAATTTTACGATGGTAGAAATTCACGATTTCGGGAGCTACAACCTATAATTTTTGGCCATTTTTAGTTTTTTGACCCGTTGTCAAATAATTTCAAACCAATGGTAAATAATTTCGAACCAACTTACAAGGCACATTCAGGATGAAATCCCATGGTATATGTTGTTTACCGATGATATAGTGTTAGTGGATGAAACTAGAAGAGGCAAAATTTCTAAAGTAGAAAGATGGAGACAAGCTCTTGAATCTAAAGGTTTTAGAACTAGTAGAACAAAAACAGAATATATGGAGTGCATTTTTAGTAAAACTAGGAAAGGAAGAGAGCCTATGGTACATATTGATGGCCAAGAAATACCTAAAACTAATTATTTTCGATATTTAGGATCAATCATTAGGTATGATGGTGAGATAGAGGATGATGTTGTGCATCGAATCAAATCGGGATGGTTGAACTGGAGAGTGCTTCGGTAGTCTTTTGTGATCATAGAATACCAATGAAACTAAAAGAAAATTTCTATAGGATGGTTATAAGACCAACTATGTTTTATGGGTCAGAGTGTTAGGCAATTAAAAAACAACATGTTCAAAAAATGAGTGTAGCAGAAATGAGAATGTTGCGATGATCTTGTGAGTATACACTAAAAGATAGGATAAGAAATGAGTGCATCCGTAGTAAATTAGAGGTTGTTCCTATTGAGGATAAAATGAGAGAGAATAGATTAAGATGGTTTGGTCATGTACAACGGAGACCGCTTAGTGCACCGATTAGGAAAAGCGATAATATTATAGTTAATGAGGCTAGGAGATCTAGAGGTAGAACTAGAATGACTTGGTTAGAAGCAATTAAGAAGGATATGATTATGACTAACTTAACGGATGAGATGACCCATAACAGAATGGAATCGAAGAATAGGATTCATGTAGCCGACCCCAAACATTTGGGATAAAGGCTTGGTTGTTGTTGTTGTTGTTGTTAGCAATGATATTCGTGCGGTCAATGGAGGCATAATTGTTTCCATCACGATAACATATGCCCAGAATCAAAAACTCTATAATATTTTGATTTTCCATCAAAAGCTGAATAAAATGACGAGTTCACCCACTTCTTCTTTTGGCGAGAAAACACTTTCGTCTTTCTCCTCCTCCTTGTCCTTCTTCTTATAAATTCTGCTGAGAACCAGATTATCACGACAGGAGTCTGAATCAACAAGATGATACTCATGCATGATCCATGGAGTTTTGATCTTCTTGTTATCGGCATCAAAATACTTGAACGCCAACTGCACCCTGTGCCCAATAACCTTCTGCTGATTCCACAACATGTTTGTTGATGGGGCTATTTGTCAGATGACCATCCCATAAACCCCCCTTCATCAACGGTTCAACTAAGCCTGATAATCAAATTTGAATTAGCAACAACTTGAGTTAGACAAAGGTTTAATGAAATCCCTGATTGTATTTACCAATTACCAATCATTCTGAAGTTAATCAAGTCATGGTTTCAAGCATAATTTTACCTTTTGAAGGCAGGGTTCAGAACCTCTAATTCCAACCGAAATTCTGTGCCGAGGTGCTTTTGGAAAATCACAGTGAAGAGTGTTGCGTCGTTGCTCTGATCTCACAATTCACATACACACATTGAGATTGAGAAGACAATAATTCAAGTGAAATAAGAGCAAAACATGATATCAGATCTACAAAATACAAGTATACTGATATACTTACGAAGCTCTTGTAGAACATGCACAAAAACAATACATACGCATGGAAGAGCTTACCAGGCATTGTAGTCGACTACTAGGCATTGTAGTCGACTAATCTACGATTCATTAGTCGACTAATATGAGTTGTAGTCGACTAATGCGTATTATAGTCGACTAATCTACGATTCATTAGTCGACTAATATGAGTTGTAGTCGACTACTAGGCATTGTAGTCGACTACTAGGCATTGTAGTCGACTACTAGGCATTGTAGTCGACTAATGCGTATTATAGTCGACTAATCTACGATTCATTAGTCGACTAATATGAGTTGTAGTCGACTAATATGAGTTGTAGTCGACTAATCAGCGCATTCAAAACGGGTCTAATTAGGATTTGGTTTTAAACCCAATTCGTTTAGAGGCTATAAATACCCTAACGATTGTTAGGGTAAGTTTTAAGCACGTTTTGGAGCGACCTTTGAGAGAGTTTTGTGCATCTTTGGAGAGGAGATCTTTTGAGAGATTGAGAGGTTTGTTTTAGGGTTTCTTTGTGAGAACTTGTAATCCTAATTTGTATTCTCTCTTTCTATTAGTGAAAATCCCCCTCCTTACCCCGTGGACGTAGGCAACTTGCCGAACCACGTAAATCTCGTGTCTTTACTCTTTTATTGTGTTTTGGCTTTCCGTTTGTGGTGGTTTCTCTCGACGGTTCCGCGGTCCGCGCGCCCTACAATTGGTATCAGAGCTATTGTTCAGATTGGAAGTGGTGTAATTTCTAATTTGAGGGGGTGTTCGGTGATTCCTGAGAGAAGCGGATTCACGAAGACAAACAGAGGATGGCGTCAACCAGTAAATCAGTCAAAGTGGGAAAATTCGAGATTGAAAAGTTCAATGGGAAGAACGATTTTTCTTATTGGAGGATCACGGATGAAAAACTTTCTAATTTCAAAAATTGCACAAGACTTTGGATGGAAAGGAGAAGAAGAACAAGGATATGTCGATGAGGATTGGGAGGAGTTGGATCTGGAAGCACGGTCGATTATCCTATGCCTCGAGAGGGATGTAGCTTTCTTGGTAGATGGAGAGGAAACGGTCAGGCGTGTGGAAGAAGTTAGAGGGTACCTTCATGGCGAAGAGTCTAACTAACGGATCTACTTAAAATCCAAATTGTATACTTGCAAGATGGAGGAGGGCTCATCAATCAGGGAACACATCAACAAGTTTGATAGGATCATATCAGATTTGAAAGACATAGATGTTAAAGTAGGAGGCGAGGATCGAGGCGCTTCTATACATCTCTCAAGGAACAGGACACAAACTGGGAGGCTTGTGGGAGAAAATTTGAAGATGGATGAGACTAGAGCGGCACTTCTAGCGGACGATCTTGAGGAAGATTGCAACTAGTGACATGGCCTTGTGATAACAAAGGAACAAGCGAGGATTGTTTGCAAGAGGAAGGAGCAATGAGCGAGGAAAAGGCAAGGAGGAAAGTCTAGATCTAAATCAAGACCTCTTGCGGGAAAAGGATGTTTCAAGTCGCGGTGAAGCTGGGCATTTCAAAGTCGGTGTCCAAATAAGAGAGTAGGTGGAAAGAAGAACAACAACAAGACCGAGAGGAGAGGGCAAGGAAGAAGCGAGCTACGTTTGAGGAAGGGAGCGATAAGGAATGCTATGTCGTCACGGGTGGCGAGGAGATCTCGGGAAGTGGATACTTGATTCCGGTTGCTCTTACCATATGTGTCCAAATAGGAAGTGGTTTACTACCTCGAGAGGCATTGATGGGGAAGCTGTATTGATGGGGAATAACCATGCTTGTAAAATAGTGGGGCTAGGTAATATCAAAATCAAGATGCATGATGGAGTGGTTCGAACCTTGGCGGATGTGAGGCATGTTCCCGACTTGCGGAAGAATCTTATCTCGGTTGGTGCTTTGGACTCCGGTGGTTGCGGGATTGTGGCGAAAGCGGAGTGAAGAAGGTTGTTCGTGGTTCCTTAGTAGTGATGAAGGGTGTTCGTCCACGGTAATCTATATACTCTCGAATGCAGCGGTGGCAGGGAGATCTGTGGTTGGAAGCTGAAGGAAGTGGTGGAGACCCATGTGAGCACCTGCTTGTTATGGCATAGGCGGCTTGGGCATATGTCGAGAAGGGTCTAGTTACGCTTGGTAAAGAGGGTCTGTGAAGAATCTGAAGGAACCCGGCATGGATTTTTGCGAGGATTGTGTGTATGGAAAGTCACACGAGGTTCGGTTCGAGAAGCAAGTCTAAGAGCGAGAGGATACTAGATTATGTGCACACGGGCGTTTGGGGTCGGCTCGAGACAACTTCAAGGGTGGTTCCGTTATTATGTCTCATTTATAGATGATTATTCTAGGTATGCTTGGATTTACTTTCTCAAGCATAAGAATGAGGTGTTCGAGACATTCAAGAAGTGGAGAACAATGGTTGAGAACAGACGGGAAAGAAATTGAAGACGCCGAGATCGATAGCGGTCTGAGTATACGGATGGTGCTTTCAAGGAGTTCTCGGATCGAGGGAATTGTTCGACACCGACAACAGTCTACACCACAGCGAGAATGGGGTCGCGGAGAGATCGAACCAACACCGGGAAAAGGCGTGAGTATGCGATCTTATGCGAGGATTGGGCAGCGAATGGTGAAGCGGCGGTGGCTCTGACTTGTTACATTGTGAACCGTTCACCACATTCGACATTGGATGGTGATACACCCTATAGGGTGTGGTCGAGAACATCACGATTATGATAGGCTCGGAATTTTCGGATGTACCGCCTACTATCCGTCAACGAGGGAAAGCTTGACGCGAGGGCCAAGAAGGCAATATTCTTGGGATATGCAAAGGGCGTAAAGGCTATCGTCTTTGGTGTACGGAAGATTCAAAGTTCGTGATCGCCAGGATGTTACCTTTGATGAGAAATCCATGATTGCTAGAAGTCCAAGGATGATGGTGTTATGGCTGGTGAGACTTCTAAGTCTCGGGTTATTGAAATAGAACCTAAAGACCAACTAGGTTCTAATCGTGCTCAAGTGGGAAGTCGGTAGATGATGAGCTTGGCGGGGAGGAGGTTCAGCGAGGAAAATACAGGCACTACAACAACGGCTCGAGGATAATTTGGTTTCCACTAGGCCAAAGCGAGCATACAAGCGATGGGGGCTGATCAACCCTAAAGCACTATGGGAGCTAATATGGTTGAATCGCACTCTCGGTGGAGGAGGACGAGCGGTCTCCTTCAAGGAAGCTATTCGGGACAAGGATAGTGAGAGTTGGTTGGCTGCGATGGAGGAAGAGATGGAATCTCTTGGAAGAATCATACATGGGAGGTGGTCCCATTGCCCGTAGGAAGAAAAGCTATTGGTTGTAAGTGGGTGTATAAAAGAAAGGAAGATCTTTGAGCTTCGGTGGTGTAAGATACAAGGCGAGGCTAGTGGCTAAGGGTTTTGCCTGAGAAAGAGGTGTGGATTACAATGAGATATTTTCTCCGGTGGTGAAACACACTTCTATTCGGTGCTATTGAGTATTGTTGCTCATGGTGATTTTGAGTGGATCAACTCGATGTTAAAAGCGACCTTCTTGCGGAGACTTGGATGAAGAGATCTACATGCATCAACCCGAGGGCTACAAGGTTGAGGATAAGGAGAATCATGTGTGTCGTTTGAGGAAGTCAACGTATGGATTAAAGCAATCTCCCGTGATGGTACAAGCGATTTGACTTCTTCATCTTTGAAGCATGGGTTTTCCGGCGATCATGATTGTTGTGTTTACATTGGAAGCTTGCGGAGGTAATTTTATCTATCTTCTTTGTATGTGGATGACATGCTTATTGCTTCTAAGAGCGGGGTGGAGATAGATAGGTTGAAATCTCAACTTGGTGAAGAGTTCGAGATGAAGGACATGGGTCTTTGCTAGGAAAATCTGGGTATGGAGATTAGAAGAGAGCGAATCGGCGATTGTTCTTGAGTCGGAAGGGCTACATAGGCGGGTGATCGCGAGGTTCGGGATGCAAAGTGCTAAGTCGGTGGTGACTCCATTGGCTCCACACTTTAGGCTTCGGTAATCAATCTCCCACTACAGAAGAAACACATGGGCGTGTTCCCTATGCTAGTGCGGTTAGCGGTTTAATGTATGCAATGGTGTGTACATGAGATATTTCCTGGCGGTTAGTGTGGTCGATGGATTCATGGCGAATCAGGGAAAGGCGCCGGGAAGCGGTGAAGTGGGTCCTCAGTACTTAAAGTACAGTTGATCACAGTGCGTGTTTTGGTGGAGAAACATGTCGATTGGCGGGTTTGTGGACTCGATTATGCGGGCGATCTAGATAGGCGGCGATCTACTCTGGTTATGTATTTAAGATACATGGAGCTCCGATTAGTTGGCGATCGATGTTACAGACTCTGATGGCACTTTCTACTCTGATGAGTACATGGCCATGGCGAGGGAGTGAAGGAAGTATTATGGTTGTGGGGTCTTCTAGGCGATTTGGGGATTGGCGGGAAGCGTGAACTTGTGGTGTGGCGGTCGAGTGCAATTCACTTGGCGAAGAATCAGGTTCATCATGCTCGTACCAAGCATATTGATGTCGTATCATTTTGTGCGGGATGTCATAGAGGAGGTGATATTTCTCTCATGAAGGTGCACACGAATGAGAATCCAGCGGACATGTTAACCAAGGTGGTCCTGGTAGTAAGTTTAAGCATTGCTTAGACTTGCTTCATATCGGCTTCGTGTTGATCTGCCCAGAGGGCATGGCCCTTGGTAATGGGCAAGGTGGAGATGATTTGAGGTGAACTATGATGAGCTTGATCCGGTGGAGATGCGTAGGCGGCCATGGTGTAGTGCAATGTTGGATTGGCTGGATTGGTGATGGTGATCTCTCTAGATGTTCTTGGTGTTCTTCGGTGTTCGTCCAAAATTTGAGGTGAATCAAATGATGTGCGAGGTGGAGAATTGTAGAACATGCACAAAACATGCACAAGGCAGGTTTCTAGGGTTCATGATGGACTACTAGGCATTGTAGTCGACTACTAGGCATTGTAGTCGACTACAATGCTTAGTAGTCGACTACTAGGCATTGTAGTCGACTACTAGGCATTGTAGTCGACTACAACTCATATTAGTCGACTAATATGAGTTGTAGTCGACTACTAGGCATTGTAGTCGACTACTAGGCATTGTAGTCGACTAATCGTATTATAGTCGACTAATCTCTGATTCATTAGTCGACTAATATGAGTTGTAGTCGACTAATGCAGGCGGTCAGCGGGTCTAATTAGGATTTGGTTTTAAACCCAATTCGTTTAGAGGCTATAAATAACCCTAACGATTGTTAGGGTAAGTTTTAAGCACGTTTGGAGCGACCTTTGAGAGAGGTTTGTGCATCTTTGGAGAGGAGATCTTTTGAGAGATTGAGAGGTTTGTTTTAGGGTTTCTTTGTGAGAACTTGTAATCCTAATTTGTATTCTCTCTTTCTATTAGTGAAAATCCCCTCCTTACCCGTGGGCGTAGGCAACTTGCCGAACCACGTAAATCTCGTGTCTTTACTCTTTTATTGTGTTTTGGCTTTCCGTTTGTGGTGGTTTCTCTCGACGGTTCCGCGGTCCGAGCGCCCTAAAACCAAATCCTAATTAGACCCGTTTTCGGAATCTGGCCAGATTAGTCGACTACAACTCATATTAGTCGACTAATATGAGTTGTAGTCGACTACTAGGCATTGTAGTCGACTACAATGCTTAGTAGTCGACTACTAGGCATTGTAGTCGACTACAACTCATATTAGTCGACTAATATGAGTTGTAGTCGACTACAATGCTTAGTAGTCGACTACTAGGCATTGTAGTCGACTACTAGGCATTGTAGTCGACTACAATGCTTAGTAGTCGACTACAATGCTTAGTAGTCGACTACTAGGCATTGTAGTCGACTACTAGGCATTGTAGTCGACTACAATGCTTAGTAGTCGACTACTAGGCATTGTAGTCGACTACAACTCATATTAGTCGACTAATATGAGTTGTAGTCGACTACAATGCTTAGTAGTCGACTACTAGGCATTGTAGTCGACTACAATGCTTAGTAGTCGACTACTAGGCATTGTAGTCGACTAATATGAGTTGTAGTCGACTACAATGCTTAGTAGTCGACTACAACTCATATTAGTCGACTAATATGAGTTGTAGTCGACTACAACTCATATTAGTCGACTAATATGAGTTGTAGTCGACTACTAGGCTTAGTAGTCGACTACAATGCTTAGTAGTCGACTACAATGCTTAGTAGTCGACTACAATGCTTAGTAGTCGACTACAATGCTTAGTAGTCGACTACAACTCATATTAGTCGACTAATATGAGTTGTAGTCGACTACAATGCTTAGTAGTCGACTACAATGCTTAGTAGTCGACTACAACTCATATTAGTCGACTAATATGAGTTGTAGTCGACTACAATGCTTAGTAGTCGACTACAATGCTTAGTAGTCGACTACAATGCTTAGTAGTCGACTACAACTCATATTAGTCGACTAATATGAGTTGTAGTCGACTACAATGCTTAGTAGTCGACTACAACTCATATTAGTCGACTAATATGAGTTGTAGTCGACTACAATGCTTAGTAGTCGACTACAATGCTTAGTAGTCGACTACAACTCATATTAGTCGACTAATATGAGTTGTAGTCGACTACAATGCTTAGTAGTCGACTACTAGGCATTGTAGTCGACTACAACTCATATTAGTCGACTAATATGAGTTGTAGTCGACTACAACTCATATTAGTCGACTAATATGAGTTGTAGTCGACTACAATGCTTAGTAGTCGACTACTAGGCATTGTAGTCGACTACAACTCATATTAGTCGACTAATATGAGTTGTAGTCGACTACAACTCATATTAGTCGACTAATATGAGTTGTAGTCGACTACAATGCTTAGTAGTCGACTACAATGCTTAGTAGTCGACTACAATGCTTAGTAGTCGACTACAATGCTTAGTAGTCGACTACTAGGCATTGTAGTCGACTACAACTCATATTAGTCGACTAATATGAGTTGTAGTCGACTACAATGCTTAGTAGTCGACTACAATGCTTAGTAGTCGACTACAATGCTTAGTAGTCGACTACAACTCATATTAGTCGACTAATATGAGTTGTAGTCGACTACAATGCTTAGTAGTCGACTACAACTCATATTAGTCGACTAATATGAGTTGTAGTCGACTACAACTCATATTAGTCGACTAATATGAGTTGTAGTCGACTACAATGCTTAGTAGTCGACTACAACTCATATTAGTCGACTAATATGAGTTGTAGTCGACTACAATGCTTAGTAGTCGACTACAATGCTTAGTAGTCGACTACAACTCATATTAGTCGACTAATATGAGTTGTAGTCGACTACAACTCATATTAGTCGACTAATATGAGTTGTAGTCGACTACAATGCTTAGTAGTCGACTACAATGCTTAGTAGTCGACTACAATGCTTAGTAGTCGACTACAATGCTTAGTAGTCGACTACAACTCATATTAGTCGACTAATATGAGTTGTAGTCGACTACAACTCATATTAGTCGACTAATATGAGTTGTAGTCGACTACAATGCTTAGTAGTCGACTACAACTCATATTAGTCGACTAATATGAGTTGTAGTCGACTACAACTCATATTAGTCGACTAATATGAGTTGTAGTCGACTACAACTCATATTAGTCGACTAATATGAGTTGTAGTCGACTACAATGCTTAGTAGTCGACTACAACTCATATTAGTCGACTAATATGAGTTGTAGTCGACTACAACTCATATTAGTCGACTAATATGAGTTGTAGTCGACTACAACTCATATTAGTCGACTAATATGAGTTGTAGTCGACTACAATGCTTAGTAGTCGACTACAATGCTTAGTAGTCGACTACAATGCTTAGTAGTCGACTACAATGCTTAGTAGTCGACTACAATGCTTAGTAGTCGACTACAACTCATATTAGTCGACTAATATGAGTTGTAGTCGACTACAACTCATATTAGTCGACTAATATGAGTTGTAGTCGACTACAACTCATATTAGTCGACTAATATGAGTTGTAGTCGACTACAATGCTTAGTAGTCGACTACAATGCTTAGTAGTCGACTACAACTCATATTAGTCGACTAATATGAGTTGTAGTCGACTACAACTCATATTAGTCGACTAATATGAGTTGTAGTCGACTACAACTCATATTAGTCGACTAATATGAGTTGTAGTCGACTACAACTCATATTAGTCGACTAATATGAGTTGTAGTCGACTACAACTCATATTAGTCGACTAATATGAGTTGTAGTCGACTACAATGCTTAGTAGTCGACTACAATGCTTAGTAGTCGACTACAACTCATATTAGTCGACTAATATGAGTTGTAGTCGACTACAACTCATATTAGTCGACTAATATGAGTTGTAGTCGACTACAACTCATATTAGTCGACTAATATGAGTTGTAGTCGACTACAATGCTTAGTAGTCGACTACAACTCATATTAGTCGACTAATATGAGTTGTAGTCGACTACAATGCTTAGTAGTCGACTACTAGGCATTGTAGTCGACTACAACTCATATTAGTCGACTAATATGAGTTGTAGTCGACTACAATGCTTAGTAGTCGACTACTAGGCATTGTAGTCGACTACAATGCTTAGTAGTCGACTACAACTCATATTAGTCGACTAATATGAGTTGTAGTCGACTACAATGCTTAGTAGTCGACTACTAGGCATTGTAGTCGACTACAACTCATATTAGTCGACTAATATGAGTTGTAGTCGACTACAATGCTTAGTAGTCGACTACAATGCTTAGTAGTCGACTACAATGCTTAGTAGTCGACTACTAGGCATTGTAGTCGACTACAATGCTTAGTAGTCGACTACAACTCATATTAGTCGACTAATATGAGTTGTAGTCGACTACAATGCTTAGTAGTCGACTACAACTCATATTCAGCCTTAAAACAATCGAGTCAATAATTATGAGAAAGGATTCCATTTCTAGAAAGTGAAAAGCAAAAGATAAGTTTGACGAACTTTTTAGGGCAATATTACTCAATAAAGGAATTTTAAAGCAAAATGCACTGTAGAAAATCTTAAAATTTAAAGAATTTGAAGCGATTCAGACCATAAATCTCTGAATCCATAGAAAACTGACAACTCTGTGAACAAACTAAGTGACAATGTACTAAAATCTTATAAAAAGTATAGCAGGAAACAAAGTAAAACAGAATTTTACAATCAGGTCAGCGATTTGGATCAAATCATACAAGATCCAATCTCATAGTTGTCCAACAAACTCAAAATAACATTAGCAATTGCTGAGAAGGATAATCAGAGCAGCAGAAAGAAAGATGAATGAATCAGTTTCAATAAAACTAAACTAAATAGACTGCAGCACAATTTGTCTAAAATAAATAGAAATTTAATCAATGTACGCTATACATCACAAACTAATCTTGAACTCTAAAATACTACGTCCTCGCAGATGCCCAGTGCTTGTAAATCATAACAGTACTCATCAACAGCATAAGCGGACAATGGCGGGTTCAAGCAATCCTGCATGGCTGACATGATTTCTTTTTCCCCCTTCACACCTCTTTCCTCCACTGCTGGTGACAGAGTTTCTTGTAGCATGTCGCCGTCTAGACAAAAGGACAAGTCGTCGAATGATGTTAAAGGGTCGACTTCGAGGCATTTCAAAATTTGGTCTACGTCCACAGAGTCTACTGATTGCTGCTGCGAGGTATTTGAAGGAAGCTCGTCCAAGATTTTATTAATTTCATCTAACGTCATTGTTAGCCCGTCGTCAGTATCAACAGCAGAGGGCTGATGGGCTTCTTCTTGTTCTATCCTCTGCCTCTTGGCACATCTTTTCTCCATCGGACACTGCAACTGTTGCTGATTCATTGAAATATGGCGAGCTTCTTCTCCTCCTCCTCCTATTCTCTGCCTCTTCACTCGTCTTTGCTCCACCTCCGCCTCCATCAGTTCCTCCTCCAAAAACTGCACAAATGAAAGATGATCATCATCAACATCAGCAGACGCAACTGCATCAACGTCCACCGAAGGCTGTACTGCTGGCAATGAAGTTTGTTCGTCGACCCTCTGTTGTGTATTAAACATTGGTGCCATCCTCTCCTCCTCCTCCGCTTGCTCATCCTTGTCCTTCCTCTTATGGATTCTGCAGAGCACAACGTCATCAGCCTTGTCATCAACAAGACGATACTCGTGCAAAATCCACGGGGTGCTCTTCTTATTCTTCTTATCATTGGGATCATCAAACAACTTGAACGCCAACTGCGCCCTGTGCCCAATCTTGATCTTCCCCTTGTTATTCCCAGCTTGTTCTGTTTTGTAGAGGGACTTGCCCGCGGCATGACCATCCCATAAACCTCCTTCATCGACACTTCGGCTAAATCGTTTGGAGCTGTTGCTACTTGCACGGCGTCTCGGAGTGAAGAAATACATCTCCTTCTCTTCGGCATTGCAGTACGGAAAGAGATGATAGGGGAGGTGCCACGGCTGACACTTGTAGATGTCGAGTTCCTGAATGAAACTCTTTGGTATCGTGAGATCTCCTTGCGTCCTCCTTCGAAGGTAGAAATCGATGAGCTCGACTTCTGTTGGACGAAACCTGAAACCCACTTCGAAATCTGGCTCTCCTCCTCCTCCTTCTTGAATATCAGCAGCTGGTAGCATTGCCATTGTCGATATTGAAACACAAACGCAAGATTAATCCAACCCCTGATCGCCTCTCTCTCTCTCTCTCTCTCTCTCTCTCTCTATATATATATATATATATATATATATATATATATATATATATATATATATATATATATATATATATATATATATATATATATATAATTCTTGATTGATTTAAGGTGAAGATACTGAGGTTGGATCACTTAGGGCTTTATATTTATAAGCCTGTGAGCTCTAAACCTCGTAGGACTGGGATTCATATTTAAACTAGGGCTTTCGAAATTCAGCTTTCCAAATTCATCTCCTAATTTGGGTATAATTAGGATTGCTCACTTAGAAAATATTAGCGTTAGAATTTAAACGCCCGTGCTCTACTATAGTGCTACTCCAATTAGGAAACAAAATTCTTTTTTTTTTTTTGTTCTCCTTGTAGGTCCTCAGGAGCATAATCTAAGATTTGTTGAGAGAACAAGTAAGACTGTGAAGCCCAGATGCTTTTTAGAGATATTTGCACCTAGCAATCAGTCTGGATGTCCCCACTTTTTTTATTTATCGTCTTAGATAAAGTGCAGTATATATTATAATTTAGGAGATTGATAATTTAAATTTGTTCATTCGGAATATGGTGTAGGAAATTATTACCATGTGAATTGTTACATTAGCTTCAATAAGCCCATTCGTGAGGGTGGCTAGAGGCTTTCGTCAAGATATCATATTATTCTCAATTTTAAAGGCTTGTCCAGGTCTCGGAAGTAAAATGAACAGATATATGAAGATAGACGTGGTAACCACACTTAATTGGTATTATTATTAGATATGCAAACACTGAGCTCAATTAGATGCATTTTCACATATAGTTTAAATTTTAGTTTCCTGCCTGCACTCATTTCAGATAACTGCTACTAAATCTATAATCATACTTTACCTGCAGATCTGTTCTATGTGGAGGCTCAACCGGTATATTCATCTTCTTTTATTGTCTATACTACTACCATGCGAGATCAGACATGTCGGGTTTCATGCAGACTTCATTCTTCTTCGGTTACATGACCTGCATCTGTTATGGCTTCTTCCTAATGCTCGGAACTGTTGGCTTCCGTGCATCCCTACTCTTTGTCAGGCACATTTACCATTCCATCAAGTGCGAGTAGATCAATACGAAATTCTCTAATCACTTTCATCCTTAATTCATTCTTATATATCTTAATGTAGTTTGCATCAGCTGTGGCCTCCTTATACCACCAAATTTTCTCGAGATAAGAATATTCAGAATCTGTTTTGAATCTATAGCATGTATTTTTATGTTCTTTAATTCCCAGTTGTAGCGTATGATGCATTTCCAGAAGTGGATGTATGTCTTATGTATCATTTTGAAGTATTACTGGCTAAATTCATTTGTGGCATTAATGATTGATGCGTGCTCTGGTGCGAAGTATTTGCTACATTTGTTTCCACAAGCAATTTGCAAAGCAAATATCAGATAAGGAAACAATTCCATGCCAGTGAAGAGCAATGTAGTCGATGCATTAACAGAAAAATGAGCAAGGGAAGGGGAAAAGGGGAACTGATCACATATCTGATACAAAGTTCACCGAGTACACTGAAGCATATTGATATTAAAGACAATCTTGTCCCGATTGTCCTGTGACATTCCAAGAGGTGATGCGGTTCTTTTCGTAATTAATACAATACATAGGCTAATGGATTTGTGACCGGAATAATCCTGATTTCGAAAGGGTTTTTGCAATATTCTGATATATCTGATCATAATTCTGATTAAAAAAAATTTTCCGAATAAACTTAAGTATATATTGATGTTAAAGACATTGTTGCCCCAATTGTCCTGTGGCATTACGTGAGGTGATGATGTTCTTTTCATTATTAGTACAAAACACTATTCAGAGTCTACTGATTTATCGTCTGAATAACCCTGATTTCTGAAGGGTTTTGCAATATTCAGAAATTACAAGGGACTTCTTCACTAGCTCCCAGATCTTAGCTGAGTTACGCAACCAATCTCGCTCGGAGACAGGTCTCGCAAATGAACAGCCATTCATTGACAGTATCTGAAAAAGGGAAGCAGTATACACTTAATCAGAATAACAAATGAAATGAAAAGAAGAAATTAACTTAAATAGCATTCATCTAATTCTAGGTTTCTTTGAGCCAAACACGTATTTAACAGTTTTATTCAATGACCTGAGATACATATATAAACAAATTTATATTATCAAATACAAGGTATCTGCACCTCTTCAGCTCTCTACCAAAACAATGTAAATGTAATATACCTTAAGGACCGCTGAAGCTGAATTATCAATCCTAATTTGGAGCCAAAGGAGAGAGATTATACAGAAAATTTACCTGATCACGGAGCTGCACTAGCATGGAATTATAACTTCCAAATAGAGGTTTATGAGAGCCATCTTGTGTTCTCAAAGGGAGTAGAAACAAGCTTGGTCCTGTTGATTTTGACTCGTTATTCATAGTATCAGAAGAATTAGATTCAACTTGCTCTTCGGCCATGTCTCTAAATTTATCATCAGCAAAGGAGGATGATTTCAAGTACTTTGATAGTGCACTCTTCAAACGGACAGTGTTAGAAGGAGACAAGTCTCGGTCCTGCAACCTGGGAGAAAAAGGAATCCTGAGCGATTCATTAAACGTTATGTACTACTTCGCGTACTGTTTCTACTCTAGACTGACAATTAAATTCTTGACACTTACTTGCAAGAGAAGTGAACCAGAGCAACTCTTATGATGGACCATAGCACATAAAAACTACGAAGTTTGAAGTACGCATATTTATTTTACATTGGTTCCAAGAATGAATATTTGACAAATAGCGTTGGGTTATAGCCCTTGAAAATCACGAGTTTGAAGAAAGAACTTATATGCTATTGGGTCGGAATGAACAAAAATTGAAAAAAAAAATTATGAGTTATATAGCCCATGAAAATCGCGAATTTTGAAGTAGGTATAATTACTTGCCATTAGAAAAAAGAACAAAATTGCCAAAATGATGAGTTATGACCCACAAAGCCATGAATTTGAATTACGCACGCCTTTCAATTAAAATTAGCGATTTTGGTGATTTATAACTCATGATTTTGGCAAATTTTGTTTGTTTTCTTCCTAATGACAAGTAATTATATGTACTTCAAAATTTGTGATTTTCATTGGTTATAATAGCGAAAATTATATGTACTTCAAAATTTGCAATTTTGGTTGATTATTACTCATGATTATGGCAATGATAACCCATGAAAATCGCAAATTTTGAAGTAGGTATAATTACTTGCCATTAGAAAAAAAGAACAAAATTGCCAAAATCATGAGTTATAACCCACCAAAATCGCATATTTTAAGATAGTCATAATTAATTGTCATTGAGTCTAATAAATGATAATGGACAAATACCATGGGTTATAGCCCATGAAAATCGCAAATTTTGAAGTAGGTATAATTACTTGCCATTAGAAAAAAGAACAAAATGGACAAAAATTATGGCCCATGGCTCATGAAACCATGAATTTCGAAGTACGCATATTTATTTCTCATTGCACCGTAGAAAGAAAATTGACAAAAACTGTGGGTTATACTTTGAAAATTGTGATATTTGAAGACAAAGAACATATTTGTCATTTGGTCAAAACGAACAAAAATAGACAAAAATCGTGGATTATAGTCTATGAAAATTGTGAACATTGATGTTCACACGCTTAATTGATTAATGGTCAAAATAAAAAAATTCATAGATTATAGCCTATGAAAATCATGAATTTTGAAGCACGCATATTTATTTTCCATTGGATCGAAGAATAAATATTCATAAAAATCGTGGGTTATAGCCCATGGAAATTGTAAATTTTTATGAAAGAAAATTAAATTGCCATGAGAGTGAAACTAACAAAAATAGGCTAAAATTGTGGTTATAACCAATGAAAATCACAAATTCTGAAGTGCGTATACTTACTTACAATTAGGATAAAAAGAACAAAAATTGCCAAAATGATGAGTTATGACCCACCAAAATCCCGAAATTTGAAGTAGTCATATTAGTTGTCATCGGGTCGAGTGAATGATAATGGACAAAAGTTGAGTTATAACCCATAAAATCCACAAATATTAAAGTTCGCACAATAAATTGTTAAATGGTTGAAGTGAACAAAATGGGAAAAAAATCATTGACTATAGCTCATGAAAATGACAAATTTAAAGTACAAATATCTATTATTCATTGGGTCGCAGAACGAAAATTGACAAATTTGTGGGTTATAGCCCACAACAATTATGATTTTCTATGAAAGAAAGTTTAATTGCCATTTGGTCGAAACGAATAAAAATAAATTAAAATTGTGGCTTATAGGCTATGAAAATCGTGAAATTTGAAGTATAACTACTTTCTATTAGGATGTAATGAATCAAAATTGCCAAATTTGTAAGTTATAACCCACCATAATTACGAATGTTGAAGTAGTCATAATTAATTGTCATTGAGTCTAATAAATGATAATGGACAAATACCATGGGTTATAGCCCATGAAAATCGCAAATTTTGAAGTAGGTATAATTACTTGCCATTAGAAAAAAGAACAAAATTGCCAAAATCATGAGTTATAACCCACCAAAATCACATATTTTAAGATAGTCATAATTAATTGCCAATGGGTCGAATGAATGATGATGGACAAAAATCGTGGGTCATAGCTCATGAAAATTAAGAATATTGAAGTTCGCACAATTAATTGTTCAATGGTCGAAATGAAAAATGGACAAAAATCATGGACCATATAACACACGAAAATCACAAATTTTGAAGTACACATTTATTTTCCATCGAGTCGATGAATGAAATTGACAAAAATTATGAGTTATAGCCCCGAATATATTGATTTTTGATAAAAGTTTAATTGAAATTCAACCAAAACAATCAAAAATAGACTAGAATCATGGGTTATAGCCCATGAAAATTACAAATTTTTAGTACATATAATTCATTGTCATTGGGACATAGCGAATGAAAAAAAAATGCTAAAGAACCCACCAAAATTGCAAACCATTAATTACTTATAATTAATTGTCATTGAGTCTAATAAATGATAATGGACAAATACCATGGGTTATAGCCCAAGAAAATACCGAATATTGAAGTTCACACAATTAATTTTAAATAGTTGAAACAAGCAAAACTAGATAAAAATTATAGCCTATCGCCCATGAAAATCACAAATTTTAAAGTACACATTTATTTCTCATTGGATCTTAGAACGAAAATTGAAAGACAAGCGTGGATTCTGACCTTTGAAAATTGTAATTTTTCAAAAAACTTATTTGTCACTAAGTCAAAATGAACAAAAATTGACAAAAATCATGTGTTATATAGTCCATGAAAACTGCGAATGTTGAAGTTCATACACTTAATTGCTTAATGGTCGAAACAAAAAAACAAAATTCATGGACTATAGCCCATAAGAATCATGAATTTGAAGCATACATATTTATTTTTTATTAGATCAAAGAACGAAAATTGATAAAAAAAATCGTGGGTTATAGCACATGGAAATCATGATTTCTTTTATAAAAGAAAATTTAACATAACTAGGTTGAAAGTAATGAAAATAGACTAAAGTAATGGGCTGTAACACATGCAAATCACGAATTTTAAATTGCGTATGGATACTTGCAATTAGGATAAAAGAAAAAAAATTCGAAAAACGATGATTTATAATACACCAAAATCGAGAATTTTGAAGTAGTCATATTAGTTGGCATTGGGTCAAATGAATGATCAATATAATGAAAAAAATGTGGGTTATAAGACATGAAAATCATGAATATTAAAGTTCACACTATTAATTGCAAAATGGTCGAAATGAACAAAATGGAAAAAATCATGCACTATAACACATGAAAATAACAAACTTTGAAATACACACATTTATTATCCACTCGGTCGAAGAATTAAAATCACGGCTTATAGTCTATGAAAATCGTGAATTTTGAAGTATATATAACTACTTGTCGTTAGGACGAAACGGATCAAAATTGCCAAAATCATGGGTTATAACTAGGGCTGAGCAAATTTCGTTATAAACCGATCAAACCGACTAAACCGCCCGAAATTCAGTAGTTCGATTTGGCCTTGTACACAATTCGGTTCGAGTCAGTTCAAATACTTTTAAACCCGCAATGACCGAACCGACCGAATAATCATTTAAATGCACCCAGTTACCTACTAGATAGCCTCTTTCACTATCCACAGGATCCGCCCATGCACCCATGTCACTAATCCAATTTCTAACTCAACTAGCTGTTACACATAAATGTTTGTGGGGTCCGCTGGCTTTTCCTCTTTTACCAAGTCGTAGATACCCAAAAGAAAGTCCTCTGCCCTCTCATGAAACACAAGGCATTTAATAAGCAAATTACATCATCTTCTTTTTGTTTTAGGCTCTTCTTCGACCTCTACTTGATACTTTTGGCCATTGCGAGAGCTTTTATTTCTTGGTTGCTACTTAACGGTGAAGCTCTTAAGAACAGAAAAAGTCGACCGCACCAAACCGAAATATCTCGCTTTGGTTCGGTTTGGTTCAATTCCATATCTAACTCAGATCGGTTCGGTGTGGTCGAAAATGGATAAATCCGACCAAACCGACTATTTGCTCTCCCCTAGTTATAACCCACCAAAATCTCGAATTTTGAAGTAGTCACAATTAACTGTCACTGGGTCAAATAAACGATAATGGACAAAATTCATGGATTAGCCAATGAAAATCGCGAATATTGAAGTTTGCACAATTAATTCCTAAATGCTTGAAACGAACGAAATGGACAAAAAATATGGACTAAGCACATGAAAAATCATGAATTTCAAAGTACGCATATTTATTTCCATTGGGTCGAAGAATGAAAATTAACAAAAATAGTGGGTTATAGCTCATGAAAATCATGAATATTGAAGTTCGCACAATTAATTCCTAAACAGTCAAAATGAACAAAATGGACAAAAATTATGGCCTATAGCCCATGAAAATCATGAATATTGAAGTTCACACAATTAATTTTAAATAGTCATAATTAATTGTCATTGGGTCAAAGAATGAAAATTGATAAAACTCCTAAGTTATAGCCTCCTAAAATCGCAATTTTTGAAGAAAGAAAACTTATTTGCTATTGGATTAAGACGGACGAAAATTGACAAAAATAGTAGATTATAGTCTATAAAATCGAGAACATTGAAGTTCCCACACTTAACTGCTTAATAGTCGAAACAAAAAATGGATAAAAATCATAGACAATAGCCCATGAAAATCACAAAATTTAAAGTATAAATATATTTATCTTCCATTAGGTCGAAAAACAAAATTTTTAAAAATAATCATCAATGAAAGCCTATGAAAACCGCTACTTTAGATGAAAGAAAATTTAATTGTCATTGCATCAAAACTAACAAATATATAAAATTATGGGTTATAACTCATGAAAATCGCGAACTTTCAAGTATGTATAAGTACTTACCATTGAGATGAAACGAAGAAAACTTCCCAAAATCGTGAATTACAACCCACCAAAATCACAAATTTTAAATAGTCATAATTAATTGCCAATGAGTCAAATGAATGGTAGAACAAAAAAAACCATGGGTTATAACCAACGAAAATAATGAATATTAAAGTTCGCACAAATAATTGCTAAATTGTCGGGAAAAAATTTGAACAAAACTCATTGGGTAGAGGAACGAAATTGACAAAAAATAGTGAGTTTAGTCCATGAAAAAATTGATTATTGATAAAAAGTTAATTGACATTCAGTCGAAACTATCAAAAATAGGTGAAATGAGTTATAGCAATGAAAATCACAAATTTTAAATAGTCATAATTAATTGTCATTGGGTCAAATGAGCGATAATGGAAAAAATCATGGGTTATAACTCATGAAATCGTGAATTACAACCCACCAAAATCCCGAAATTTGAAGTAGTCATATTAGTTGGCATTGGGTCAAATGAACGATAATGGAAAAAAAATCGTGGGTTGTGGCCCATGAAAATTGAGAATATTGAAGTTCGTGCAATCAATTCTTAAATAGTTTAAACAAATAAAATGGACAAAAATTATGGCCTATAGCCCATGAAAATCATGAATTTGAAGTACGCATATTTATGTTCATTTTCGTTTGTTTCAACCTATTAACAAGTAATTATTTGACTTCAAAATTTGCGATATCATAAGCTATAATCCACGATTATAGTAAATTTTTATTCATTTCAACCTAATGGAAATAAACTTGTTAATTCAAAATTCACGATTTTAGCAGCTATAACCTATGATTTTTGTCCATTTTCGTTCGTTTTGACCAAATTCCAATAAATTAAATAGAATTCAAATTTCACAATTTCATGAGCTAGCAGTCAGGATTTTTGTCCATTTCTGTTCATTTCGACCCAATGATAAATAATTTTTCCGAGCTCAAAATTCACAATTTCATGAGCCAAAACCCATGATTTTTTTTCATTGTCGTTCGCTTCGACCCAACATCAAGAAATTAAGCGGAGTTCAAATTTCAAATTTTCATAAGCTAGAAGTCACGATTATATTCCATTTTTGTTCATTTTGACCCAATGACAAATAATTTTGAGCAGTTCAAAATTTACGATTTCATGAGCAATAACCCATGTTTTTTCTTCATTTTTGTTAGTTTCAACCCAATTACAAATAATTAATCAGATTTCAAAAGTAGCAACTTTCACGATTTTTGTTTATTTTCATTTGTTTTGATCCAATGACAAATAATTTTGTGAACTTCAAAATTCACGATTTCATAAGAAATAGCCCAAGATTTTTGTCCATTTTCAGCCATTCAACCAAATATTATATAATTAACCGACCTTCAAAATCATGTCTCAAAGCAGTAATAAATTAATATCCATATTTGTTTGTTTTGACCCAATGAAAATAAATTAAGCTGAGTTCAAATTTCATTATTTCATGATCTAGAAGCCACAACTTCATGAGCACCCCTAATTATTGTTCATTTTTGTTGGTTTAGCCCAATGGCTAATAGCTAAGCGGAGTTTAAAATTCATGATTTTCATGAGCTATAGACTAAGATTTTTGTCCATTTGGTTCGCTTCGACCATTTAGTAATTAATTTTGTGACTTTAATATTCGCAATGTTCATGTGTTATAACCCATAATTTTTGTCGATTATCGTTCACTCGACCCAATGATAACTAATATGACTACTTCAATTTTCTGATTTTGGTGGATTATAACTCTGGCAATTTTGTTTTTATCCTAAATGCACGTAATTATACTCCTTTAAATTCGCGATTTTTATAGGTTATATAACTCAAAATTTTAGTCTATTTTCGTTAGTTTCAACCTAATGTCAATTAAATTTTCTTACATAAAAAATTGTGATTTCCATAAGCTAAAACCCATGATTTTAATCAATTATCGTTTTAAGATCCAATGGAAAATAAATATGCGTGTACTCCAAAATTCATGATTTTCATGGGTTATAGTCCCTGAATTTTGTCCTTTTTCGTTTCAACTGTTAAGCAATAAGTGTGCATACTTCAATGTTCGCGATTTTCATGGACTGTAATTCACCATTTTTGCAAATTTTCCTTTGTTTTGACTGAATGACAAATAAGTTTTTTCGCATTGACAAAGGCTATAACTTATAGCTTTGGTCAATTTTCATTCTATCATAAAATTGTGAATTTTAAACTCCACAAAATTATTAGCAATTGGTTATAACGAACGAAAATAGACAAAAATCGTGGGTATTAGCTCATGAAATTGTGAATTTTGAACTTCCCATAATTATTTGTCATTCAATCACAAATGAAAATGAACTAAAATCGTGGGTTATAGCTAATGAAAATTATGAATTTTGAACTCTAAAAAGTTATTTCCATTTGGGTCCAAACAAAAGAAAATGAACAAAAAACATAACTTATAGCTCATTAAATTATGAATTTTGAATGCCGATTATCCATTTATCATTGGGTTGAAATGAATGAAAATGAACACAATCGTGGATTATAGCTCATGAAAATCATGAATTTTGAACTTCCCATAATTATTTGTCATTCAATCACAAATGAAAATGAACAAAACCATGACTTCTAGCTCATGAAATTATAAAATTGTGGATTATAGCTCATGAAATTATGTACTTTGAACTTTGAAAAATTATTTGTCATTAGGTTGAAATAAACAAAATTGCTAGATATTGTAGGTTACATAGTTCATGAAACCGTGAATTTTGAATTTTACACTTCGCAAAACTATTTCGCATTAGGTTGAAAAGAACAAAAATGGATAGAAATTGTCGGTTACAAATTATTAAATTGTGACGTTTAAAGTCCACAAAATAATTTTTCATTGGCTCAAAACAAACGAAAATGAACAAAAATCAAGAGTTATAGGTTATGAAATGCTTGAAAATGAACAAAAATCGTGAATTATGGCTCATGAACTCGTGAATTTTGAACTCTACAAAACTATTTGTCATTAGGTTGAAATGAACAAAAATGGACAAAAATTATAGATTATAGCTCGTGAAACCGCCAATTTTGAATTCCATTTAACTTATTGCCTCTGAGTCAACGAAAGAAATTTGACAAAAATCGTGGATTATAGCTCATTAAATTGTAAATTTTGAATAAACAAAATTATTTGCCATTGGGTTGAAATGAATAAAAGTTGACAAAAATTGTGACTTCTAGCTCATGAAATTGTGAAATTTGAATTCCGATTTTTTAATTGACATTGGGTCAAAACAAATAAAAATTGAATAAGAATTGTAGGTTATTGCTCGTGCAATCATGAATTTTGAACTCTGCAAAATTATTTGCCATTAGGTTAAAACAAATGAAAATAAAAAAAAATTATGGGTTATACCTTATGAAACCATGAATTTTGAATTCCAATTTAACTATTTGCTATTTGGTCAAAATAAACGAAAATGGACAAAAATCGTGTGCTATAGCTTATGAAAATTATGAATTTTGAACTCTACAAAACTATTTGTCATTAGGTTGAAATGAATGAAAATTGACTAAAATCATGGGTTGTAGATTATTAAATCGTGAATTTTGAAGTCCATATAATTATTTGCCATTGGGTTGTAACAAACGAAAATGAATAAAAATCATGGGGTACATTTCATGAAAATAATGAATTTCAAACTCCGCATAGTCATTTGCCACTGGGTTAAAACGATCGAAAATGAACAAAAAAAGTGGGAAATAGCTCACGAAATCGTGGATCTAAAACTCCACAAAATTATTTGTCATTGGGTCGAATGAATGAAGATGGACAGGAATTGTGACTTCTATATCATAAAATCATGAAATTTAAACTCCACATAATTTATTTTCACTTGGTAGAAATAACCAAATGGATAAATAATCATGAGTTATAGCTCATGAAATAGTGATTATCAACACCGGTTAATTATATACTATTTGGCCGAATCGGACGAAAATGGGCAAAAATCTTGGGTTATAAGTCAAGAAATCGTAATTTTGAAGTCCATATAATTATTTGCCATTGGGTTGTAACAAACGAAAATGAACAAAATGGACAAAAATCATGGGTTATAGCTCATGAACTTTGTGAATTTTGAACTCTGCAAAATTATTTGTCATTAGGTTGAAATGAACAAAATGGACAAAAATCGTGGGTTATAGCTAATGAAAATTATGAATTTTGAACTCTGCAAAATTATTTGTCATTGGGTCAAAACAAATAAAATGGACAAAAATAATTGCTTATAGCTCATGAAATTGTGAAATTTGAACTCTGCTTAATTTTTTGACATTGGGTCGCAATGAACGAAAATAAATAAAAATCGTGGGTTATGACTCATTAAATCGTGAATTTTGAACTCTGCAAAATTATTTGTCATTGTGTCGAAATGAACAAAATGGATAAAAATCATGACTAAAGCTCATGAAATTGTGAATTTTGAATTCTACTTAATTTATTGCAATTAGTTCAAAATGAGCGAAAATAAACAAAAATCGTGGGTTATATAGCTCATAAAATTGTAAATTTTGAATGAACAAATTTATTTTCCATTAGATGAAAGGAGTAAAATTTACTAAACTCGTGGGTTATAGCTAATGAAAATTATGAATTTTGAACTCTGCAAAATTATTTGCCATTGGGTTGAAATGAATGAAAATGAACAAATTATGGGTTATACCTTATGAAACCATGAATTTTGAACTCTACAAAACTATTTGTCATTAGGTTGAAATGAACAAAATGGACAAAAATCGTGGGTTATAGCTCATGAAATAGTGAATTTTAAACTTCTCATAATTATTTGCCATTGGGTTGTAACAAACGAAAATGAACAAAAATCGTGGGTTATAGCTCATAAAAATCATAAATTTTGAACTCCACAAAGTTATTTCCATTTGGGTCCAAACAAACAAAATGAACAAAAATCATACCTTATAGTCCATAAAATCATTAATCTTGAACTCCACTTATTTATTTGTCATTGGGTGAAATGAATGAAAATCAATGTTTAAAAGCTAAGCGCAAGACTAAGATCTAGACCATTGATGAAGCGATGTGTAAGCTTCAAACCGTGAGGTGTAAGCTTCAAATCATGAGTATAAGTATGTTAATTATAAACTTGTAAAATTATGAACATCTAATATATATTGGTCTAATAATTCATGTCTTGATTAGTAAAAATTAAATGTGAAGTATAGAAATGAATCATATTAAGCTAAGCTACATACATAATATATATATTTTATTTGCACTCATATGGTCATACATAAAATACATAGGGCATTGTAATGTCACCAAAAATTCTTTTCTATCCTCCTATATTGTCCGATGCATGCTTCAAAAGAAAAGCTTTATGAAGCATGAAGCGACACTTCAGCTTAATGCTTGAAGCGATGAGGCATAAGCTTCAAGGAATAAATAGCTTCACTCTTGAATTTCAAAGCATTTACCCTTCAAAAGTTGCGGCGAGTTTGAATCGAGTTTCAAAAAGTTTTTCAACATAATGAAAATGAATAAAAATCATGGGGTACATTTCATGAAAATAATGAATTTCAAACTCGCATAGTCATTTGCCACTGGGTTAAAACGATCGAAAATGAACAAAAAAAGTGGGAAATAGCTCACGAAATCGTGGATCTAAAACTCCACAAAATTATTTGTCATTGGGTCGAATGAATGAAGATGGACAGGAATTGTGACTTCTATATCATAAAATCATGAAATTTAAACTCCACATAATTTATTTTCACTTGGTAGAAACAACCAAATGGATAAATAATCATGAGTTATAGCTCATGAAATAGTGATTATCAACACTGGTTAATTATATACTATTTGGCCGAACGGACGAAAATGGGCAAAAATCTTGGGTTATAAGTTAAGAAATCGTAAATTTTGACGTCCACAAAATTGTTTGAGTGTATCGAAACATATGAAAATGAACAAAAATCATGGGTTATAGCTCATGAACTTTGTGAATTTTGAACTCTGCAAAATTATTTGTCATTGGGTGAAATGAATGAAAATGAACAAAATGGACAAAAATCGTGGGTTATAACTTATAGAATGATAAATTTTAAACTCCGCATAATTATTTGTTAATGGGTCAAAATGAACAAAAATGGACAAAAATAATTGTTTATAGCTCATAAAATTGTGAAATTTGAACTCTGCTTAATTTTTTGACATTGGGTCAAAACAAATAAAAAATTAACAAAAATCATGGGTTATAGCTCATAAAATTGTGAATTTTGAACTCTGCAAAATTATTTGTCATTGTGTCGAAATGAACAAAAATGGATAAAAATCATGACTAAAGCTCATGAAATTGTGAATTTTGAATTCTACTTAATTTATTGCAATTAGTTCAAAATGAACGAAAATAAACAAAAATCGTGGGTTATATAGCTCATAAAATTGTAAATTTTGAATGAACAAATTTATTTTCCATTAGATGAAAGGAGTAAAAATTTACTAAACTCGTGGGTTATAGCATATGATATCGTCAATTTTGAAGTCCACATAATTAATTGCTAATAGGTTGAGCCAAATGAAAATGAACAAGCATCATGGATTATAGCTCATGAAATCTTAAATTTTAAACTGAACAAAATTATTAGCCATTGGGTCGTAAAGAACGAAAATGGACAACAATCATGAGTTATAGCTCAAGAAATCGTGAATTTTAAACTTCTCATAATTATTTGCCATTTAATCGGAACAAAGGAAAATAAACAAAAATCGTAGGTTATAGCTCATAAAAATCATAAATTTTAAACTCCACAAAGTTATTTCCATTTGGGTCCAAACAAACAAAAATGAACAAAAATCATACCTTATAGTCCATAAAATCATTAATCTTGAACTCCACTTATTTATTTGTCATTGGGTCGAAATGAATGAAAATCAATGTTTAAAAAAGCGGAAGCGCAAGACGAAGATCTAGACCATTGATGAAGCGATGTGTAAGCTTCAAACCGTGAGGTGTAAGCTTCAAATCATGAGTATAAGTATGTTAATTATAAACTTGTAAAAATTATGAACATCTAATATATATTGGTCTAATAATTCATGTCTTGATTAGTAAAAAATTAAATGTGAAGTATAGAAATGAATCATATTAAGCTAAGCTACATACATAATATATATATTTTATTTGCACTCATATGGTCATACATAAAATACATAGGGCATTGTAATGTCAGTCAAAAATTCTTTTCTATCCTCCTATATTGTCTGATGCATGCGCTTCAAAAGAAAAGCGCTTTATGAAGCATGAAGCGCACACTTCAGTTAATGCTTGAAGCGATGAGGCATAAGCTTCAAGGAATAAATAGCTTCACTCTTGAATTTCAAAGCATTTACCCTTCAAAAAGTTGCGAAGCGAGTTTCGAATCGAGTTTCAAAAAAGTTTTTTCAACATACGTGAAAATGAATAAAAATTGTGAGTTACAGCTCATAAATTGTGAATTTTGAATTCCACAAAATAATTTTTTATTGCATCAAAATTAACAAAAAATCATGACTTCTAACACATAAAATTGTTAAAATGTGGGTTATAGCTCATGAAATAGTGAATTTTAAACTCCGAAAAATTATTTGTTATTGGGTAGAAATAAATGAATATAGACAAAAATTGTGGCTTATATAATCCATGAAATCATGAATTTTAAATTTTGAACTCCGCAAAATTATTTATCATAGGGTCGAAATAAACAAAAATAGACAAAAATAGTGGCTTATATAATTCATGAAGCTGTGAACTTTAAATTTTGAACTCCACAAAATAATGTCATTGGGTTAAAAGAGCGAAAAATGGACAGAAATTGTAGGTTATATCTCATTAAGTCATGAATCTTGAAGTTTATATAATTATTTGTCATTTGGTCAAAACAAATAAAATTAACAAACAACATGAGTTATGGGTTACGAAAATCATGAATTTTGAACCCTATTTAGTTATTTGTCATTAGGTCGAAATGAATGAAAATAAACAAAAATATGGATATGACTCATGAAAATGTAAATTTTAAACTCATAAAATTATTTGTCATTGGTGAAATGAATGAAAATGGACAAAAATTGTGGGTTAGAGCTCATGAAGCTGTGAACTTTGAATTTTGAATTACGCTTAATTTATTGTATTTGAGCCAAAACAAAAGAAATGGACAAAAGCGTTGGCTATAACTCATAAAATTATGAATTTTAATGAACAAAATTATTTGTCATTGGGTCGAAATGGAAAATTTGACAAAATTGACTTCTAGCTCATGAAATTGTCAAATTTGAATTTTGCTTAATTTATTGTCATTAGATCCAAACAAGCGAAAATGGATAAAAATTATCGATTATTGCTCATGAAATCGTGAATTTTAAACTCTATAAAATTATTTGTCATTCGGTGGAAACAAATAAAAATTAACAAACAACATGAGTTATGGGTTACGAAAATCATGAATTTTGAACTCTATTTAGTTATTTGTCATTAGGTCGAAATGAATGAAAATAAACAAAAATATGGATATGACTCATGAAAATGTAAATTTTAAACTCCACTTAGTTATTTACCATTGGATTAAAATGAACGAAAATGAACAAAAATCATGAATTTTAAATTTTGAACTCCACAAAATTATTTATCATAGGGTCGAAATAAACAAAATAGACAAAAATAGTGGCTTATATAATTCATGAAACTGTGAACTTTAAATTTTGAACTCCACAAAATAATGTCATTGGGTTAAAAGAACGAAAAATGGACAGAAATTGTAGGTTATATCTCATTAAGTCATGAATCTTGAAGTTTATATAATTATTTGTCATTTGGTCAAAACAAATAAAAATTAACAAACAACATGAGTTATGGGTTACGAAAATCATGAATTTTGAACTCTATTTAGTTATTTGTCATTAGGTCGAAATGAATGAAAATAAACAAAAAATATGGATAACAGCTCATGAAAATGTAAATTTTAAACTCCGCAAAATTATTTGTCATTGGGCTGAAATGAATGAAAATGGACAAAAATTGTGGGTTAGAGCTCATGAAACTGTGAACTTTGAATTTTGAATTACGCTTAATTTATTGTATTTGAGCCAAAACAAAAAGAAATGGACAAAAGCGTTGGCTATAACTCATAAAATTATGAATTTTTAATGAACAAAATTATTTGTCATTGGGTCGAAATGGAAAATTTGACAAAAATTGACTTCTAGCTCATGAAATTGTCAAATTTGAATTTTGCTTAATTTATTGTCATTAGATCCAAACAAACGAAAATGGATAAAAATTATCGATTATTGCTCATGAAATCGTGAATTTTAAACTCTATAAAATTATTTGTCATTCGGTGGAAACAAATAAAAATGGACAAAAATTATGGGTTATAGCTCATGAAATCATGAATTTTGAATTTTGAACTCGATTAATTATTTGTTACTTGGTCGAAATAAACGAATATGGACAAAAATTCTCATGAAATCATTAATATTGAATAAAAAATTAGTCATTAGGTCGAAATGAATAAAAATTGACTAAAATCATGGATAATAGCTCACTAAATCATGAATTTTGAAGTCTATATAATTATTTGCCATTAGGTCGAAACAAATAAAAATAAATACAAATCGTGGGTTATAGGTCAAGAACATCATGAATTTTCAACTCTGCTTAGTTATTTGTGATTGAGTTGAAACGAACGAAAATGAACAAAAATCATGGATAATAGCTCACGAAATCATGGGTCTGAACTCCACAAAATTATTTATCATTTAGTCGAAATGAACGATAATGGACAAAAAATGTGACTTCTAGATCATGAAATCACGAAATTTGAATTCTACTTAATTTATTTTCATTGGGTGAAACAAATAAAAATGGATAAATAATTATGGATTATAGCTCATGAAATCGTAATTTTGAACACCGTTAATTATACACTATTTGGTCAAACGGACGAAAAAGTACAAAATCTTGGGTTATAACTCATAAAATCATGAATTCTGATATCCACATAATTATTTATGATTAGATCGAAACAAATGAAATTGAACAAAATCGTGCGTTATAACTCATGAAATTTGTGAATTTTAAACCCCGCTTAATTATTTGTAATTGGGTCAAAGCAAACAAAAAGAATAAAAATTATGGTTACAGCTCATGAAATGGTGAATTTTGAACATTGCATATTATTTGCCAGTGCGCCAAAAATGGACAAAAATCGTTGATTCTAGCTCATGAAATTGTGAAATTTAAACTCCGCTTAATTTTTTTGACATTGGGCCGAAATAAATGAAAATGAATAAAAATTGTGGGTTATAACTCATGAAGTCATGAATTTTAAACTCTGCAAAATTATTTGTCATTAGATTGAAATAAATAAAAATGGACTAAAATTATGACTTCTAGCTCATGAAATTGTGAAATTTGAATTCTATTTAATTTATTGCAACTCGGTCGAAACGAATAAAATTTGAGGAAAATCGTGGGTTATAGCTCATAAAATCATGAATTTTTAATAAATAAATTTATTTTCCCTTAGGTCGAAATGAATAAAAATTTACTAAAGACATGGGTTATAGCTTGTGATATCATGAGTTTTGAAGTCCAAATAATTAATTGTCAATGGGTAACAAAAATCATGGGGTTATAGGTCATAACATTTATGAATTTTAAACTCCACTTAGTTATTTACCATTGGATTAAAATGAGCGAAAATGAACAAAAATCATGAATTTTAAATTACGGTTAATTATTTGCTATTTGGTCTAAATAAATGAAAAATGGACAAAAATTATGGGCTATAACTCATGAAATCGTTAATTTTGCGTAAACAAAGTTATTTGCCATTGGGTCAACATGAATAAAATTTGACTAAAATCATATATTATTAAATTGTGAACTTTCATGTCCCAATAGTTACTTACATTTGGTTGATACAAATGAAAATGAACAAAATTGTGGGTTAAAGGTTATGAAAATCATGAATTTTGAATTTCTCTGTCCATTGGATTAAAATGAACGAAAATAAAAAAAATCATGGGTTGTAGCTCATGAAATCATGAATCTTGAACTCTGTAAAGTTATTTGTCATTAGGCCGAAATGAACGAAAATAGACAAAATTGTGACTTCTAGCTCATGAAATCATGAAATTCGAACATCACTTCAATTTATTTTCATTGGGCCATAACGAACAAAATGGACAAAAATCGTTGATTCTAGCTCATGAAATCATGAAATTCGAACTTCACTTAAATTTATTTTCATTGGGCCATAACGAACAAAATGGACAAAAATCATGGGTTATAGGTCATAACATTTATGAATTTTGAACTCCACTTAGTTATTTACCATTGGATTAAAATGAACGAAAATGAACAAAAATCATGAATTTTAAATTCAGTTAATTATTTGCTATTTGGTCTAAATAAATGAAAAATGGACAAAATTATGGGCTATAACTCATGAAATCGTGAATTTTAAATGAAGAAAATTATTTGCCATTGGGTCAACATGAATAAAATTTGACTAAAATCATATATTATTAAATTGTGAACTTTCATGTCCCAATAGTTACTTACATTTGGTTGATACAAATGAAAATGAACAAAATTGTGGGTTAAAGGTTATGAAAATCATGAATTTTGAATTTCTCTGTCCATTGGATTGAAATGAACGAAAATAAAAATCATGGGTTGTAGCTCATGAAATCATGAATCTTGAACTCTGTAAAGTTATTTGTCATTAGGTAGAAATGAGCGAAAATAGACAAAATTGTGACTTCTAGCTCATGAAATCATGAAATTGAACATCACTTCAATTTATTTTCATTGAATCGTAGAAGGAAAATTGACAAAAATCATGGGTTGTAGCTCATGAAATCATGAAATTCGAACTTCACTTAAATTTATTTTCATTGGGCCATAACGAACAAAAATGGACAAAAAACAATTGGTTGTAGCTCATGAAAATCATGAATTTTGAACTCGATTAATTATTTGTTATTTGGTGAAACATACAAAATGAACAAAATGGACAAAAATCATGGGTTATAGCTCATGAAATCGTGAATTTTGAACTCGCTTAATTTCTTATCATTGGATTGAAATGAATGAAAATGAACAAAAATCGTGTTTCATAGCTCAAGAACATCGTGAATTTTGAACTCTACATAATTATTTGGTATTTGATCAAAGCGAAATAAATGAACAAAATGGACAAAAACAATTGGTTGTAGCCCATGAAAATGTGATTTTAAACACTAGTTAAATATTTTCTATTTGGTCTAAACAAACAAAAATGCATAAAATCATGAGTTAGCTCATAAAATTGTAACTTTTAAACTCCATATAATTATTTGCCATTGGGTCAATGAACAAAATGGACAAAAATCATGGGTTATAGCTCATGAAATTGTCAATTCGAACTCCACATAATTATTTCCCACTAGGTCAAAACTAACGAAAATGAACAAAAAAAAAGTGGATTATAGCTCAACAACATTGTGAAAATTAAATTCGGTTAATTATTTACCATTGGTGACATGAACAAAATGAATAAAATTATTTGTTATTTGGTCGAAACAAATGAAATTGGATAAAAATCTTGGGTTATAGCTCATGAAATCGTGAATTTTGAACTCTACATAATTATTTGGTATTTGATCAAAGCGAAATAAATGAACAAAATGGACAAAAATCATGGGTTATAACTCATAAAATCGTGAATTTTGAAGTCCGCATAATTATTTGGCAAAATGAAAAATAAATAAAAATCATGGGTTATAGATCATGAAAACCACGAATTTTGAACTTCACATAATTGTTTCCCATTGAATTAAACAAAAATGAACAAAAATCGTGTTTCATAGCTCAAGAACATCGTGAATTTTGAACTCTGATTAATTATTTGTTATTTGGTCGAAACATACAAAAATGAACAAAAATCATGTGTTATACCTCATAAAATTGTGAATTTCGAACCCCGCAAAATTATTTGCCATTGGGTCAATGAACAAAAATGCACAAAAATTGTCTTATGAAATCGTGAATTTTGAACTCTACATAATTATTTGGTATTTGATCAAAACGAAATAAATGAACAAAAATCTTGAGTTATAACTTAAGAAAATCATGAATTTTGAACACTTGATAATTATTTGCTATTTGGTCGAAACAAATGAAATTGGATAAAAATCTTGGGTTCTAGCTCATGAAATCGTGAATTTTAAATGAAGAAAATTATTTATCGTTGGGTCGAAATGAACAAAATGGACAAAAATCATGGAATATAGCCCATGAAAATCATGAATTTTGAACTCGCTTAATTTCTTATCATTGGATTGAATGAATGAAAATGGATAAAAAATCATGGGTTATTCAAATAAAATCATGTTTTTGAACAGGTTAATTATTTGCTATTTGGTCGAAACGAACAAAATGGACAAAAATCATGGGTTATAGCTCATGAAATCGTGAATTTTAAATGAAGAAAATTATTTGCCATTGGGTCAATGAACAAAATGGACAAAAATCATGGAATATAGCCCATGAAAATCATGAATTTTGAACACTTGATAATTATTTGCTATTTGGTCGAAACGAACAAAATGGACAAAAATCATGGGTTATAGCTCATGAAAATCATGAATTTTGAACACTTGATAATTATTTGCTATTTGGTCGAAACAAATGAAATTGGATAAAAATCTTGGGTTCTAGCTCATGAAATCGTGAATTTTAAATGAAGAAAATTATTTATCGTTGGGTCGAAATGAACAAAATGGACAAAAATCATGGAATATAGCCCATGAAAATCATGAATTTTGAACTCTGCTTAATTTCTTATCATTGGATTGAAATGAATGAAAATGGATAAATAATCATGGGTTATTAAAATAAAATCATGTTTTTGAACACCGGTTAATTATTTGCTATTCGGTCGAACGGACGAAAATAGAGAAAAATCTTGGGTTATAGCTCATGAAATTGCGAATTTCGAATGAATAAAATTATTTTCTATTGGGTTGAAATGAATCAAAATTGACTAAATTTGTGAGTTTAACTCATTAAATTGCGAATTTTGAAGTCCCTATAATTATTTAGCATTTGACTAAAACAAACAAAAATAAAGAAAAATCGTAGTTATAGCTCATGAAAATCACGAACTTTGAAGTACGCATATTTATTTCCCATTGAATCGTAGAAGGAAAATTGACAAAAATCATGGGTTCCTTTGAAACTAGCGATTTTTGAAGAAAAAAAACTTATTTGTTACTCTTTCGAAATAAACGAAATTTGACAAAAGTAGTAGATTATAGTCCATAAAAATCATGACTATTGAAGTGCGCACACGTAATTGCTTAACGGTCAAAATGAAAAAAATGACAAAATTCATGGACTATGCCCATGAAAATCATGAATTTTAAATTATGCATATTTATTTTCAATTGGATTGAGGAATGAAAATTATTAAAATTTGATTATATAACCCATAGAAATCGTGATTTTCGATGAAAGAAAATTTAGTTGCCATTAGGTTGAAACTATGAAAATAGACTAAAAATGTGGGTTATATAACCCATGAAAATCGCAAATTCTGAAGTGCATATAATTACTTGAAATTAGAATAAAAAGAACAAAATTTACCAAAATGATGAGTTATAACCCACCAAATCGTGAATTTTAAAGTAGTTATATTAGTTGTCATTGGGTCGAATGAACGATAATGGACACACTTTGTGGTTATAACCCATGAAAATCACGAATATTAAAGTTTGCATAATTAATTGCTAAATGGTCGAAACGAACAAAATGGACAAAAATCATGGAATATAGCCCATGAAAATAACAAATATTGAAATACCCATATTTATTATCCATTGGGTCAATGAACAAAAGTTGAAAAAAATTATGGATTAATACCCCATGAAAATCACGATTGTTGATGAAAATAAACTAAAATCGTAGGTTATAACATAGTTACATTGTACGCGGTACGTAACGGGTGATGGTACAGATTCGGATATGTAATTTGCCACTTAGAAAATTTGGATTCGATGGGGTTAGCTTGCTTCAGTAGGCAAGTTCGGATAGTGGTACATTGTAAAGTTCTTTTGGGTGCGCTTAAAGTTTTTCAAAGTACATAGTAGAATACTAGAAACTAGAAAGCTAATCATGCATTTCAATATTTTTTCATACAAAATATTTAAATACTTCTTTTTTTATGGAGTTCGTTTCTTTGTTCTATTTTCTTCACATAGTCTGTGTTGGGATCATGGATTCATTTTACGTTATATTAACATAAATATTTAGTTACAATAAAGTCATTGGCTCATATATTCAATTGTGCACTTCCCTTCACTTGATTGCACACATTGCATTGCGTCTTGCGCATGTGCACTTGAAGGGACTTTGCACCCTACATACTTGTAAGTGGTATGCTAATTTTGGGGAACCAATTCATGCATCAGAGGGAATAGGTTCCGAAATGTACCGGGAATCGGTTCACAAGAACTGTACGACAGTGCAAGGGGGGTCTAGGGAATCGCGCAACTATGAGTTATAGGACATGAAATTGTGAATTTTGAAGTACATATAATTACTTGTCATTAGGCAAAACAAACTAAAGTTGCCAAATCGTGTGCCATAACCTGCAAAATCATGAATTTTAAAATAGTCATAATTAATTATTATTGGATTGAATGAATGAACTGATAAAGATTGTGAGGTCTAAGCCATGAAAATTGTGAATATCGAAGCTCGCAGAATTAATTGCTGAATGGTCGAAATAAAAAAATGGACAGAAATCATGTACTATATACTAATGATTCTAGCCCTTTTTTACCACATCACAAATTGTCATCCTGCATAGAATATATTATGTGTACTCTACAATTCCTAAATTTATGTGGACCATAAATCATGATTGTGGCCATTTTCGACCAAACCACAAATTGCTTAGAGAATATTTTATGCATACTCTAAAATTTTGAATTTCGATGATTGTGGTTGCTTTCGATCAAATCACAAGTTGTTATCTCACATATAATATTTTATGAGTACTCGAAATTTCCTGAATTTATGTGGACTATATGACCCATGATTTTGGTCGTTTTAGACCAGATCACAATTTGTAGTTATGCTTATAAAATTTTACGCGTACTCTTAAATTTCTAAATTTCTATGGATTATAACCTCTATTGCATTCGTTTTTGACAAAATTACAAGTTATCGTCCCACATATAATATTTTATATGTAACTCTTAAATTTCTTAATCTCTGTGTACTCCAAAATTCGTCTCGTATAGAGTATTTTATGCATACTCCAAAATTCCTAAATCTCCATGGACTACAACCCATGTTTTGACCATTCTCAATCAAATCACAAGTTATCGTCACGCATAGAGTATTTTATGTGTACTCCAAAATTTTCAAATCTCTATGGACTATAAATAACCCATGACTTTGACCGTTTTCGACTGAATGTTGTGGTCAAGAAAATTATGTAAACTAATATAAGAGTCACAAATGTATGATTCTTTTCAATTTTCTTCAAACTAAGACAAATAATATTTGACATAACCATCAATAATATTTATCGACTTTTATCCAAGAGAAAAATTGCTAAAATAATCATACCTCCTATCAAAATTATCTTGAATCTGATAAATAGAAAATTTTGAAAAAAAATAATATGGCTACGACTGCAACTTGAAGTGCATACAATAGTTAAAGGAGGTTAGAAGAAATTGATTCTCACTTGGTATGAATGAAAACAGGAGCAGCCAGATGCTCTTCATTTGTAACTTGCTGATTGACTTTGTTATCCTTCTCCACACCAGTAGAAGAAGCCTGGGATTGCCCAGAGGCCAACATTGATGGATCTGGTATGTCATGCTTCAACAAGTCCACCTGTCAAGATATTCACAAATGTAAAAAGAAAACGATTTATGTAAATTAAAAGGCCACTCTAAACAAACATCAGTAACTATGCATGCTTCAAAAGGCCACCAGCATAGGACTTTCAGATGGATGTAGGACTTCCAAATGGACGAAGTGCAACATTTCTTATTCTGGTCATGTTTTCATCCTATTAATAACACATGCAACGCAGCAACGATGAATCATATACAAATAAAAAGGAATAAGGCATATCTCATTGTCAAGATGAAACGTGCTGTTACATGCTACTAATAATTGTATACCAAAGTCAAATTATCTTTATTTAGCCAAATTCAGCAATAATGGATAGATTTAGACCTATCAATAAATTGAGTTTCTAAATATTAAATGATCCTTAATACAATACACAAGTGTGACATTGACGTCTCTTAAAAGATCTGTTCATACAAGCATCCTAACAAGAGATCTCAAGACAGGGGAAAAAATTAAAAAGCAAACAAAATTCCTGATCAGAGGAAAAATGATTTGGTTCATTATGTGAATTTGGAATCATGGTTACTATACTTCTTTTAACTTTCGTTTTTCTAATAATAAATTGATAGCATAATGGTTGAGTGTGTAGCATATGGATATATAACTGTTTGGGCATGAAGCACATGCATGCATAGATAGATGGCATTGAAATTTAAGCAGAAAGATGTCACTGAAATATAAAGTTCAGGGGTTTTTTGAGCTCTAGGGCATACTGTCAGCATCAACTTCCACATGCTAAAATCATAAATTCCCTCTGATGCAACCAGCAGCACGTTGCAGACAGATAGTAGGAAAACACCAATCTACAATGGTTCCTTGCATTACAAGAAAAGAGAAAATTGCTCTGATCAGATATCATGAAGCCAAGAACCTTCTGTAACATAAGGGTGTAAAGAAACTCGCTTCTATTCAAGTAATCACCTGAATTCCCAACAATTCGTGAGCCAGATCTGCTGATAGGGACTCTCCATTCAGTACAGAAATTGTAGATAAACCATCAGGTCTCATCATATCAACTAAAACAGAAGGGCTGAACATTGGCTGTGCACGCAATGATATTAGCTCTTACAACTAGAAGCAATAAAATATAAAACAATGCTACTACATTTAAAATTTAGACAAAAAATACTGAAAAATGTCTTCTGGACAGAAAAATGTTCCTCAGTAAATTGTAATGTCCGGTTACTAGGAAAGGAGGAAAATGTGCACCACATAGGCTATAGTCTGCAACATAGGCTGAGTTTTGAGCATATTCTATTTTCTAGACTTCTCATATTGTGAATGATAAGAAGTTTCCAGTTAAGAATGAAAAAACGATAAATCTCGCTCAGGACTAAGAACATGGCATAAGCTAAAATAGCAGTAGAAGGCATCTATACCTATAACAAACCTACAATATTTTACAAACCTTCTTCTTGCCTAAGTTTTTGAGCCAATAGTTTACTTTACTATAATCACGATGCTGGTGATTTGGCTCCTTACTGAGAATTAATAATCAAATTTTGTCAATCATTTACCAACAACTATGCAGCGAATTAGTATAGTTGGTAGATAAGAAGGACTATCGTGCAAAAATTGGAGCAATGTTTGTTGGAGATATTTGATGCTCGTTTATCTTATAGGTTAGCTGGAGAATCCTCCATATTAAGAAAATGTTCCAAGATAAAAATACATAATAAAATCACAAGGAAAAGTAGATAACCAGCTCATGCTGCTCATCACTAATAACAAATGCAATAAATTAAAATTACATTAGCTGATTAATTATAGTCTCGAGTTTCTACAATACAACATAAACATAACAAGTGAGTAATTCTAGTACAAACCTGAGCATCAAGGAGGATTAGCCTTTCAGAAGAAACCCTCAGCTCAACCCCAGCAGTACAATGTTTTGCCATGGCTATGGTTTCTTCAGATTGTGTTGCAAAAGGCGGAAGCATTCCTAGGAGCAAATTAATTTTAGTTAGCTTCCTCAAGTTATAGTATTCAGAAACCTATGTTATGTAGGACAGTTCCATGAGACAGACCAGATACAACACATGTGTCCACTCGTGTCTGAAATTTACAAAACGCTAAGCTGTTATTTACTTCAAAATTATGTGTAAGATGAATTTTATTTCCCCTCTGACAAAAGCTAATTGTTTTACCAATCATTCTAGTAAAGAAATTCTTTCTTTTAGGGACGAATCGGACGATGACTAAACATGCATTACTTTATATGTCAAATTAACGTATGTTTTGAAAAATACGCACACGCAATTGTGTTCTTGAATGGCTTTTGGACAATTAACATATTTGAGTATGACAGTAGTACTCTCATCTACAGTAGTTCTCTTGTCTATGAAGCTTGTTAAGAAACGTTAGTACACTAATAAATCAGATGTCTCATGCTGACAAATTGAATGCACTAAATTAAGATCCGTATGAGTCAACATGAGCATAATTTTTTTTAATCTCATGGTATAAGAAGCTATTGCTTTAAGAAGCTACTGCTTTAATAAGCATGTAAAATTATGAGGAACCACTCTAAGTATATATATATATATATATATATATATATATATATATATATATATATATATATATATATATATATATATATATATATATATATATATATATATATATATAGTGCACATTCAATGTTCCTTAAACAAAATATTCTAAGTCAAGATCACCATGGTGGATTCTCAACTAGGCATCTAATTATCGGATAAAATATAGCAAATTTGGAATTTATTTTTTTTAAAAAAATTTTTTTAAATGAGCAAGTAATCAAACATAAAAGTGTACATTATTAAAAAAAATGGTTTTTGAAAATCAAATTAGATCAATATACCAGGAGAGCTTCCATCAAATCCATAAAGCTCATTCAAGATTGTCGACTTGCCCACTCCAGTTGGCCCAATAATCCCAATAACATTGAAATCGGTGTTCTCCGTCAAAAACTGTAACCAAAGCATCCAACAAATCATAAACCCCCAAAATTTCCCCTTTTAGTCAATTCTAGGGTTTAAAAAGTCAATTTCTAGGGTTTAACAAGATAGGATAGCTCACCGGTAGGATTCTCTCAGTGTGGAACTCCCAAGTATCCGAGAAGAGATTGAGGGATCCTGGTTGGGGAGCGTTGCGAGAGGACCGAAGTAAGACGCCGCCGGCGACGGAGGAGGGCGGAGGAGCTCCGGCGGAGGAAGAGTCCTGGGCGGCGGCGGGGCCCGGCGAGGGTTTCGCAAGGAGGATCTTTGGAGGCGGCGGAGGCGGGGAAGACCTGAAGATGATGATGGATTCGCCGACGAGGAAGAGGAGGATGACGATGACGGCGGAGCTCCCGCCATTTCTGCTGCTTCTTCTCTCTCTCGGTAATTTTTTTTACATGAAACTCCTGGTGGCAAATGGAATTTACAGTTTGAGGCAACTTCATTATGTTTCACAGGCTTTGAAACTGGGCCGGTCATGGACGACCCTATACGGGGCCTTTACCATGAGGCTCTTGTATAATCATACTAAATTGAGAATTCCTTTTTGAATAGGCTATAAATATTTAAGTATTTGAAATTGGTTCAAATTACTTTTCTCTTTAAATTGATTTTTGTTAGAAAAAAAATTTTAAAATTTCTCATCAACCACATGGTACCGGGTTTGTATGTGTTTTGATTAAAAAGTGCTTTATCTCTGTAAATACTAATTGTTACTATCAATACATCAGCATATATACATGTATATGTTAAATTTAGTGCAAATGCACTCATAATATCAAGAACATATCAAGCAGCAAAGAATACACAACAGCACATCATAAAAGTACATAATCCATAAACTTTACTACCAATCATCAAAATTAACTCAAAAAAAAAAAAAACCTAGGCAATCTAAAGAAATATAAGAGACCCAAAAACGAAATATAGCTTAGACTGATACAATCACCTCATTGCTACCCTATGCGGGTAGTTCTGATAAAATCTGTACTCTTCAATCCTCCAATTTTAACTTAGAAGAAAAAATGTCACTAGGAGAGACCCAAACATGCGAAGGCCATTTACAAGAATACGTCCAAAAGTTGTGAGACGCCGTCTTATCCAACGGCAGCTCCACCCACGTCTCGTACCCTCCGGCGACATACACACAGTTCCCCCTCCCTCCCCACCTCGTCGCCTCCGAACTCGTCGTGTGAATCCTCGCGACCTCATCGTAAAACAAGCACCAGCCCCCAATACTCTCCACCTCCACCCAAACCATCTCCTCAAAATCCATCATATAAACCCAGATCCCCTGATCTCCGACCATCAACACCAGCAACAGCTCCCCGTCGCACTCCACCAGATTCTGCGTGTGAAGCCGCCTCAAATTCGAATTTGTTCTTATGTAGGGAAGAGCTCCGGTGTTTAGCCCGACTCTATTCACCATCTTCAAACTTATGTTGTCTTTGTCGTACTTTCGGCGAAAACACGCCCACAGTATAGAAGTCCGTACACTTTTCCGTTGTAGGGGCATAACGAGTATATCTTCGGATGGGGGACGTTGCAGAACTTGAGGATCAGCCAGTCGTCGTTGCTGGCTCCATTCAGTCGCCAGTAGAGAATGTCAGTCTGTTTCCAGTCGACGATGAAGAGTATGGAAGAGGATGAAGACGGAGGAGCAGACAGGACGGCGGTCTCGTACTTGGAATATCGGGTAGGGATTTCCGGAGCGTGAATTTCTTGGCCGGTGAATACGTTGACGATGAAGGCTTGGCGGGCGCGAATGAAGGTGGCCGCAGGAGTAGCTTACAGTGGCAAAGTTTGGTGAAGCTGGGAGAGGAGGGAGTTTGTTAGGGTTGTGAGAATGAAGGGAAAGGAGGGAGCAGAGGAGGAGGGGAGGAGGCGGCGGTGGAAGAGTCCTGGGCGGCGGCGGGGCCCGGCGAGGGTTTCGCAAGGAGGATCTTTGGAGGCGGCGGAGGCGGGGAAGACCTGAAGATGATGATGGATTCGCCGACGAGGAAGAGGAGGAGGACGATGACGGCGGAGCTCCCGCCATTTCTGCTGCTTCTTCTCTTTCGGTAATTTTTTTTACATGAAACTCCTGGTGGCAAATGGAATTTACAGTTTGAGGCAACTTCATTATGTTTCACAGGCTTTGAAACTGGGCCGGTCATGGACGAGCCTATACGGGGCCTTTACCAGGAGGCTCTTATATAATCATACTAAATTGAGAATTCCTTTTTGAATAGGCTATAAATATTTAAGTATTTGAAATTGGTTCAAATTACTTTTCTCTTTAAATTGATTTTTGTTAGAAAAAATTTTAAAATTTCTCATCAACCACATGGTACCGGGTTTGTATGTGTTTTGATTAAAAGTGCTTTATCTCTGTAAATACTAATTGTTACTATCAATACATCAGCATATATACATGTATATGTTAAATTTAGTGCAAATGCACTCATAATATCAAGAACATATCAAGCAGCAAAGAATACACAACAGCACATCATAAAAGTACATAATCCATAAACTTTACTACCGATCATCAAAATTAACTCAAAAAAAACCTAGGCAATCTAAAGAAATATAAGAGACCCAAAACGAAATATAGCTTAGACTGACACAATCACCTCATTGCTACCCTATGCGGGTAGTTCTGATAAAATCTGTACTCTTCAATCCTCCAATTTTAACTTAGAAGAAAAAATGTCACTAGGAGAGACCCAAACATGCGAAGGCCATTTACAAGAATACGTCCAAAAGTTGTGAGACGCCGTCTTATCCAACGGCAGCTCCACCCACGTCTCGTACCCTCCGGCGACATACACACAGTTCCCCCTCCCTCCCCACCTCGTCGCCTCCGAACTCGTCGTGTGAATCCTCGCGACCTCATCGTAAAACAAGCACCAGCCCCCAATACTCTCCACCTCCTTCCAAACCATCTCCTCAAAATCCATCATATAAACCCAGATCCCCTGATCTCCGACCATCAACACCAGCAACAGCTCCCCGTCGCACTCCACCAGATTCTGCGTGTGAAGCCGCCTCAAATTCGAATTTGTTCTTATGTAGGGAAGAGCTCCGGTGTTTAGCCCGACTCTATTCACCATCTTCAAACTTATGTTGTCTTTGTCGTACTCGACGACGAAAACACGCCCACAGTATAGAAGTCCGTACACTTTTCCGTTGTAGGGGCATAACGAGTATATCTTCGGATGGGGGACGTTGCAGAACTTGAGGATCAGCCAGTCGTCGTTGCTGGCTCCATTCAGTCGCCAGTAGAGAATGTCAGTCTGTTTCCAGTCCACGATGAAGAGTATGGAAGAGGATGAAGACGGAGGAGCAGACAGGACGGCGGTCTCGTACTTGGAATATCGGGTAGGGATTTCCGGAGCGTGAATTTCTTGGCCGGTGAATACGTTGACGATGAAGGCTTGGCGGGCGGCGAAGATGAGGTGGCCGTGGGAGTAGCCGACGCAGTTGCGGTAGCGGAGGGAGTTGAAGGAGAGGGAGGGTAAGGGATGGGATTGGCGGGTCTTGAGGGTTTTGAGGGTGAAGGGTGTGGAGGGGGTGAGAGGGGAGCAGAGGAGAAAGGGAGGCTGAGGCAGACATGGCGACGGATTGCCATGAAGTGCAGACCTGCAGTCTCAGAGTTGTGGTTGTGGAGAACAAATTGGGAGAGAGTTTGTATTCAATTGAGGAAATAGCCAGTTGTGTATATAAAGGGAGTACAGGGTGATGGGAGTCTCGGGCCAGGATTTAGGACGACGACGACCACTGACGAAAGCGAAAAAAAGTATTTCTTTTACCTATCTTCACCAAGTATATGGACAAAGAAAGAGGAAAAGAAAGGAAAAAAAAAGGAGAATGACTTACTAAATGTATTTTCACCATTAGTTGGCTGGCTTCAGCTGTTAAAATCATCATCATCAACAACTAACCTGCAGCTGACACTCTCTGGCATTCTGTTCTCATGTTCTCTCTCTCTCTCTCTCTCTCTCTCTCTCTCTCTCTCTCTCTCTCTCTCTCTCTCTCTCTCTCTCTCTCTCTCTCTCTCTCTCTCTCTCTCTCTCTCTCTCTCTCTCTCTCTCTCTCTCTCTCTCTCTCTCTCTCTCTCTCTCTCTCTCTCTCTCTCTCTCTCTCTCTCTCTCTCTCTCTCTCTCTCTCTCTCTCTCTCTCTCTCTCTCTCTCTCTCTCTCTCTCTCTCTCTCTCTCTCTCTCTCTCTCTCTCTCTCTCTCTCTCTCTCTCTCTCTCTCTCTCTCTCTCTCTCTCTCTCTCTCTCTCTCTCTCTCTCTCTCTCTCTCTCTCTCTCTCTCTCTCTCTCTCTCTCTCTCTCTCTCTCTCTCTCTCTCTCTCTCTCTCTCTCTCTCTCTCTCTCTCTCTCTCTCTCTCTCTCTCTCTCTCTCTCTCTCTCTCTCTCTCTCTCTCTCTCTCTCTCTCTCTCTCTCTCTCTCTCTCTCTCTCTCTCTCTCTCTCTCTCTCTCTCTCTCTCTCTCTCTCTCTCTCTCTCTCTCTCTCTCTCTCTCTCTCTCTCTCTCTCTCTGTATATAAGAGCAATCATGCTGCTGTGTATATAATCTACAATTAGAGGGGAAAACAGGTTTAAATCCCTGAAACTGATTAAAGCCAGTACTCCCATATATAACTCGCTAGTTCCTCAAAATTTATAACCATAACTAATCAAAAACCCTATATAACTAAAACCCTCTCGGGTCTCATGGATTCTCCACGAACACAACAAATCCGAGACTGGTCGTTATTACCCGACGATCTCCTAGTCTCAATCCTCAACCGCCTCTTGATCCGCGATCTCATCCCCGTCGCCTCTGTTTGCAATTCATGGCGATCCGTCGCTGTATCCACCGCGGCCTACGCTCCTCCGCTTCTCCTCTGCTCCCCTCCCACCCCCTTCGAACCCTTCACCCTCAAAACCCTGCAGACAACTCTTCAATCCCAACCCTTACCCACTTTGCCCTTCACCCACCTCCGCCACCGCAACTTCATCAGATACCTCCCCAAGAACGCTCCTGCTACGTTGCTGCCGTCTTGTCTGCCCCTCCGTCCTCATCGTCTTCTATACTCTTCATCGTCGACAAAAAACGGAGCGGAATTCTCTACTGGCGACTGAACGGAGTACTCTACGACAGCTGGTTTTTCCTCAAGATCTGGGGCGTTGATGAGCCGGAGATACGCTCTATATATGTCTATAGGGAACCTGTTGGGCCTTCTTCCTTATGGGCGTGTTTGTGTTGTGGACTTAAAGGAAGAGTACATAAGTTTGGACGTGTTGGATGTTGTCAAGCTGCAAATTTGGGACGGACATCTGGTGGAGTGCGACGGAGAACTGTTACTGGTACGGTCGGGTGGCGTGGTTTGTAGGATGAACTTTAAGAAGAGGGTTTGGGTGGAGGTGGAGAGCATTGGAGATTGGTGTTTGTTTATGGATTTCATTGGGAAAATTCACATGGCGAGGCCGAGGCCGAGGCCAGGAGTTGGGGAGGGAGGAGCAACTGCGTTTATGTCACGGAGAAGACCAAACGTGGGAGGAGATGCTGTTGGATGATGATATGGCGTTTCATGGACGTAGATTTTGCAAGTGTCCTCGTTCTTCTTTGAATGTTTGGGTGTCTCCCAGTACGATTCTTTAGATATGATTATTAGTGTCTACTTCCTTTTTCAAATGAAAATACACAGGCTATGAAAAATATTGCTGTGTGCAAGATGTTACTGCTCTAATTTTTACATGGAACTCCCAGAGGTAAATGGAATTTTACAATTTGAGGCAATTTAATTTTGTTTCACAGTTTCTGAGCCTGGGCCGATGAGAGGGATGGCGGGCGTGCTGATTTCTTTGCTGGTAAATACGTTGGTGATGCACGCAGTGAAATGAAGGTGGCCGCAGGAGTAGCTTACAGTGGCAAAGTTTGGTGAAGCTGGGAGAGGAGGGAGTTTGTTAGGGTTGTGAGAATGAAGGGAAAGGAGGGGAGCAGAGGAGAAAGGGAGAGGCTGAGGCAGACATGGCGACGGATTGCCATGAAGTGCAGACCTGCAGTCTCAGAGTTGTGGTTGTGGAGAACAAATTGGGAGAGAGTTTGTATTCAATTGAGGAAATAGCCAGTTGTGTATATAAAGGGAGTACAGGGTGATGGGAGTCTCGGGCCAGGATTTAGGACGACGACGACCATTGACGAAAACAAAGCGAGAAAAAAAAGTATTTCTTTTACCTATCTTCACCAAGTATATGGACAAAAGAAAGAGGAAAAGAAAAAGAAAGGAAAAAAAAAAGGAGAATGACTTACTAAATGTATTTTCACCATTAGTTGGCTGGCTTCAGCTGTTAAAATCATCATCATCAACAACTAACCTGCAGCTGACACTCTCTGGCATTCTGTTCTCATGTTCTCTCTCTCTCTCTCTCTCTCTCTCTCTCTCTCTCTCTGTATATAAGAGCAATCATGCTGCTGTGTATATAATCTACAATTAGAGGGGAAAACAGGTTTAAATCCCTGAAACTGATTAAAGCCAGTACTCCCATATCTGCACACTTGAACAGGCATCAGATGCCCAAAAATATCGCTATAGTAATGAGTGTCCTCAAAGGAGTTTCTCCTTCTTCATCCACAACTATGTTTAAGTTCAACCAAATCATATCTACATATTGGCAGCGGTACAACTTCTTTCTTACGGATTAATTGAAGCAGTTTTGTTGGAGACCTCAACATACTCTGAACAAGCATCGCATTCTTGAAGATAACTTGTTTCAACTTCCAAGGACCGTCTTCTATCTACAAAAAAAAATAAAAATAAAAATAAAAAAATCAAATAACATTAAAAAGCGCAAACATGACAATTCTGCAAGATCCTTCAGTAGAAAGCATACGCAAACACGTTTAATGAAAATTTGAAATAAAAACTATTGGTACATATAATAATTTACTAGTATTCCTTTACGTATACCTAAGGAACAACCCTGTATTGGAAAGACAACTTATACTACCACGAGAAAGGTGTCATATAAAACATTCTACAAAATCATAAAATAAAGCATATCCACAAACGTTCTTCATGAGTGAACTAACGTGATCTATTTAATATATGCCGTAAACCCCCCTGAATATAACAACTCTGCAAAATCCTACAGTTGACAGCATGCATACAAGTATTTCTTTCTGTATATTATTTAACTGCTGAATAAACAACAGAAGATGTCGAACACACAATTCAGAAAATTTCTTAGTTTGGAAGCATATCTAAGATGTCCTAATGAACAAATAAACTATCAGTTTTCCCAATGCAGGATTTTATAGATAAGTGGTAACTGCATTATGTAGAATGGAAGCAAAACAATTAATATATCAAAGATTATTTTCATGAAGGAAAATCCAATTGACTTGTGGATGTATACTCTTTAAGAAACTAAAATACATACAACTTTTGTGACTGCTCAAATGGACGAAGTCTGACGTCTAGCATACATTGAAGTTTAGCTTTTAGAAGTATCTTATATCATAGGCGACATCTATGTAAGTAAGGTAACTTCTCTAAATGGATAAATGAACAAGACACTTGATCTTGGTATTTATAAAGCAAAATACTTTTACTAAACACATAAGACACTTAACCCCGGTATTTTAAGCAAAACATAATACCAACCCAACAAGTCATTTGGTGTAATGTTTTTAATTCAAGGAAACAAACATCAACATATATCACAAGTATATACCACTAGATACCGTTAACTCGATCCAATACCTTTATTTCAAATGCAAACAGTTTAAACTGAGATAATCCAGGAAAAAACTAAGATTGGATCCAATTCCTTATAAATATGATAGCTAGAGCTGCCCACTTTGAGTCATACTTGATGAACAATAGAGAAGCAATTAAATAAGAACGTCCTGCACGAATATGAGCATGCCTAAGAATGTCCTTTAGTATCTATCTATCTGTCTATCTATCTAATGTTGAATTTTCGTGCTCATGCAAGCTAGTAAGTGCCATACCGAAGTTACTAAAGTAATTAACATATCATAGTTATATCAAGAATGCATAACTCAATATATACATGTAAATTCTTGAGAAAATGTAGGCATTAAACTTTCGTAGTGTAAGTCGTAAAAAGTGCGAAGGCGGCCAATATCCATGAAACACTATCGATGAAGGTTACAAGGCGGCGACTTTCCGCGATGACAAAGGAGAATCGAAGCTAATGTCTCCAGTACAAGGATTACAAGTTGACAATCCTTGTGAAAAGAGATCACAAGTTTTGATCTCTTCAATTCAAAATCTGGGGCTCATCCCGCGTTTCAATCAAAGCAGCGGAGCACATGGCCCGCGTTGAAGCTCAAAGCAGCGGAGCACATGGCCCGCGTTGAAGCTCAAAGCAGCGGAGCACATGGCCCGCGTTGAAGCTCAAAGCAGCGGAGCACATGGCCCGTTTCATTTTAAAATCACGAACCGTGGCCAGCGTTTCAACCCAAAGCAGCGGAGCACATGGCCCGCGTTGAAGCTCAAAGCAGCGGAGCACATGGCCCGCGTTGAAGCTCAAAGCAGCGGAGCACATGGCCCGCGTTGAAGCTCAAAGCGCGAGCGAGGCTTGCTCGAGCGAACCGGCGTTTTGACTCATTCAAACATGAGTTGAGCGGTTCATAAACCGTTTGAGAGATTTAAGGGGTGGTTACACCCACTAAACCCCATTGAGGAGCAATTCAAGGGGCAGTTACACCCTTTAATCCCTATAAATGGGGGTTTTCACAGCCAAATGAGGGTGGGTTGAAAGGTTTTGGCCGGAGAACTAAAAAAGGGAGAGAACAGTTTCTTCTGCGCAGCTGTGATCGGCGTGACGATCGGACCTTCATCCGTGGTCTGATCGGAGTGAAACTTGGAGGGCAGCCTCAACACTCATCGTTCCTAATTCTGAACGGTGGAGATTGATTTCTACCGGTTGGATTTGGAGATATTGAGGTTTTACCGAAGCCAATTGTGCAGAGAACGGTTTCTTCTGCGCAGCTGTGATCGGCGTGACGATCGGACCTTCATCCGTGGTCTGATCGGAGTGAAACTTGGAGGGCAGCCTCAACACTCATCGTTCTTAATTCTGAACGGTGGAGATTGATTTCTACCGGTTGGATTTAGAGATATTGAGGTTTTACCGAAGATCTCCTTTGCTGGCATCAACTCTCCTAGAGAGTTCAACTCGATTAGAGTTTTCAAACTTGCGGCAAGTTCTTCTCCGCCATTCTTGGCTAAAAGGATTACTAATCCTTTTCTAAAATCAACTCTATCAAAGAGTTCTTAACTCGTCGAGTTCTAAACTTGCTCTGCGAGTTATTTTTCAACCTCGTCCACGAGTCAAGGCGGTCGGATCGTCAGCGGGATACAAGATTCAAGCTCCCACGCTACCGTGAAGAACCCAGATTAAATAAAGGGAAGGGTCTCCGTTGACCTTTCTCTCTTTTGTAAATCGGGCAACCGATCGAGAATTTGTAATCTTTTTATCTAAGTCGGTTAGAGAGATTGCATTGAGAGTTGTATTTATTCTTTCTTTAAAATCAATTGGAAGGGATAATCTTTTACGACTTTAATTTTCCTCGCGAACAAAAGATGGCGACTCGGCTGGGAAGATCTCTTTCAGCGATGAAGAGGTGGTGGCGCAATCCGGCGTCAAGCTCATTGGGACGGCTGTTGAAACTCGGCCAGTAGAGTTCGATCAAGCCAAGTTCGAGGAGGCACTCTCCTCAGGATCCCTTAGCCCCAAGGCTATCGCCAAGATCCACAAAGCCTCTAAGGAGGCCAAAGCCCATTCGGTTGTCGTGGCTAACGTCGGTGAAGATGGTGATGTCATTGCAAAGCCTCAAATCGGTGAAAGGGCTTTCGCCGAAGAACCGACCCAAGATGGCCAATCGACCAACCAGCGAACCGGCGTTTGCGGCCAAAGCGATCTGAGCTTGGCGTTTCTTTTACGAACGCAAGCCTGGCGTTTATGTGCCGAACACGAGCCTCGCAAAAGCGGTGAGCGCAACCCTCAATGGCGTTTCACGGTCAAAGCGGGTCACAACCCGCGTTCAATTGCTCAAGCGAACCTGGCGTTGGTGAGGTTGCAGCGATCCTCGTCCCCTATAAAGCGGGTCACAACCCGTTCAATTGCTCAAGCGAACCTGGCGTTGGTGAGGTTGCAGCGACCCTCCGCTATCACGAGGCGGGTCTCAACCCGGCGTCAAGCATTCAAAGCGGACCTGGCGTTCACAATCTAAAGCAGTGCGAACCTGGCGTTCAAATGCTCAAGCGATCTTGGCGTTCCAAGTGCCAAATCATCGGCATATCGGCGCTCACATGCGGCCAAGCCGTCGGTGTTTGACCAATTGACAAATATCATTTGGTCGCGAGCGGCGGCATTCTCACGGGAAGGAGGCTTGAGAGGTTGAATACCTTGGAGTCACTTCTAACATGATCGGAGTAGGCGGACCGTCAATCTCTAGCTCTAATGAGCGAGGCAAATCGGTCCCCGACTTGGAAGAGGCTTTGAATGACTCGGCGGAGTTTACCGACATACTCGGACTCGAGCAGGGTCATACCCATCCAACTACCAAAAGTTGGCTAAAGGAATTGAGTCGATGATGAGCATTCACCATCGCGAATCTCAATCCTCTAGTTCTTTCTTGGAGCGCGTGGCCTTTGTCTACATGGCGGAGAATCTTGAAGATTTCAAGAAGAGGCTCGAAGAGCATCAGGCTATGATGCAAGAAGCCCTGCGATCACAACAAGAGTCCATCGATCAACTTCGAGAAATGGTAGCCCAACTTATCGCGGATAGAGCTCAACTTCGGATAGCCGACTCAACACCTCGGTAGGAATCATCACGAAGGAGGGGTCGATCCTCAAAGCGGAATGAAAACGTGAATGAAGCTCCCGATCAAGAAGCCCATCACGTAGAATCCTCCTCTAAAGAAGGAAGAGAGGCCGAAAACGAGCAAAGTCCTCAATCGGCAAAATGCAAGAACGGAAGCCCGCCTCAATGCCATGGCTAATAGGTGCGAGCTCCAAGATCGAGGGTTGTCGGGCCGTATCTGCGAGAATGGGATCACGGTTCCTTATCCTCAAAATTCAAAGTCCCTACGCTACAAGCTTTCGGCGGCGGGATCACCGAACCAACACATCTACCATTTTAGGTCACGGTGGAAATGTGATGGCAAGCGATGTCATAGCATCTCGTTTGTTCATTGGCACCCTCAAGGGGTTGCCTTTGAATGGTTCATGGCTACTGCGGGATGTATCGAGAAATGGGCGATTTAGAGAGACTCTTCTGTCACGATTCTTTGAAGATGACACGGAAATCAACTGTCACTTCTCTTCTTGCCATTAACCAAAAGGAGGAGAGCCTATCAAAGTCTTCGTCGAGCGGTTCGAAGCATGGCTCTTCGATGCTCGGCAGTATGACACGATGCGCTCGATTGACACTGTCGGCACAATTTACAAACCAATCTCTAGCTTCGAATGGGGGTTGCAAAATGTCGTTCACGAAACAACTAGTCTCGAGTGAGCAGTGAAGCAATTATTGCTAGGATTGGTGAAGAAGAGGAGGTGACTCAGAAGACACGGCTATTGATGACCGGCTCTAAATCATGAGGCCGAAGACTTCGGTTAGTATCAACCTAGAATAATTACTGGTGGGGGTTGATTATCTATTATTTTCGAGTAGAATAATAAATTCCAAATGTTGTCAAGTTAACAAAATACTTTTGACAATGTAAGCACTTCAGCGTCGCGGCACCACCAAAATCAACTTATCAATCCTCTCGATAGGATGATAAGTCTACAAAGTTGCTCAAATCGTAACACAATCCTTGTCATGTTAACCTAACACCTCGACAATCACCTTATCGACTCTCTTCAATAGGCGATAAATCCTCCGAGTTGTTATTAATAACACCACAATCGCGAGTACCGGGGAATTTTATCGAATCCTAAGTAGGGATAAGTCAGCGTCTAACACGTTCTTGGGTTTAGTCTTTGACCGATCAAAGAAGACACGGAATTCAAATCGGGGAATTTTATCCGAATCTTAAGTAGGGATAAGTCAGCGTCTAACACACGTTGCGGTTTAGTCTTTGACCGATCAAAGAAGACACGGAATTCAAATCGGGGAATTTTATCTCGAAACCTAAGCGAGATAAGCGCATCTAATACATGCGGTAGGGTAGTCTATTCAGTGAGAAAGACGAAGCTACGTATTCAACATCGTAGCATTAAGCCTAAAGAGTTTTATTCTTTTAGCACAGCGTCACATCGCGAGCAGTTTAGATAATCGCATGCTAGCGATTCAAGCGGTGTCGGTAAAGGCTCATCAAGTCCGTTGATGGTCGGGGTTAGCCAATAACCCTAAAGTCAGCGCCTAACTGCAGCGTTGCGGTTAGTCTCTTGCGGTAAAGGCGACAAAGTCTACGTATTCAACATCGTAGCACAGCGTCGCGTCTTGGCGAACTCCTCAAATTTGCTTAAATCGCAATCAACTTATCAATCCTCCTCAATAGGATGATAGGTCCTCAAAGTTGCTCCGATGCATAGCGTATCTTTATCAAGTCGACACTATACCTCGATGATATAATCAACTTATCAATCCTCCCGTGAGATAAGTTCCTCAAAATTGTTCAAATCACTCATCATTCCTTTCCAATAAAATGATAGATTCACAAAGTTGTTCAAATTACAACACAATCCTATCAAAATTTGTACACATCCTCGTGAGTTTGATAACCAACTTATCAATCCTCCTCAATAGGATGATAAGTCCACAAAGTTGCTCCAATCATAGCGTATCCTTGTCATGTTAACCTCACACCTCGACAATCAACTTATCAATCCTCCTCAATAGGATGATAAGTCCACAAAGTTGCTCCAATCATAGCGTATCCTTGTCATGTTAACCTAACACCTCGACAATCAACTTATCAATCCTCCTCAATAGGATGATAAACCCAAAGGCCTTGTTTAAACCACAAGCCCAAAGCCTTGTTCAAACCACAAACCCAAGGCCTTGTTTAAACCACAAGCCCAAAGCCTTGTTCAAACCACAAACCCAAAGGCCTTGTTTAAACCACAAGCCCAAATCCTTGTTCAAACCACAAGCCCAAAGCCTTGTTAACACCACAAGCCAAAGCCTTGTTCACACCACAAGCCACGTAAGCCTTGTTCACATCACGGGCCTTAAACCTTGATTTCATATTTTATCCCCGATAAAACCTAAACTTATCGACTCTCATCAATAGGCGATAGGTCCTCAAAATCTTGTTCAAATCACAAATACCCAACTTTATCAAGTTAACCCCACACCTCGATAAAATCAACTTATCGACTCTCTCGATAGGCGATAAGTCCTCAAAATCATCATCAAGTTAAAAATTTCACCTCGATGATAAAACCAATTTATCAACTCTTTACAATAGAGTGATAGGTCCCCAAAAGCTTGTTCAAACAACAAGTATGAAAGGCATGCCAAGTTAACACTATACTTTTGGCACCTTAAAGAAAAGTCTAAAAGACTTAGTTGGAAGCGTGGGGTTCATCCCACGTTTTACTCATAAAGCGAAGGACCACCCAGCGAGGGTTGCGCCACGTTTTAAACAAAGAGCGATGGCCATCTCAGGTGTTTCAACCTCAAATCGCGAGGATCGGTCTCCGTAGCAAAGTTCAAGGCGCTTCACGGTCACTCATGCATTTCAAAAGGCAAAAAGCGCCGAGTTCATCCATGCAAGGCGAATGACTAAGCGTGGGCAAAAGCGAGACACAACCGTTGAAGGCGAATGAGGAGCAATACCTTCGGGATCAAACAAAGAAGATATCAAAGTATTTGGCTTCGTCGATCAGCAAACTTCGAAAACTTTGGAGGTCAATGGTACGTAAAAATTGCGAAGGCGGCCAATATCCACGAAACACTATCGATGAAGGTTACAAGGCGGCGACTTTCCGCGATGACAAAGGAGAATCGAAGCTAATGTCTCGAGTACAAGGATTACAAGTTGACAATCCTTGTGAAAAGAGATCACAAGTTTTGATCTCTTCAATTCAAAATCGCGGAGCACATGGCCCGCGTTTCAATCAAAAGCGGAGCACATGGCCCGCGTTGAAGCTCAAAAGCGGCTCACATGGCCCGCGTTGAAGCTCAAAAGCGGCTCACATGGCCCGCGTTGAAGCTCAAAGCGCGGCTCACATGGCCCGCGTTTCATTTTAAAATCGCGAACCGCGTGGCCAGCGTTTCAACCCAAAGCGCGGAGCACATGGCCCGCGTTCGAAGCTCAAAAGCGGCTCACATGGCCCGCGTTCGAAGCTCAAAAGCGGCTCACATGGCCCGCGTTGAAGCTCAAAGCGCAGGCGAGGCTTGCTCGAGCGAACCGGCGTTTTGACTCATTCAAACATGAGTTGAGCGGTTCATAAACCGTTTGAGAGATTTAAGGGGTGGTTACACCCACTAAACCCATTGAGGAGCAATTCAAGGGGCAGTTACACCCTTTAATCCCTATAAATGGGGGTTTCACAGCCAAATGGGGAGGTGGAAAGGTTTTGGCGGAGAACTAACAAAGGGAGAGAACCAGTTTCCTCTGCGCAGCTGTGATCGGCGTGACGATCGGACCTTCATCCGTGGTCTGATCGGAGTGAAACTTGGAGGACAGCCTCAACACTCATCGTTCCTAATTCTGAACGGTGGAGATTGATTTCTACCGGTTAGAGTTGGAGATATTGAGGTTTTACCGAAGCCAATTGTGCAAAGAACGGTTTCTTCTGCGCAGCTGTGATCGGCGTGACGATCGGACCTTCATCCGTGGTCTGATCGGGTGAAACTTGGAGGGCAGCCTCAACACTCATCGTTCTTAATTCTGAACGGTGGAGATTGATTTCTACGGTTGGATTTAGAGATATTGAGGTTTTACCGAAGACCTCCTTTGCTGGAATCAACTCTCCTAGAGAGTTCAACTCGATTAGAGTTTTCAAACTTGCGGCAAGTTCTTCTCCGCCATTCTTGGCTAAAAGGATTACTAATCCTTTTCTAAAATCAACTCTATCAAAGAGTTCTTAACTTCGTCGAGTTCTAAACTTGCTCTGCGAGTTATTTTTCAACCTCGTCCCGAGTCAAGGCGGTCGGATCGTCAGCGGGATACAAGATTCAAGCTCCCACCGCTACCGTGAAGAACCCAGATTAAATAAAGGGAAGGGTCTCCGTTGACCTTTCTCTCTTTTGTAAATCGGCGACCGATCGAGGAATTTGTAATCTTTTTATCTAAGTCGGTTAGAGAGATTGCATTCGAGAATTGTATTTATTCTTTCTTTAAAATCAATTGGAAGGGATAATCTTTTCTGACTTTAATTTTCCTCATGAACAAAGATGGCGACTCGCTGGGAAGATCTCTTTCACCGATGAAGAGGTGGTGGCGCAATCCGGCGTCAAGCTCATTGGGACGGCTGTTGAAACTCGGCCGTAGAGTTCGATCAAGCCAAGTTTGAGTAGGCACTCTCCTCCGGATCCCTTAGCCCCAGGCTATCGCCAAGATCCACAAAGCCTCTAAGGAGGCCAAAGCCCATTCGGTTGTCGTGGCTAACCCGTCGGTGAAGATGGTGATGTCGCCGCAAAGCCTCAAATCAGCGAAAGGCGGTGCTTTCGCCGAAGAACACGACCCAGATGGTCGACGACAGCCTTGAACCCGGCGTTTTGACTCATTCAAACATGAGTTGAGCGGTTCATAAACCGTTTGAGAGATTTAAGGGGTGGTTACACCCACTAAACCCATTGAGGAGCAATTCAAGGGGCAGTTACACCCTTTAATCCCTATAAATGGGGGTTTCACAGCCAAATGAGGGGTTGAAAGGTTTTGGCCGGAGAACTAACAAAGGGGAGAGAACCAGTTTCCTCTGCGCAGCTGTGATCGGCGTGACGATCGGACCTTCATCCGTGGTCTGATCGGAGTGAAACTTGGAGGGCAGCCTCAACACTCATCGTTCTTAATTCTGAACGGTGGAGATTGATTTCTACCGGTTGGATTTAGAGATATTGAGGTTTTACCGAAGCCAATTGTGCAAAGAACGGTTTCTTCTGCGCAGCTGTGATCGGCGTGACGATCGGACCTTCATCCGTGGTCTGATCGGAGTGAAACTTGGAGGGCAGCCTCAACACTCATCGTTCCTAATTCTGAACGGTGGAGATTGATTTCTACGGTTGGATTTGGAGATATTGAGGTTTTACCGAAGCCAATTGTGCAAAGAACGGTTTCTTCTGCGCAGCTGTGATCGGCGTGACGATCGGACCTTCATCCGTGGTCTGATCGGAGTGAAACTTGGAGGGCAGCCTCAACACTCATCGTTCCTAATTCTGAACGGTGGAGATTGATTTCTACGGTTGGATTTGGAGATATTGAGGTTTTACCGAAGCCAATTGTGCAAAGAACGGTTTCTTCTGCGCAGCTGTGATCGGCGTGACGATCGGACCTTCATCCGTGGTCTGATCGGAGTGAAACTTGGAGGGCAGCCTCAACACTCATCGTTCCTAATTCTGAACGGTGGAGATTGATTTCTACGGTTGGATTTGGAGATATTGAGGTTTTACCGAAGCCAATTGTGCAAAGAACGGTTTCTTCTGCGCAGCTGTGATCGGCGTGACGATCGGACCTTCATCCGTGGTCTGATCGGAGTGAAACTTGGAGGGCAGCCTCAACACTCATCGGTTGCGTGGCTAACCCGTCGGTAAAGATGGTGATGTCGCCGCAAAGCCTCAAATCAGCGAAAGGCGGTGCTTTCGCCGAAGAACACGACCCAGATGGTCGACGACAGCCTTGAACCCGGCGTTTGCGACAGCGAATCGCACGAGCCCGGCGTTTCTTTTACGAACGCCAAGCCTGGCGTTTATGTGCCGAACACGAGCCTCGCGAAGCGGGTGAGCGCAACCCTCAATGGCGTTTCACGGTCAAAGCGGGTCACAACCCGGCGTTCAATTGCTCAGCGAACCTCGGCGTTGGTGGGGTTGCAGCGATCCCGGCGTCCCCACTATAAAGCGGGTCACAACCCGGCGTTCAATTGCTCAAGCGAACCTCGCGTTCGTACAGGGTTACCGCAGCGATCCTCGCGTCCCCACTATAAAGCGGGTCACAACCCGGCGTTCAATTTCAGCAGCGAACCTGGCGTTGGTGGGGTTGCTGGCGACCCTCGCGCCTATCTGGCAGCGGGTCTCAACCCGGCGTCCAAGCATTCAAGCGAACCTGGCGTTCACAATCTAAAACGCAGTGCGAACCTGCGTTCAAATGCTCAAGCGATCTTGGCGTTCAAGTGCCAAATCATCGGCATATATGACGCTCATCGGCTGGCCGTCGGTGTTTGACCAATTGACAAATATCATTTGGTCGCGAGCGATGATACTCTCATAGGAAGGAGACTTGAGAGGTTGAATACCTTGGAGTCACTTCTAACATGATCGGAGTAGGCGGAGTCAATCTCTAGCTCTAATGAGCGAGGCAAATCGGTCCCGGCTTGAAAGAGGCTTTGAATGACTCGGCGGAGTTTACCGACATACTCGGACTCGAGCGAGGTCATATCCCGTCAACTATCAAAAGTTGGCTAAAGGAATTGAGTCGATGATGAGCATTCACCATCGCGAATCTCAATCCTCTAGTTCTTTCTTGGACGCGTGGCCGGTATGCATGACGAATCTTGGAATTTCAAGAAGAGGCTCGAAGAGCATCGGGCTATGATGCAAGAAGCCTGCGATCACAACAAGAGTCCATCGATCAACTTGAGATATGATAAACCAACTTGTTGCGGATAGAGCTCAACTGGATAGCCGACTCAACACCGGCCAAAATCATCACGGAGGTGAATCCTCAAAGCGAGAAGAAAAATGAATGAAGCTCCCGATCAAAGCCCATCACGTAGAATCCTCCTCTGAAGAAGGGAGAGGCAGCGAGCAAAGTCCTCAATCGGCAAAATGCAAGAACTGAAGCCCGCCTCAATGCCATGGCTAATAGGTGCGAGCTCTAAGATCGGGGGTTGTCGGGCCGTATCTGCGAGAATGGGATACGGTTCCTTATCCTCAAAATTCAAAGTCCGGCTACAAGCTTTCGGCTGACGCGGGATCACCGAACCAACACATCTACCATTTTAAGTCCGGTGGGAATGGGATGTCAACGATGCCATAACATCTCGTTTGTTCATTGGCACCCTCAAGGGGTTGCCTTTGAATGGTTCATGGCTGCGGGATGTATCGAGAAATGGGCGATTTAGAGACTCTTCTGTCACGATTCTTTGAAGATGACACGGAAATCACTGTCACTTCTCTCCTTGTCATTAAACAAAGGAGGAGAGCCTATCAAAGTCTTCGTCGAGCGGTTCGAAGCATGGCTCTTCGATGCTCGGCAGGTATGACCGATGCGCTCGATTGACACTGTCGGCACAATTTACAAACCAATCTCCTAGCTCGAATGGGGGTTGCAAAATGTCATTCACGAAACAACTAGTCTCCGGTAGGCAATTTTGGCAATTATTGCTAGGATTGAAGTGAAGAAGAGGAGGCGACTCAGAAGACACGGCTATTGATGACCCGGCTCTAAATCGCGAGGTCGATGACTTCGGTTAGTATCAACCTAGGATAATTCTGAGGCGTCGTCGATTTTGTCAAAAGGCGTCATGTATCCCAAAGACTAGGGGTTGATTATCTATTATTTTCGAGTAGAATAATAAATTCTAAATATTGTCAAGTTAACAAAACACTTTTGACAATGTAAGCACTTCGACGCAAACACCTTTAAAATCAACTTATCAATCCTCTCCAATAGGATGATAAGTCTACAAAGTTGCTCAAATCGTAACACAATCCGTCGGGTTAACAATGCACCTCGACAATCAACTTATCAATCCTCTCCAATAGGATGATAAGTCCACAAAGTTGCTCGATCGCAATGTATCCTTGTCATGTTAACCTCACACCTCGACAATCAACTTATCAATCCTCTCTAATAGGATGATAAGCCCACAAAGTTGCTCACATGCAACACAATCCACACAAAGTTAAGATTAGCTCATCGTTATTAGCAAGGCTGACCTCTTCGATAATCAACTTATCGACTCTCTTCAATAGGCGATAAGTCCTCAAAGTTGCTCGATGCAATGTATCCTTGTCATGTTAACCTAACACCTCGACAATCAACTTATCAACTCTCTTCAATAGGCGATAAGTCCTCAAGGTTGCTATTAATAACACCACAATCCATTGCAGTGAATTATCGAATCCTAAGTAGGGATAAGTCAGCGTCTAACACCGTTCTTTGGTTTAGTCTTTTACCGATCAAAGACACGGAATTCAAATCGGGAATTTTATCCGAATCCTAAGTAGGGGTAAGTCAACACCTAACACCGTTGCGGTTTAGTCTTTTACCGATCGAAGACACGAGAATTCAAATCGGGAATTTTATCTCGAAACCTAAGCGAGATAAGCGCATCTAATACATGCGGTAGGGTAGTCTATTCAGTGAGAAAGACGAAGCTACGTATTCAACATCGTAGCATTAAGCCTAAAGAGTTTTATTCTTTTAGCACAACGTCACATGCAACGGATTTAGATAATCGCATGCTAGCCGATTCAAGCGGTGTCGGTAAAAGGCTCATCAAGTCCGTTGATGGTGGGGTTGGCCATAACCCTAAAGTCAACGCCTAACTGCAGCGTTCTGGTTAGTCTCTTGCGTAAAGACAACAAAGTCACGTATCAACATCGTAGCACACGTCACATGCGAGGCAAACTCCTCGACAATCAACTTATCGACACTCTTCAATAAGAGCGATAAGTCCTCAAAGTTGTCTAAATCATAACTAAATAACGATAAACAACTTATCAATCCTCATTAATAGGATGATAAGTCCTCAAATTGCTTAAATGCAATCAACTTATCAATCCTCATCAATAGGATGATAAGTCCTCAAATTTACTTAAATGCAATCAACTTATCAATCCTCATCAATAGGATGATAAGTCCTCAAATTGCTTAAATGCAATCAACTTATCAATCCTCCTCAATAGGATGATAAGTCCTCAAAGTTGCTCCGATCATAGCGTATCTTCATCAAGTCAACATTATACCTCGATGATATAATCAACTTATCAATCCTCCTCAATAGGATGATAAGTCCTCAAATTGCTTAAATGCAATCAACTTATCAATCCTCTCCAATAGGATGATAAGTCCACAAAGTTATTCAAATTACAACACAATCCTATCAAAATTTGTACACATCCTCGTGAGCTTGATAACCAACTTATCAATCCTCTCCATAGGATGATAAGTCCACAAAGTTGCTCGATCGCAATGTATCCTTGTCATGTTAACCTCACACCTCGACAATCAACTTATCAATCCTCCTCAATAGGATGATAAGCCCAAAGCCTTGTTTAAACCACAAGCCCAAAGCCTTGTTCAAACCACAAGCCCAAAGCCTTGTTTAAACCACAAGCCCAAAGCCTTATTCACACCGCAAGCCCGAAGCATTATTTATACCACAAGCCCGAAGCCTTGTTCAAACCACAAGCCCAAAGCCTTGTTAACACCACAAGCCCAAAGCCTTGTTCAAACTACAAGCCCAAAGCCTTGTTCACACCATAAGCCATGTAAGCCTTGTTCACATCACGGGCCTTAAACCTTGTTCAAATCACGGGTTTCATATTTTATCCCCGACAAAACCTAAACTTATCGACTCTCTTCAATAGGCGATAAGTCCTCAAAGTTGCTCGATGCAATGTATCCTTGTCATGTTAACCTCACACCTCTGACAGTCAACTTATCAATCCTCCTCAATAGGATGATAAGCCCCAAAGCCTTATTTAAACCACAAGCCCAAAGCCTTGTTCAAACCACAAACTCAAAACCTTATTCAAACCACAAGTCCGAAGCCTTGTTCAAACCACAAACCCAAAGGCCTTGTTTAAACCACAAGCCCAAATCCTTGTTTAAACCACAAGCCCAAAGCCTTGTTAACACCACAAGCCCAAAGCCTTGTTCAAACCACAAGCCCGAAGCCTTGTTCACACCACAAGCCATGTAAGCCTTGTTCACATCACAGGCCTTAAACCTTGTTCAAATCACAGGTTTCATATTTTATCCCCCGACAAAACCTAAACTTATCGACTCTCATCAATAGAGCGATAGGTCCTCAAAATCTCGTTCAAACCACAAGCCCAAAGCCTTGTTAACACTGTTGATTTATATATTCTCAAGATTATATTCGATGATAACAATATGTGTTCTATATATATGTTTTGTGTGGTATAACTTGTTGATCAGATATCATATATATCAAATTTGGACTCAAGGCATTATGGAGTATTGAAGATGAAAAGCAAGATGAAATACAAAGAACAATGTAATTTTTCTCTTCTTTACTTAGAATATATTGTACAAGCCTTGATCACACACACACATGCATATTTAGAACACACTAACACTTGCTTAGTGTGTTGGTTAATATAGAAATCCCTATATTAACCATTAGAGTTTTAAAGTTTAAATCAATTCATTTATAAACTTTTTAAGTCGAGTAGTCGACCAATTCAAACTATAGTCGACTAATTACTTAACATAATGAATATATAAGTTTACGTAAGTTTCTGAGTAGTCGACCAATCTTTAATAGTCGACTAATGAAAACTTAAACAATTTTCGAATCGTAAGTTTACAGTTATTAGACTCTTGTGCATATATAGTGGACTATCCAGTTAAAACATACGGACTTTTCGTCATTCACAGTTAGTCGACTAATAAAAATAGTAGTCGACTACTAATGCTTGAATTGCATTCTGAGAATGTGTAAACAGTTAGTCGACTAATCGATATAGTAGTCGACTATAATACTGCTTTATGGTATTGAAATTTGAATTTTAGCGTTTTTTACAGTTTTTCTTGGATTTGAATGGGTGTTTTTCAAGAGATATAAATAGTAAAAACTTGAGGAAAAGAAACGAAATTCTCATATACATTAACTTGAATTTTTGAAAAGAAAAGTGTGTGTTCAAAGATTCAAAAGCAAAAGCGTTCTTGACATTCAAAAGAAAAATATTTTTGAGATTAAAGAAATTCCTAAGCCACTCTGCATATCATCTACATCAAGGCTTATAGGATCTTGTGCGTTATTGTTTTCAAAGGAGATTCTCAGGTGTGAGAATTGTGGATCTCAGGTTGAGATTGTTGCAATTTGCATGGTCTTGCAAATTGGTCAGGTTTGATTCTTTGATTTTGTAAGGGTATTTCAAAATCATAGTGGAAACTCTCAAGCGGGATTTGCTTGGGAATTTGGATGTACAGGGAGGTGGAACTAGTATAAATATCTGTGTTTGCAATTGTGAATTTTCTGTATTTGTGCTATCTTTTTGCAATTTATAATCTATCTTGCATAAAATATTATAAAACACTATTCACCCCCCCTCTAGTGTTTAAGTGTGATCAGATCTACGATCCTACAAACACCACAAGCCCCAAAAGCCTTGTTCACACCACAAGCCTAAAGCCTTGTTCAAACCACAAGCCCCAAAAGCCTTGTTAACACCACAAGCCCAAAGTCTTGTTTAAACCACAAGCCCAAAGCCTTGTTCAAACCACAAGCCCAAAGCCTTGTTCACACCACAAGCCATGTAAGCCTTGTTCACATCACGGGCCTTAAACCTTGTTCAAATCACGGGTTTCATATTTTATCCCCGACAAAACCTAAACTTATCGACTCTCATCAATAGGCGATAGGTCCTCAAAATCTTGTTCAAACCATAAGTACCCAACTTTATCAAGTTAACTCCACACCTCGATAAAATCAACTTATCGACTCTCATCAATAGAGCGATAGGTCCTCAAAATCTTGTTCAAATCACAAATACCCAACTTTATCAAGTTAACTCCACACCTCGATAAAATCAACTTATCAATCCTCTCCAATAGGATGATAAGTCCTCAAAATCTTGTTCAAATCACTCATCATTCCTTTCCAATAGAATGATAGATCCACAAAGTTGTTCAAATTACAACACAATCCTATCAAAATTTGTACACATCCTCGTGAGTTTGATAACCAACTTATCAATCCTCTCCATAGGATGATAAGTCCACAAAGTTGCTCGATGCAATGTATCCTTGTCATGTTAACCTAACACCTCGACAATCAACTTATCAATCCTCTCCAATAGGATGATAAGTCCACAAAGTTGCTCAAATCGTAACACAATCCTTGTCATGTTAACCTAACACCTCGACAATCAACTTATCAATCCTCTCCAATAGGATGATAAGTCCACAAAGTTGCTCAAATCGTAACACAATCCTTGTCATGTTAACCTCACACCTCGACAATCAACTTATCAATCCTCTCAATAGGATGATAGGTCCTCAAAGTTGCTCCGATCATAGCGTATCTTCATCAAGTCAACATTATACCTCGATGATATAATCAACTTATCAATCCTCTCAATAGGATGATAGGTCCTCAAAGTTGCTCCGATCATAGCGTATCTTCATCAAGTCAACATTATACCTCGATGATATAATCAACTTATCAATCCTCTCCATAGGATGATAAGTCCTCAAAATCTTGTTCAAATCACTCATCATTCCTTTCCAATAGAATGATAGATCCACAAAGTTGTTCAAATTACAACACAATCCTATCAAAATTTGTACACATCCTCGTGAGTTTGATAACCAACTTATCAATCCTCTCAATAGGATGATAAGCCCCAAAGCCTTGTTTAAACCACAAGCCCAAAGCCTTGTTCAAACCACAAGCCCAAAGCCTTGTTAACACCACAAGCCCAAAGCCTTGTTCAAACCACAAGCCCAAATCCTTGTTCAAACCACAAGCCCAAAGCCTTGTTCAAACCACAAGCCCAAAGCCTTGTTAACACCACAAGCCCAAAGCCTTGTTCAAACCACAAGCCCAAAGCCTTGTTCAAACCACAAACCCAAAGGCCTTGTTTAAACCACAAGCCCAAAGCCTTGTTAACACCACAAGCCCAAAGCCTTGTTCAAACCACAAACCCAAAGGCCTTGTTTAAACCACAAGCCCAAAGCCTTGTTCAAACCACAAGCCCAAAGCCTTGTTCAAACCACAAACCCAAAGGCCTTGTTTAAACCACAAGCCCAAAGCCTTGTTCACACCACAAGCCATGTAAGCCTTGTTCACATCACGGGCCTTAAACCTTGATTTCATATTTTATCCCCGACAAAACCTAAACTTATCGACTCTCATCAATAGAGCGATAGGTCCTCAAAATCTTGTTCAAATCACAAATACCCAACTTTATCAAGTTAACCCCACACCTCGATAAAATCAACTTATCGACTCTCATCAATAGAGCGATAGGTCCTCAAAATCTTGTTCAAATCACAAATACCCAACTTTATCAAGTTAACCCCACACCTCGATAAAATCAACTTATCAATCCTCCTCAATAGGATGATAAGTCCACAAAGTTGCTCCAATGCATAGCGTATCCTTGTCATGTTAACCTCACACCTCGACAATCAACTTATCAATCCTCCTCAATAGGATGATAAGCCCCAAGCCTTGTTCACACCACAAGCCTAAAGCCTTGTTCAAACCACAAGCCCAAAGCCTTGTTTAAACCACAAGCCCAAAGCCTTGTTCAAACCACAAACCCAAAGGCCTTGTTTAAACCACAAGCCCAAATCCTTGTTCAAACCACAAACCCAAAGGCCTTGTTTAAACCACAAGCCCAAATCCTTGTTCAAACCACAAACCCAAAGCCTTGTTAACACCACAAGCCCAAAGCCTTGTTCACATCACGGGCCTTAAACCTTGATTTCATATTTTATCCCCGATAAAACCTAAACTTATCGACTCTCATCAATAGGCGATAGGTCCTCAAAATCTTGTTCAAATCACAAATACCCAACTTTATCAAGTTAACCCCACACCTCGATAAAATCAACTTATCGACTCTCTTCAATAGGCGATAAGTCCTCAAAAATCATCATCAAGTTAAAAATTTCACCTCGATGATAAAACCAATTTATCAACTCTTTACAATAGAGTGATAGGTCCCCAAAAGCTTGTTCAAATCACAAATACCCAACTTTATCAAGTTAACCCCACACCTCGATAAAATCAACTTATCGACTCTCATCAATAGGCGATAAGTCCTCAAAATCTTGTTCAAACCATAAGTACCCAACTTTATCAAGTTAACCCCACACCTCGATAAAATCAACTTATCGACTCTCATCAATAGGCGATAGGTCCTCAAAATCTTGTTCAAACCACAAGCCCAAAGCCTTGTTAACACCACAAGCCCAAATCCTTGTTCAAACCACAAGCCCAAAGCCTTGTTCAAACCACAAGCCCAAAGCCTTGTTAACACCACAAGCCCAAAGCCTTGTTCAAACCACAAGCCCAAAGCCTTGTTCAAACCACAAGCCCAAATCCTTGTTCAAACCACAAGCCCAAATCCTTGTTCAAACCACAAGCCCAAAGCCTTGTTCAAACCACAAACCCAAAGGCCTTGTTTAAACCACAAGCCCAAAGCCTTGTTAACACCACAAGCCCAAAGCCTTGTTCAAACCATAAGTACCCAACTTTATCAAGTTAACCCCACACCTCGATAAAATCAACTTATCGACTCTCATCAATAGGCGATAGGTCCTCAAAATCTTGTTCAAATCACAAATACCCAACTTTATCAAGTTAACCCCACACCTCGATAAAATCAACTTATCGACTCTCATCAATAGGCGATAGGTCCTCAAAATCTTGTTCAAACCATAAGTACCCAACTTTATCAAGTTAACCCCACACCTCGATAAAATCAACTTATCGACTCTCTTCAATAGGCGATAGGTCCTCAAAATCTTGTTCAAACCACAAGCCCAAATCCTTGTTCAAACCACAAGCCCAAAGCCTTGTTAACACCACAAGCCCAAAGCCTTGTTCAAACCACAAACCCAAAGGCCTTGTTTAAACCACAAGCCCAAAGCCTTGTTCAAACCACAAGCCCAAAGCCTTGTTCAAACCACAAGCCCAAAGCCTTGTTAACACCACAAGCCCAAAGCCTTGTTCAAACCATAAGTACCCAACTTTATCAAGTTAACCCCACACCTCGATAAAATCAACTTATCGACTCTCATCAATAGGCGATAGGTCCTCAAAATCTTGTTCAAACCACAAACCCAAAGGCCTTGTTTAAACCACAAGCCCAAAGCCTTGTTCAAACCACAAGCCCAAAGCCTTGTTCAAACCACAAGCCCAAAGCCTTGTTCAAACCACAAGCCCAAAGCCTTGTTAACACCACAAGCCCAAAGCCTTGTTAACACCACAAGCCCAAAGCCTTGTTCAAACCATAAGTACCCAACTTTATCAAGTTAACCCCACACCTCGATAAAATCAACTTATCGACTCTCATCAATAGGCGATAAGTCCTCAAAATCTTGTTCAAACCACAAACCCAAAGGCCTTGTTTAAACCACAAGCCCAAATCCTTGTTCAAACCACAAGCCCAAAGCCTTGTTCAAACCACAAACCCAAAGGCCTTGTTTAAACCACAAGCCCAAAGCCTTGTTCAAACCATAAGTACCCAACTTTATCAAGTTAACCCCACACCTCGATAAAATCAACTTATCGACTCTCATCAATAGGCGATAGGTCCTCAAAATCTTGTTCAAACCACAAACCCAAAGGCCTTGTTTAAACCACAAGCCCAAATCCTTGTTCAAACCATAAGTACCCAACTTTATCAAGTTAACCCCACACCTCGATAAAATCAACTTATCGACTCTCATCAATAGGCGATAAGTCCTCAAAAATCATCATCAAGTTAAAAATTTCACCTCGATGATAAAACCAATTTATCAACTCTTTACAATAGAGTGATAAGTCCCCAAAAGCTTGTTCAAACAACAAGTATGAAAGGCATGCCAAGTTAACACTATACTTTTGGCACCTTAAAGAAAAGTCTAAAAGACTTAGTTGGAAGCGTGGGGTTCATCCCCGTTTTACTCATGAAACGAAGGACCACCCAGCGTTTCAACCCAAAGCGGAGCACATGGCCCGCGTTTCAATTCAAAATCACGGGCACATGGCCCGCGTTTCAATTCAAAATCACGGGCACATGGCCCGCGTTTCAATTCAAAATCACGGGCACATGGCCCGCGTTTCAATTCAAAATCACGGGCACATGGCCCGCGTTTCAATTCAAAATCACGGGCACATGGCCCGCGTTTCAATTCAAAATCACGGGCACATGGCCCGCGTTTCAATTCAAAATCACGGGCACATGGCCCGCGTTTCAATTCAAAATCACGGGCACATGGCCCGCGTTTCAATTCAAAATCACGGGCACATGGCCCGCGTTTCAATTCAAAATCACGGGCACATGGCCCGCGTTTCAATTCAAAATCACGGGCACATGGCCCGCGTTTCAATTCAAACATGAGTTGAGCGGTTCATAAACCGTTTGAGAGATTTAAGGGGTGGTTACACCCACTAAACCCCATTGAGGAGCAATTCAAGGGGCAGTTACACCTTTAATCCCTATAAATGGGGGTTTTCACAGCCAAATGGGGAGGTGGAAAGGTTTTGGGCCGGAGAACTAACAAAGGGAGAGAACCAGTTTCCTCTGCGCAGCTGTGATCGGCGTGACGATCGGACCTTCATCCGTGGTCTGATCGGAGTGAAACTTGGAGGGCAGCCTCAACACTCATCGTTCCTAATTCTGAACGGTGGAGATTGATTTCTACCGGTTGGATTTGGAGATATTGAGGTTTTACCGAAGCCAATTGTGCAGAGAACGGTTTCTTCTGCGCAGCTGTGATCGGCGTGACGATCGGACCTTCATCCGTGGTCTGATCGGAGTGAAACTTGGAGGGCAGCCTCAACACTCATCGTTCTTAATTCTGAACGGTGGAGATTGATTTCTACCGGTTGGATTTGGAGATATTGAGGTTTTACCGAAGATCTCCTTTGCTGGCATCAACTCTCCTAGAGAGTTCAACTCGATTACAGTTTTCAAACTTGCGGCAAGTTCTTCTCCGCCATTCTTGGCTAAAAGGATTACTAATCCTTTTCTAAAATCAACTCTATCAAAGAGTTCTTAACTCGTCGAGTTCTAAACTTGCTCTGCGAGTTATTTTTCAACCTCGTCCCACGAGTCAAGGCGGTCGGATCGTCAGCGGGATACAAGATTCAAGCTCCCACGCTACCGTGAAGAACCTAGACTAAATAAAGGGAAGGGTCTCCGTTGACCTTTCTCTCTTTTGTAAATCGGGCAACCGATCGAGGAATTTGTAATTTCTTTTTATCTAAGTCAGTTAGAGAGAGAGATTGCATTCGAGAATTGTATTTATTCTTTCTTTAAAATCAATTGGAAGGGATAATCTTTTACAGCTTTAATTTTCCTCGCGAACACGTAGGTGTCCAAATTAAGAAGTGTCGAAATTGATGAAAGTGTTGCCTTCAACACATAATTCCCGTTTGGAAAGTCATTCATGCATACTAGGGTTCACATTCTTGCGCTTGCAGGCACAGACAAACATAATTGTGCATCCATAAGGTACGTACTTTACCTAAATTAGTGAACAAAGCAAGTATTAAACCACACTTTTCTCAAATACGAATTATATGCATGAATGATATAACAGAGCAAGAACTATTATTATCTAAATTTGCATGTTTTCTTGTCTCTGTATCTATGCTAAGAAGCACGTACCCTGTAACAGCAACGATAAATTCCAAAGTAGTTCATGCAAAAGCTGAATGGTACAATAAGAATTGTACGATACGTGTAGCCAAAACAAACTATACTACTTTTATTCTACTAAAATTTGTTATTCTACTAAAACCCCAATCCAATTGACATGTCCATCACAGGTAGGATATGCACCTCACCATGTTATTCTACTAAAATTTGTTTTTATTTGTTATGGAAAAAAACAAATCGAGACTATTGGGCCTTTTTAATAGCCATCCATTTTAACATTTGAAGGAACCATGTTGAGCATAATAATACAACAACCTTGTAGGTTTATGCTTGAGTAGGTCAAGGAAAATTCTTTCCCTTTCAAACTGGAATGTTCTAAGTGACTAATTCTTCATCAATTACTACACTCCATCGTATCAGGTTTGCAACAATTTGACAAATTACCTAGAATTTAAATCTTCTATTTTTATTAGTAGGCTTCAGAAGATGGAAACTTTTTATTTAGAAGTTTATTAATAATTTCAAAATAACTTCAGCAAGAAATTTAATTTAAAATATGGGTAATAATTTCCACATGCACAAAGGAACTTGCTAATTTGTTGTATTAGCATAATAGCATTAAAGCTTACCAACCTTGAACACCCTAGATCTCTTGAATTTATGGATGCATCTCCCATCTTATAAACTCATCAAATATCTACCAGACATTACTACATTTTTGTATGACCCATTGTAAACATCTAGAGAGCCAACTCCTTTTGGTACCTCCTATGACAGCAAACTCATCTCATACATCTACAAGTCAACTTCACATCCAACGAACCCATTGAAATATCGAAAAGCTTATGTCATATCTCTACATATCTATCTCCTATCTCAACAAATCCATGTTGTACCTTTACAGGTGACAGGTCCATATCTAAATGGGAGCAATTCATTGTCTATATATAAACTTGTCACATTTCTCCATTAATCCATCTTGTCATCCAAGCTTAAGCATATTTAGGGCTTGTTGTAAAATATGAATCCAAAATCCATTATGAACCACCATCTGTCCATAGCAGAAAACACCTTTTTTTTAAAGCAACTTCATAACATCTAAAGAAATTCAAATTACCATTAGTATATTTTTCCATAGCAGAAACCATCTTCTGTCAATGATGCCCTGAATTGCTATGAGATTGATGGGCTAGCTAAGCATTTGATGAATGCAATATGAATATGAAATATTTTCCTATTTTGAGCTATAACTTTAAAAGAAATTCAACTTACTGTTAGTATATTCTTCCAAAATTTGATAACATTTGGTCCAAAGAGATCTAATTTTACTTAATGTCAAGTGTCAACATTCACAAAGGAAAAGACACCTCAAGTTTCACATGACCAAATCTGGCATATGAACATAACGGATTAACGGACGATCCTAAACACGTTGGATCCTAAACATGTTGGCATATTAATTGCAGTCATCTCCATATAACACATGCCATGAGTTTAATTACGGAATGTGGGAGCAGTGCTGAAAAACTCGGTAAACAAGCCTAATATGTTGGCTATAATGTTATTTTATAGGGCTTGCCGCAACGAGAAAAATTTCACATGCCTGTTGTTTTCAGTTTTGGGAATTGTCAAAGACATATCGAGATTTTACCGGTATATCGAACAACATTTAAGATTTTTCTGGTATGTGGGCGATATTTCAATATAAAAATGGGCTAAAACAGTGTCATATTAAATTCCAAACAATACTTTAGAAAGCGCTAGGCGTTTCCATGCACCGAACATTGCGTCTATCACCCAGGCGTCTGGGCAGGAGCATAAGCGCCACGTAAGGAAGGATTTTTTTTGAAGATTTGAAATCCTATCCTTGGTATTTTATCTAAAATGAACTTGGATCAAGTTCTGATCTGATTAACCTGCCATGTTCTCTTCACTTGTTATGCTGAAGCCTGAAGCTAGCAATAAACCTCTTTTTGACGTGGTGAGTTCACGTAAACAACCCATTTTCATCTAGGGCTATTAAGCATTAAGCAAGCGGCCCATGTACCACTTAGGCATAGGCGGGCGCCGTACCCCTTTATAAAATAATGATTGTAGGGTAACATTTCTCATAAAGGTTGCATTTGGATTTCATGGTTAAATTGACTTCTTAATCCAAAATTGAACCCTCTTTATATAATTATCGAAATATAAGAGTTAGAGATCAATTAAGTCCCAATGCTTTTTCTAGCTTTTTCTTTGGTCGTGATTCTCTACATCCTCGACCATTTGTCACCCCTTCACCCTCGAATGCATGTTGCTAGAGCTCTTTTCCTTTCACTTTCATTGTCTATCTCTTGATTCCTCTTAGTTGCATCTCTTCCTGCCTCACTGCTCTCTATACATCTCATTTACATGAATCAATGCTTTTGTATGTTTATATTTTATTAAAAATACCCAATGCTTTGTTCGAACAACAGCCTGTAGGCAAAGAGTAATAGGGCGGACCAAGCTGGAATTAGCCAACCAACCCTAGCATCCTTTCTATATTAGTTAGTACCAGCTCTCCTGACCAAGGAAACTGTCTTACTACTATTCCCAGTACCACTATGCCATGTGCCCAATCCCACTGCGTGCATCGATATTTTCAACTGGACATGTGATCCTAACCTCCTCATGACGATCTAAGACCTGGCCGACAATGGAATGAAACCTTCCATGTGAAGAATAAAAACCATATGCATCCACATAAAAAAGAATATGACTAGAATTCGGCACTTATCACGCTGAACATGCCCGTTTATCCATGTTGGATCATGACATGCAGCCGCACGTCTACGGTTGTAATTTCATCCTTACAGGTATTGCTAGCATCCATACCAGAAATTTATTGATGTTTCTTAAGGGCAATATTCAATGCATGCAACTATCACCGTATCACAACATTTTGGAACTTTGAATTGAAAGAAACAACAATATAAATATTTCATTGGGGAAAACTATTTCCTAATACCATGTTAAGTTCAAAACACACAATGATAACCCCCTGAGAACCATAGTAACTAATGCACATTAAGGATAAAATACGGAATAAATATTACGACCATAAAGAAAAAGAAAGTTAGAATCTAGCTGCAACAACTAAAACGACTACCTCTAATGTCTATAAACAGTAAGATTCAAGTTTCCATAATTATACCTCGTCAAACAGACCTATTTGGGTAAACCCAAACAGGGGAGGGCCAACCAGCCAACTTCTTGTACGCCAAACATAAAGGAGATTCAACATCAACTCTCTTAATCTCCGGACCATCCAACGAAAGCACGGAGAATGTATCACAGCCAGGTCCAACGACATAAACGCAGTTGCTTCTTCCTCCCCATCTTGCAGGATCCGAACACGCAATCCGAGAATTACTCACGACATCGATAAACAAACACCAATCTCCCAAGTTTTCCTTCTCAACCCACCTCACTTTCTCAGAGTCCAATCGGTAAACAGCAACCTGACACCTGTTCTTCCCCGACCGAACGAAAAGAAGCAACAGAACCTCCTCACCACATCCAACCAAGAACCTCCTAAAGTTGCCACGACTCGAGGGGATATATGGAAACGCGGCCGTCTCAATAGCCCTCAACCACACAGGACCACCAAAATCCACAACTTTCACCTTGTAATCGCTACCAAGACAGTAAACAAGGCCATCAACCAAGGCCAAAGAAATGATTTGGGCCCCGTATCTGAGATTCCCCTTCCTAGCCCACTCATTGCTGCTCAACCGACAGAAAACGGTGAACGACAAACCCACAAGAACGAGCGTGGACGACAGCGCTGACGGCGGCGCCGTCAAGATGCCGATCCGAGACCTGAACTTGTGGGGATAGGGAGGCGTCACCTCGATCTTGCGACCAGTGAAGACGTCGGCAAGGGTGATGGTTTTGTCGGTGTGAAAGATGAGGTGGCCGAAGGAGGATCCGACGCAATCGCCGGTGAGGAGGGTTTGGTGCTGGAGCGGAGATTTGTAGGGTTTGGGGTCGGGTAGGGAGTGGAGGGTGAGCCCGAGGGGGCGGAGGAGGAGAGGAGGAGAGGAGAAGGGGGCGGCGGCTGGGGCGGCGGCGGCGGCGGCGGCGGCGGCGGAGTTGAAAGAGCGGCAGACTGCGGAGAAGCAGGAGCGGTCGGCGATTGAGACGAGGAGGAAGTTGAAGATGTGGATGAGGAGGTCTTGGGGGAGATCGGGCCATGGCCGGAGATCGGCGGTGGAGGGGATCGCCGACGAGGTTCCGCCGTCGCCGTTGATCTTCTTGGATCTTGTTCCCATTTTCTTGATCTTCGGGAGATATGGATTTGAGCTTTAGATTTTGAGAGGGAAGTAGAATGTGAGGGGTTTTTATAGGAATTCCGGCTGCTAACTTAACCCCCTTGTTCTTTGGTATGGATGCAAGAAATACTTTACACTTTATATGAATACATTATAATTTCACAATCTTATAAGAATTTAATTATGTATTTTAATTAGAAGAAGAAAAAAAATTATTAGAATTAGAGCCTACTTATTAGCATGAGTTACTTATTCATAACCTCCCATCAATTATCCATTTGAGCTCTACTGATTAAGTTCTATTATCCATCAGCTCATTTAATATCATGAATTCTTCACTAATTATTCACAATATTTTCAATAACTATGTAGTTCCTCACACTTCTCTCTAATAAGAGAAGAGCGAAAATTCCCAATAAAATGATTAACAAGTATGTCGTTGAACTTACACTATGCTAGTTTCAGACTAGTGCGATGCATGGCGTTGTTGAGTTTGTAAAATTTTCAAAATAGAACAAAATTTCTTGTGGCAAAAAAAAATGAAATCATAATTGTTTAAAACTTTCAACATAAGCAAAATAATTTAGAATTTAAGAGGTATCCATTATACATTAGCAAATAAAAAAGATTTTATACAAGGCTCTCATATGTTTCAGTTATTAATGTTCAATTGGAAAACATTTACTCCTACACAAGTAAGAAGATAATATGGGAATTTAAAAAGGAATTTTTGTTTAGTGGAACAAATCAATTTTAAATAATAAAAGAATTATCAACCTCGTAATTTGTGGAGCCAGTACTATCTGCAAGTTTACAAAGAAACGGATCAGCACTCGTTAATTTGATGATATAACTGAAGGTGCACAATTTTGCCCGTCATGTCTAAAATTTTCAGAAATTCTCTACAAATTTCTAGCAATTATGTACTTCATAGTTCGAATCAAGTAACCATAAGGCCTTATGCATGAAAGTCATTTCTTTTACATCGGCCATTGAAAAACTTGAGAAAAACAAAAATCCTATAATGATCAGATAATCATAAAAAATTTAGGCAACTATCAAGGTTCTACAAAATCATAGAATATTCTTAATATCAGCATAACATATTACTTTTCATCCGCTATTTACTAGTTAAGCTTTAGGATGAACATATTACTAAAAAGAATGATTCTTCATATTTTAGAACCACTACAGTAAACATATTATTTCCTCATGCCAATGCAAATAACAAATGAATATAGAAGAACTAAAACCGTAAATAGATCATATTCATTTCTCAGAGACCATACCATGACCTAACATACCAAGCCACATAAAATAAAGTCATATGCTTAAAGATAAAAACATGTTCATCATTTTAAGAGTTCCAATCACAATAATTAAAAGATGACAGCTCATTACCGAAGAAGCCATGTTCCCACAAGCTTAGTAACCATACATAAATTTATCATCTACCTAATTATTAGTTTATTACAAAAACTAAACGTCTACTAACAAAATCACACAAACAGCTCATGTTATGCTAATTTAAGATGGTTTTCAACAGTAGTCTCTTAAATCTTTAATATTTTGAAATTAGCCGCTTAAATCAACAAAATTGATTTTAGGTCTCCCAATTCTTAAGTTATTGAAGATCAGTCCCATAAATCATTGGAATTGCTATAGGCCCCCAAGTTCTCATAAATTGCTTCAAATTAACTCCCTCCAATCAAGAGAAGAAATGACAACCATAGATGCGCTTAAAATAAAATTTTCATACAATAAAGCAACTGCAGAATGCATACATTCTCATACAAACATGGTTATGTATTGGAGAAAGATGTATGGATGACATGGTACAGTTAATTTACTGGATACTTTCTCCTTCTTCATCGACAAGAATGTTTAAGTTCAACCAAAGCATCTCTACACAATGACAGCTATCTTGTTTATTATGGATTTAAATTACACAGTTTTGTTGGAGGAGACCTCAATAGGCGACCCTTTTTGACATGTTCTTAAAAGCAATGGAATTCTTGTAAGACAACAAGTTTTCAGCTTCCATCGGCGTCTTCTATCTACAATAAAATAAAATAAAAATTCAAACATTGAAAGTTAGTACTACAAAGTCTAATGTTTCCCTTATAAGCATTTGACTACCATGAACTTCTAACTTACAATAGTATCAAGAGTAAAATTACATAATGCAATTACACAAACCGATTAATAGGAGATAAGCAATTAAATCTTTGTAAAAACATTACTAAAGGTCAAGTCCAAACTAAATAATATGAAGACATCAAACAAGAATAATTCATTTTCAATAGTAGATGGATTATAATTCATTTTCAATAGTAGTGTTTGGCAAATTTAGTGGATTATGATTCATTTTCAATAGTAGAGTGTTTAGCAAATGGATGGCTTATAAGCCATCTTTGTTGTCAAAATGACCAAAAAGTATTTAATGGGGTTAGAAAGAGATAAAATGGGGCTTCAAATTGTGTGAGATGGTGAGGGGTATGTTAGTCTTTTACTTGATCAAACCTTGTGGCTTAGAAGCCTCCAAAAAATAAGCTAGGGTACCCTACCTTATTTTTTTCGGTGGCTTATAAGCCAAAATAATCCATTTGCCAAACATGTCAAAGTGGCTTTGACCACTTGCCAAACATCCTCTTATACAGCCTTCGCTTTCAAATGATGAAAGCAAGCTTATGAAATACATAGCAAAGATAGATGACATGAGAACAGAGTGAGCAGGACAATGCAGTAGTGTTTTGGAACTAATAGTGTTGTATGTAATTAAGGAAGATGTGAATAACTGTTATATGGTTTACATAATTGCAACCAAAAACTAAAAGCAGCTGGAACAGGTACAGTTAGAATGTGTTACTTATAATAAAAATATACACATGGAAATTTTAATGAAAAATCATAAATTTGGTGCATATATATTACTACAAGTATCCAAATTAAATATATCTCAGGTACGTCCCTGAAAAACAGAGAATAGATAATTTGCATTATCTACCAACATGGCGAAAAGTGTCAAATATAAAATTCTACAAAAATCCTACATAAACCATCTCTAAGAATGTTCTTATTTGCTGAACAATCTACTACTAATACATGATAAAAGCCCAGATATGATAATTCTGCAAGATCCTACAGTTGAAAGCATACTCAAACACATTTAATAAAATTTGAAATCATAAATGTTTGGTACATATAATAATTTCTTAGATATCTCTACAAGTACCCCATTACCTATATCTTAGGTGCAACCCTGCAAACCAGAGAAAGACAACTTCTACAATATTCCAAGCCCAAGATGATGAAAGTTGGCAAACAAAAACTTCTACAAAATCGTATATTAAAGCATATCTACAAATGTTCTTCTTTAGTGAAATATCGTGATCTATCTAACATATGCCATAAACCCCCGAATATAACAATTCTGCAAAAACCTACAGTTAAAAGCGTGCATACAAGTGATCTTTCTGCATGTTAGTTAACTGCTGAGTACATAACAAAAGATGTAACATAAGATGTCAAATATGAAAATTATGGAAACAACTTCTAAGTTTGGAAGCATATATAGAATGTCCTCCTCGTAAACTATCAATTTATCTAATGCAGGCTTGTTTAGATAAGCTGGTAACAGGACAATTTATGCATCATACTTTTACTAAAGAAGCATAAGAAACTTGATCCAAGCAAAAGACATAAGACCAACCAAACAAGTCACAAGATTGGTGTAATGTTGTTTATTTCAACATACATCAATTCATATATTGCAAGTATATACCATAAGAAATCATTAACTCACTGCAATTACCTTAATATTTCAGATCCAAACAATTTAAACTAAAATAATCCAGGAAAAAATTTCAAAAAAAATATGATTGGCTCTAATTTCATATAATGTGATAGCTAAAGCTGCCCACTTTGAGCCAAAGTTGATGAACAATAGATAAGTATTTCAAAGCATAAATAAAAATCTTCTTTACAGCAGAACCTAAGTTGCACGGATACGCGTGCGGGTGCGGGTACAGGTCTGGGACACTGCAAATTTGTAAAAGATAGGGTACGAGGACACGGCTAAAACTCATGGGATATAATCATAGTTCTAAGCGATACATGTGAAGAACCCTATTAAATCATAGCTCTTAAGGCTAAAACGAACTCGACCCTTATCCAACAAGTTACAAAAATGGATGTGAAGTGTAGGATATATAACCAAGAAATGTATGACGAGTGTTTTAAATTAAACGTGCATTGTATAAGTGAGTACAAGTCTGAATAAGTATATGCGTATATTTAAGGAGTGTCCAAGAAGTGTGTGGTACGAGTACGACACGTGTCGGATATAGGTACGGCTCCATATTGGAAGTACCCAGGAAACATAGAGTTAGAACTATATATTATCCATATACACTTAACATAAGGCAAATGTCAAAATTCTTCAAACCCATACATGTAAAAGCATAGAGACAAATGTTTGTCTGGTATGTTGCTTCTACCTAATATATATACATGACGAAAGGCATGAGCATGAATGTCCTTTTAGTTTTCTAGCTATCTATCTATCGAGTGTCGGATTTCATGTTCCTACAAGCTGGTAACTGTTATGCCTAAATTAATAAAGAAAATAATAAATAATATAATAGTTTTATCAAGAAGGCAATACCCAGTATATACATGTACATTCTTGAGTAAATGAAGACATTATACTTTTTTTTTATGGAAGAAGACATAAAACTTTTGGAAGTATCTAAATTAACAAGTGTCAAAATTGAGAAAGTGCTGCATTAAGCACATAAGTTTCCGTTTTGGAAAGAAGTTATTCATGCATTCTGGGATTCACATTTTCGCACATGCACACACACACACGAACATGATTATGTGTACATAAGGTAACTAATTTACCAAAATCAGTGAGCAAAGCAATTATTATATCATACTTTTGCCAAACACAAATAACATCGTGTAAGGTTCAATACACACAATGATACCCCAAAAGAACCATGGTAACTAATGTACACTACGGATGAAATACAGAATAATTATTCCAACCATGGAGAAAAGAATGTTAAGATCTAGGTGCAACAACTAAAACAACTAAGTCTAATGTCTTTAAACAGTAAGATTAAAGTTTCACAGTTATACCTCGTCAGATAATCTTATTCGGGTAAACCCAAACAGGGGACGGCCAAACAGCCAACTTCTTGTATGCCGAACATACAGCAGATTCAGCATCAACTGTCTTAATCTTCGAACCATCTAACAGAAACACAGAGCAAATATCACAGCCGGGTCCAACAACATAAACACAGTTGCTCATTCCTCCCCATTGTGCAGGATTAAAACATGCAATCCGTGAATTACTCACGACATCAATAAACAAACACCAATCTCCCAAGTTTTCCTTCTTAACCCACCTCTCTTTCTCGAAATCCAACCGGAAAACATCAATCTGACACTTCTTCTTCCTCGATTGAACAAAAAGAACCAACAGAACCTCATCCCCACACCCAACCAAAAACTTCTTAAAATTACCATAAAGAGAAGGGCTATTCCGAAACTCAATCCTCATCTCAATCGTCTTCCAACTCACAGGATGATCAAAGTCCACAACTTTGACTCTATAGCCACCATCAAGACAGTAAACAAGGCCATTAACCATAGCCAAAGAAAAAACTTCATCCCCATACCTAAGATACGCCTCCTTAACCCACTCATTGCTGTTCATCCGCCAGCAAACAGTAAACGACGAACCCACGAGAACGAGCGTGGACGACTCCACCGACGGCGGCGCCGTCAAGATTCCGATCCGAAACCTAAAGTTGCAAGGAAAGGGATTCTTCGCCTCGATCTTGCGACCGGTGAAGACATCGGCGAGGACGATAGTGTTGTCGACGTGGAAGATGAGGTGGCCGAAAGAGGAGCCGATGCAATTGCCCCTTAGGGTTTGGGGATGGAGTGGAGATTGGTAGGATTTGGAATTGGTTAGGGTTTTCAGGTCGAATCGAAGGGGAGTGAGGAGGAGAGGAGGGCCGGAGAAGGGGGTGGCGGCGGCGTCGGAGACGGCGGCGGAGTGGAAGGAGCGGCAGACGCCGGCGAAGGAGAGGCGATCGGGGATTGAAAAAGAAAGGAGCTTGAAGACGTGGATGAGGAGGTCTTGGGGTAGATCAGGCCATGGTCGGGGATCGGCGGAATCGGAGGGTGTCGCCGGCGAGGTTAGGGTTTCGCCGGCGATCTTCTTTTTCTTCGATCTAGTTTCCATGGATTTGGGGCTCAGATTTTTGGGGTTTTATCGGTGGAGAAGTGAATTTGGGGGTTTTTGGGTTCTTTTGCATTTAACACCCTATAGTGTTTTTTTTTAATGGAAATTAGGCCTGCTAATTTGTGGTTGTTGGTCTTTGCACCTTGTAATTTCCTTTACATTTTTGGCATAATATTCTTCCTTTCACCCTTGTTTTCTTTTCGTTTTTGGGATGCAAGGAATATTTCCACTTGTCCAGGTTATTGGTTTTATGTGGGCTTAATTGCACTTAAATACCCTATAGTTTCCTCTACATTACACTTACAGACCATCACCTGTTTTTGACAGCATTTATATACCCTAAAGTTTTTAAAACTTTCACTTATATACCCTCACTTTTTTTTTGTCAACATCTAGGTTTTTTGAACTTACACTTAAATACCCTAAAATTTTTAAACACTTAACTACCCTAAAGTTTTTAAAACTAGCATTTAGACACGCTCATGTTTGCATAACTAAGGATATTTAAGTGCAAGTTTTAAATTTTTTAAGGATGTTTACGTGTAAGTTTGAAAAACTTTAGGTAGTATAGTGTTGCCAAAAATAGATGAGGGTAAATAAGTGCGAAGTAGGGGAAACAGTAGGATTTTTAAGTACAATTAACCCTTTTATGTATACGGTGAATTTAGCTCATATGGAATCATCAATTCATTCTCTTGGGGCATATATAGAGTAAATCTATTTCATCTATGATAACACAAATAATTTTTAAATTATATACATAACACATCAATATATTTATGCAACTTAATTATCATGACCTACAGATAGCGGTGCTAAATTGTTTTCGTATCCGAGAAAATATCTGTAAACGTATTTGTTAGAATAGGGATATAGTTACTCAAATCCATAACCAATAGGATATGGTTACTGTGGGCGTTGAAAAATGCTTACAAGATCCCCGAAACCAACTTCGTGGCGAGTCGGCAAAATGACAACCCATCGAATGATACGGACGCCGACCGTTAAGAGGCTTAACCTCGCCTTAGTTCATTTGGCGAACCTCGTCTTACGGCGAGCCTGCGTGTTCATTTGGCGAACCTCGTCTTCGGCGAGCCTCAATTCCTTCGGCGAACCTCGTGTTCGCTTGGCGAGCCTCGTGTTCGTTTGGCAAACCTCGTCTTCTGGCGAGCCTCGTGTTCACTTGGCGAAGCCTCAGTTCAATTTGGTGAGCCTCGTGTTCGTTTGGCGAACCTCGTCACTTGGCGAGCCTCGTGTTCATTTGGCGAACCTCGTCATTTGGCGAGCCTCGTGTTCATTTGGCGAACCTCGTCTTCTGGCGAGCCTCGTGTTCATTTGGCGAACCTCGTCATTTGGCGAGCCTCGTGTTCACTTGGCGAACCTCGTCATTTGGCGAGCCTGCGTGTTCGTTTGGCGAGCCTCGTGTTCGTTTGGCGAACCTCGTGTTCGTTTGGCGAACCTCGTCTTCTGGCGAGCCTCAATTCCTTTCGGCGAACCTCGTGTTCGTTTGGCGAACCTCGTCTTCTGGCGAGCCTCAATTCCTTTCGGCGAACCTCGCAGTTTGGCGAGCCTCGTGTTCGTTTGGCGAACCTCGTCATTTGGCGAGCCTCGTGTTCATTTGGCGAACCTCGCGGTTTGGCGAGCCTCGTGTTCATTTGGCGAACCTGCGTCATTTGGCGAGCCTCGTGTTCACTTGGCGAAGCCTCGGTTCAATTTGGTGAGCCTCGTGTTCGCTTGGCGAACCTCGTGTTCGCTTGGCGAACCTCGGCCACTTTGGCCGAGGCACCTCGGCCACTTTGGCCGAGCCACCTCGGCCACTTTGGCCGAGCCACCTCGGCCACTTTGGCCGAGGCACCTCGGCCACTTTGGCCGAGGCACCTCGGCCACTTTGGCCGAGGCACCTCGGCCACTTTGGCCGAGGCACCTCGGCCACTTTGGCCGAGGCACCTCGGCCACTTTGGCCGAGGCACCTCGGCCACTTTGGCCGAGGCACCTCGGCCACTTTGGCCGAGGCACCTCGGCCACTTTGGCCGAGGCACCTCGGCCACTTTGGCCGAGGCACCTCGGCCACTTTGGCCGAGGCACCTCGGCCACTTTGGCCGAGGCACCTCGGCCACTTTGGCCGAGGCACCTCGGCCACTTTGGCCGAGGCACCTCGGCCACTTTGGCCGAGGCACCTCGGCCACTTTGGCCGAGGCACCTCGGCCACTTTGGCCGAGGCACCTCGGCCACTTTGGCCGAGGCACCTCGGCCACTTTGGCCGAGGCACCTCGGCCACTTTGGCCGAGGCACCTCGGCCACTTTGGCCGAGGCACCTCGGCCACTTTGGCCGAGGCACCTCGGCCACTTTGGCCGAGGCACCTCGGCCACTTTGGTAGAGCCACCTCGGCCACTTTGGCCGAGGCACCTCGGCCACTTTGGCCGAGGCACCTCGGCCACTTTGGCCGAGGCACCTCGGCCACTTTGGCCGAGGCACCTCGGCCACTTTGGCCGAGGCACCTCGGCCACTTTGGCCGAGGCACCTCGGCCACTTTGGCCGAGGCACCTCGGCCACTTTGGCCGAGGCACCTCGGCCACTTTGGCCGAGGCACCTCGGCCACTTTGGCCGAGGCACCTCGGCCACTTTGGCCGAGGCACCTCGGCCACTTTGGCCGAGGCACCTCGGCCACTTTGGCCGAGGCACCTCGGCCACTTTGGCCGAGGCACCTCGGCCACTTTGGTAGAGCCACCTCGGCCACTTTGGCCGAGGCACCTCGGCCACTTTGGCCGAGGCACCTCGGCCACTTTGGCCGAGGCACCTCGGCCACTTTGGCCGAGGCACCTCGGCCACTTTGGCCGAGGCACCTCGGCCACTTTGGCCGAGGCACCTCGGCCACTTTGGCCGAGGCACCTCGGCCACTTTGGCCGAGGCACCTCGGCCACTTTGGCCGAGGCACCTCGGCCACTTTGGCCGAGGCACCTCGGCCACTTTGGCCGAGGCACCTCGGCCACTTTGGCCGAGGCACCTCGGCCACTTTGGCCGAGGCACCTCGGCCACTTTGGCCGAGGCACCTCGGCCACTTTGGCCGAGGCACCTCGGCCACTTTGGCCGAGGCACCTCGGCCACTTTGGCCGAGGCACCTCGGCCACTTTGGCCGAGGCACCTCGGCCACTTTGGCCGAGGCACCTCGGCCACTTTGGCCGAGGCACCTCGGCCACTTTGGCCGAGCCACCTCGGCCACTTTGGCCGAGGCACCTCGGCCACTTTGGCCGAGGCACCTCGGCCACTTTGGCCGAGGCACCTCGGCCACTTTGGCCGAGGCACCTCGGCCACTTTGGCCGAGGCACCTCGGCCACTTTGGCCGAGGCACCTCGGCCACTTTGGCCGAGGCACCTCGGCCACTTTGGCCGAGGCACCTCGGCCACTTTGGCCGAGGCACCTCGGCCACTTTGGTAGAGCCACCTCGGCCACTTTGGCCGAGGCACCTCGGCCACTTTGGCCGAGGCACCTCGGCCACTTTGGCCGAGGCACCTCGGCCACTTTGGCCGAGGCACCTCGGCCACTTTGGCCGAGGCACCTCGGCCACTTTGGCCGAGGCACCTCGGCCACTTTGGCCGAGGCACCTCGGCCACTTTGGCCGAGGCACCTCGGCCACTTTGGCCGAGGCACCTCGGCCACTTTGGCCGAGGCACCTCGGCCACTTTGGCCGAGGCACCTCGGCCACTTTGGCCGAGGCACCTCGGCCACTTTGGCCGAGGCACCTCGGCCACTTTGGCCGAGGCACCTCGGCCACTTTGGCCGAGGCACCTCGGCCACTTTGGCCGAGGCACCTCGGCCACTTTGGCCGAGGCACCTCGGCCACTTTGGCCGAGGCACCTCGGCCACTTTGGCCGAGGCACCTCGGCCACTTTGGCCGAGGCACCTCGGCCACTTTGGCCGAGGCACCTCGGCCACTTTGGCCGAGGCACCTCGGCCACTTTGGCCGAGGCACCTCGGCCACTTTGGCCGAGGCACCTCGGCCACTTTGGCCGAGGCACCTCGGCCACTTTGGTAGAGCCACCTCGGCCACTTTGGCCGAGGCACCTCGGCCACTTTGGCCGAGGCACCTCGGCCACTTTGGCCGAGGCACCTCGGCCACTTTGGCCGAGCCACCTCGGCCACTTTGGCCGAGGCACCTCGGCCACTTTGGCCGAGGCACCTCGGCCACTTTGGCCGAGGCACCTCGGCCACTTTGGCCGAGGCACCTCGGCCACTTTGGCCGAGGCACCTCGGCCACTTTGGCCGAGGCACCTCGGCCACTTTGGCCGAGGCACCTCGGCCACTTTGGCCGAGGCACCTCGGCCACTTTGGCCGAGGCACCTCGGCCACTTTGGCCGAGGCACCTCGGTTTCATTGTACTTTAAAATAAAAGGCATTTCTTTTTGAATTTCGTTGTAGGCCAAAGAAGCCGTAAGCAAAATTCAGATCAATGACAATCATCCCAACTTTCCCGCAAAGCCACACTGGGGAGCCACCGCCTCAGACGGAGGTCGCCGCCGCAACCGCGGATCCCTATCCGGTGGAAGAAGAGGTCGAAGTTCGAAGTTCGACCAGAGAAGTTCGAGGAGTACCTATCCTCACCCTCCTCGAGATCCAGTTCCCCGCCGCTCCAAGAAGGTCTCACGCAAGGAGAACCCGATGGGCCTCCGATGTAGAGCCCCGTGACGGCGAGTCCAACCCGCCGCCGCAGTAGCGAAATCCCCTTCGCCCAAGTCCGGATGGTGCCGAGATGAACGCCGACGATGCGCCGGCTCTCAGCGAGCTTCGCCAAAGCGGCGACAAAGCATGGCGCAAGCTTGCCAAGGCCATGCAATCCATGGATGGGGTCCGCTCTGAAAGCGGATCTAAGATCCAACTCACGCAGGCTTCACCAAGTGATCGACGGTTTATCCAAGCCGCCAACCGACGAAAGTGGGTCCGTGTCAAACGGAACCGCTTCCACACTTCGTGAGCGATCCGGCGCCAAGACTCGCGCAAGGCACGAGCTGCGCAAGAAGTCGGAGTTAGAAAGAAGTGGCAAAGAAGCCACCAACGCATCGCCAGTTTGGAGGCCCAAGTCTAATGGTGCCCCAACCTCGATTACCCACACTCCCGTCGGCGCTTAAGCCGAAGGATACAGCGGTAAATCCAACGCCAAAGTCCAAGACCGACGACGCCAAAGACAAAGGCGCTCAGATCGAATCATGGTGAAGCCAACTCCGTCACCACCACTAAACCGACTATCAAGGATCGTCTCGGTCCTCGAAGAGAATCACGGGTCACTCCTCATGCGAGGAGGTCGCACCTGCTCCAACAAGGACAAGAAGATTCGTGCGGCCTCTCCTATCGGATTGAAAATCGGTCCAGAGTCCGCCGAGACTTCGCCCACATCGGCGAAAGTCTAGGCGAGTCACTTTCGGAAGTTTCGATGGATTGACCCGTCCTCGGAAGGAGGCGTTTTCATCGGCGATGAGGGCGTTATACGAAAGATCGCCGACATACGGCGGGTTGCTCCGGTACACACCGATGAGTCGTACTACCGCATAAGGGTAATGAGACAATCTCGAAGGATTCCCCAAATTGACGCAGCCATGCTTGTGCTCAAGCTCATTAAGACGATGCTCTGAGTGCAATTGCCATCAAGAAGCTCCGTAAAGGGTGTCGGGCCTTCCAGAGACTCACCACGAAATGCCAAGACCTAGGTCAAGGCGATTCAAGAAAAGGATGACCTCCCGAGAGGGTGAGTTGCCGAGGTCACTAATAATATGACCGGCCAAGAACCATCGCCACGCTATTCCAACAGATCGCAACGGCTAACTCGCTTATGGTCCGACTATCCGACGGTCCGCATACGATAAGCTCAAGGGATACCCGCGGAGGATGATCGTCGGATATTGGCTCCGAATCGCATCGATCATCTTGTATCTAGTGAAGGGAGCCCCAAGAAACGCTTTATGATCGCATGCATCAAGTGGCCAAAATGCTAGACGGCGCTGAATAAACAACGGAAAACTTCAAGTTAGAAATGGAGTTGGCCATGCACGATGAGAGAAATGCACCGTAGGGCGCTGAAAATTGCCTATAAGTCCCGAGCGTAGCTCGTGATGACGAATAATCGACAAGTCATCCGATGAAGTAATGGCAAATCGCTGACGACACAACAAGTGAACGCAGCAAACGCCTCCTCAAGAAGACTCTACGCAGAAGCTTCGGGCGGTCCCGCTAAGCCTAGCGCGGGGGTCATGGGCGGCGGCCTTATGGTCCGCGCCACCGAAATTTTTGAAAAGAGCTCTTTCCTTCGAACCGTCGGTGATTCCGGAACACAGGTGAACTGATGTGCCATGAGTCGCGGCGAAGGATAAACCCGACTTTGAAGCTTCAAATTAAGCCCTGATGACAAGTCGACGTAACCAAATCAAGCTCGAAAATCAACAGAGAGAAGCCACGGCGTTCGGTCAAAACCGAGACACCTGAGGTGTCTCGCCACCGAGACACTCAGAGGTGTCTCGCCACCGAGACACTCAGAGGTGTCTCGCCACCGAGACACTCAGAGGTGTCTCGCCACCGAGACACTCAGAGGTGTCTCGGCTTGAGCGAGACACCAGAGGTGTCTCGCCCGAAGCGAGACATTCCAGAGGTGTCTCGCCACCGAGACACTCAGAGGTGTCTCGCCACCGAGACACTCAGAGGTGTCTCGGCTTGAGCGAGACACCAGAGGTGTCTCGCCTGGCGACACCATACCGAATCGGGCCGGCCTAGCTTACTCGTGATCCAGCTCTATATATTGGACGGCTAGGGTTTCATTTTCGAGGTCGGCAGAGATAAAACAGAGGAGATAGCCAACTCGTGTGTGCCTAGAGTTAGAGAATTTCCAAGGGAGAGGAGATCAAGATCTAGACTTGCACGGGGAGATTTGCGACTTCGAGATCCAAAGTTTTCAGATCGGATCTACAACAAAGAAACCATCCTTTGGATCAAGCTTGGCCTTGATCCGAAGAAGAGTAACGAAGTTCGCTGGTCGATCTCGCTCACTACGCTGATTAGTTCCTTGGCGAATTAATCTCCAGATTCGCTTAGATCTCGATCCGATCGATCTAAGAATTCCCGTAAAGGAGGGATTTTAGATCTAGATCCGCATCCGCATCTCGCTCGATCAACACTTGGGAAAGGAATCGCGGTGGTCCACTAATACACCCCAAGACAGCAAAGAATCCCACGCAGCGGGATCCGATAAACGGATCCCGCTTGTTCACAAGGAGGAAAGTCTTTTTCAATTTCGCTGTGTTTAATCGAAGTTTGTAACGATTCAAGCAATGACAATCATCCCAACTTTTCCCGAGAACAAGCTGGCGACCACAGTGGGAGCCATCGGTCTTGCATCCGAGATCGTCGTGCCTCAGCCACGGATTCCGATCCCGGTGATCGAAGAGGTCGAGTACGAATTCGACCAGGAGAAATTTGAGGCCTATCTCTCTGCCTCATCCAACTCCTTTTCCCCATAAGGCGAAGAAGCCCTCCGCAAGGAGGACTCACAAGGCGCCACCGACCGAAGCCGACGCCTCCCGCCGCCAACAACAATGACGGCAATAACTCCCCGCGCCATCCAAAGGCCAGATCTGATCTCCCTCCTCCGGCCAATGAGGAAAAGTCCGCCGAAGGCGTGTGACTCTCTCAAAGAGAGCCCGCCAACGCGCCGACAACGCCTTTGCATTGCAATACGCAGCGTTAGAATCCATGGACGGTGTCCGATACAAGCCGGATCCGGTTCCGACGGGCACGAGCCCCAAGACGAAGATAGGTGGTAACTCCTCTAAACCGCCGACCGAAGAATGGATCCGCCAGCGAGATCGCTCCACCCTCGGGGACGGATCCAAAACGCCGCGGCTCTACGCACGCGCACGGTTGGTTCAGCCGCCAACATCTAAAGGAGCAGAGGTGACCAAGAAGTCACGAAGCAAGTCGAACTCCGCCTCCCGCACTGTGAGCTTTTCCTCGATGCACGCCTTCCACAAAGACTCCGGCCAACACCACACCCCTTCCGATAAGGGTTCGTTTCAACGCCTAGGTCGGTTCGGTTGGATCAAGGTGAAAGGTCAACTCCGCAGCTTGTTGAAGAGATCCAGACAACTCGCAATGTCAGGGTAGCTTCACCGACGGAAGTCACGGAGAATCCACCAACCGGTTTGCGGATCGAGGTCCAAAAGCCCGCTGAGACGCCACGCACTCCAAAAGCCGCGCTATGCAACTTTAAAGACTTCGGACGCCAACCCAACCTCGATGGAGACGCCGCTATCCGATGATGACGTTATACCCGAGATTGTGTCGCCGCGACGGTAGGTTGCTCCGCGACTCATGCCGGCGAGTTGTACTATCGTCTTTGGGGGTAGGAAGAAGTCTCAGAGACGAGCTCTCCGAAACCGCATCCTCTTGCATTTGTACTAAATTGATCAAGGCGGTTTCTGAGTGTAAATGCCGCCATAAAATTCGGAAAGGGTGTCAGTCTTCCAAAGGCTGAGCACCAACGAACCGTCAAGACCTCGGTCAAGGCGTTCCCGAAGAAGACATGCACTCTGTCAAGGCAAAGATGAGCTGCTTGAGGTCACCATCAATATGACCAACAAGGCAACGCCGTCACGCGGCATTCCAGAGCCCTCCCAACGTGTGACTCGGTTGCGGGCCGGTACTATCAGACGGCCTAACTATCACGACCTGCAACGAGGGATCCCTTCAAGGCACAGTCCGCAACGAAGAGTACCTTCGGAAGATGAAGTATCGGATGACGGCTCGGCAATGGCATCCGATGACACCGTCTCTAGTGAAGGTCATACTCGTGAAGCACTCATGATTAGTGCAGCTGAGGTGGCCAAGCTACTTGAAGAAGCCTTGGCAAAACAGAAAGACAACTTCAAACTCGAGATGGACATGGCCATGCAGCAGATGAGAGAAATGCATGACCGGCAGATGCAAGCGATGATTAATCGCTGTGGTGAGGCGGCTGGCCGCGAACAACGCCAATTTGACTCGGATAGCGACACGGATGAAGAGCAAGACCTTAACACCGATGAGCAGAACGTCGATGATGACACCATGGTCCTGTTCGCGGGGAAAGTTGGTTTGTTATTCATTGCTCGTTTGAATTCGTTTACAGCTTCGTTGGCCTACAACAAAATTTCAAACAAAGAAAAATGCCTTTATTTTAGGCGCATAAATGAAAACGAAAATTACAACTCTCTTCCTTTTGTGAACAAACACGAGGATCTCTATTATCCGGATCCTCGCTATGGGTTCTTTGCCCGTGTCGGGACTTTTATTCGTCCGCTGACCACCGCGCAATCCGATCTGGTGTAAACCCGGTTCCGAACTACAGACGAGGGGCTCGCTTCACGAAGGAAACGGTTACCGAGGGGATCACACTCACGAAGGAGAGGATCGCTGCGGGGATCACACTCACGAAGGAGAGGATCGCCGAGCGGTGAGATCTACAAGGAGAAATCACAACATATCCCCGAGGTTAAGACTAAGCTTAACCTAGAGGGTATCTGTAGTTCGACCCGAGTTTGCTTACCTTCCGCCTATAGATCTGACGTCGACTGGACTTGAGCTCGCCGGTGCTCGGAACCGTGCGTCGTAGATCTCGCGAGGGCTCTTCAGAAGTCCGCCAAAATCACCAAGTCCCCAGTCCAAGATCCCGAAAATCCCCCCTCCATGAGCAAGACCCCCTATTTATACAAAACCAAAGGCATGCGGCCAACAGTGGTTCTACCACTTGGCCGAGCCACCTCTACCACTTGGTTGGAGGCCCCTGCCTGTTAATGAGGCCAGTTTCTACCAAAGTGGTTTGTTCTCCTACCACTTGCCGGAGGCATCTCTAGTTGTCGAGGTGGCTCTACCAAAGTGGTCGAGCCACCTTTGGCCAATTTGGCCGAGGTTTACTGGGCAAGGCCCGCCGCCGCCGCTTTTCCGCCGACTTCTCCGCCGATTCTTCGCCGATTCTTCGGTCTTCGGGCTTAGTTTTGCTCGGTGATGTCGCCGTTGTGTTGAGTCGTGTCCGATCAACTTTCGAGCTCAAACGGTTCGCTTGCATCGACGGACTGGCACGGTTGATTCCGCCTTGTCAACGCTTTGAGTTTAGCCAACTTCGCTTCGCTGTCGTCGGTTTTTCCACGACGCTGCTTACATTGCTCAGACGCTTCGCCGACTCACTTTACGCTGCTTATACAGAATCACGCCGACGGCGCTCGAGGTCGTTCGGATGGATCGTCGGTTATCAACCCACCGCTATTTAGTCTTGTTCTGCACCGATAAGCAATTTTAACGCCACAGATATTCTCCAAAGCCGCCTCGCCTCGATTCTTGATGAGTCCGATGCTTTGACATGATGAGCCCCTTCACTCCTTAATTGGCGGATAGGACTTGTGAATGACCACGGCGTTTGATCTCTCCATTCCCTTGATCTTTCCGGTGCTTTGTAGGATTGTCAAGGTATTACTGCATCGCATTTTTGTCCGACCGTTGTCGAAATCTCACCGTAAGTCGATAGATGAATTTCTTTTGAGGTTGGCTCCAGATTTGATTCCTCCAATCCTCTCGGGTTCTCCGGTGCTTTGTAGGATCCCGGGGTGTCGCGGTCTTTGCATTTATTGCTTGACCGTTGTTGGAATTTCGAATCAGAAGCTAATCAAGTTTCTTATCGTTGTTGACTCGCCGGTGGATTGTCGCCCAATTGACCTCGAGATTCCTCCGTTGATCGGGAATTCTTTTGTAGATCCGAACCGCTGATCGGTGAATCCTTCGCTGACGACGTTGGTTGGCGTCGCTCTTGCATTACTTCGTTGCGGTGTGTTCATCCACGGTGGGAGGTATTCTTCCCTATTGTTGATTGGTAGGCCCTCGGCGATGTATGAATCGGACCGATACGCTGTGAGGAGTCCTTTCGAGGTAGAGCTGCTGTCCGGCCGATATAAGCCTCGCCGTAATTTTATCCTCCTTGAGGTCCCATAGCGGAGGAAATTGAGGGTTATCGAGTTATCCTTAAGAATATGGTAATATTCTCCAGAACTTCTCGCTAAGAACCGTGAATTAGTTTATACTCGTAATCCTATTTGGAGTAGGGCATGGGAGAATATCCGAAGATTGAGTCCGCCTGTGCCACCTTGCCGATGATTTCACCATTTAGAGGTTAAGCTCCAAAGTCTACAAGATTTTGAAGTAGCCGAGCTCTCCTCATATATAGAGACAGATTCGCTGGCTCGGCCGGCTTGGCAGACGCTATGCTATTACCGACTCGGGTTCACATGCAACAGGCCGTGCATCATTTGGAGACCGTTGTTGCCGGCTTCGCCTTCCGTGGGACACTTTGGTCTTGTGTCACGCTGGAGAAGCGAGGATAGTAGAGCTCAACAGAACCCCAAGCGGCGAGGGAGAGCCCGATCGCCTTGAAGTCGACAAAGGCCAACAAAGAAAAGACTCTGTGGTCGTGCAGAAATTTGAACTCTCGGGCGTAAGCCGGTTGACATCAAGAAGGAGATCATGAGGCCCTTAATGGCAGCCGAGGAGACTTTCGTATCGAGGTTCAGAGGAACTTCAACAAGCTTTCCTCAATAAAGTATCCGAAGTTAAAGCAAAACTCGCAGTTCGTCCTCTTTGTGCTCTATTGTGATTCTTTTATTTCGCCGTAAATAATTAACCATAATACTTATAGGATTTTGGCAAACCCTCACCGCCAACGGATTTGATTAGCCTTTACCAACTACCGTTTGAATTGGGCTAGCGTGCGGATTGTCCAAACTGCTCCAAGACGCGGACGCTGGCCGAAGAATGAAACTCTTCTAGACTTGTTGCTATGATATTGAATACATAGGCTTGGTACTCTTTACCGCAAGAGATCGCCCGCAACGCTGCGGTGAGGCGCTGGCTTAATCCCTTCTTAGGCTTCGATGAAATACCCGAATCGAACTCGGTGTCTTCTTCAATCGGAAAAAGACTAAACCGCGACGCTGTTAGCGCCGACTTTAGGGTTATTGGCCACCCCTACCAACGGATTTGACTAGCCTTTACCAACTACCGCTTGAGTTGGGCTAGCGTCGCGGATTATCCGATCCGCCCGCACGCGACGTTGTGCTAAAAGAATGAGACTCTCTTAGACTTAATGCTACGATGTTGAATACGTAGGCTTCGCCTTTGTCACGAATAGACTACCCGGCAACGCTGGTAGGCGCTGGCTTTATCCCTTCTTAGGCTTCGGACAAAATACCCGTAATCAACTCGTGTCTTCTTCAATCGGAGAAAGACTAAACCGCGACGCTGTTAGGCCGACTTCATCCCTTCTTAGGTTTCGGGATGGAATACCCTTAATCAACTCGTGTCTTCTTCAATCGGAGAAAGACTAAACCGGCGGCAGCGTGTTAGGCGTCGACTTCATCCCTTCTTAGGCTTCGATGAAACACCCCAAGATGAATCTTGGCTTTCTTTGACCGAGAAGGATTGAACCGCCATAAGGTTGATTGAGGTGGGAAAGGAAGAATGTATTCTATTTCCGAAGGTGGAGAGGAAGGAGGATCTTGTCTCCTATCTCCGGGTAAGGGATGAACAAGAGAGGAAGGTTTTGTATCCTATCTCTTGCCAGTGGAGAGGAAGGTTTTGTGTCCTATCTCCAGGTGCTCACGAATTTGAAATAAGAGAGGAAGGTTTTGTATCCTATCTCTTATTGATGGAGAGGAAGGAGGATCTTGTCTCCTATCTCCGGATATTGGAAATGGGATCTCCATTTTGAGAATCTTGAAAGATGAGACTAAGAGTGGGATCTCCACTCCGAGAATCTAAGACAAGAGAGGAAGAATGTATTCTATCTCTTGCTTCTGGAGAGGAAGAATGTATTCTATCTCCAGGTAAAATGTGGGAAAGAAAGAATGTACTCTATTTCCCAATGAGAAACTAAGAGTGGGATCTCCACTCCGAGAATCTTGGAAGGGTACGGATAGCTTTCGCTTTTGTAGGATTGCTAACCAGAATTTGAAAGTGGACCTCTCGTTCGTGGAGGGAATCGAGAGGGGATTTTGCTGGTGGTTGGACCAGGGAGATTTTAGTGGGCCCACCGTCAATGAATTTGATCGGTGAGAGAATTTTGGAGGAAAACACAATAACTTATGGTTATCCTCATGAAAATGAGTGAGATATTCTCTGAGGAATTTCCCATCAAAATGGGTTATCCGAATATACTAAGGATAGTATTTTTCGTAAACTTCCCATTTATCTAAGATTAATTGCCTACGCCATTCTCAGGTGATAAGGCGATATGCACCGCTTGAATAGACCGTGTCTATTATAAACGGTCCTTCCCATTTGGGTTCGAATTTACCTTTCTTTTAGAGGTGAGGATTATCGGTCGCCTAGCCGCGCAGGACCAGATCTCCTCCTTAAAGGTTCTCGTCGAACTTTCTTGTTGAAAGCCCTCGACATTCTAGCTTGATAGAACTCAATGCATTGTTGAGCCTCCAGCGCTTCTCATCTAACATCTCAAGCTCTTCGAGACGCTTTTGATGTTGTTCTTCGGCCGCCATCTCTCGGTAAGGGCGACGCCAAGTGACGAACTGATTTCCAACGGAGAATCGCTTCACACCCGTAGACCGTAGAGTACGGGTCGCCTCGCTATGACGCATCACAGCGATATGCCCGAGTGCTTCTCGAGTTTATCGTCCCAGCCTCGCTTTGTTATTCTTCACAAGCTTCGACAAAATCTTGATGATCGTCTTGTTGAGCGCCTCGGCTAACCCATTCGCCGGATTATAGGTCGCCGACGACATCTTGTATCTTGAATTTTCGCAAAACTTGATGAAGGAATTGCCGATAAATTGGGGACCGTTGTCATGCACGATCCGTTTGGGACACCATGTCGATAGATGACATGGTGTTTGATGAATCGATGGCGGTACTTCGCCTTGACCTCCTTTAGTGGGATTGCTTCACCACTTGGAGAAGTAGTCGGTGATCGCTAGAATAAAGCGATCTCCTTTAACCGACGGAGGAAAATGGGACCTACAACGCCCATTCCCCATGTCTCAATGGCCGACGTGGTCGGGATGCACCGCTCGAGGCCGATGCATATAATTCGCGGAATCTGACACGCTGCGGCATTTCAGCGTGTCGATCAAGGCCATTAATCATCGTGGGCCAAAAGTAGCCCATTCTCCGATTCGCCAGAGCTTGGGACCAGCCGGTGCGCACCACATTCACCTTCGTGCTTCCCGGCGACCTCTTCGCCTCCTTGTTTGAAAGGCATCGAGTAAAGACCATCGCACTCTACGATATAGCATCCGGGTTTCCGTGTCGTAAAAGAATTGGAGCTCTTCACGGATTGACTCTCCTTCACGCCTTCCTGCTAATACCGTAAAACGAATCGACGATAGGAAAGCCAATCTCGGCTCTAACTTGGTTTGGGTTGCATGTACCTCTTTGGTAACTACCCCTTTGTCTTCTTGTACCCCATCATATATCAAATGAAGAGTCGGTGAGTCCCGACCGTAACTAATTGCTCGGTCTCTAAGGTTGTGCTAACGACACAGCCTAACGCCAAGACCAGCAAGTGAGCGCTTTGGAGGCGTGGATATATTCGATGAAGAATTCTTCAATGAGTCGGCCATTTCAACGGCCACCGATGATAGGGGACGGTCGAGTTCCTCACTTCGTAGTCACCACGACCGCTTAACTATCGGGCCAGAATCTCCATACGCCGAGATATTCGACCCAAATTTTGGCTGCTTAAGTCCGATAAGTAGCGTTGTATTCGCTACGCTATTGGAACAGGTTCGTGAGTGAATAAGCACGGGCATGACATGATTCCGGAAATCAAGACAACTCCGACTCCAAATGAGATTTTAGAAGCGTCAGGGGTACTTGCTACATTAGTGGCCCGAAGTCCACAAAGTACAATCGCCATATTTGTTGGTGCGACGAGTGTTGACTTCCCCGACTTCATCCGAAGATCATCATATAGCTCAACGCATCCGTTGTCGGGTTGGCGCCAAGAGATCGCAAATCGCTTGCCCTTTGACCGACTTCGTTGTTTGAAGTGCAGTCGATTGGGACAAGAGCAAGGCCCATTTCGCCAAACGCCAACTCATTGAAGCCGGTCATAAATATCCGGACCGGATTTACGCTAGAGATAACATAAATCGCCCGCCCGACTAAATAGTGTCGCATCTTGAATCGCGAACACTAATGCAAGGCACCGCCACCATTGGGTATCGAGACTCACCACCAATGTTCGCCTGTAATACATCGCCTGCCAGGATCATTGCCGCCGCCCCCGCGCTGTAAAGGCGCTTAACTAATGATCCGTTGCCTTGACATAGATCAGAACGGTTTTCCGACAGGTGCAACAAGAACAGAGGTTTAGCGAGATACGATTTGATCTCTTCAAACGCCGACATGCGCCGCCCCAAATAAACGACACGCCTTCTTGTTCAATTTAGAGAATGGTTGACACTTCCTGATAGGTTCGATATGAACCGCCGGATGTACGCCAATCGCCTCTTGTAACCCCCGAAGTTCTCTCGCATTTCTGAGGTTGCAACTCTTGAATGGCCTTCACTTTATCGGGATCGGCGTGGATTCCTTTGTCGGTGACGACGGCCGGGAACTTGCCACCGACATCCCAAGGAAGGATTTGGCGGGGTTCATCTTTAGTCGATGAGTCCGCATGAGCTCAATACCGCTCTAAGATCTTTGATATGATCTCCTTTGTCACGCTTTTCACGCACCAAGTCATCGACGTAGCATTCGACCGCTTTTCCTGAGATGATCCCGAAAATTTTAGTCATTGCTCACCGGTATGTTGCGCCGGCGTTTTAAACCGAACGGCATGACCGTAGCAAAATATACCGACGCTTCCGTGTGTTTACGCCATCGGGTGCATCTTGATTTGATTGTAACCCGAGAAACCATCCATAAAGGACATCCTCTCAATCCACACGTATTGTCAACTATGACGCCGGTGATTGGCGAGGGAAATCATCCTTTGGGCAGCGGCGTTTAGGTCTCGTAGTGACACGGATCCTAATCGAACCATTCTTCTTCATGACCGACTATATTCGCCACCCAACCGGTGTTGAATTTCCTCGATGAATCCGATTCTATGAGTTTCTTTACTTCATCTACGATCGCCAGAAGATTTGTGGATCTAAACCGCCTTTGCGATTGCTTGACAGTTTGACATCCATGTTGATGTTGAGGCGATGTGTTGCCACATTAGGGTCGAGTCTGGCATGTCCTCGTAGCTCCGTGCAAATACATCGATATATTCCCCGATTAGGGCTTATCAACTCTTCCTTTCTTCCGAGGGAAGAGTATTACCGATGTTTATGAGCTTAGGATGCTCCTCATCACCCATATTAGCCTCGGGTTACCTCGCCCTTAGTAGGGGTCTCTTTGTTCAATCTATCCCCAAACCGCTTCGAAGTTGATGGATCCATGGGTCTTCCCATGTTGGCATATCTTCATCACCCTCAATAGTAGCAGGATCGATCGCGGGCCATATTCGACATCAAGGCCTTGAAAGCTTCTCCAGGCCGGTGTCGTAATCCCAAGCCAAGAATCGCATTTAATGTCCGCCTCTCATCGGGTGGATTATTATCAATCGACCATGAGCATTCATCTTCCGAGGATGATTCGATCCCAATCCCCGCCTCAATGCATAGTAGTTATCCGGCTTCCCTTTTGGGACATATGCCGCTTAGGAGGGACTCGAGGACCTCACCAAACATAGACCTTCTCCTTGTGTCAAGTCGCACCCCACTTCTTCATGATACCCGGTGTTTACGTACTATATCTGAATGTGTGGAGGATAGGCCCGTTGTCATCTTCATCTTCTTCTAAGAAATGATTCGCTGGAACCGTGATCTCCTTTTCCGTGAAACCAAGTCTTTTTCACTACTTGATCTTCGGGATGACGAAGCGTTGTCCCCAAGGAATCTCGAATCGCTTTTGTGTAAAGCAAGATGACCGAAGTTGGTAAGTGCAATTCGTGGTCGTTGTATAAACTGTCATTACATCATTCAAAGACAAAGGGTACTCTAAATCGCCATTTATTGATTCATCGGCAATTTGCCAATTACAATGTTCATCCGACGATTCTTCATCGCCAAGATTGATTACAAGGGGTACAATGTCATTCAAAACAAAACCACCACTATAATCAAGCCCGCTTCAGACGCCTTCTTCACCGCTGTCCGTGTGGGCCGATGATTCGCCGACTCATTACCGTAGAGGAGAGAATCAAGAAATAATTCTCTACCCCTTAAACGGCCGCTTGTCCGCACCACCGCCTTGACTCATTATTCGTGTCTACATATTTGAGACATCGATGAAGAGTAGATGGGACTATAACGCTACCGCGGATCCAAGGTCCACTCCAACAATAAGTTATAGGAAGTCTGCGTCAATCACATAGCGGTGACTTGGACTTTAAATCCCCATTTGGCACTTTATCCGATTTTACCAAGCGCCGAGACCGGTGTTAAACCCATAGATCATTGTGCTCGCTGACGCCCATCGGGTGGATTCCAAGGTGATACATGAGGCGCTAGGGCATGATGCTCATAATGAACCCGGATCGACTTGGATCCTGCTAACTTCACTAGAGCCAATATACCCGTGAAGTATAGCGGCCTATCGTGCTTGGAATCTCTCGCCCGTGATATCCTCCTTTGTAAAAGTGATGCAGGGAAGTGTTTGGTTGCCAAGTTGCATTGTTGTGTAGATTCTTCCGAATCGGCTTGATCTCGAAAGTGAGAAACACCTCGTAATCGTGAGCTTCTTGTAGAGCTTCCTGCTCTTTGACAACCGGAGCAACTCAGAGAGTTATTCGCCGGATGTTCGCCACCGGGCCATGACGCCGAAACGGTATGGAGAGCCCGATGTTCCGGCCTATCCTCACAATCGGGCGATTGAATCGATCGCCGAGTTGAGCTTCCCGACCTCGAGGTCGCTTTCTCCTTTGCTTCACCGCTTTTAGCAAATGTCGCTGTTGTCCTTTCTCTCGCACGAGTGAGAGGAGTCGTGGTCACCCCCGCCTCAAAGGTCTTAGCATTTGGGTTTGAGCCTCCTGATATTTGTAACTATATTCAGATCCGCCCTAGTAGCGAAGACTTCAGTCCTCTTCGTGAAATTGAAGGTGGCTACTTTTTCATCATCCTTCTCTCGAATTGCCGGCAAAGATGGCATAGCTTGCCTTTTCCCTTGGTCTTCCTTTTGGCCGAGGATGTAGTCCATCGATCGCCTTCCAAAGAAGTCGTGGTGGACCCAAAGGATTTCTCCGCTTGTCGTTGCAGCAGACGAGCCCCTTCTTACGCTGTTCGTGAGGATCTTCATTCACCATCTTCATTCCTACCTTCACAATCGGGCGCCGGTTGGAACCAATCCAAGGAACCGATCCGCTTATAGAGACCGTGATTTGCTCCCACCTTCTTCTCTTTAGAGGGTTTCGAGTAATGACTCCAACATCGCATCAAGGCCTCAATCTTGTCCTTGAGATGGTAGCGTAACTTTGTAGGATGGTGTACCGCCTCGCGATAAGCACAAGACTTAGGATCCAGAACCTTGTTTGCCTCCTCTTGGTCTACAATTGGGGCAACCGGATTTTGTTGTTTTCCGTAAGGTATTTGAAGATGCCCTAACTTCTTCGCCCTGAACGAGTAAGTTTTGGGAAACCTCGAGCCGGATGGTTTCGATTCGAGTTTGTTGACGCCATTGATTGAGGCTGGCGGTACGGCACGCTGTTATACCGGCCGTTGTGGTTGCAGTCGAACGCTTGATTAGCGCCTACAGACTTTGCCGGTCTTTACCTTTGCCACGGGGACAAAGTTACGCTTGTGAGCATCCACTATAGGTGACCTCTCTCCGCTTTCTTCCTCCTCGTGAATCGCCGGCTTGCTCTCCACGTGATCCTTAAATCTTTCCGTGTCTCTGACGGCAGCTCCCATTGCTTCCAACACGCCCAATGACAAGTTGTTATGACAAGTTTGAGAATGAACTTCTCCGTTATCGGGTCTCGGCAATTCATTGCCTTATTTCTCAACCTCTTGACGGTTATCCATCGCTTCCCCGTTTTTCTCGCTCTCGTCCAACAAAGAACCGATGGATACCTCGGTGTCATCGTCGAAGAAATTGGTGAGAAACATGGCCTCCATATCGCCCCAGCCTATTAACGCCTCGTTTGAGACGGCGGTACCAATCGGCAGCCCAACGGCGGTGCTAACGAATGACCGAACCATCAAGGGCTCAAGGTCGAGATAACACCTAGATGAGACTTGAAGTAGATCAAGTCTTGAGTGGGCGATCCCTTCCGCCAAACGGTGTAAAGTTGATGAGGTTGAATTTTGTCTGATACGGATTGATTCCCACTCCCTTGGGTAAGGACATGGTATACCCGTTTTCTTTACCTTCTTGAGCGGAAATCAAAGTATTGATTTTGCTCTCAAGGTCTTTAATTTTCTCGCTCTCCCTACATCTCCGCTCGTAAACTTGGGGAGGAACGACGGTGTTATCGCTAGCGCTTTGCCGAAAGCAAAGATGACCATCTACGTTCCGACCTCCTTCTCTCGCCCGGTCGCTATCCGTTAAATTGACATTATTGCGGCGACTTGGCTCGCTCGGCGTTCATTATCGCCGATCTGTTGGTCATGCATTGCTCTCATCTGGCGCATGGCGGTTCCATCTCAAGCTTAAAGGCGTCCTTTTGCTTGGTTAGGGCCTCTTCAAGCATCGGGACACTTGATCCGCTGATCATGAACGCCGCAAGGTTGTCCTATCTTTGGAAATTGTATTATCGGAAGCCATTGCGGGCGGCATCCGACACTTCATCATCCGAGGGTAATCCCATACGCATCTTGCGATAATTGGGTCGTTTAACAGCTCCGACCGCAATCGAAGTCATTCGCTATGATGCCTCGAACGCATGTGACGACGCCCCTCTCGCTGGTCATATTGATGGTAACACTCGGCAATTCATCACCCCGAGGCTTCCATCTCTTTTGCGTAAAGCTGCCTTGACTTGTTCGCTGACTCGCGTCGAGCCTATCAAAACCGACGCTTTTCCGAGTCGCTTCAGCGCAATTGCACTCGATAACACCGCCTTGATCGGTTTGAGCACAAGCAAGGCATGTTTGATTCTCGGGCGCCTCTTCGATTTACTGCACTTCAAAGACGATAGTACAACTTCGTCGGCATGAATCTGGAGCAACCTATCGCGGTGTTGGCACGACTTCTCGTGTATAACGCTGTCATCGCCGATGAGAGCCGCCTCCTTCCGAGAACAAATAGGCCTTTCATAAGTCACTCGCCATAACACACGCGAAAGTGTGAATCTTCGACGCTCTCTGACTTCGATTTGAAGCCTCGGCGCAGTAGCCGCAGGTTTCTTCTTATCTTTGTGGGTACGACTCTCAGATAGGAGTGACCCGCGATTCCTTTAACGGACCTAGGCGATCCTTGACGGTAAGCCCGCCGGTCGCGGGCGAGTTAGCTTCACGAAGTTCGGGTACGCACGGAGGTGACTTCGTGTCAACGCCACTTTGTTGAGGTGCTCACAATTTCGATTTGAGCACGGAGCGGAGTTGGCTCGCCGGCGAGCTAGGCTTGATGTTGGTTTCGTCGAAGTTGAAGCCTCGACGGACTTGGGCTTCCAAGCTAGCCGAAGTTGTCGACGACTTCTTGGCCGCCTTCAACTCGCGGGCTTGTTGCACCAAAGCCTGCTTGCGCTGAGGAGCGCGCGGCGCCTCGGATACGCCTCGCGGATCGATTCCGCTTGACTCGACCCATTCGTCCGTCCGCCGCCAGAGGAATCGGCTACAATCTCGATTTCACTCCGAGTCAACTTGATCTTAGATCCGCCATAGCGACCCCATCCATTGATTCTTTCGCCTGGCTAATTGTTTCGCCAGCGCCGACGCCGCTCGACGCTCTCTTGAGAGAGTCACGACGCCATTGGCGAATCGACTCGCGGAAGACAGGGTTCTCAAGGTTTGGCCGCTGTTAGCCGGGAACCACCGCTGTCCGCAGCCTTGACGGCGATGGTGGTGGATTTTCTTACCTCCGCACTGAGGCCGATCGGTCTTCCTTGCGCCGAGACCATCTTGGACTTATGGGGAACCGATCTCGACGAGGAGGAGAGGTATTCTTCATACTTCTTCCGGTCGAACTCAACTCGACCTCCTCGATGACCGGATCGGATCCGCTGTTGCATACGACTTCGCTTTTGTCGGCCGCTGGCTCCCACCGGGTCGCCAAATTGTTCAAGGAAAGTTGGTTTGTTATTCATTGCTCGCTTGAATTCGCTTACGCCTTCGCTGGCCTACAACAAAATTTCAAACAAAGAAAAATGCCTTTATTTTAGGCGCATAAATGAAAACGAAAATTACAACTCTCTTCCTTTGTGAACAAACACGAGGATCTCTATTATCCGGATCCTCGCTATGGGTTCTTTTGCCCGCGTCGGACTTTTATTCGTCCGCTGACCACCGCTAATCCCGATCCCCGTGTAAACCCGGTTCCTAACTACAGACGAGGGGCTCGCTTCACGAAGGAAACGGTTACCGAGGGGATCACACTCACGGCGAGAGGATCGCCATGGGATCACACTCACGGCGAGAGGATCACGAGCGGTGAGATCTACAAGGAGAAATCACGCATATCCCCGAGGTTAAGACGGCTTAACCTAGAGGGTATCTCAGAGTTCGACCCGAAGTTTGCTTACCTTCCGCCTATAGATCCGACGCCGATCGACTTGAGTCACGGCGTTCTGAACCCAGACGTCAGATCTCGCGAGGGCTCTTCGTAAGTCCGCCAAAATCACCAAGTCCCCACCAAGATCCCAAATCCCCTCTCCACGAAGCAAGACCCCCTATTTATACAAAACCAAAGCTGGGGGAAAGTGCCAACAGGTGGCTCCGCCACTGTCGAGCCACCTCTACCACTGTTTGTAGCACTCCTGCCGTTGTCGAGGTGGCTCTGCCAAAGCAGCCGAGCCTCTGGCCACTTGCTTGAGAGGCCTGGGCCTAAACATGAGGTAATTCTACCAAAGTGGCCGAGCCACCTTGGCCAATTTGGCCAGGCTTCATGGGCCATCTGGATTGCTTTTGCCATTGACTTCTCCGCCGATTCTTCGCCGATTCTTCGCCGATTCTTCGCCGATTCTTCGCCGATTCTTCGCCGATTCTTCGCCGATTCTTCGCCGATTCTTCGCCGATTCTTCGCCGATTCTTCGCCGATTCTTCGCCGATTCTTCGCCGATTCTTCGCCGATTCTTCGCCGATTCTTCGCCGATTCTTCGCCGATTCTTCGCCGATTCTTCGCCGATTCTTCGCCGATTCTTCGCCGATTCTTCGCCGATTCTTCGCCGATTCTTCGCCGATTCTTCGCCGATTCTTCGCCGATTCTTCGCCGATTCTTCGCCGATTCTTCGCCGATTCTTCGCCGATTCTTCGCCGATTCTTCGCCGATTCTTCGCCGATTCTTCGCCGATTCTTCGCCGATTCTTCGCCGATTCTTCGCCGATTCTTCGCCGATTCTTCGCCGATTCTTCGCCGATTCTTCGCCGATTCTTCGCCGATTCTTCGCCGATTCTTCGCCGATTCTTCGCCGATTCTTCGCCGATTCTTCGCCGATTCTTCGCCGATTCTTCGCCGATTCTTCGCCGATTCTTCGCCGATTCTTCGCCGATTCTTCGCCGATTCTTCGCCGATTCTTCGCCGATTCTTCGCCGATTCTTCGCCGATTCTTCGCCGATTCTTCGCCGATTCTTCGCCGATTCTTCGCCGATTCTTCGCCGATTCTTCGCCGATTCTTCGCCGATTCTTCGCCGATTCTTCGCCGATTCTTCGCCGATTCTTCGCCGATTCTTCGCCGATTCTTCGCCGATTCTTCGCCGATTCTTCGCCGATTCTTCGCCGATTCTTCGCCGATTCTTCGCCGATTCTTCGCCGATTCTTCGCCGATTCTTCGCCGATTCTTCGCCGATTCTTCGCCGATTCTTCGCCGATTCTTCGCCGATTCTTCGCCGATTCTTCGCCGATTCTTCGCCGATTCTTCGCCGATTCTTCGCCGATTCTTCGCCGATTCTTCGCCGATTCTTCGCCGATTCTTCGCCGATTCTTCGCCGATTCTTCGCCGATTCTTCGCCGATTCTTCGCCGATTCTTCGCCGATTCTTCGCCGATTCTTCGCCGATTCTTCGCCGATTCTTCGCCGATTCTTCGCCGATTCTTCGCCGATTCTTCGCCGATTCTTCGCCGATTCTTCGCCGATTCTTCGCCGATTCTTCGCCGATTCTTCGCCGATTCTTCGCCGATTCTTCGCCGATTCTTCGCCGATTCTTCGCCGATTCTTCGCCGATTCTTCGCCGATTCTTCGCCGATTCTTCGCCGATTCTTCGCCGATTCTTCGCCGATTCTTCGCCGATTCTTCGCCGATTCTTCGCCGATTCTTCGCCGATTCTTCGCCGATTCTTCGCCGATTCTTCGCCGATTCTTCGCCGATTCTTCGCCGATTCTTCGCCGATTCTTCGCCGATTCTTCGCCGATTCTTCGCCGATTCTTCGCCGATTCTTCGCCGATTCTTCGCCGATTCTTCGCCGATTCTTCGCCGATTCTTCGCCGATTCTTCGCCGATTCTTCGCCGATTCTTCGCCGATTCTTCGCCGATTCTTCGCCGATTCTTCGCCGATTCTTCGCCGATTCTTCGCCGATTCTTCGCCGATTCTTCGCCGATTCTTCGCCGATTCTTCGCCGATTCTTCGCCGATTCTTCGCCGATTCTTCGCCGATTCTTCGCCGATTCTTCGCCGATTCTTCGCCGATTCTTCGCCGATTCTTCGCCGATTCTTCGCCGATTCTTCGCCGATTCTTCGCCGATTCTTCGCCGATTCTTCGCCGATTCTTCGCCGATTCTTCGCCGATTCTTCGCCGATTCTTCGCCGATTCTTCGCCGATTCTTCGCCGATTCTTCGCCGATTCTTCGCCGATTCTTCGCCGATTCTTCGCCGATTCTTCGCCGATTCTTCGCCGATTCTTCGCCGATTCTTCGCCGATTCTTCGCCGATTCTTCGCCGATTCTTCGCCGATTCTTCGCCGATTCTTCGCCGATTCTTCGCCGATTCTTCGCCGATTCTTCGCCGATTCTTCGCCGATTCTTCGCCGACCTCAAGCGAGGGCGGCCTTCGACAGCCCTGCCAAAGCAGCAGATCAGCCTGGAAGACATGGAATCTATGTTCCCGGCGAACTTCTTCGATGACGCATACGCAGGTTTCACTGCGCGCTATGGGACGAGAAGCGTAAGGATGGAGAAACCGTGGATAATTTTGTCAAACGGTTCCGCAACAAGGCGATGAACCGCCGCGACCCAATCACGAGGAATTCATCCTCAAGACCCGCCAAAGATAACCTCTCACCGACGGATCGCATGGGCACCGCACCGCCTAGAACCCGGAAAGACTTGAAAGTCCGAGGGAAGAGGCCGAATGCTTCCTCAAAAGGGAGAAGGCGAGCGAGGTCAAGAGCGCCAAACCCACGGAACCAAAATTTTGTCCCCTAACAAGGGAAGGCGCCAATGAAGAATGTTGATGCGATCAAACTTTCCACCGCAGCCACAATAGCAATAAAGAAAGAGCAGCTGGACCCCATCGCAAAGAATAATAGCCCCGTAAACCGAGGGCCCACTGTGTTTCCCAAGACGATTCTTTCGTGGACTAAGAGGTGCCCGATCTTCAAGTACTTGCTAGACAACAACAAGATCCAACCGCCGATCGCCAACCAGAGGAAGCTCAAAGGACACGCACTCTGGCATCAAGGCTTATCATAGGGCTTATACACCACCCGACCAAGTCATGCTACGGTGAAGGACAAGATCCAAGCTTTGATTGAAGTGGGGTGATCACCCAAAACCAAATAAGGGAAAGCAAGGGCGCAAACGCCGACGCCCATAAGCTTTGGGACAAGGTTTACAACCCGTTCCTACGTAAACCGTGGTCAAAGTGGGAATGAAGACGTGAATGACGATCCCCACAAGCGGCGAGAGAAGGGGTTAGTGCCGCACACGCCCCAAATGGCTTAACTCCTATGGGTCCACCCGACTTACTTAAAGACGATCGGGCTTAACGCCTTCGCCTAAAAAGAAGTCCAAGGAAAGGGCAAATCTTGCAATGCTACCTCGGCGGTTTTACTCGACGACGACGAGCAAATTCCTACGTGTTCTTTGTCTGAGGAGGAACAGAAGCCTTTGTCACCGTGGAGGGCGGAGTACGCTTACAAATACCCGATGACTCCAACCTTAATGCTAAAACGTTAACGGAGCTTGGGGTAGTAACAATTCCACGGTTCCCGCCACCCCTAAGGAGGACGCCACCGTAACGAAGGGGAAACAACCCGCAAATCTTGAGGTGCAACCCCGGCAAATTCCGATTTAATCGCCGATTAGAAGGGATAGACCGGGAACACAAGCTCTCCCTACCGCCGATGTGATGGCACAATTGGCCAACATCCCGCAAGAATAACTTTATACGAAGCTATTGAGGTTGTCCAAGGAAACCCGCAAGGCATGAAGCGCTAAGTGCACTCCGAGGTCTTCCTAACCCATATTAAATCAAGTCCGAGGAGCCGAGTCATCACCGGAATGCAATGTGGCCTCCAAGCATATTCCCCGCATCACGCTCTCTAAGGAGGATATGCATCGAAGACGCCAAGCATGACAGCCTACTTCATTGTGGTACATTGGTTCCAAATAGTCAACCGATCCAAGTTGATCCGTTCCACTGAGCATCATGCCTTTGCGCCGATGTATAGCCCGGGATTCCCGCCGCCAAGCTCGCCGATCGGACGGATATACGGATTTAACACCGCGGTCTCACCACTTGGTAAAATCCGCATTAAGTGTCGATGGGGACTTAAAGTCCAAGTCACCGCTACGCCATTGACGCAGACTTCCTATAACTTGTTGTTGGGTCGCCTTGGATCCATAACCATGTTATAGTCCCTCTACCCTCCATCGTTCCAAATATGTCGACACTAATAACGAGGTTAAGACGGTGGTCGCGACAAACAACCGCTTAAAGGATCGGAGAATTATTTCATCGAATTCTCCTTTACTTGTAATGAGTCCGACATCAATCATCGCCCATGGCACGACAGCGTGAGGACGCCGATACCGCCGGGCTTGACTATAAAGGTGGTTTTGTTTTGAATGACATTGTACCCTTAGTAGTCAATCTTGACGAAGAGGATCTTCCGATGAAAGTTGTAATTGGCGTTTCGTCAAGAAGAAATGAAAGATGATTTAGAGTACTCGCTGTGTTTGAATGATGTAATGAAAAGTTGTATAATGACCCCGAATTGCATATGCCAATTCGGGTCATCCCGTAATACGTAAGCACCTTCGAGACTTCATCCAAGACGACTTTCGCCGCCCAAGGGAAGGGAGGCCGCAAGAAGGACTTAGTCTATGGCGAGAGGAGTTGACTCCCACGCCCAACTACTTCCTCGCAGACGGTTCCATGAAGATAAACCAAACTTCATCTTTCCAGATATAGCCCGAAGCGCAAAGACTCATGAAGAAGTGGGGTACGACTTCATGCTGGGAGAAGGACTTTATTTTGGGCGGATCTCCTGCTCCACCCAAGGTCGATATGTACCAAGGGAAAACCCGATAATTATTACGATTTAAAAGGGGATTGGGATACGATCCTCTTCGAAGATGAGTGTTGTTGGTCGATCAATAACCAACCACCCAACCTAGATGACGAAGTACTCATCCGATTCCGCCTCGACTCGACAAGATCGGCAAGATGTTCGTGGGGTTGATGTCCAACATGGCTACAAAGGGACCCCACTACACCGAAGAAGATGAAGAATTGCCAACATGGGAAGACCCATGGGTCCATCATCTCAACATGCGATGGGACCGGTTTGAGCAGAGGGAGCCCGATCAAGACGCAGGTAGTCCAGATCAACATGGGTAATGAAGCACACCCTAAACTTATAAATATTAGCAAATGCCTTCCCCGTGAGGAAAAGAAAAGGTTGATCGCTCTTGTCGAGAGTATATCGATGTTTTCACCGAGCTACGAGGACATGCCGTGGCTCGACCCCAATGTGGCAATGCACCGCCGACATTAAAGTGGATGCCAAACCGCCAAACAAAGAACAGAGACGGTTTCGCCCACGATTATGGAGGCAATTGTTGCGGAAGTAAAGAAGCTCATAGCCTCGGTTTCATCCGGAGGTTCAACATCCTGATTGGTGGCTAATATCGCTCCAGCTAAAAAGAACGGACGATCGTAACTGCGGTTTACCACTAGAGATCCAATGCCGCATGCCCAAAGATGACCTCCCACTTCCAATCACCGATGTGATCGCCGATAATACATGTGGATTTGAGCTAATGTCCTTCATGGATGGGTTCTCGTTACAACCAAATCAAGATGCATCCGATGACGAAAGCACACGGCGCTCGAACTCCTCTAGGCATCTTCGCTACGCCATGCCATTTGGATCAAGAATGCCGTGCCACTTACCACAAGAATGACAAAGATCTTTCGTGATCATCTTCTAAGACGGCCGAATGTTACGCCGATGATTTGTTGTGAAAAGTCGTGACAAAGATGACCATATCCGTGACTTGAGGATCAGATTCGACCTCATGCGACTCATCAATTAAAGATGAACCCCACCAAGTCTTTCCTCGAATGTCCAAGGGCAATTTCTGGGTTTGTTGTTACCAACAAAGGTATCCACATTGACCCCGACAAAATAAAGGCAATCAATGAATTGCAACCCCAAAGAATCTAAGGGAACTCAGAGGATTACAGGGAAGGACATGACATCCGCTTCATTTCCAACCTCTCCGAAAATGTCACCATTCTCTAAGTCAATAAAAGGTGTCCTTTGTCCGATGACGCTCGCCGAAGGCATTCAAGATATCAAAACATATCCGACGATCCTCCCGCACTCGCTGAATCAAGTCGGGTAAACCGTTCTTGATTTATATCAAAGCTTAATTTAACCATTCGCTGAGTGCTTTACTTGGCGCAAGACGACGCACCACGGTCACGAAGCAGCGGTTTATTATCTAAGCCGAACCTTGGTGGGTGCGGAATCTCGCCACCCAATGACCGAGAAAGAGTGTCTCGCTACCGGTCTTTGCGATTCGTAAAATGCGACACTACTTAGTTGGGCAAACGATCTACGCCATTTCTAACGTGAACTCGCTCGGTGTTCATGACGCAGCCTCTATGAATTGGCTACCGCGAAATGGGCTTTACTTTGTCCCAAGATGACTTGCACTTCAAGCGCCAGGTCAATTAAGGGACAAGCCATCTGCGATCTTTTGGCGACCAACCCAACAAAGGATACTACCGAACTATTTGATGATTTACCGATGAGACCCACGAGGTTAACACAACTCGCACCAACACGTGTGGCATTTATATTTTGATGGAGCGCCCCGAAGCTACCAACGGGCTAACGCCGGATAGCCTCTAAGATCACGAGTCGGAGTAGTCTTAGTTTCCCGAGGAAGCATGTCATGCCTCGCTTATTCATCGACCGAGCCCCGCCTAACAATGTCGCAGAGTACAACGCGCCTCATTGGACTTAGCTTCGCTTAAAGAGTCGGGGTAGAGTATCTCGGCCTTCGGGATTCCCAACTCATTGTCAAACGTGATCATGGGACTATGAGGTCGTGAACCCGTGATTTAATCCCATACCATCGTCGCTATCGAAGTTAGCGGACTCGCTTGAAGGATTCTTCATCGAGTACATTCCGCTTCCGTATCGCGTATGCATGCACCGGCGCATTAGCGTTGTCTTTGGCGCAACCTCCCGAGATCGAAAGCAAATGGTCACGGTGAGGACCCACCGCTTATTCATTCCTATTTATGACAGACGTAAAATGACGAAGGGTAGTCACTAAGGAAGTGTATGCAACCCAAGTCGGACTTGAGCCCCGAGATTGGCGCTTCCCTATTATTGACTACGCCTTGCACGCGATCCCGCCAAGATATGAAGGAGCTGAATCAGTCCGTCAAGAGCCAAGGTTCTTCTACAATACGGAAACCCGCACGCCCATCGGCGTGGGTATAGCGGTTTGCTACTCGGCGCCTTTCAAACAAAGAGGCAGGAAGTTCTCCAAGAAGCACACGGAGGAGAATGCGCACCTACCGTGTCCTAAGCTCTATGATCGGATCAGAGGATGGGGTACCACCGCCTACTATGGTCAATGATGCGATCGCGATATGCTCGAATGTCACGCTGCCAAATACACGCAAACTACCCGCATCAACCTCCCGAGCAACTTCACCCGTCGGCCACATCTTGGCCATTCGAGACATGGGGCATGGATGTGGTAGGCCCAATCTTTCCTCTGTCGGCCAAAGGTGATCGGTTTATCCCGGGCGATCACCGACATTCAAGTGGGCGAGGCGATTCCCCCAAAGAGGTAAAAGAATGTAATTCGTTCATCAAGCACCACGCCATCTATCGACACGTGTACCAAGGCGATCGCATATGATAACGGTCCCCGCTCATTAGCAATGCCTTCATTCGATTTTATGAAATTAAGATCCGTGACGCCTCCTCAATCAAGGCATAACTCACAGAAACGGATTGGCTGAGGCTTTCAACAAAACGATCATTAAAATTCTCAAGAAGTTGGTGAAAAATAACAAACGCGACCGATGATAAACTCGAGAAGCACTCGGGCGATCGCACGACGATTCGCGACCGATCGGGCTACCCCGCACTCTCGGGTATATGGGTGTGAAGCGCCCCGCCTTTGAAGTTCAGATTCCATCCCTCCGCATTGCTCTCGCAACCGAGATGACGACAGAGGAGCTACATCAAAAGCGCCTCGAAGAACTCGAGATGCTAGATGAAAAGCGCTTGGAGGCTCAACAGCACATTGAGTTTTACCAAGCAAGGATGTCCAGGGCTTTCAACAAGAAAGTCCGACAAAGGAGCTTCAAGGAGGGAGATTTGGTCCTCGCTGCTCGACGACCGATAATTCTCGACTCCAAGAGGAAGGGTAAGTTTGAACCCAAGTGGGAAGGGCCGTTTGTGATTGAAACGGTCTATTCCAATGGCGCATATCGCCTTATCACCCAGGAAGGCGATAGGCAATTAATGCCGATCAATGGGAAGTTCCTGAAGAAGTACTATCCTTAGTACCTTCAGGATAACCCGTTTTGGGAGGGAAGTTCTTCGAGAAATACTTTCCTCGGAGAAAACCCTAATTCTTTCCTCCGCACTTCACGATCAAACTCATTGACGGTGGGTCCACAAAATTTTCTTTGGTCCCTCCACCAAAGAAATTCCCCCCTTGACTTCTTTCAATAAGCAAGGGGTCCACGAAATTTTTTGATCCTCTATCAAAATCCCCTCTTGATTCCTTTCAATGAACAAGAGGTCCACTTTCAAATTCGGAGATCACTTTCTGATGAACAGAAAGCCTCCATCGCTTCAGCTCACCACGCCTCCCATGGCGGTAGTACTAAATTGGAACACTCTCGATAAACCAGACCTTCAGATCGTGGCTAATCCTATAAAAGTGAAAACTATCTCAGATCTCTTCGATTCTGAGTGGAGATCCCACTCTTAGTTTCACCTTAAGAGATTCTCAAGTGGAGATCCCACTTTTAGTTTCCCTTTCTTGGAGATAGGATATAAAATCTTTCCTCTCCATCTTCCTGAGATAGGATATAAAATCTTTCCTCTCCATCTTCCTGAGATAGAATATAAAATTCTTCCTCTCCAAGACTAAGAAACAGATATAAAATCCTTCTTTTCTTATGTTCACTTGGGGTTCGCCTCACCTGCATTAAAGGAGACCTCGAAATAGAATATAAAATTCTTTCTTTCCAAAGACTTGGAGACGTGATATAAAATCCTTCCTCTCCTTCTTCCTGAGATAGAATATAAAATTTTCCTCTCCAAGACTAAGAAACAGGATATAAAATCCTTCTTTTCTTATGTTCACTTGGGGTTCGCTCTACCTGCATTAAAGGAGACCTCGAAATAGAATATAAAATTCTTTCTTTCCAAAGACTTGGAGACAGGATATAAAATCCTTCCTCTCCTTCTTCCTGAGATAGAATATAAAATTTTCCTCTCCAAGACTAAGAAACAGGATATAAAATCCTTCTTTTCTTATGTTCACTTGGGGTTCGCCTCACCTGCATTAAAGGAGACCTCGAAATAGAATATAAAATTCTTTCTTTCCAAAGACTTGGAGACAGATATAAAATCCTTCCTCTCCGACATCGGAAACGTAATATAAAATTCTTCCTTTCCCACAATCAATTCCATTCACCAATTCGATCCGTTCAGCCATTCTCCTGACAAAGAAGACACCAAGATTCATCTTGGGGCATTTTATCCCAAGCCTAAGAAGGATAAAGCCAACGCCGCACGCTGCTGTCGGGTTTAGTCTTTTTCCGATTGAAGAAGACACGAGCTTGATTACGGGTATTTTATCCCGGCCTAAGAAGGGATGAAGCTAACGCCTACCACGCTGTCGGGTGGTCTCTTGCCCGTAAAGAGTAATGGCCTACGATTCAACATCGTGAGCATTAAGTCTAAGAGAGTCTCATTCTTTTAGCACAACGCCATGTGCGGAACGGATCCGATAATCCGCATGCTAGCCCGGTTCAAACGGTGATCGGTAAAGGCCAATCAAACCGCTGAAGGTCGGGGTTGGCTAATAACCCCAAAGTCACCGCCAACACGCCGCCGCTAGTCTTTTACCCGTGAAAAGTGACAAAGTCTATGTATTCAAAGTCATAGCACCAAGTCTAAAAGAGTTTCATTCTTTTAGCACAACGCCACACGCGGAACGGATTCGATAATCCGCATGCTAGCCCGGCTCAAACGGTAATCGGTAAAGGCAAATCAAACCGCTGAAGGTCGAGGGTTTGCCAAGAATCCTATGAATGCCGTGGACAATGAAAATGACAGATCGCAAGTCACAACAACAATGGAACTACCGCCGACGACCGACTTCCGCAGCTGGTCCTCTACAGCCCTTTGAGTAACCCCGCTATACCTAGCTTTGGAGGAACATCTTACCAACAAAAAGAATTCATCAAGACCACCAAATTGAGGATGAACTAGCTAACAAGACTAGTCCCCAATTAAACGATAGACTCAAGTGTTTCCGTGTGGGCTATCATAGAGAGCCGACCTCATTGCACCAAGAAATGGGATATGTCAACCTAGATGCATGGAGTCAATCGGGATGTACACAAGGGTCAATCATTACTCCTACGAGGTCGGTTCATCGATCTCCCCGAGAGTATAGGTCACAAAGCAACCATGCACCGCTTCTTTCATTTCGTGACAGAGCCCTATCACAGGCACCTCCTCAAAGGAGACCTTAAATGTGGTCCCCGCAAGAAAACTCCCACCGAGGCACTAATAGTATACAATTCCAACCACCGACCAACGGATCAACTTAAGGCCAGACAATGAATGCAACTCATGAAGGGTTCCTCTCCACCGATCAAGAAATCCCCATGATGGTGAACCCTGAATACTCGATAAGGAACATGAGTATAAACCGCTCCCTAATTTATTGGAAAGTTCCCGAGGATAACCTAATTTATTCCAACAAGGAGTAGGATTCTCCCACCACATACTCCAACTAGGTATACGAAGTCTAAACTATTTCCTATTTTGTCGAGAAGTTCCCGAGAATAGTTTTATATTCTTAAGGATAACTCGACAATCCCCAATTTGCTTCCACCTGGTTCAATTTACCACCGGACAATTCGTTGTGATGAAAAATTGCCAATTGGAGGTTGAATTCGAGAAAATTTTGATGCCTGACAACGCCACATCTCGAGAAAATCCCTCCCGCCGCGGTCCCCGCAACGAGCATCGCAGAAGAGTTCACCAATCAAAGGATGAATCCTCAATATCCTCCCACCGGGTTTAGTCTTATGCCAAGCCATGCAAAGGGAGATTTCACCGATTCAAAGCTAAGTCTCACTAATTGATGAACAGCTCGACGACAACTCACAATCACGAAGCTAAAAATAAGAAAATTCATTCATCGCCATCGAAGTCAAGATTTCGACAGCGGTCGGACAATAAATGCAAAGACCGCGACACTTTTAGTTATCCTACAAAGCACCGATAGTCCGAAGAATCGGAGAGATCAAGATTTGAAGCCGCTGTGTCCTATTACACCGATCAAGGTTCGGGTTTATCACATCCAAAGTATTTCGCTTCTCCTATAAAAGAGCGAGACCAAACGCTTTGAGGGGTATCCAGAGGCGCTGAAAATTGCCTATAAGTCCCTCGAACGTAGCTCGTGATGACGAATAATCGACAAGTCATCCGATGAAGTAATGGCAAATCGCTGACGACACAACAAGTGAACGCAGCGCAAACGCCTCCTCAAGACGCCTCTACGCAGAAGTTTCGCGGTCCGCTAGCCGTTAGCCTGGGTCATAAGGGCAGCTGCCCCTTTGGGTCCGCTCGAAATTTTTGAAAAGAGCTCTTTCCTTTCGAACCGCCACCGATTCCGAACCCGGGTGAACTGATGTGCCATGAGTCGCGGCGAAGGATAAACCCGACTTTGAAGCTTCAAATTAAGCCCGGATGACAAGTCGACGTAACCAAATCAAGCTCGAAAATCAACAGAGAGAAGCCACGCGGCGTTCGGTCAAAACCGAGACACCTGAGGTGTCTCGCTTGAGCGAGACACCTAGAGGTGTCTCGCCCGAAGCGAGACACCTGAGGTGTCTCGCTTGAGCGAGACACCTGAGGTGTCTCGCTGAGCGAGACACCTGAGGTGTCTCGCCACCGAGACACTCAGAGGTGTCTCGCCACCGAGACACTCAGAGGTGTCTCGCTGAGCGAGACACCAGAGGTGTCTCGCCCGAAGCGAGACACCTGAGGTGTCTCGCTGAGCGAGACACCTGAGGTGTCTCGCTTGAGCGAGACACCTGAGGTGTCTCGCTTGAGCGAGACACCTGAGGTGTCTCGCTTGAGCGAGACACCTGAGGTGTCTCGCTGAGCGAGACACCAGAGGTGTCTCGCTGAGCGAGACACCTGAGGTGTCTCGCTTGAGCGAGACACCAGAGGTGTCTCGCTGAGCGAGACACCAGAGGTGTCTCGCTTGAGCGAGACACCTGAGGTGTCTCGCTGAGCGAGACACCAGAGGTGTCTCGCTGAGCGAGACACCTGAGGTGTCTCGCTGAGCGAGACACCAGAGGTGTCTCGCTTGAGCGAGACACCTGAGGTGTCTCGCTTGAGCGAGACACCTGAGGTGTCTCGCTGAGCGAGACACCTGAGGTGTCTCGCTTGAGCGAGACACCTGAGGTGTCTCGCTGAGCGAGACACCTGAGGTGTCTCGCTTGAGCGAGACACCTGAGGTGTCTCGCTGAGCGAGACACCAGAGGTGTCTCGCTTGAGCGAGACACCTGAGGTGTCTCGCTGAGCGAGACACCTGAGGTGTCTCGCTGAGCGAGACACCTGAGGTGTCTCGCTTGAGCGAGACACCAGAGGTGTCTCGCTTGAGCGAGACACCTGAGGTGTCTCGCTGAGCGAGACACCTGAGGTGTCTCGCTGAGCGAGACACCTGAGGTGTCTCGCTGAGCGAGACACCAGAGGTGTCTCGCTGAGCGAGACACCTGAGGTGTCTCGCTGAGCGAGACACCAGAGGTGTCTCGCTTGAGCGAGACACCTGAGGTGTCTCGCTGAGCGAGACACCTGAGGTGTCTCGCTTGAGCGAGACACCTGAGGTGTCTCGCTTGAGCGAGACACCTGAGGTGTCTCGCTTGAGCGAGACACCTGAGGTGTCTCGCTTGAGCGAGACACCAGAGGTGTCTCGCTTGAGCGAGACACCTGAGGTGTCTCGCTTGAGCGAGACACCAGAGGTGTCTCGCTTGAGCGAGACACCTGAGGTGTCTCGCTTGAGCGAGACACCAGAGGTGTCTCGCTTGAGCGAGACACCTGAGGTGTCTCGCTTGAGCGAGACACCTGAGGTGTCTCGCTTGAGCGAGACACCTGAGGTGTCTCGCTTGAGCGAGACACCTGAGGTGTCTCGCTTGAGCGAGACACCTGAGGTGTCTCGCTTGAGCGAGACACCTGAGGTGTCTCGCTTGAGCGAGACACCAGAGGTGTCTCGCTTGAGCGAGACACCAGAGGTGTCTCGCTTGAGCGAGACACCTGAGGTGTCTCGCTTGAGCGAGACACCTGAGGTGTCTCGCTTGAGCGAGACACCTGAGGTGTCTCGCTTGAGCGAGACACCTGAGGTGTCTCGCCCGAAGCGAGACACCTGAGGTGTCTCGCTTGAGCGAGACACCAGAGGTGTCTCGCTTGAGCGAGACACCTGAGGTGTCTCGCTTGAGCGAGACACCAGAGGTGTCTCGCTTGAGCGAGACACCTGAGGTGTCTCGCTTGAGCGAGACACCAGAGGTGTCTCGCTTGAGCGAGACACCAGAGGTGTCTCGCTTGAGCGAGACACCAGAGGTGTCTCGCTTGAGCGAGACACCAGAGGTGTCTCGCTTGAGCGAGACACCTGAGGTGTCTCGCTTGAGCGAGACACCTGAGGTGTCTCGCTTGAGCGAGACACCAGAGGTGTCTCGCTTGAGCGAGACACCTGAGGTGTCTCGCTTGAGCGAGACACCAGAGGTGTCTCGCTTGAGCGAGACACCTGAGGTGTCTCGCTTGAGCGAGACACCTGAGGTGTCTCGCTTGAGCGAGACACCAGAGGTGTCTCGCTTGAGCGAGACACCTGAGGTGTCTCGCTTGAGCGAGACACCTGAGGTGTCTCGCCCGAAGCGAGACACCTGAGGTGTCTCGCTTGAGCGAGACACCTGAGGTGTCTCGCTTGAGCGAGACACCTGAGGTGTCTCGCTTGAGCGAGACACCTGAGGTGTCTCGCTTGAGCGAGACACCTGAGGTGTCTCGCTTGAGCGAGACACCAGAGGTGTCTCGCTTGAGCGAGACACCAGAGGTGTCTCGCTTGAGCGAGACACCTGAGGTGTCTCGCTTGAGCGAGACACCAGAGGTGTCTCGCTTGAGCGAGACACCTGAGGTGTCTCGCTTGAGCGAGACACCAGAGGTGTCTCGCTTGAGCGAGACACCTGAGGTGTCTCGCTTGAGCGAGACACCTGAGGTGTCTCGCTTGAGCGAGACACCTGAGGTGTCTCGCTTGAGCGAGACACCAGAGGTGTCTCGCTTGAGCGAGACACCAGAGGTGTCTCGCTTGAGCGAGACACCAGAGGTGTCTCGCTTGAGCGAGACACCAGAGGTGTCTCGCTTGAGCGAGACACCAGAGGTGTCTCGCTTGAGCGAGACACCAGAGGTGTCTCGCTTGAGCGAGACACCAGAGGTGTCTCGCCACCGAGACACTCAGAGGTGTCTCGCTTGAGCGAGACACCTGAGGTGTCTCGCTTGAGCGAGACACCTGAGGTGATAACCCCCGAACCACGCTGACGCTGCTGTTCGTGAGAGCAGAAGATCAAAGACTTGGAGAGCAAAATCAACTCATTGATTTCCGCCAAGAAGTAAAGAAGACGGTATTCCTTGCCCATACCCGAGGGAGTGGGAATCAATCCCGCACTGCCAAAGTTTAACTTAATAAACTTCACACCATTTGACGGAAGGGTTCCCCGAATACGCGACTTGATTTATTTCAAGTCACACCTCGGAGTTATTTCGTAACGAACCCCGATGGTTCGGTCATTCGTCGGCACCCTTCGTGGGCCGCCGAATGGTACCGCCTCGCCGTGGAGCATTCACACCGGGACGACATGGAGTCTAGCTTCCTTACCAATTTCTTTGATGACGATACCGAGGTATCGATCGAACATTGCTCGACGAAGCGTAAAGACGGAGAAACCGTGGATATCTTTGTCAAACGATTCTAACAAGGCAATGAACCGTCGGATCCGATAACGGAGGAGTTCATCCTCCAAACCTCACAAAGAACTTATCGATAGATGTGCTCGAAGCAATGGGTACAGCACCATCGATAACGTGGAAGGACCTGAAGGTTCGTGGAGAGCAAGCCGAGAGATTCCTCAAAAGGAAAAAGGCAGAGAGAGGTCAGCCGACAACGGAAGTTCCGAAGCGTAACTTTGTCCCACGCGGCAAAGGGAAAGAGCAAGCCAAGACGGCGGTTGCGAACCAAACGCTCCAACTCCAAAGAAGAAGAAGAAGAAGAAGAAGAAGAAGAAGAAGAAGAAGAAGAAGAAGAAGAAGAAGAAGAAGAAGAAGAAGAAGAAGAAGAAGAAGAAGAAGAAGAAGAAGAAGAAGAAGAAGAAGAAGAAGAAGAAGAAGAAGAAGAAGAAGAAGAAGAAGAAGAAGAAGAAGAAGAAGAAGAAGAAGAAGAAGAAGAAGAAGAAGAAGAAGAAGAAGAAGAAGAAGAAGAAGAAGAAGAAGAAGAAGAAGAAGAAGAAGAAGAAGAAGAAGAAGAAGAAGAAGAAGAAGAAGAAGAAGAAGAAGAAGAAGAAGAAGAAGAAGAAGAAGAAGAAGAAGAAGAAGAAGAAGAAGAAGAAGAAGAAGAAGAAGAAGAAGAAGAAGAAGAAGAAGAAGAAGAAGAAGAAGAAGAAGAAGAAGAAGAAGAAGAAGAAGAAGAAGAAGAAGAAGAAGAAGAAGAAGAAGAAGAAGAAGAAGAAGAAGAAGAAGAAGAAGAAGAAGAAGAAGAAGAAGAAGAAGAAGAAGAAGAAGAAGAAGAAGAAGAAGAAGAAGAAGAAGAAGAAGAAGAAGAAGAAGAAGAAGAAGAAGAAGAAGAAGAAGAAGAAGAAGAAGAAGAAGAAGAAGAAGAAGAAGAAGAAGAAGAAGAAGAAGAAGAAGAAGAAGAAGAAGAAGAAGAAGAAGAAGAAGAAGAAGAAGAAGAAGAAGAAGAAGAAGAAGAAGAAGAAGAAGAAGAAGAAGAAGAAGAAGAAGAAGAAGAAGAAGAAGAAGAAGAAGAAGAAGAAGAAGAAGAAGAAGAAGAAGAAGAAGAAGAAGAAGAAGAAGAAGAAGAAGAAGAAGAAGAAGAAGAAGAAGAAGAAGAAGAAGAAGAAGAAGAAGAAGAAGAAGAAGAAGAAGAAGAAGAAGAAGAAGAAGAAGAAGAAGAAGAAGAAGAAGAAGAAGAAGAAGAAGAAGAAGAAGAAGAAGAAGAAGAAGAAGAAGAAGAAGAAGAAGAAGAAGAAGAAGAAGAAGAAGAAGAAGAAGAAGAAGAAGAAGAAGAAGAAGAAGAAGAAGAAGAAGAAGAAGAAGAAGAAGAAGAAGAAGAAGAAGAAGAAGAAGAAGAAGAAGAAGAAGAAGAAGAAGAAGAAGAAGAAGAAGAAGAAGAAGAAGAAGAAGAAGAAGAAGAAGAAGAAGAAGAAGAAGAAGAAGAAGAAGAAGAAGAAGAAGAAGAAGAAGAAGAAGAAGAAGAAGAAGAAGAAGAAGAAGAAGAAGAAGAAGAAGAAGAAGAAGAAGAAGAAGAAGAACACTAATGACCCAAGATATCGCGGCATACCATAGGCGCTTCATCACCCCACTAAATCCTCGCTTCACCTTAAGGACAAAATCCGTGCTTTAATTGATGTAGGGTCATTACTATGAAGCCGCCCAAAGAGAAGAAGGTCTGAGCTAACGCGTATCCATAAGTTTCGGTCGGTGCCATTGACATGGTTTGAACTGAACCGGTGGTCAAAGTTGCGTTGAAGACGGTGAATGACGACCCACACAAGCAACGCCGTAAAGGACTTGTATCGATACGTACCAATGGCTAAGTCTTGTGGGTCCACCCGCACTTACCGGAAGATGAGCAATGGGTAGCCTCTTCTTCAAGAAAAGCCGGCGTAAGGGAAAGGCATGCCATGCTACTCCGCACTCGAGGGAGACGATGAACAAGTGGTAACATTTCACCGTCCGGCGGGGAACTCAAGCCCACGCCACCGTGAGTGGACACGAGTATAAGTACAAATACCGGAAGTCCCGACCCTAATGCCAAGACGCCTCGTGAGTCGGGGTACCAACAAATCCCTCACTCGCGACAGAAAGCGCAATGCCAGTGGTCGCCAAAGAAGCTACAAAGAAAGCGTACCGCGATGAAGTTCAACTCCGGCAGCCTCGATTCACCGATTGGAAGAGATAAACCGAACTTCAACTCTCCATACCGCCATGTCATGGCCCATTAGCCAATATCCCCGCAAGGATCACTCTCTATGAGTTCTTTGCGGTTATCAAAAGAAACGAGAAGCTCTTCAAGAAGCCCTCACGATTCGTAAGTCTTCCTCGACCTGATTAGGCCGAGTCCAGAAGAGTCGGCCCAACAATGCAACCTTGCGACTAAACACTTCCCCTGCATCACTTTTACAAAGGAGGATATGCAGACGAGGAATTCCAAGCACGATAGGCCGCTATACTTCACCGGGTATATTGGCTCTAGTGAAGTTAACCGATCCAAGTCGATCCGGTTCCACAGGAGCATCATGCCCTCGCTACCATGTATCATCTTGAATTCTCGCCAAGAATCAAGGCCGACAGCACAATGATTTATGGATTTAACACCAGCGGTCTCTACCGCTGGTAAGATCCGATAAAGTGCCAAATGGGGACTTAAAGTCCAAGTCACCGCTATGTGATTGACGCAGACTTCCTATAACTTATTGTTAGGTCGACCTTGGATCCACAATAACGCTATAGTCCCATCTACTCTTCATCGTCTCAAATATGTAGACACTAATAATGAGGTCAAGACGGTGATCGCGACAAACAACCGCTTAAGGATGGAGAATTATTTCACCGATTCTCTCCTCTACGTAATGAGTCCTAAATCAATCATCGCCCAAGGTACCGACAAATGTGAAGAAGCCGACACCAAACCGGCTTGGTTATAGTGGAGGTTTTGTTTTAAATGACATTGTACCCCTTGTAATCAATCTTGACGATGAAGAATCGCCGATGAACATTGTAATTGGCAAATTGCCATGAATCAATAAATAACGATTTAGAGTACCCTTTATCTTTGAATGATGCGATAACAGTTTATATAATGATCCGTAATTGCACCCGCCAACTCGATCATCTTGCTTCACACAAAAGCAGTTCCGGGACTCCTTTGGGACAACACTTGTCATCCCACGAAGATCAAGTAGTGAAAAAGACTTGGTTTACGGAAAAGGAGATGCAGTTCCAACGCCAAATCATTTCTTAGAAGAAGATGAAGATGACAATGGGCCTATCCTCCACACATTCAGATATAGTCCAGAAACACTGGGTATCATGAAGAAATGGGGGTATAACTTGACACGAGGGGAAGGCCTATGTTTCGGACGAGGCCCTCGAACCCCTCCTAAAGCGGCATATGTCCCAAGAGGAAAGCCGGATAATTACTATGCATTTAGAAGAGGATTGGGATACGAATCCTCCTCAGAAGATGAATGCTCGTGGCTGATTAATAATAATCCACCCGGTGAGAGAGACGGACATTCGTCTGACTCTTCGGCTTGGGATTCTGACACCAGCCTCGGAGAAGCTTTCAAGGCTTTGATGTCAAATATGGCTACGGTCGATCCTGCTACTGTTGAGAGTGATGAAGACATGCCAACATGGGAAGACCCATGGATCCATCAACTCAAAGAGCAGTTTGGGGATAGGTTCGAACAAAGAGAACCCCCCACTAAGGATGAGGTAGTCCAAGTTAATATGGGTGATGAAGAGCATCCTAAACTCATAAACATCAGCAATACTCTCCCCTTGGAAGAAAAGGAAGAGTTGATTGCCCTAATCAGGGAGTATATCGATGTATTCGCCTGGAGTTACGAGGACATGCCAGGACTCGACCCTAATGTGGCAACACATCGCCGACATCAAGGCGATGTCAAACCCGCCAAGCAACAAAGAAGACGGTTTCGTCCACAAATATTGGAGGCAATTGTTGACGAAGTGAAGAAACTCATAGAATCGGGATTCGTCGAGGAAATTCAACATCCGGATTGGGTGGCGAATATAGTCCCGGTTATGAAGAAGAATGGGTCGATTAGGATCTGTGTCGACTACAGAGACCTAAACGCTGCTTGCCCAAAGGATGATTTCCCTCTGCCGATCACCGACGTCATAGTTGACAATACATGTGGATTCGAGAGGATGTCCTTTATGGATGGCTTTTCGGGGTACAACCAAATCAAGATGCACCCCGATGACGCCAAACACACAAATGCTCGTAATTCCATCGGTATATTTTGCTACACGGTCATGCCGTTCGGCTTAAAGAATGCCGGTGCAACATACCAGCGAGCAATGACGGAGATTTTCCAGGATCATCTTCGGAAAATGGTCGAATGCTACGTCGACGACTTGGTCGTGAAAAGCCGTGACAAAGGAGATCACATCAAAGATCTTAGAACAGTATTCGAGCTCATGCGAACTCATCAACTAAAGATGAACCCTGCCAAATCCTTCCTTGGGATGTCTAGTGGCAAGTTCCTCGGCTTTGTCGTCACAAATAAGGGCATCCACGTCGATCCTGATAAAGTGAAGGCGATTCAAGAGTTGCAACCTCCGAGAAATCTGAGAGAACTCAGAGGGTTACAAGGGCGATTGGCGTACATCCGACGGTTCATATCGAACCTATCTGGGAAGTGCCAACCGTTCTCAAAATTGAATAAGAAGGGCGTGTCATTTATTTGGGATGACGCCTGCCAGAAGGCATTTGAAGAGATCAAGTCTTATCTCGCCAAACCTCCTGTTCTTGTCGCACCGCAGTCGGGAAAACCGTTCCTGATCTACGTCAAGGCAACGGATCACTCGTTAAGCGCCTTACTCGCGCAAGACGACGCATACGTCACGCATCGTGCAAGCAGTATTACCCGAGTCAACATTAGTCGGCGCTGAGTCTCGATACCCAATGGTCGAGAAGCAGTGCCTTGCATTAGTGTTCGCGATTCAGAAGATGCGACACTATTTAGTCGGACAAACGATTTATGTTATCTCTAACGTAAATCCGGTCCGAATATTTATGACCCAGCCAGCCTCAATGAGTTGGCGTTTGGCGAAATGGGCCTTGCTCTTGTCCCAATATGACTTGTATTTCAAACAACGTAAGTCACCAAAGGACAAGCGATTTAGATCTCACGCCACCACAACGGATGCGCTTGAGCTATATGACGATCTTCCCGATGAAGTCCACGGTCAACACTACATCGCACCAACAAATATGGCGTATTTTGATGGAGCTTCGCCACCAATATGGCAAGCCCGGATGTTCTAAGATTTCACGAGTCGGCGCCGCCTTAGTTTCCCTGTGGAATCATGTCATGCCCGCTTATTCGCCATCAACCTTGTTCCAATAATATAGCCGAATACAACGACTACTTATTGGACTTAGTTTCGCCAAGGAGCCGGGGTCAATATCTTGAAGCATCTGGCGATTCGCAATTGATAGTTAAGGTGTTCGTGGTGACTACGGTCGAACTGATCTAATCCCCTACCATCGATAGTCGTTGAAATAGCGTACTCATTCAAGAATTTTTCATCGAATATATCCCGCTTCCAAAACGCTTTTGCGATGCACGGCTAAGCATTGTCGCCGCGACAACCTTCCGAGACCGAGAGCAACTAGTTACGGACAGACTCACCAACTCTTTGTACCATTATACAAAGAGGCACAAGGAGATAAGGGGTAGTTACCAAAGAAGTGTATACAACCCAAACCAAGTTGGAGCCCCGAGATTGGCGCTTTCCTATCATCGATTACGTCTTACATGGTATTCTACCAGAAGACGTGAAGGAGAGAGAGTCAGTCCGGCGAAGAGCTCCAAGATTCTTTTACGACACAGAGACCCAGATGTTATATCGCCGGGGGTACGATGGTCTTTTGCTCCGATGCCTCTCAAACAAAGAGGCAGGAGAGGTCCTTCGGGAAGCACACGAAGGTGAATGTGGTGCACACCAGCCTGGTCCCAAGCTCTACGATCGAATCAGGAGAATGGGCTACTTTTGGCCAACGATGATTAATGACGCAGTCGAGTACGCTCGAAAATGCCACGCGTGTCAAATTCACGCGAATTATATGCATCAGCCTCCTGAGCAGTTGCATCCTTCGGCCACATCCTGGCCATTTGAGACATGGGGAATGGACGTTGTAGGTCCCATTTTTCCTCCGTCAGTTAAAGGAGATCGGTTTATTCTAGCGATCACCGACTACTTCTCCAAGTGGGCGGAAGCAATCCCGCTAAAGGAAGTAAAGGCGAGTACCGTCATCAAGTTTATCAAACACCATGTCATCTATCGACACGGTGTCCCAAGACGGATCGTGCATGACAACGGTCCCCAGTTTATCAGCAATTCCTTCATCAGGTTTTGCGAAAAGTTCAAGATACAAGATGTCTCGTCGACAAAATTTATAATCCAAAGAAGAAATGGATTAGCTGAGGCGTTCAACAAAACGATTATCAAAATTTTGTCGAAGCTTGTGAAGAATAACAAGCGAGACTGGGACGATAAACTCGGAGAAGCACTCTGGGCATATCGCACAACCGTACGCACACCAACGGGAGCAACCCCGTACTCCCTGGTCTACGGGTGTGAAGCAGTTCTCCCATTGGAAATTCAGATCCCGTCACTTCGCATCGCCCTTTCAACAGAGATGACGACCGAAGAACAACATCAGAAACGCCTCGAAGAGCTCGAGATGTTAGATGAGAAGCGTTTGGAAGCTCAACAATGCATTGAGTTCTACCAAGCTAGAATGTCGAGAGCTTTCAACAAAAAAGTTCGACAGCGGAGTTTCAAAGAAGGGGATTTGGTCCTCGCTGCTCGACGACCGATCATCCTCACTTCCAAAAAGAAAGGTAAATTCGAACCTAAATGGGAGGGTCCGTTTGTAATAGAAACGGTTTACTCCAATGGTGCATATCGCCTAATTACCCAAAATGGCGACCGGCAATTAATGCCGATAAATGGGAAGTTCCTGAAGAAATACTACCCTTAGTATCTCCAGGATAACCCGTTTCGACGGGAAGTTCCTCGTGGGATGTTTCACCCACTTTTCTTGAGGATAACCCTAAATTTATCCTCCATCATAATTTCCCCCACCGATCAAATTCCTTGACGGTGGTCTACAAATTTTCGGTACATTACCAAAATCCTCTTGATTCCTTCTATGAACAAGAGGCCCACTCAAAATTCCTTTCACGCCGAGAGAGAATATAAAATCCTTCCTCTCCAAGCGTAAAATCCTTCGTGTCAAGCGGAAGGGTTTCACCTTTCATCTCGTAGCCGATCAAGGTATGCGCCGATTTTCGTGACCAGTTGTCCGATCAAGGTCGCCTCGAAGTCTTTTCGTTCTCGGAGTGGAGATCCCACTCTTAGTTCCATCTTCATCTTAGGTAGCCGATCAAGGTATGCGCCGGATTTTCGCACTGTGTTGTCCGAATCAAGGTCACCGAAGTCTTTTCGTTCTCGGAGTGGAGATCCCACTCTTAGTTCCATCTTCATCTTAGGTAGCCGATCAAGGTATGCGCCGATTTTCGCACTGTGTTGTCCGAATCAAGGTCACCGAGTCTTTTCGGTTCTCGGTGGAGATCCCACTCTTAGTTCCATCTTCATCTTAGGTAGCGCCGATTGAAGGTATCTTGTGGGATTTTCGGACCAGGTTGTCCGTGAAGGTCACTGAGTCTTTTCGGTTCTCGAGTGGAGATCCCACTCTTAGTTCCATCTTCATCTTAGGTAGCACCGGTGAAGGTATCTTGTGGGATTTTCGGACCAGGTTGTCCGTGAAGGTCACTGAGTCTTTTCGGTTCTCGGTGGAGATCCCACTCTTAGTTCCATCTTCATCTTAGGTAGCACCGGTGAAGGTATCTTGTAGGGATTTTCGGACCGGGTTGTCCGTGAAGGTCGCTGAGTCTTCGGTTCTCGGTGGAGATCCCACTCTTAGTTCCACCTCTTATCTTAGGTAGCGCCGATTGAAGGTATGCGCCGAGATTTTCGCACTGTGTTGTCCGATCAAGGTCACCCGAAGTCTTTTCGGTTCCCTGTGGAGATCCCACTCTTAGTTCCATCTTCATCTTAGGTAGCACCGATCAAGGTATGCGCCGGATTTTCGCACTGTGTTGTCCGATCAAGGTCACCTCGAAGTCTTTTCGTTCTCGGAGTGGAGATCCCACTCTTAGTTCCATCTTCATCTTAGGTAGCACCGATCAAGGTATGCGCCGATTTTCGCATCAGTTGTCCGATCAAGGTCACCGAAGTCTTTTCGGTTCTCGGTGGAGATCCCACTCTTAGTTCCATCTTCATCTTAGGTAGCCGATCAAGGTATGCGCCGGATTTTCGCACCAGTTGTCCGAATCAAGGTCACCTCGAAGTCTTTTCGGTTCTCGGAGTGGAGATCCCACTCTTAGTTCCACCTCTTATCTTAGGTAGCGCCGATTGAAGGTATGCGCCGAGATTTTCGCACTGTGTTGTCCGATCAAGGTCACCGAAGTCTTTTCGATTCCTACAGCAAGGAATCTGCTGTTAGCCTCATCCCGGGAAATAGAACACATTCTTCCTTTCCCACCTCAATCAATCTTCATCCGGTTCAGTCATTCTCTGGTCAAAAGAAGGCACCAAGATTCATCTTGGAGCATTGCCGGGTTAGTCTTCCCGTGAAAAAAGACGAAGCCTACGTATTCAACATCGTAGCATTAAGTCTAAGAGAGTCTCATTCTTTTAGCACAACGTCATGTGCGGAACGGATACAGATAATCCGCACGCTAGCCCAACTCAAACGGTAGTTGGTAAAGGCTCATCAAACCCGTTGAGGGTCGGGGTTGGCCAATAACCCTAAAGTCAACGCCACACGCTGCTGTCGGGTTTAGTCTTTTTCCGATTGAAGAAGACACCGTGAGTTCGATTCGGGGCATTTTATCCCGAAGCCTAAGAAGGGATAAAGCCAACGCTTCACACGCTGCTGTCGGGTTTAGTCTTTCTCCGATTGAAGAAGACACCGAGTTCGATTCGGGTATTTCGTCCGAAGCCTAAGAAGGGATAAAGCCAACGCTTCACACGCTGCTGTCGGGTTTAGTCTTTTTCCGATTGAAGAAGACACCGTGAGTTCGATTCGGGTATTTCGTCCGAAGCCTAAGAAGGGACGAAGTCTACGGTAACACGCTGCTGTCGGGTGGTCTCTTGCCCGTAAAAGAGTATGAAGCCTATGTATTCAATATCATAGCAACAAGTCTAGAAGAGTTTCATTCTTTTAGCACAACGTCACGTGCGGAACGGATCCTGATAATCCGCACGCTAGCCCAACTCAAACGGTGGTTGGTAAAGGCTAATCAAACCCGCTGATGGTCGAGGGTTTGCCAAAATCCTATAAGTATTATGGTTAATTATTTCGACGGCAAAAGAATCATAATAAACAATGAAAGGGATGGATCTTATTCATTTGAAGCAAATATAGAAGGAGCTACAATTGTCGGTGACAATTGATTCAAGCAAAGTTATGATAATACATCTAAATAAAAATCGTAATGACACGGTGAACAAAGAGAACGTAAAAGTCTCGCAAAGACATCGACTTCATTGGCGCAATCCAAGAATGTGAAGGAAGCAAGGTCAGCCTTGACGGCGCTAATTTTTCCTCTGGATCGCTCGAACCCGAGCCTTGGCTTCCTTCTCAAGTTCCTCTTGAGTTAGCGGCAATAGCGGCCGCATGTTCCCGACGCATCGCCTCGAGGACTTGCTTCTCACGCTCGCGACATCCTCGACTCGGTACACTCACGCTGCGGAAATCCTTCAACGCCTTCTCCCTTGAACAGTCCTAATTCTCAGACGCTCGACATGGGTGTGGTACAAGTTTATCTTACGCCGCAATCGACGCCGCCGCCATATGAGTTCGAAAATATGATCTCTTGCTCGATATTTTCTCGCTAAAAGCCGCTCACGAAGTCTTGATCCGAGCTTCGCCGATGAGTCGATCACCTCATCGCATGATTCAAAAGGCTAAATCCTCCACACGGCGCAAGAGTTAGCCGCCTAGTGAGCTTCGCCACAACGATTAGCTAGCCGAGGGCCACCAACACGCTGAATTTCCTCCAAGATACTCAATATGAATGGGCGTAAGACCATAGAGTCGCCCATCTAACCTCGATAATAGAGATCGCTGTTTCAAACTATTCTCCAACAAATGAAGGAGACCCATCACGTAACCGAGTCGAACGGCATTTTGGCCCGGCAATCTCGCAATAGGTTGAATCCGTGGAAGTGGTCCGTCAAGATTAACTCGGGCCTCCACCCGCCCTATACTCGAAGGGTCGGAAATCTGGTTTCGGCCAAGGCCGTAAGGGAGGCGGTGGAGCGGATGATGGAAGCGATCCTCAAACTCGCCATCCCAAATTATGATAGTAGGCTCAGCCACTGGTTTCTTCATGCTAATGTTCGCCTCAGGTTCAAGCCCTCGATGGAAAAAGGCCTTCTCCTGATGACCTTGAGAATCGAGACTTGACATTAGGAGCCTTGAAGTAGGCGAATAATCATCGGAGCATCCGCCACCACAAGAGAATAAAGGGTTAATGATCATTTAGGAGGAATATCTTAAAAAAAAAAAAAAAAAAAGGAAGCAAGATAAGGCGAGAACTCTTCTCGAAACCCATGAGATCGAAGTCACGACCTTATAACGGCACGACGATTTCACCAGATAAATGCCCGGAGAACGATAAATATAGTCGTGTAAACAAAGCGACAATATATATCCCGCTCTACAAGCAAGGTACGGTATGAAATCGCCCCGCTAAAGATATCGAGACGGTGATCTTTGAAGCGCCAATCCTCACGAAGGAAGATTTCGGCTCTTCCCAATCGCCTCACAAAGGAGGACGAAGCGGGGTCGTAACAAGGATACGCAATCTGTAGTGTCGATCCCCACAAAGGAGGATTTCGGCTCTTCCCAATCGCCTCACGAAGGAGAGCGAAGCGGGGATACAACATGTATATACATGAGAAGATGATAACGCAGGCGCACCACCGAAAGAGGGAGGTGTGCGTTCACGTGGCGTGCGAGTTGATCGACTCCTCGGAACATGAGATCTTCCCGACGACATCGGAAGCTGCAAAAACACGACGAAAAGGTCAAATACGCGGCTGAAAATCGGCAAATATAGCATCAAAAAAAGTCCCGTTTGGGCGGGTCATGGTTATCAATCACGACTGGAGCATCAACGGGCATGTCAACAAGAACAATGGACGACCGCACCCGTCCGAGGGTGCCTAGGTGGCCGAAGCCAAAGCCAGAGCTGCTCGTCGCGACTAAGCTCGCCTAACGCCAGCGCCGGTCGCGACCGAAGGCCACAGCCTGTGCTCGGTCACACCGGTCGGCTGCCGCCGTCCGCCGGGCCGCCAGCCACCGCCGCCCTCGCGTGGCAGCCGCCCAGCCACCACCTATCCGCCGACGCCACCTATTCATGGCCACGACGGGTTCTTCTCCTCCCATGCATGCATGCAACAAAAAAAAGAGAAGAGAAAAGAAAAGAGAAGAAGAGGAGATCTAAAACCCTCATCATACCTCGTTGTTCAGAGAAGATGAGACGACACGAGGCGGGAAGAAAACAAGAGAAAAAGTGCACAGAGAAGGGGCCGGCCTAGGTCAAGAGGAGGGAGGAAACTATGGGTATTTATAACAACCCCATATGAACCCAATCCCCTTCGAATAAGGAGTCCTATTTGGCGATGGGTAGGAATTCTAATTGGAGCCCAATTGGATATCTAAAAGGAGTCCAAATCAACCCAATAACCTATCCATCCTCTTTTCCTAAATATTTGGAAAGATTTTGGAGATGTTACATGGCTCAATTCTCCAAATATCCTCCCATGTGGTCTAATCGTACTCCAACTAGGATTACGAGTATAAACTGTTCCCTAATTTGTCGAGAAGTTCCCGGAAGAATATTTTCACAAAAAATATTCTTAGGGATAACTCGATCGTGCGGATTGCATCGACGTCGATCAACGCGTTGCCCAATCCTACTCCAACTAGGATTACGAGTATAAACTGTTCCCCAATTTGTCGAGAAGTTCCCGAAAGAATATTCTTACAAAAAAAATATTCTTAGGGATAACTCGATAACCCTTAATTTCTTCCCACTATAATATCCAAGAGAGGAACAACCTGATGAGGCATGAAAGTCATGTTGACACCGGACAAAGTGTCCCGAAGAAACTTCTCCCACTGGGGATAATCATATCCCAACAACGGTCAAAGCGTCACACTCGTCGACTGAAGGCCAGCATGATGGTTGAAGGCCAAGTGGTCTCCTGCGGCGACGAGGAATCCTCGGAGGACATCTCCATGAAAGATTAGTCCTCCCGCTGTGGCTAAACCAACAACACACGTGATGATGGAAGAAATAGCCGACTGAGGGTTATGAAATTCCATGTATTCGACACAACCAACGTGTCGCCAACAAGGAATTCGCCGACATACGGAGAAGTCCAAAAGTCTGATGGTTAGTCAAACAACGACCAACCGACACGAGTTGCAAACAAAACTCACCTACCAGCTTCGAATCAAGATTTCAACAAAGCGGTCAGACAATAAATGCAGCACCGTGATCTTATCAGGAATCCTACAAAGAACTGGATGATCTGAAAGAATCGAAGACTTGAAGCTATCTTCTGGGACCCTCAGCCGACTGAAGGCTGGGAACCATCATGTCCAAAGCATCCCAGACTCATCAAGAATCGAGACTGAGATGCTTTGGAGGGGGTATCTGTAGGCGTTGAAAAATGCTTACAAGATCCCCGAAACCAACTCGTGACGGGGAGTCGGCAAAATGACAACCCATCGAATGATACGGACGCCGAATCGTTAAGAGGCGAACCTCGCCTTAGTTCATTTGGGGCGAACCTCGCTTCGGCGAGCCTCAATTCCTTCGGCGAACCTCGTTCGCTTTGGCGAACCTCGTCATTTGGCGAGCCTCGTGTTCACAGCGAACCTCGCCTTTGCTTCTACCTCGGCCGACTTGGCCGAGGCACTTCGGCCAATTTGGCCAAGGCACTTCGGCCAAGTAGCCGAGGTGGCTCGGCTACTTTGACCGAGCCACTCGCCAACTTGGCCGAGGCACTCGCCACTTTGGCCGAGCCACTGCCACTTTGGCCGAGGCACCTCGGCCACTTTGGCCGAGCCACTGCCACTTTGGCCGAGCCACCTCGTGGTACAAACTCCATTTGTATAAATAGGGGGGGTCTCCAGGCGGCTTCAGGGGGGATTTTGGGGAGAGCTTGGGGGATTTCTGAAGATCTTTTTGGAGAGAGCTTCCAGGCGGCTTCTTGGAGCGGATTTAAGGGCGGATCTGCTTGGACTTTGGCTGGATTTTTGCTGATAAGGTCGGATTTTGGAGGATTTCGGCTTGGATTTTGGCGGACTTTTGAAGAGCCCTCGCGAGATCTACGACGTACGGTTCCGAGCAACAGCGAGTACAAGTCCAGTCAACGTCGGATCTACAAGCAAAAGGTAACCGAATTCGGGTCGAACTACAGATACCCTCTAGGTTAAGCTTCGTCTTAACCTCGTGGATAGCTGCGGATTTCTCCTAGTAGATCTCACCCGCTCCGGCGATCCTCTCCTTCGTGAGTGTGATCCCCGCAGGTGATCCTCTCCTTCGTGAGTGTGATCCCCTCAGGCGCTTCGTTTCTTTCGTGAAACGAGCCCCTTTACATCTGTAGTTCCAGAACCCGAGTTTACACCAGGATTGGAATTGCGCGGTGGTCCACGGACACAATAAGTCCCCGGCACAGGCAAAGAACCCACGCAAGCGAGGACCTCGATATAACAGAGATCCTCGTGTTTGTTCACAAGGATAAAAGTTGTAATCTTTTTGATTTTCATTGTACGCCTTAAAATAAAAGGCATTTCTTTTTGAATTTCGTTGTAGGCCAAAGAAGCTGTAAGCAAAATTCAGATCAATGACAATCATCCCAACTTTCCCCGCGAACAGTTACAAATATGGTTTTGCAGTGAAATATCCGAATCCGTATTCAAAATATCCGAATATATATCCTCCTTTATATAGTAAAGAGAAATTGGTAAATTATTCCTAGATGCACCATAAAATGCCATGGGTACAAAAACGTACAAAGTGTTAAAATCCCTAATAAAAAAATATTATATATCCCTCTATCCTATTAGAAAATAACATGTGTACAACTAATTCCATCTTTCGAAGAATTCTTATCAAATTAAAACTATTCATGTTCATAATTAGAAAAATTTACCCATAAAAATTAGAAAACTCTAATAATCAAATCTTTGTTAATTCTAATCAAGTGATAACAATTTATAATTAAAAATTCAAAAAATTGTCATAATGCCCTTCTTAATTTTTAAAGAGTGAATTCAATAAACGGCTCATATCTTTATGGATTTAGCACTAAACCCCAAAAATTTGAAACTCACGGAAAACCCCAAAATGTTTATTTTTTTGCACTTAACCTCCATAAATAGGGTTATCTTATATTTTTTATTGAAAAATTAACCCTCAAGACCATTATATACCCCTCAAATCATTTGTATTTGCAAGTTAACCCATAAAATAATAAATAATTATTAAAAATTATAAAAATTACAAATAGCTTCCTAAAAAATCTAAAATCACAAACACCTAAAAAATCTAAAATCACAAACAATATGTAGAAAAATTTGAAGGATACAAATAATTTCCTTTGAATTACTAAAATTATAGAAAACTCCGAACAAATTAGGATATCACAAACAAACCCTTGCAAATTTAAAAATTATATATAGCCCCTAGAAAATCTAAAATTAAAAACAAAACCCTAAATATGTAAATATTGCAAAAGACCCTAAAAATTCTAAAATTATACATGACCCCAAAAATTTTATAAATTACAAAGATCTCCTAGAAAAAATGAAAACTACAAACACCCCGAAAAATCTAAAATTACAAAAGATCACTAAAAATCGAAAAGCTAAAACAATCGCCTGAAAAATATGATAATTACAAAAAAACCCATAAAAATAACAAATGACAAATAACATAATGAAAAATCTAAAATTATAAATAGCCGCCTAAAAAAATAAATAATTTGCAAATAGATCCTTTAAATAAAAAAATACAAAGAACCCAAAACCTAAAATTTTAAAAGTTACAGTAAACCCCAAAAATCTAAATTTATAAACACACCCCTTTAAAATTTAGAAATTATAAACAACTACTTAAAAAATCTAAATATTACAAACAAACTTCTCAAAAATTTTAAAAAATTACAAACATCCATTATTAGGAGTTTTCTGCCAGAAGTTATTGGGGATTAAGTGACAAAGCATAAAACTTATTGAAATTTCATCCAAAATGTATTGGGGGTATTTTGGTCATTTAACTGCATAAACTAATAATGCTAATTTTGAGGGTTTTGCCAAAGGATATTAGGGCTTATTCAGAGTTTCAAAGATATTGGAGATTTAGTTCCAAATACCAAACCGATTTGGGATTTCTTGAAATTTTCCCATATTTTAGTTTTGAATTTTTCTATACATAACCCCAAATTGTATGCATTTTAAATTTACCCGCAAGTCATGATAATTGTAAATTTTTCTCCAAATTATTTTAATTCCTCAAATTTATCCCTCACTTAACTTTAATAAAAAATTCACCCGTGCGAGCATGGGCTTAATACTTGTTTTTCATAATGTTATAATAGTTTTAATTCTTAGATTATGGATTTGAGGTTAATTTTGATGATCAAGATGTCTAATCTTAGCTTTTCACATATAATGAACATGTTAATAAACTCTTTTGTATCACATGAACTATATATTTTTAAATATTGTCTAGTTTTCTCATATCCGTTTGTATCCACATGCATGTCCGTTTATATATTCGTATGTATATCTGTATTCATATCTGATTTTAGCGGATATGCTTATAAATTTTCATTACCGAGATATATCAGTGTCTATATCCGTATCCGTGATGAGTAAGTGGATCCGTGTCCGTATCCATATCCATATATCCGTGTCTGTAGTCAGCTACTGCATGCACTTTTTTATCGCTGTTATTAAAGGTAGAAGATATTATCCAATAATGAGACAGAGACAGAGAAAGAGAAGGCCTATCCATTTCGAACTTGTCCTGGTTCAAATCAACACCTTTGAACTTAGCTACTCCACGAATCCCTGCCCCTTCTGCTGCCACCTGCAAAGTAACCAATAGAACAAAATTTTAGTGGGGTATCCATTATACTTGTAAATTGGAAACAATACCTTTTCACGTGTGATTAGCACTTTCTTTTTGCCTGAATATTCATCTTTCTCTTTTCTTTTCTTTTTCTTTTTTATTTCTTATTCTATTAAAATACATGTGCATTTTATTTATCACTTATTATACTCAATGATGCAGGTGTGCAAAAATTATGTACTTTGCTCTTTCTTTTCTCATAATTCATAGAGGAGTGCTAGCCACACTTCGAATGTCGCTGTCACTCACCTTAAAAATAGAGGGGTGGGGTTGGGTTTGATTAACCTAACCCTTAACCTAAATTAAACCCAATCTCCACTCCACTATTTTTGGGGTGCGTGACAGCGTCACTCGCGTAAGGCGAGTGTCGCTAGCAGTCTTCTAATTCATAATCATATAATCATATTGTCGAAGGCCCTCTTTTCCCTAAAAAATAGTATAATAGAAATTAAAGATGGTATTCAAAAGGGGCCTCAATTATTGGGTCCTTGCACCCTTAGAAAGTATTTTATTATCTGACACCTCAAATTGATTAGTCAATGGTGAAAAGATAAGACATAATTGAAAATTTCTACAAGTGAAAGCTAATATAGAATGCACTGCGAATATATTATGGAAAAATTAGACCATCAGAAGCCCAAACGGTGCCCGATAAAGGAAAATCACTTGCAATGAAAAACGGGTCATATCTTCCAAATGATACATTGGAATTGGACGAATTATATATGAAAATCGTATATTGTTTCGAGACGGAGTCAACCAAACCTACTATTGTAAGGTTTGCTACCGTCTATTTTGTGAAATTACCTCCGGATTGAGAGATATCAGAGTTTTTATTAGTTTTTACTATTTTGGGTAGTGTTTTAGGAGTCTGTTTTGATTATGATAGAAATCCGGTTTCATTCCAAATTTGATCGATTTGTTTCCTCAATCGTAGGCAGTCTTTTAAGGATAAGTTTGTTATTTTATTTTTGGTAAAATTCGGGTCCTAGTAAGAGCCTAGTTTATTTTTCTATTTAAGTAGAGGATTGTACGCCTTAGAGGCATATTTTTTCATCAATAACTCCACTTTATTATATTCTCTTTGTGGATTTCGAAGTTCTTCATGGATTCGAAAATTGTTCTTTGTGGATTCAAAGAACAATCCTTAGTGGATTCTGAGGTTTATTACTTTCGCGTTGTGTAAAAAGCATTTTTATATCCTAAGTTTTTAAAACCTGCACTTAAATAACTTAAAGTTTTAAAATTGGCACTTTTTTTTGTTTCATAAAATTGGCACTTAAATACCTTAAAGTTACAAAATATAATAAAAATATAACATCAACCTTCATCACAATTCTAGATTTTCGGTGTAGTTGTAGGACCTTCCGCATGATCTCTCTCTCATTTTGAAGCTCTCTCTAATTAGCTCATGCACTAATTCGCACCCATTCTCGATCATACAAATGCAATATTCTATAAACTAGTGGACATAAGAGCTAATAACAAACATCAATATATACACTATACAGTTATAGACATATAAGAGCTAATTATACAAATATATGCATTTTATTGTCAGTGGTGGGTAAAAAGATTAGAGAAACAAAAACGATTGAGAAAGCACCTCGAGCTCAAGCAGCTTAAACTCTCCTTAGTAGAATTGGCTGGTTCTCATTTTATTCTAGGATTGTTCTTATTTCTGTATCATTTGTGGCATGAGCTCTGCAGTTCATTAGCTATTGCACTTTCTCCAAAAGATTCTGCATATGTTCCAAAGGCTTAGTCCATATCTTGAGGTGCATGATATGCTGTGTATTGAGACACGCTTATTCCAGGTGAATGTACATATATAAAATCTGGCAATGAACTGAAAGGATTAATATATATAAATTCATGATCTTGGTCATGACTTGAGATGACTAAGTACTATTCGAGTTGGCATTGACGTATCCTGAATCAAAAAATCATCTCAATAAGAAATTACGAAAGGAAAGGGATCATTAGCCTATTGTGAGTGAATATATATAATAGAAATCATGCAAGTGTGTGTGTGTGTATCCTAATAAGCAAAGAGGAGACTGGAAAACCTACTGAACAATTGATAGTTTGTTACGTACAGTTTTGGTTCAGTGTAAAATGTAGGTGTAAATCTTACAGAAATATGACTTCTTTGTCTATGAGAATAATGTCCATTCTTCAGGCAAATTAATAGTGTGAATCAAGTGATCAGGGCTGTTATTCCAGGATCTCAACAGTCATAATATAGTGTCGTAAGAGTAGCGATGATCCTCACTTCAGAAAATTCGGAAAGTAAAATAAAATGTTCTGTGAGGAATTCAGAAAAGTTATACTGTGCAGTTAGCAAATATATTTTACCCCTGAAAATTCTAACATCGGTATTGTTTGGAAAGAAACATTAAACTGAATAGATACGAATGTCTGTAACAGACAAGCATTAAGGATGAATCAAGCAGGAGAATGGGAGCTTTCAAATTGAGTTAAACTGAGCACAGAATGAACATTAATAACACAAATTTGCATAATTAACTTGAACAAATAATATATACTTGCAACTTGTGAAACGGTAATATTCTCAAATTAATGTCCTACATGTCAAAAGAAGAAAAAAAATGATACCAATTGGAACTCTCATTGAAGTATTGCCACATAAATTACGATAAAAGAGGAACGTTAATGGACACAGCTATCACTGTTTATACTAGTAATTAACTTCTTGCTTTGCTTTACACTAGTTACCTCAGATACAGTAAATGAAGTCATAAATTTGTGCATCCATAAAAAAACATGACAAATTTGATGGTAGCAACTTCATTATATAGCTAACTGTATTTCCTTATAATGTTTATGTTGGTGGAAAAGGATACAGGCCACTGGGGAAACATAAAACACGTTTGTTTCATGTAAAACTTACTCTGATTAGTCAAGAAAGGCAATCAGGGACACCTAACGCGTGTTTCTTTCACCTAAACCAGTTTCGATAGATGACAAAGGCAATCGTAGAATCATAACATATGTTGTTCCAATCATTTAAGCTTCCTTAATTAGGGTAAACGACAAAGGCGACATATAATGTATCATCCACGTACATTGATCTTGAGTAATCGACAAAGGCCACGGAACATAACACACTTTCCATTCATGTAGAGCTTCCTAGCTAGGACTAGACAGCAAAAGCCATAGGCATAAAATGCATGTGTCATTCATGCACAACGTTCGTGGGTAAACGACATACAAACATAATTCTCATGTATGTCTAACCTCAAATCGTTGAAGGAAAGACATTAATGTAAGCATCATAAAGATGTCCTGGGTTTAGGGCAAGCTACATGTCATTCTCCTATGTCATTGACAAATGCATATGCCAATCCTCCAAATTAACTTGTAAGGTGTTATCATGAAGAATGAAAGCTTCAAACAACATTCAATTACATGCCACTTAAAAGCCTCCATTGAGGATCAAAGGGACATGACAATTTAATTAGTTCTATATCCAGATGTCTGATTTGGTTTTGGATAAATGATCAATTGAAGGAGAGGGTTTCTTCAAGCAACAAAAAGCTAACCTTAAACCTAAATGACAATGGGTATATTTTCCCTATCTTCTCGAGAAAACTCCACTGAAGATAGAGGACAAGAAAACAAATTAGTTACATATATATGCTTTTTCCACCTAATCTTAGATTAACCTAATCCTAGATTACTATCGAATTATATTTTTTGAGTCTCAAAGTCTTCGAATTTTAACATATATGCATTTTGCTCATTACTCTGAGTGATGTTCAACTATATGTTGATTAACAATCATAATTTCAACTTTACTTCTTGATCCGATTCCGCCTATATCATAGAAATTGCTAAGACTTACTATAGTCGAACAACAAATTAATAGTACTTTGCAATTACAGAGACCAAGCAACAACACTGTAATGATAAATTAAGCAACACATGTTCTAATCTGAACCCTAAACCTTTCAGAACAACCAACTTCAATACAATGTACTAGGGTAAACCCAGAGAGGCGAAGGGAACTTATAGAAATTAGCAAACTTCTCATCCAATGGGGTGTCCTTAGTAATCTCCTCGCCATTCACAGGAAACACACTCCAGGTCTCGCATCCTGGCCCGGAAACATACACGCAGTTGTTTCTCCCTCCCCATGTGTCAGCATCGCGGCAAGACAGCGAACAAGTTGTCACAGCATCTATAAACAAAGTCCAGTTGCCTAAGCTCTCGATACTGATCCACGCGGATTGTGCCAGATCCAATTTGTACACCTTCACTATAAATCTTTTTCGCAAATTCACATCTGGATCGGAGAAGATAACCAGGAGTAGCTCACCATTGCGTTCTACCAGATTGCGTTGATAGAACCTATGCCGAGGCCAATAAACGTCGGCATCAGGAACCTCCAACTCAAAACTCTGCCAAGAGATAACTGGCTCAAGATCATACACCCCGAGCTTTCCCCTATGGCTAAGGCAAAAAAGCCTACCGTTAACCATAGCCATGGACATAATATCACGATCAAATGGTTGCACCGTGATACATATAAGCTCACCACTCGATGGTCGACAAAACGCTGTACAATTTAAGAGGACTAACACCAGAACGCATGACTGGGAAGATATGGGCGCAGTCAAGAATCCCTTGCAGTAATAGGGAGTAACGAAGATGTGCCTGGCGATATCGGACACGAACCTGATTTGGTTACCGGTAAAAACATCAGCAATGATGATGGTTTGGGCGAACTTGAAGATGATATGCCCGAAAGAGATCCCTAGGCATGAACGTCTAAGGATCGTCGATGGGAGTTTTGAGTTGAGGAGGCGAAGATGGTGGGTGGGCATGATGGATTGGATCTTGCAGGTTGGGTGACGTGGCCAGTTCTTGCACCTCCTTTGCTGGCGAGGGGTGGCGAAGGAGCGGAGGAGGAGAGGTGGGCGGGAGGCGAGGGGGACGGTGGTGGCTGACGTGGCAGCCAGAGATCGTGACCTGCGGCAGACGGCAGAGAAAGAGAAGAGATCGGGTATATCGAGAAGGCGGTCAGTTATTGATTCCAAGACGAGATCCGGGAGATCAACCCAATTCCGGTAGGCGGGTTCCACAGAAGATGTCGTCGGAGGGTCGGGGCCCACCGGAATAAGAGGAAGATTTTCTGTTTCTTCTTCTTCTTCTTGTTGCAGCCAAAGACGCCGCTTGCTTCTAGTTTCCATTATTGGAAATGTTGGGGGGGGGAGAGAGAGAGTAGGGTTGTTTGAGAGTGAAGCTTTCGGACAGTTACTATTTATAGAAGTTTTTGGATATGTTCTCGATGGTTCTTTGTCAATTTTTGCCCCTAGGGTTTGCTGAAAATGGAAAAAATCCATTTTGAGAATGGCAAGAATGTCGTTTCGTAAGGGTCTTTGGTTGTTGTGCCTCGGGGTTTGGCATTTGGAGTTGCATGAAAAATTAATATTTAGATTTGTCTTTTTTCTAACAATATTTGGATTTGTTCTAAGTTGAAAACTTTTGACCATGTTGTTTTCAGACTTGTTATCTTATCTATTACATGCTTGTAGAATTAAAAAAACGTTCCATACTCATTAATTCACTAAAGTAAAACATTTGTTATGTACATAGATGATTTGTGCTGAAGATTTATCTTTTATTGAGTAACATTATGCTGATGTTTAGATATCATGTCGAAAACCTGTAGAATTTCACACCAGTATATATATTTTTCTTGTACCTACTTAAAATTCTAATTAAGCGAGTTAAGTTTTAACATGCACGTCGAAGAAATAACATTAGCATATATATATATATATATATATATATATATATATATATATATATATATATATATATATATATATATATATATATATATAGAGAGAGAGAGAGAGAGAGAGAGAGAGAGAGAGAGCAAGGCTCCTATAAACTTAAGTTGATGGGGAATAGGTCATCCACTAACTTTTCTATCCATTGATGTTGCCTTGGGATCCGTAAAAGATATAAAGTCCACTCTGAGATTTGTGTGCATCTTGATTTCACGGATCTCAAGGCAAGATCAATGGATTTAAATGTTGGTGGACCTCCTCCCTATCAACTTAAGTTTATAGGAGCCTTGCTATATATATATATATATATATATATATATATATATATATATATATATATATATATATATATATATATATATATATATATATATATATATATATACTCATTAAAATTAAAGTAGAGTATTTGTTATGTAGATAGATGCATTTATATTTTAGTGAAGGCAGTGAGCAACTCTAAAAATTTAGCATGGAATACAATTTACTACTGCTATATATAAAATATAATTTACAGGAAACTGGTCTAGCATCGCATCTCACACAATAGACATTAAGATAATATGAAATTGTGAAAATTAACATGCAATACGAAAAACAAACATAAAAGAAAAACAAGAGAAAGGGTAAATCAATCTGTTCTTCTTCTTCAGGGTTAATTATGTGATTAGGTTCCTTACTTGAAAAGTTAAGCAGTCACATCCAAAACTACTTCGCAGAATACATTTGAAGTCTGGAACCTGAAATGTGCAAGAGAATATGTCCATCTGAAGTTTAGTTACAAAAAACCTCGAACTGTTTGGAAAGAAGAAGTAAACTGATGCCAAATTTGCCTTGAATTGAAAAAAATAGTGCATGCCTGCAATTTCTGGCATGATATTCTCAGGACATCCTGCAAGTAAAAAGTAAAAATAAGATGATGCCAGTTATACCTCTAGTTAATATTGAAAAAGCATTCCAAAATTTAAAACATAATAGTAAACATCTATGCATACAGAAATCACTGTTTATACTAGTAACGTCTGAATGACAGACTGCTGATACTATATATACCTTGATTTATACAATTCAGTTTCAACTAGCTGATGGTCTTTGATTCTAATGTCCTAAGACAATTCATTATCTTGGAAGAGGATACATGTCTTCGAGAAAAAAAATAGAACAGATTTTTTTCCCATGTAAATCTTACTTTGATTAGACGACAAAGAAATCTGCAGGGACACGCAACACGTGTTATTTGGATAGATGACAAAGGCAATTGGAGAAAAAAACCTATGTTTCAATCATTTAAGACTTCCTTGATTATGGTACTCGACAAATGCGAAAAATAGTGCATGTATCATCCATGATTATAGTACATCGATCTTGAGTAGACGACAAATTCCATTAATATTCAGGAAACATATATAACACATTGCATTCACGTAGATCTTCCTAGGATTAGAAAACAAAGGCCATAAAGTCGACATATAAAATGCACGTGTCGTTCATGCACAACGTTCTTGGATAGGCGACATACAATATGCACGTGTTGTTCATGCAAAAAGTTCTTGGACAGACGACGTAAAATTCTCATAGGGTAAATTTGCAATTCTAACCTCAAATCATCAAAGGAAAAACATGCAATATAAGCATCATAAAGAGGTTGTGTGGCTTTACAGCAGGCTATTGGGAATTCTCCCAAGTCATTGACAAGTGAATACTACTGATCCTCCGAACCTCTATAGTGTTACCATAAACACTAAAAGCATCAAAGCAACATTCAATTAAATCCCACAAAAAAGTTTCCATAGAGGATAATGGACAGGATAGTTTAGTTCAAAATATCTGATTTTTTCTGTGGATAATGATCAAGTGAAGGACAAGTTTTTTTCAAGCAACAAGAAGTAGACACCAAACAATATTGAGTGTGTTTTCTTTCTCTTCTTGAGAAAATTCTGTATTTTCTCAATCTCTTCTTGAGAAAACTCTGTAAAAGAGAGGGTACAACAAACTAAACGAAATATATATATATATATATATATATATATATATATATATATATATATATATATATATATATATATATATATATATATATATATATATACATACTCTAGATTAATATAGAGTTAGAATTATGACTGATGGTCTTCAAATTTTCTAACCTGTATGCATTTTGCTGATTTCTCGTAGTCAAATATTGATGAACACTCATGTTTTCAAAATTTAAACTTCCTGAGCCAATTCCACCTTATATGTACAGAAATTGCAAGTACTTTCTGTAAAGGAACAACAAATACTATACAAACACAACCTGATTTGAACTGAAACCAAGTTATTCATTATAAATATGTAGTTTAGAATTACATAGTTTAAACCACTCCAGAAAACTTAAATAACAACTACACTGAGCGAAGTACTTCATAATAGTACTTCGTAATTAAAAACCTCAAGCAACAACAAGACCACTTGGGACTACTACTACAACAATAACACGATAATGATAACTTAAGCAAATACATACTCCAATCTAAACCTGAAGGCTTTCAGAATACTCGATCATTTATCTAACGATGGAACAAAACCCATATCAATAAAGCATGCTAGGGTAAACCCATAGAGGAGAAGGGAACTTAGGCAAACTAGCAAACTTCTCATCTAAAGGGGTATCTTTTGTGATCTCCTCACCATTGACCGGAATCACGCTCCAAGTCTCGCAACCTGGCCCCGAAACATAAACGCAGTTGCTCCTCCCTCCCCATTTATCAGGATCACGACAGGATAATGAACAAGTATTCACAGCATCAATAAATAAACTCCATTTCCCCAAGCTCTCGATCCTGATCCACGCAGATTGTGCCAAATCCAACCGGTAAACTTTTACCGTCACTCTTTGGCACAAATGCACATCTGGATCAGAAATAACAACTAGAAGTAGCTGACCATCACATTCTACCAGATTACTAAGAAAGAACCCAGACCGAGGCCAATAAACGTCAATGTCAGGAACAATAAACTCAAAACTTTGCCAAGAGATAGCTGGCTCAATATCAAAAACCCCGAGCTTTCCCATACGGCTAAGGCAAAAAACCCTGCCGTTAACCGAAGCTATAGAGATGATAATATTCTCATCAAAAAAACGTTGCTCCTTAATAAATATGAGCTCACCATTCGATGGTCGACAGAACGCAGTACAAGAAAACAGGACCAACATGAGTAAGCACGATGGTGAATACATCGGCGCAGTCAAGATGGCCTTGCAGTAATAGGGAGGATCAATATTGGGCACGAACCTAATCTGGTTGCCGGTGAAAACATCAGCGATGATGATGGTTTCGGCACCATAGTTAAGGATAATATGCCCAAAAGAGATCCCTAGGCATCGATGTCTGAGGATTGTTGATGGGAGTTTTGAGTTGTGGAGACGAAGATTGCTGGTCGGAACTATGCATTGGATCTTGCATTTCTGGTGAGGTGGCAAGTTCTTGAACTTCTCATGCTGGTTGGGGGTGGCGAAGGAGCGGAGGAGGAGAGGTGGGCGGCAGACTAGGGGGATGTCAGTGGATGATGTGGAAGCATAAGATCGCGACACGCGGCAGACTGCGGCAAAGGAACAGAGGTCAGGGATGTTTAGTAAGCGATTTGAGATAAACTGTAGGACGAGGCCGGGAAGATCGAGCCAATCGCGGTGGTCGGGGTCCACCGTGGTGGCTGCGGCGGTCGGAGGATCGGAGCCCACCACCGGAGTCAGAAGAAAGTTTCCTCTTTCCTCTTCTTCTTCTCTCTCCTGTTGTAGCCTTAGCCGCAACTTGCTTCTAGTTTCCATTTCTGGAAATGATAGAGGAGAGAGAGAGAGAGTAGGGTTTGTGGAGTGAACCTCTCTGACAGTAACTCTTTATAGAAAATTTTGCAGATGTTCTAAAAGATTCTTTGTTAATTTTTGCCCCTGGAGTTTGCTGAAAATGGTAATATCCATTTTGAGAATGGTGTCCAGCAGGGGCTTTGGTTGGTGTGCCTCAGGTTCTGAGACTTGGACTTACATGAAAATTTAATTTCTACACTTGTCTTTTTGCTAATGTTTGAACTCTTTTTTGAGTTGAAAATTAATTACTTTTGACCAGATTTTTCAGATTTGTTATTTTATCTATAATTTTGCGACAAGTTAACTAAATTCAAAGATTTGGCTTTTAATTAAAATCAAAGGCTTGCTTTCTTGCTTTTGCTTAAAAATCAATTCAGTTTATAAGTTTTTAATGTTATGTTATCTATAATTTTTTCTGAGTTTCTGTCTGTTGAATGCTTCTGGAATTGCATATAAGTATTTTTGAAGAAGATGATTCCTGAACTATATATGAATAATTGTATATAGTAGAGTGGTATGTATAATTATCGGAATATAGGTTGATCTATATTTATGTAGTGCAACTGGGTTACTCTACAAGATAACGATTATGCAAAAAATGGACCTCAACTATGAAATCTACAGGCAAAGAGATGAGGTTCATAAGGACTGAAGACATTGAGCAACTCGAAATTCAATATACAATTTACTATCATTATAAAACATTCTGAAGTTCCGAAAATAAACATGGAATTAAAAAAACAGCAGAAAGCAAATCAGTTTTCAGTCTAATTAAATATTACTTGAAAAGTTAAGCAGTACTTACACTCAAAACTATTCCGCAGATCAACTAATCTCGAGTTTAAATAGAAAAGCACCAACCTGTAATGTGCAAGAAAAGTCAAGAGAAGAATATAATTAAGTTGCATAACCCTTTCTATTATTCTAGTTTAAAATGTATATTTACATGTCATTTACTCACTGAAGATGGAATAAGATTTCAATATGAATGATTGCCATACTAATGGATATAATAAGGCTATCCCAGATCAAAACTTCTATGATCTCAATCAATAACCGTCAAGAAAGAGAGGATAAATTTGCCTATTCATGGTTGCAATACACAATGAATTCTAGCAATCTCAAGTGTCTTGATAAGAAGAGGGCACCTGAAAACGCAATGAATAATATTAACGCACATGTATATTTAATTTTCAGTGTAAATATGCCAAATTTCCAGCAATTAGTGAATCCAGTACATCGACAGTCATTAGAGTATCAGTCTGGAAAGAAAAACAATTAACTGAATATACAGTAATATCTGTAACACGGTCAGGAATTAAATTAATAATAAAATCAAGAAAATGCACATGGATTTCAAGTGAGTTAGCTGAACAATGAGAGAAGAACACATAAACAGAATTGAATTAAAAAACTATCAATGCAACTTGTCACATGCATTGGTAATTATTCAATTTCCTACCAGCAAAAGGGAGAAATAAATTGATTCCAATTATAAAATTTAACAAACTAGCAGACATTTACACTAGAAACTTTAGATACAACTAAAATTCAACTAGCTAATGGTCTTTGCCTATAGAAACATGTCTTGTCATCACTATTCAAGAGAACATAACACAGATTTCCCACATGTAACTCTTACTTTGGTTATAAAGAACATAAAGGCAATGAGAGACAAAACCAACATATTGTTCATGTAAGTCTCATTCTAGGCAGATGATGAAAGCCTATCAAAGAAATAAAAGACATGTTTCAGTTATGTAAATATTTCTTGGAGTAGACGACAAAGGCCATCAAGCGACATATATAATTCACATCTCGTCCATGTAGTACATTCTTGGATAGACGACAAAGGCCATCTTGTAAACATAACAAACATTCTATTCATGTAATCTTTCTTGGTAGACGACGTATATAATGCACATTTATTCGTGTAGAACATTCTTGGTAGACGACAAAAGCCACCACATCATGACATATATAGTATACATAGGTCTCATTCTTGTGTAACATTCCTAAGTAGGCCATAAAGGCCACCCAATAAGCGTAATGCATGAAATTAGGTTCTTCGGGGTAGTACAATAAACGACAAAGGGGCGACATATACAATGAACATTTTATACATGTCATGTTCTTGACTAGACGACAGAGGACATCAGCCGACATATCTAAAGCATGTCTCATTGATGTAAACCAATTTTGGATAGACGACAAAGGCCATAGAATGACATATACGTGCATGTTTTGAATCACATACAACGTGGTTTTAATCTCATAACATCAGTGGAAAGACATGCAACATAAGCATCATAGAGACATTCTTGCAATATAGACACAAGCAGTAGCTTCATCATTAACATAAATACTTTAGACAGAAAATAAATAATTACTAATTGTTCAAGCTAGAAAGAACTAATAAGAACTTCCAAGAATCAGTTACGTATTGCTTGAAGTTTCCAGAGGGTAAAGGGACATGATAATTTGGTGCAAATATTATATATTTTGAAATGTCTACTTCTCATTAATAGTGACTAATTGAAGGGGAAGGTTTCTATATACAACAAGGAGCTAAAGCAACTATTTGAATGACAAGGAGTATGCTTGCAACCTCTTCTCAAAAAAACGTTCTGTTCAAGGGGAAGATATGTTATACAACAAAATATATACACTTTCCAAATTAACTCTATAGATATATTTTTGAGTTGTGATCTTCAAATATTTGTAACTTCTGATGCAACAAAAGAATAAGCACAAAAAGTTTGTTCACATAAAGAAGGAAACTAAAATCATTTCTAAAAACTAAAAAAGATAGTAAGTTTATTTTGATAGTTACAAGTTATAGTAGCATCACAACTAAATATGCTTCACCGAAGTGTATACACTCGGTTAACCCAAAAGTCAACGGCCAAAAAAGGGAATAGTCATATTAATTCATATAAAAATAAACTTCTTAACTAGTTTACCTCAAATTCTACTTGTATCCAATGCTTGAAAGATCAGATCAAGGTCTCACAACATATACATATAATTGTTATTTCTACCCATCAATTCGCTGCTATGGGTTTGACAACAACAACAATATGTCAAGGGCACAGTTCTCCCTTGCACTTCTTCTAGCTTGATGTAACTTGTGTCGTCAAAGTATGACATTTGAAATTTCATTTCATGGACAAGAATAAATTGTTAAGGAAAATACTCATTCTTAATTTTAAGCGTAACACCTGTATGAAGACTTGTACATATGAACCGGGCCCTAAAGCAATCCGAGAACCTCACAAATTACTATATAGACCCAGTACTAAATTAAGCATATACTTCGATAAGCCCAAATGGAGACGGCCACCAGCACAGTCTACTCTACCATTCGTCTAATGCGGATTTATAGGTTTAAATCTTTCATCAATTCAACAATTCTGACCTAACTATCTGTTCATATATCCACAGGCTCTTCTTGCTCTCCCAGTTTTCAAGGCATATCATCAATAAACAGATGATACTTAATAATATCATAATCAAGATGAAAATTAATCAGCTAATGTTAATTATTAATCAGGGAAATTCTCGATACCTGTCTTCTTCCAGCTCATCTGAAATATTTCTCATCGATCTCCAAAGCTCCTTTGCTTCCTAGATGAGGAGCCTCTGCTGCTTAATTCTTTCTAGGGTTACCATTTTGGGAAATTGGGGTTTCAGACATGAGTTAATGTTTTATCAGTTTCGGTAAGAGGTGGGAGGGAGAGAAAGCTGATTTTACTAATTTACCCTCAGAATTAGGGTTTGCATAGGATTTGTCCGGATTCTCAGCATTAATTGGGAGTAGTGTCGGTGGACATTTTACACACACACCCTCCAATGAAGTTTATTTGTGTATGACCCCATTAGTTAGTAGAAAATTGATGACTAGTTAAGCTTTTAAGAAGGTTACTGCTGATTTGTTACAGGGTTTAACAGTTTTAAAGAAGAGAAATCAAGAACAATATATAGAAGGCTTGCTTGTACTATTCTAGTCGTTGAGGGTTTCAATAGAGTGATTTCTAGGTGTAAGAATCTAGGTCAATTAAACTTGCAGATTTGTAATACAATACAATACAATTATTTAAGTGGTAATTTAAGAAAAGTAACTTTTCAAATAAAATATCAATCTAATTAAATTAACAACAAACAGTGAGTTCTATGAGAATTGAAATGCTATAACTAAGGAAAGTCTCAGATATAGTTCTCCATAAAAGTTTCTGTTCTGCACTGAGAACACTTAGATACAAAATTAACAAATTAAGTTCAAAGATAACTGACATTGCATACATCTGATATCTGAATCTGCATCTTCTCTTTGTACTTCAGATCAAACCTCCTCTTTGAAGAGATCTTAATTGAGCACTTTTTACTTGTATACTTTCCAAGAATGTTTCAAATATTTGCATCCCATGGAATATATCTTGACACGCCTTCGATCCAAAAAGAAAATTGAATGCTGTCACTATGCGAAGATGTTAATCTAATTTATTTATTTTTTCTCTTTAATGCCAAAATTTTATTATGGCATCATATATAACGACGAAATTCCTGCATGGATTTGATAACTATTACGTAAAAACGACACAATGCACGTGTTCAGTCATTGCAGATTTGCGATGATTATCGTACATGAATCGCACTATAAAAACTAAGACTATTTTAAGAAAGGATCAAAGGAGGCATCCATATTTATCCTTTTGTATGAATTCAAACTCAATCTCATTAGCAGAAACAATTATTTCATGCAGCCAATCATCACTCCTCTTGTTCAGAATTAATCAACAAGAAACAAGTTCAGTTACATTGTTTACCTGAACATATGTATTCAACACTGAAATTAGATAACTTCAGCAAATGATTACCAGTGAATTCTCTGTAATGTTAAACAATTTACTATGAAAAACTTATATAACACATTAATTTTCATGTAAACAATATGCACAAAGTAAATATTATTGGACAAGCATATCAACTGAAGGGAGTTCTTCTGTGTTTATGTGATCCTCTTCAGAAGCAAGAGTTTTATTTGATGAAATTGAATTTAAAATCTTCTATCGACATTCACATGATGGAAATTAACTGGAATATTAAATATGATCCAGCTTATAATTTGAAACACATAAATGATATATGGCATTCTTATAGTTTGTTTAACTTATGCATTTAATTTAGGTATTTTGCATTTCTCTACATCCATGAAATAAACATATACGCAAAAGTCTCAAGATTTTAAACAAGAAATCACTACTATTATAAGAATAAGAGACATATATATAATCTTCAGATATACAATTATGTTATTAATGAAGGAGTATTGGCTTATCATCATATATAGATAAGAAATTTTGATGTATGTGAAAGCAAACCAATGAATCCCCAAAAAAAAAAGGGAAGCAAAGCCTTGTGCTCATTTCAAAATTAAAACATTTCATGGAGATAGTGCTTATTGAACCCAAGAAACCTAATTGGAGAGTAATGAAACTTCAAATATAACAAAGATAACAATGTCAATGTTCACAATTAACACAACAATTCGACAACAGCAACAACAACATACAGAACTAAGATAACATTGACAATGTTCACAACACACAACAACAACAACAACAACAACATCATCATCAACAACAACAAGATAGAAATCTTCCATCCACAAAGGAGAAAGACATTAACCAACATAAAACCACAAACAACCAAGTCCAAACTTTACTGAGTTATAAGTCTAGCTCAGAGACTGCTCATAACTACCCATACATATATCTAGTAAAGCATACCTGGGTAAACCCAAACAGGAGAAGGCCACCTCGATAATTCAGCATGAGCCAACTTTAAAGCAGATTGTTCGGTACTAGCAATAATATCCGAGCCAAACTGAAACTCCGTCCAATTTTCACATCCAGGCCCTATAATATAAGCACAATTGCTTTTTCCTCCCCAAACCGACGGATTTTGGCACACAATTGGGACATTCCCAATTGCATCGATAAACAAACACGCATCTCCCAAGCTATCAATCTTCACCCACAATCGGTTCGGAAAATCCAACCGATAAAGGTCAATCCCAATTACAGGCCAATCTCTTATAGCAAATAGGACTAAAATGAGATTACCTCCATACTCAACAAGATACCTTTCAAATTTACCTGTCAGAATGTCAGGCCGACCAGGCATTTTCACTTCCAGGGTTGTCCAAGTTGTGCGTGACTCAAAACTAACAATTTTCAGGTTAAAGTTCTTCGCCAGACAGAAAATTTTTCCCCGGAAACGGCCTAAACACATAATTTCTCGATAATATCGGAGATATCCCTCAGCTACCCAATAAGGTTTTCTCAGTCTCCAAACAAGGGTATGAGCAAAAGTAACCAAAACAAGCACAGACGATGAAGAAGTAACCGGAGCAGAGAGAATAGAGATGGAGAATAGTTCATTCATGTATTTTTCTGGAATCTGAGGAGCGATGATCTCAGAGCCAGTGAATACATTAGAAAGGGTAATCCTCCCATCCTGAATAAAGATCAGGTGACCAAAAGAGTAGCCAATACAAGTTTTCCACACTGTCTTTTTTCGTAGCTTTGATCTGTAGAATTTGGTACCGCCCGTTATTTCCTGAAGAATGCAACGGGCGGGATATGTCCATAGGCATCTTTGTTCTCTGCCTTTGTTAGGAGGAGGGCGAAGGATTGGGCTGAGGAGGAGAGGAGGAAAGGAGGTGATAGACTTTTTGAGGAATGAAGAAAAGGCGAGGTGTTTGAGGTCGGTGGAGACTGAGGAGATTGAGATAAAGTCGGGGATCGAGATGAGAAGGTCGATGATTGTGATCAGAAGGGCATCGGGGAGCCTCAGCCAATCACGGCGTTCGGCGGTGCCCTCCTTCTCCTCCTCAGGTTTCTTGTTCTTGATGATGATCTCTTTTCCCTTGGATATCTTGGTGGACGTGGAGGCTGTTTTCTGGTATTTTCTTTTCGGTGCCATTGCTGAAGATGGAGATTGAGGATGAGGAGGAAGAGGGGTTGCTTTTACATGTGAAATGGAGAATGGTTGTTAGGGTTTGGAACACCTGAGGATTTTGTCTGCATTCTATGAATCTGTCAGTGCCAGTTCATGTATGTTTTGGCTTTTTTGTTTCCTTTTTTGGCATTTCTGGTTGTTTTGAAAATGGTCATGAGTCTCATGACTCAGCACAAAGAGGAGCTAGCGTAGAACTTATCCTAAGACCAGTCTGAACAAGAATTATTTCCCTGTAGATTTTGGACTTGATTTGTTTCAGAGAATGTTGTTCCTCCTCTTTGCTGACACTTCATAGCTTTGCCCAAATTGTTTCTTATATAGCCTTAACATCATTCAATAGTGACAGACACTAAAAAGTTTTCACAGCAAACTTCAATAATTTTCTAGCTAAGTAGTGAATATTTTTTGAATGTACATTGAGCCAAAATAATCTACTTACGTACGTGCCTTTCTGTGGAATTTGAATAACTTCATCCTTTTACATTTACAAAAGGGAGATAATTCTAACAATATTTTGAATTCTTAAAATGAGAAGAAGAAGAAGAAAACCCACCTGGTAATCAAATGAAACCATATTCTAAGTTTCTAGCTGTCAATTTTCTTTTAGGTATCACCACAATTAGGTGATAAACTTCACCCAACTATAAATAATCACTTTACATAACAAGTGACAAAATAGACTGTATAATTTTTTTCTTCTAATCTAATGTGAAATACAGAATATTCGCAAGATGTGAGAGAAGCGGTACGTAGAGAGATTGAAGGAGGGAGAAAGAGATAGAGAGAGCGATAGCGAAAGAGGAGACAAACTGAGATAGTTTTTGAGGAGGGGAGGGGGTCCTTGAACAAAAGTTTCCTAATCAATGATTAAAATGATTCAGAAGAAGGAAGTAAGTGCAAAAGATCCTGCTAATTAAATAGCTAATAGGGGGAGCTACACAGGATATTAACCCCTTAGAAAGAGAGAAGAGAAGAACAAATAATGAAATGAAGTTTATGTATAATCATATACACATAATAAAAGTTATGGGGAACTTTTAAACAAATAAAACATATGTCTTGACAGGAAAGTGTTCTACTGCTTACTTTCTCTTAGTCAGAAATTTTGCCAATATATAGTATCTATTTCATTAGTTATTCATGATCAACTGAATTGCTTTCCGAGAACTACATAGAAAATTTCTTACCATCTCGTGCAACAATCCATTAGCTTCGACGTGCGTGGACAACATCATGCTCTGAGAATACAATCCGATATTTGTGGGTATATGATACAAATATCCCAAAAATTATTTTTTGGTCAATGAAAAATTTCTTTCATTTACCAATGAGCATTAAGTACATGATTGCAACAGGCATCCCTGTGCATAAAATCTCTCAATCAATGATACATCCACAGAATCACCGATACAGTAAGCTATCTCAAAATCCAAGAAATTAATTAGAATGGAAATGAGAGAAGTTTATAGAGAGCAAAAGTTACCAGAAATTTTAAGAAATAGATATTGTAACATGAATATATTTCATGCTCCCTTAGAGAGTTTAGCAAAAATATTTCAATTTCTCAATTATTCATGACAAAGTAAATTACATCCTAAAAAACTAAGATTGTAAATTTTCTTGGTAAACCTATGCAACAATCTATTAGTTTCTACGTGTGTGCATGCACGGACTGACATCATGCACCAAGCATACTATCCAATGCTTTTGGGTTTCATGAGACAACTCTGAATGTTCAGTTCTACCCCTACAAAACCCCAACTAGTAGGGATAAGAGAGAAATGCAGAGAAAAATCGTAGAAGATTTTTAAAAGAACAAAATACATGTCTTCACATGAATATGTTCCCTGCTTGCTTTCTCTTACTCATAACTTTTAGCAAAATATCCATTTCATTATTTCTTCATGATAAACTGAATAGAAAAGGAATAAATTTGAAAAATTTTAGCAATTTGTGCGACAATCAATAAGTTTCAAAGTGCATGGACAAAGATGCATCATGCATGCTCTGAGAATACAGTCCGATATTTTTGGGTATATGAGACAAATATGAATGCACTTCTATCCTCTAGAACCCTAATTAAAACTTTATTCAGAGCAAAATTCATCAGATATTTTAAGAAAACAGATGGCTTAACATGAATATCTTTCGTGCTCCCTTACTCTTTTATTCAGAAAATTTAGTAATAATATTATACATTTCATTAATCATTCATGATTAAAGTGAATTATGTCTAGAACATTAATTTGTAAACTTTTTGCCAACCTATGCAAGAATCTATTAGTTTCTACGTGTGTGCATGCACGGACTGACATCATGCACCAAGCATACTATCCAATATTTTTGGGTGCAGGAAACAAATGTGAAAGTTCAATCCTACCCTTACAAAACCCTAACTAGGAGGGATAAGAGAAAATTTATGCAGAGAAAAATTGTCAGGGTTTTAAAAGAACAAAACAAATGTCTTAACAGGAATAATATGTTCCCCCTTTCTCCTAGTCAAAACTTTTAGCAATAGTATCCATTTCATTATTTCTTCATGATAAACTGAATAGAAAAGGAATAAATTTGAAAAATTTTAGCAATTTGTGCGACAATCAATAAGTTTCAAAGTGCATGGACAAAGATGCATCATGCATGCTCTGAGAATACAATCCGATATTTGTGGGTATATGATACAAATATCCCAAAATTATTTTTGGTCAATGAAAAATTTCTTTCATTTACCAATGAGCATTAAGTACATGATTGCAACAGGCATCCCTGTGCATAAAATCTCTCAATCAATGATACATCCACAGAATCACCGATACAGTAAGCTATCTCAAAATCCAAGAAATTAATTAGAATGGAAATGAGAGAAGTTTATAGAGAGCAAAAGTTACCAGAAATTTTAAGAAATAGATATTGTAACATGAATATATTTCATGCTCCTTAGAGAGTTTAGCAAAAATATTTCAATTTCTCAATTATTCATGACAAAGTAAATTACATCCTAAAAACTAAGATTGTAAATTTTCTTGGTAAACCTATGCAACAATCTATTAGTTTCTACGTGTGTGCATGCGGACTGACATCATGCACCAAGCATACTATCCAATGCTTTTGGGTTTCATGAGACAACTCTGAATGTTCAGTTCTACCCCTACAAAACCCCAACTAGTAGGGATAAGAGAGAAATGCAGAGAAAAATCGTAGAAGATTTTAAAAGAACAAAATACATGTCTTCACATGAATATGTTCCCTGCTTGCTTTCTCTTACTCATAACTTTTAGCAAAATATCCATTTCATTATTTCTTCATGATAAACTGAATAGAAAAGGAATAAATTTGAAAAATTTTAGCAATTTGTGCGACAATCAATAAGTTTCAAAGTGCATGGACAAAGATGCATCATGCATGCTCTGAGAATACAGTCCGATATTTTTGGGTATATGAGACAAATATGAATGCACTTCTATCCTCTAGAACCCTAATTAAAACTTTATTCAGAGCAAAATTCATCAGATATTTTAAGAAAACAGATGGCTTAACATGAATATCTTTCGTGCTCCCTTACTCTTTTATTCAGAAAATTTAGTAATAATATTATACATTTCATTAATCATTCATGATTAAAGTGAATTATGTCTAGAACATTAATTTGTAAACTTTTTTGCCAACCTATGCAAGAATCTATTAGTTTCTACGTGCGTGCATGGACTGGCGTCAACTGACGTCATGCGTCAAGCATACTATCCAATATTTTTGGGTGCAGGAAACAAATGTGAAAGTTCAATCCTACCCTTACAAAACCCTAACTAGGAGGGATAAGAGAAAATTTTATGCAGAGAAAAATTGTCAGGGGTTTTTAAAAGAACAAAACAAATGTCTTAACAGGAATAATATGTTCCCCCCTTTCTCCTAGTCAAAACTTTTAGCAATAGTATCCATTTCATTATTTATTCATGATAAACTAAATTGCTTTACAAGAACTAAATTTGGAAAATTTCTTACCAGCTCGTGCGACAATCTATTATTTTGTCCTCTTAATTAAAGTCCTTTCCATGGCACCAAAACTTTTTTGCCAACCTATGCAAGAATCTATTAGTTTCTACGTGCATGCATGGACTAGCGTCAACTAACGTCATGCGTCAAGCATACTATCCAATATTTTTGGGTGCAGGAGACCAATGTGAATGTTCAATCCTACCCTTTCAAAACCCTAACTAGGAGGGATAAGAGAAAAATTTATGCAGAGAAAAATTGTCAGGGATTTTTAAAAGAACAAAACAAATGTCTTAACAGGAATAATATGTTCCCCCCTTTCTCCTAGTCAGAACTTTTAGCAATAGTATCCATTTCATTATTTATTCATGATAAACTAAATTGCTTTACAAGAACTAAATTTTGAAAATTTCTTACCAGCTCGTGCGACAATCTATTAGTTTCAACATTCATGGACAAACATCATGCATGCCTTGAGGATACAATTCGATATTCTTGGGTATATGAGACAAATATGAATGCTCACTTTTACCCTTAAAAATGCTAATTAGGAAGGAAGTGAGAGAAATTTATACATGGAAAAAGATACTATAGAGATTTTAAAAGAACAACATCAACAACAACAACAAGATACAAATCTTTTCCATTCGCAAAGGAGGAAGACATTACCCAACATAGAACCCCAAACAACCAAGTCCGATGTTTACTGAGTTGCAAGTCTAAGAGACTGATCATTTATACCCTTACATTTATCTAGAAAAGCATACTAGGGTAAACCCAAACAGGAGAAGGCCACCGAGATAATCTACCATGTTTGGAGCCTAAAGCAGATTCTTCAAAGATAGTATAAATATCAGATCCATCCAACTTAAACACTGTCCAAGTGTCACATCCAGGCCCTGCAATATACGCGCAATTGCTTCGTCCTCCCCAACGTGAAGGATTCAGACACACAATTGGAACATTTCCAATTGCATCGATAAACAAACATGCATCTCCCAAGCTATCTATCTTCACCCACAAGCACTTTGACAAGTCCAACCGATAAAGATCAATCCCAATTTTATGCCATACTCTCTCAGCAAATAGGACTAAAATGAGATCATCTCTACATTCAACAAGATAACTTTGATACTTACCTCTCACAATGCTAGGCCTAACATGCATTTTCACTTCCAGTGTTGTCCAAGTTGTGTGTGGCTCAAACTCTATAGCTTTCAGGTTAAAATTCTTAGCCAGACAAAAAATCTTACCCTGGAAAGGCCCTAAACACATAATTTCTCTATGATATCGGAGAAGTTTATGGATTACCCAATAACATTTGCTCAGTCTCCAAACAAGGGTATTATCAAAAGTAACCAAAACAAGCACACACGACGAAGATTTAACCGGAGCAGTGAGAATAGAGATGGAGAATAGTTCATACATGTATTTTTCAGGAAGTTGAGGAGCGACGATCTCAGCACCAGTGCACACATTATTAATGGTAACCCTTCCATCCTGAATGAAGATCAGGTGACCAAAAGAGTAGCCAATACATGTTTTCCACAGTGTGTTCTTATGCAACTTTGATTTGTAGAAGTTAGTACCGCCCGTTATTTCCTGAACAATGCAACGGGGAGGAAATGTCCATAGAGATCGTGGTTCTTTGCTTTTGTTAGGAGGTGGGCGGAGGATTGGGCTGAAGAGGAGGGGAGCAAAGGAGGTGAGAGACCTCTTAAAGATTGAAGAAGCGGCGAGGTGGTTAAGGTTGGTGGAGACTGAGGAGATTGAGATGAAGTCGGGGATCGACATAAGACAGTCGATGATCGTGATCAGAAGTACATCAGGGAGCCTCAGCCAATCACGGTGATCCTCGCAGGGATTCTCCTCTTTCTTCTTCTCCACCTCAGGTTTCTTGTTGCTGACAATGATTTCTTTTCCCTTGGATTTCTTGGTGGAGGTGGAGGCTTTTCTCTGGTATTTTCTTTTTGGTGCCATTGTGGAGTTTGGAATGGTGGAGATGGAGATAGGAGGAGGAAGAAGGGAGTGCTTTTACATGTGAAATGGAGAATGATTGCTAGGGTTTGTAACATGAGCGTTTTTTTTGTCGGGATTCTTTGAACCTGTCAGAGTCAGTTCATGTATGTTTTGGTTTTTGCTTTCCTTTTTTGGATTTTCTGATTGTTGTAGCATAGAAAATATCCTATGGCCATTCTGAGCAAAGAATTTATTTCCCTGCAAATTTTGGACTGGAATTGTTTCAGGGAATGTTTTTTTCTGACACTTTCAAATTGTTTCTTCCGTCGCTCAACAGTGTCAGAATTTAGAGTAATTAAAAAGTATCTAACTTGAAGAATTTTCTAGCTAATTAGAGGTGGATATAATTTGAATGTGCATTGATCCTCAATTATCAGCTACTTATGTAGAATTTGAATATGTGCTCATGAAATCCTTTTATGTTTAATTTATAATTCCAACAAGGTTTTGGAATCTTGAAATGAAAAAAGAAAAGCCACTTGAAGGATAAATGTAATAAAATGAAACCATAGTATTCTTATGTGCTGTCAGTTTTCTTTTAGGTATCAGTGTAATTAGGTATTAAACTCTACCCAATATATAATCACTTTACATAACAAATTATAAAATAGAACTTTTTCTTCTCAAATGTTAATTAAGTACAGAAACTTACAAGATGTGAGAGAAGTTTGAAGGAGATAGAGAGAGCGATAGGCAAGAGATAAATGAGATAGTTTGAGAGGGAGATAAATGAGATAGTTTGAGAGGGAGAGAGATTGAACAAAACATGTTCTAATTGAATATGAGATTAGTGATGTGGATGATGGAAGAAAATAGTGCATAATAGTAGCTACTAAAGTGATGTAGCGGAAGCGTAATCAAAAGAAATAACTATTCGTTCTCGTATGAGCAAAATGGCACAAATCATAGAAACCCTAGGAATAGAAAACTTCTGAAATTAATAATAATCAATCTAAAGAATTCACAAATTCATTCCCCTTATATAGGGTGTAAAACAAAGCAAAAGTACTAAAATAACATTTCCTAAAATAATTAGACTTCCTAAAATAAAAAAAATATTCCATAAAAACTAGAAACTAAATTGAACCAAAACTCTTCGACGTGTAGTTTGAGCCTGAAGACGGATTCCTTTGACCCCGAAACTTGGTTGGAATAGCTAAGCCATTCAACTTGTAGAGTACTTCCCGAGCTTTCCGAAGATATATAATAATAGCGATTCTATGGAGGGAATCAAACTTTATGGTCCGTCGAAGTTGCACATCGAAATCTGACTGAAAAGCATCCTCTTTTCTTAGATCATCTAAACTTCACACGATCCAATTTCTCCCAAAAGACATTAGCAATATCCTCTGCATCATAAAGACCTAATAGGAGAGAGCTACACAGGATATTCATCCCTTACAAAACCTTAATCAAAGACAGAAGATAGGAGCACATGAAATGACATTGTATGATTATATATAGCACGAAGATCAAAGCAGTCATGAGGTTGAATACATCCTCATCTATGCCTTTGTAACATGGTAGGGCAGTATTATAAATTTCATTAATAACCCATTTAGCATAATGAAAGTAATCATGTTTTGCAAATTAGTAACATAAATAATTAGGAAATATTCATATACACACTTTGAACCCTTCACACACACACACACACACACACACACACACACACACACACACACATATATATATATATATATATATATATATATATATATATATATATATATATATATATATATATATATATATATATATATATATATATATATATATATATATATATATATCAGCTTCATATCTGAGCCCTGACTTTGCTCCTTGACCTATTTGGAGAGAAAATTACCATGTCCACTTAGCATATTCTATGAACTTCTCATTTGAGCCCTCACTTTGAAATTCATACATATATAGCAAAAGTAGCCGGAGATTTTAAAAGAATAACAAACATCTTAACATGAATATATTTCATATTCCTCAGAATTTTGGCAATATTATCCTTTCCATTAATAGTTCACGATAAAGTAAATTACATTCCAAATACTAAATTTAAAATTTTTTATCAACTTGTGCAACAACGTATTAATTTCTACATATATGTGGATTGACATCATGCATGCCTCGAGCATAATCTAATATTTTTGAGTATATGAAATAAATATGAATGTTCACTTCTATCCGCTAAGACCCTAATCAGAAAGATAAAGGAGAGAAATTAATTTATGCAGAGCATGAAGTTGTAGGAGATTTTATAAGAACAAAACAAATGTTTTAACATGAATATGTTTCATGCTCCGTTACTCTTTTATTCACAGTTGTTAGTGATCAATTGGAACATTTTAACAAGAGAAGTGGGATAATTGTTGAAATAAGACCATTTTTGAATGTTGGATATTTAGTGGAATAATTGGGAAGAATTTTTGAAGTGGGGTATTATGATAAAATGATGTGAAATAACTTATGAGTATATAATTTATGCATTCTGATGATATAACTATTATTTTATATTTTTAAAATTATTATTATTTATTAATTAATAATTATTTAATATAACGTCAGCTATTGTTAACTTTTGGTTAGAATGCAATATAACTATTATAATAATAATTTGTAACGCTTTTATTTTTATGAATTATTATAGTACAAATCTAAAAAATTAATTTTTCTATTTCCTTCTTTTTACACTCCCAAATCTCTTTTCTGCATATCTCAATTTCAATCATTTTTAATAAATAATGGATCTATGATTTTTTTACTTTTAAATACTTATATAAATATAATATTTGGTAAAAAGGAAAAAACATATAAAGAGAGGAGTAAAAGGATAGACGGTTGTTGATGTATATAATCACAGTCACTAACCTCGGTGTGAGTTTAGCTTTTAAGAGAGCGGAGTCCGCCTTCTCTCCTAATGTCCGGTGACGCTGCTCCGGTCAGGGGGTTCACCTACAGCAAGAGAACACCTGTGGAAGAGGCGGAGTTAGGATTTCCGGTGGTTCCTCCGACGGTCAAGTTAGTAGTGGGGAGAGAAAAATCAATGGAGCAGGAATTCACTCAGGAAAAAATCACTTACTTGGTTTGCTGTTCACGTTGCTACTTATACCTAGGGTTGTGGGGGTATTTCCATCTTTCAATTGGCTAAGAAACCACTGATGAGTCAGCTCTCTCTTCCACGTGTGAGCCAATGATTGGCTGAGCACCTCTTTGTCTGCTATGGTGGCTGGCCTTTACAGGTGTCAAATTGTGGGTAATTTGAGGGTTAGTGTGGTCTATTCGTCATTAATGGGATGGGATTGACGGCGCCTGTAGCTGCATGGGTCCGAGGTGCCTTAAACACCGTGAGAGATGGGGAAGTTAAGGGGCTGTCAGTGCATTTAATGCGATGTTGATGGGCTCGAGTACTATATAACCGTCGTTTGAGTGGAGGGAACCACATAGGATGAGAGAGGGGGGAGCTGAGGCCGGGTGGCCGACTCGCACGGCCTCTTGAGGCGTCCATTAGAGTAATCAGTTGAAGGGGACGACTAGTACCGCCTTTCGCGTCGTCCCAGAGGACGGGTGGCTAAGAAAATGGGGCCTAGATTCGCTTCGCATTGTCTGGAGAGGCAGACGACTAGTTGGAAGGGGTTATGATAGATAACGGGTTGGAAGGACGACTAGTACCGCCTTTCGCGTCGTCCGAGCGGACTAGCGATTGGAAGGTGATAGCTGGTCGTCCCCCATGTCGTCCGGGAGGACGAGCGACTTGGAATAGCTCCGAGGCAGTCAATTGGTTGGGCGGACGACTGGTACCGCCTTTCGCATCGTTCGCGGGAGAGAGTTGTTGATGGGCAGACCTACCCCGCCTTTAGCGTCGGCTATGGCGATAGTCGTTTAACGGACCGTGGCGAGGTCGGTAAGTGCAGGCCGTCCCGTGGGTCGGGTGTGGAGGTTCGTGTCGCTCCTAGTTGACAAGCAAGAGTGTTTATCCATGTCAACACTTAGTTTTTCTCTTTAATCACTAACTAGTGGTTATGACCATAACAACGGTCTAATCTGATAGTATGTTTTAATGATGGTAATGACCATCATAGGAAGAGAGGATGCAGAAAAGAATTATGAAAAAATAAAAGTAAGAAACAAATAGGAGAATTATGGGTTTTTTTTACCAAGTAGTTCTAGCCTAAAACTTGGGATAATTTGAGAGACTAGAACCCATATTTTTGTATATAGAAATAAAAAAAGTGGGATAATTTTTTATCATTATCCCAGTTCTAATATTGTACTACTTCTAATTCACTAACACTATAAAATTTTATCCTAGTTCTAGTTTTGAGTTCTACTTGACTAACCACCCCCCCCCCCCCCCCACCCACACACACACCCAAAAATGTCAAGAGAAAGTCTAAGGACAATCACGTTTAGCGACTGCCTGATATGATTCCAGAGCCATCGGTGCGTAAGGGTGATCGTGCTCAGCTGGTGCATAACTACAAGAAGCTATATGCTGAAGGAATTGGAGTTTGAATAGAATTTGTTTTGATTACAAATAGAATTTGTTTAGGAGTAAGAATTTATTTATAAATAGGACTTGTTTAGGCGTAGGAAATTGTTTACAAATAGGACTTGTTTAGGAATAATATGTGTAGGGGGTTTTTGTGCAAAAAAAGCTTAAAAAGAGGCTATTTAAGGTCGGTTAGGTATTATGATTTTTTTATGTCTTTGGTAATTGAAAACTTGGGAGAATTATCAATAAAGTTAGGGTTTCATTTCTTCGGAATTCCATTTTCGTTCTTGGCGTTCTTGGGCTACGTATTTTGCTTGATTTGTCGGTGATTGTGTAGAGGCTTAACACCGCTTGATTCGTCGGTGGTGTGAAGTTAATTGGAGCCCTCATCACTGCCCTTAGACACTTGCCTAAAAAATAGAGGTTGGGGGTTGGGTTAAGTTTATGGACACATGGCGGCTGCCTATAGTGACCGACAGTGGCACTTGCCTTGCGTGAGTGTAGCTAGCACTCCTCAAATGAGAAATGATAAATTTAGAATTTTTTCCCCTCAAGAACCTTTTAGTTATCTGCATATTACAAGTAAGGGGGTCTGGTGAGAAAATTTTTGCTCAGGGGGTTTTGTGAGCCACCCATAGTACCCCTGGCTTATGTGAAATTAATAATGTCTCCAAACTTTTCATCTGGAACGCTACATATGGGTCCAAGCCCATATACCGATAAACATTCAAGAGAGCCAATTGGGCCCCACTTATAAAAATGGGGGCCCCATCGCAATATCGATAAACATTCAAGAGAGCCAATTGGGGCCCTCTTAAAAAATGGGCCCTATCGCAATCCAAATTCCACCTGAACCCCAAATTCGTGCGTTCCCTCTCTCTCTCTCTCTCTCTCTCAATTTAATCCAATTTTTTAAATCCCAAAAAAAAAAAAAAAAAATCCGAGGACTTTCTTCAATTGTCCGCCAAAATCCCCAATCTCTCCCCCTTTCCATTTAAAATTCCTCTCCAAGATCCTCAGATCTAAAGCTCTCTTTCTCTCTAGGGTTTGGTTCTTGATCTTTGCCCCCCCAAAATTTGATGTTATGGGAGTCGATTACTACAACATCTTGAAGGTGAACCGAAACGCGACCGATGACGACCTCAAGAAATCGTACCGGCGATTGGCGATGAGATGGCATCCCGACAAGAATCCGAGCAGTAAGACGGAGGCTGAGGCCAAATTCAAGCAGATCTCTGAAGCCTACGATGTGAGTTCTTTAAATTTTGTTTTTTGATGGAGTTTTTCTGCATTTTTGCTGGTTATGATGTGATATTTGCTAGAATTTCTTTAAAATTGTGTTAAATTAGTTTAAGTTGTTATTTTGTAATTTTTGGAGCAAAAAGAAACAAAAAAGACTGCTGTTTGGGTGAACTTTTGGCTGTATAAAGGATCAGAGGGGATGCTTTGTTCTTCTTTATCATGTAAAACTTATGGAAAAGAGTGTTTTTTTAAAGATATTTTGTTGCATTTGATCTTTGTTATGACAAATAAAACAGGAAGAATTCCAATTGTCATTTCCCTAAGATATTTTTTACATCTTATTGAAAAAGGTTAATCAATGTGCTCATATTTTTTTTCTTATATGTCAATTGTTGCGGTTGCAGGTTTTAAGTGACCCACAAAAGAGAGCAATATATGATCAGTATGGGGAGGAGGGTCTAAAGGGCATGCCGCCTCCTGGGTCTCAGAGTGCGACCTCGTACGCTAATAGCTCAAGGGGCCCTAGTAATTTCCAATTCAATCCTCGGAATGCAGAGGATATCTTTGCCGAGTTCTTTGGTAGCAGTCCTTTTGGGTTTGAGTCGATGGGTCGTGCCAAGTCCATGAGGTTTCAAACAGATGGTGATGGGACTTTCGGTGGGTTTCGTGGTGCTGATGGTGCACATAGAACACACACTGATGGAGCTAGCTCTACAAGTGGAGTTCAGCCACGGAAGGCGCCGCCGGTGGAGAGCAAGCTGCCGTGCAGTCTTGAAGACCTCTACACCGGTTCAACGAAAAAAATGAAGGTATCAAGGAATGTCATTCGTCCTAATGGGTATGCACTGTTCCATGTCCTCAAATATATCTAACTTGATGTGGCATTCTGAATGTCTTATTGAAAACTACTGTTTGGATTCAAAATCAAATGTGCTTCTTTTATATAGAGTTTATTTTTTTTTTCTTTTACTACTGTTGCTGAACAGCTGCTAAAGGAAATGTCTCTACCTTATTACTCTTTCCTACATTCATATCAGAAATTAGAACTATTGCTGGCTCTAATTACTATTCAAATCATTAGTAAAATTTTGTTTGATATCTAAAACTGAAAGGGAAACCTTCATGGTTCCTTTTTCCATCACATTTAGGTCTTCCCTATTAGATATCTAAATTATGCTGATAAGATGATTTTTCATTTTTCATTTTCTAGTCTGTATATCTTTGCATTGATCTTTGACCATCATTCATTATGTAGTGAAAATCTGAAGAAATTTCATTTTTTTCATAACTTTTCTGTTTCTAAGTTTGGTTGCTCAACCATCCTAGACTTGAATATATGATAAACATAATTCCCTTATTGATTTGAATCAAGAAATATAAGGTTGATGGTATCACCAAGGAACATGCATTTCATCTTTTCCTCATGGGGATCCATGCAACTACCCCAATGATATAATAACATCGCAATGCTTTTCTGTGAAAATGCAACTATCGTTGTTCTTTTGTTCAGGTTATGACAGCTCTTGTAGCCATCCATTCTGCTTTATTTCTTTCTAGGTGATAACTAGAGGCCATAGATTTTTACTAATTGTTCTTTGCAAATGCATGACTTTGGCAGTAGACATTAGATTGATTCCTTGTCCAAAATTTTCATCTTCTACATTTGTGATTTTTTTCATTGTGTCCTCACTGAGTCTACAAAACACTGATAAGAATGATGGATGACTATTTAGTAGAATTGGATCTAACAAATAAGTGAGATTCCCAGTTTACTGGTCCAGACTCTAGCATGCATTCCTAGTAATCCAATGAAGCTTGCAAGATGGGCATGCCAAATAGAGATTTTCTAGGGAGTGATCATAACCAAGCACAAACTGGCAAAGAAATTACACATAATCAGGTGGGCTACATGGGGAAAAAAATTCTTGCAAATGTTTTTCAGATTTTAAGTAAAACAGAAGGAAGATCCAAGAGAAAGAGGTGATGTGTACAGTTGTAAGGAATTGGAGAAAACCATGTTGGATGCTAGAATGCAAATTTTATGACGCAAATGAAAATGGATAAGTGTTATGTGATGGCTATAGTGATGTTCTTCGGGAAGCAAGAAGATCTTACTATGTGTTTCAAGCTCTTAATCCAATGACGGTTGTGTGTTCTTGGGAAAGCTGGAAGATCTTACTTTTGTCTGCAAGCTTGCAATCTAGAGCCTTTGACATATCTGTATGAATTGTGGAGGAGAGAACAGAATCTCTATGGGCTTTCTGATCCATGATTTAGTTGGTAATAGGTTATGTTGTTCTTTTTTGTCAATCACCAAAGTAGATCATAGGTCGCTAAAATGCTCTTATTTGGATGAGAGTCTCTACTACCTTAAATCACAATATTAAGTTTAGAACTTATACTTGGATAGTAATATCCATCGTGAGTGTTATATGTTCTTCTTCAGTAGAACCTATAATCAGGAGTTCGTTTGAACAAGTTGTATATGAACTACTCACCACTCTGTTTTTACAGAAGTATACCCTTATGTCATGTTACTTTGTAATGTTTATTTTCTTTCTCCTGGTTGTTGTCCCCTTCATTGGAGCTATTATCCTAAATAAGCAGAATCAAGCCCTGTGAGCAGATGAAAGCTATGCAAATATTAACATTATCATTAAGTTATGTGATACTCATAAAGACTTAAGAAGCTGGTCCCTGAAATTAACATTCTCTTAAATAAGTTGACTGCTATTAACTCAGAAGTTACCACATAAACAAGGAAATTGGGAAATAACTCTAGGACCATAGTTGATCATTGAGAATATTGTAACTATGGTTTTGCTAGCATCATACTAAACTTGCAATTTGCAAATTATCATTCCTTGTAAACTTGCCTGATGCATACTGCATATTCATCAATAAGGTATATAAAACAACTCGTGAAAAGATCAAACTTCTATTTTTCTGCATAATTTGATTGTGAATATCTGTGCTTCATGCAGGAGATTAGCTCAAGAAACAGAGATCCTAACAATAGACATAAAGCCTGGTTGGAAGAAAGGAACAAAAATCACATTTCCAGACAAGGGGAATGAGTCAGCAAACCAACTTCCAGCAGACCTAGTCTTTGTGATTGATGAGAAACCCCACGAGGTCTACAAGAGAGATGGTAACGATCTCATTCTCCATTACAAGATCCCTCTTGTGGATGCTCTCGCAGGAACCACAATAACCCTCAAAACCCTAGATGGCCGTGATATTTCTGTATCATTGCCTGATGTGGTAACTCCTGGGTATGAGCTTGTTGTTGCCAAAGAAGGAATGCCAATTGCTAGAGAGAGGGGTAAAAAGGGGAATTTGAGGATCAAGTTTGATCTCTTGTTCCCTTCGAGGCTTTCTCCCGATCAAAGGATTAGCATCAGAAGAATTCTTGGAGGATGAACATGATCTATGGTTCTTTCTAGTTTCGAACTATTTTTCGGCCCACCTTTTGAACATTTAACCATTTTGTTTGACCACAGGAAGGAATGCAGAATGTAAAATGGCAGTTTGATTAGGGTTTTCACCTTGTAAAAATAAGAAAAAGATATGGCAGAGGGTTAGGGCTTTAAAAAAAAAAAAAAAGAGGTTGTGAAGTGTGGGGGATTTATGGGTAAATCTGAAGCTATGTTTTGAGTACAGCAGGATGCTTACTTCTTGAGTTTTTGCTGTAGAAAGGGTTTGTGGAGTTATCTTTTGTTGATTTATCCTTCAATCTGTACATTTTTTCAGGCTGACCTGATTTATTAACATTGTTTTAGAAATTGTGTAGCTTTGATTAGTCTGTGTATGTTATATTATGATTATGGTGTATATTGTATTTTGGGAAGAGGATTCTGAAAAAGATGGGATACATGCTTTGTTGTAGCTGTTGAAGGATTATAAGCATTTGGTGTTTAACTGATAAAATGTGAAATTGCGTGAACACCATGGGAAAGTTTTAGTATTTGTACAGCCTTCATATCTTGTTAGTTCCTCCGTTTTTTTTGCATAAGCTACAAGGCTCAATATCCTACTTGCCCCCTAAACTATTATAACCTGAACTATTTTTAGTTCTAACTAGTATTGTGCTTGTTAAAGGATAGAAAGGAGTTTTGAGTAAAAATAACATGTTTGTGCATCAAATTATAATTTATTTGTATATAAAAGAGATTTTATACATACCCTGAAATCATGCATATTCAAAAATTAGCCTCAAATTCTAAATTTTGAAAAAAAATTTATTAAATCAACAGATTATCAACTTTGTTGGGAATGGTGAAGTATATTCTATTTGATCAACTTTAATCATCTCTTAAAATGATAATCATTTTAATAATGTATTCGAATTTGATCCTTTGAAAGTGAGCTATGAAGGATAAAATCTAAGCATGGTATGCATAATTTGTCATGTTGCACGTGGATGTACTTACTTTATATTTTTCAATACCTTAGTAAACATTGAATGAATAATATGAAATGAAACAATTTGACATAACAAATCTAATAATTTAAATTAGTCTTGGAAAGGAAAAGTACTTGAATCCTTCCACTGCCATTTTATTAGTGGCTAGATTATTTTCTGAGCCATAACGAATCATTATAATTTATTTTTATTATTATTAGGATTATTTGTCTACAGACCCTCCAATCTTCCAAATTTTCATATTTATCCCCACAATCTTCATAATTGCAAATTTACCGTTCAAAACTTTCAGAATGAGTTATTATACCGCGTTATTTTTAAATTAACGGCAAAAGTGGTCAATTGATGAAAATAACCTCAAAAATCACACGCATGACTTTTTAAGCAAAGGAAGTAATATTTTACTTATTTATACATAATGATCTTAGCATCCTTGGGATCATACCTAACTCAAGGTTTTAGAATAGCTTGAGGTTTTAGCAATATAACAAAGCCAAAGTTCAAAAGCTAGTGTTGGGAGCCATTGTTAGATTTGATTTTCGCCTGCCTTATTGCAATCAGTTTTTGTCAGTTTTACACTTCCATTCATGTTCTTCACTTATCTCCATCATCACCTCATGATGATTCTTGGAATGAATACAATAGTATTTCAAACTCTAGAAATTCAAAATGAATAACTAAAAATTTCAATAGAAAAAAAATAATCACTTGATTGATAGTACCCTTTGGAGCCCTGAAATGGGTTATTAGCCACTTTTTTCTCTAACTCCTTCTCTTGGCATTAAAAAAAAATCAAAGGCTTGTCAAAGAATGAACTTTTAATCAAATAAAAGGGGTATGGATCACTAAACAAAAGCTCTTCGGACCAGAAAAAATATACTCTCAATGAAGTCGTAATCTCTTCATACTGTGTCTCGGTTGAAGAATGAAGGAGGGACTTTAAAGTTTTGATTCATGACTTTGAGGAAGCTTGTAGAATAAGAAAGAAAATAAAAGAGATTTATGAGAACAGTTGTTATTAGGGAAATGAAGAGGCAAAATTGGAAGGTTAATTATTAATTATAGAGTTGGCACAGACTGTTTGTGTGAGGTGTGAAATGAAATAACAAAATTAATTCTAAAAGAACGGTTGATTTGGAGGACGTGGAAAATTAATAATTGTATTAATTAGTAATTATTAGAGTTGGAGTTATTATATTATCTAGTAACGGTTAATGTTGAAGAAATTGAACGGTCATCCAGATTAACATGCTCCCATCATCCAGCTAGACATGGGCCTGGCCCAATATAGGAGCTACTTTTCTGCATGTTTTTATTCCTGTGGACGCACTTTGTGAATGATAAAATAATATTTGAAGTAAGGAAATTGGCAAAAGCAAAGTAAGTTTTGTTCAGTTCCTGTAATAGTACATTGTTAATTCTATAAGTTAGAACAACACCACAAGCATATAGGAAAATACCTATTTTGTTAATAAACATGACCTACAAATAAAATTCTAAGAATTCATCATCAATTGTAGCCAAGTTGTGTATATAAACATAATCTGTTCTAAAAACCTCATTAATATGGAGTATGTATGTATGCATCAATGTATGTAGAAATTCAATAAGTGGTATGATAATTAGCATGCATATGTTTGTGTGTGTGTTTAAGGGCAATTTTGGAAGAAATGTTTTAATATAGCAACACACTTTTATAATAGTAAGTATAAGTATAAGTAAGTAAGTATTAGATTAGATTAGATAGATATTAGATATTAGATACTAGATTAGATTAGATATACCCTTTTGACTATTGAATTTGTAAGCTAATTACCCATGAATTATTTTCTGTCCTACCTTGCCTCCGAACTATTTTTAATCCCACTTTGCCCCTTATATTATTTCTTTTTTTATATACAGGAATTGAACCCAAGACCTTAAAAGCCTTATTGGAACCTCTCAACATTCAGAGAGTAAACATGAACGAACTAAATAGTTTATAAGAGCAAGATGAGACAAAAAATAATGGCTAAATGGCACTTAAATACCCTATTGTTTCACTAACTTTACACTTAAATACTTGAGTTGTAAAAGTAGCACAAAAATACCCTAAGTTGTTCAAAAGTAGCACAAAAATACCCTAACTTATTCAAAAGTAGCACATTGCTACCTTATGTTAGTTGGATGCTAGAATATTCCAAGGAATATTCTCTTTGTGCCTAGCACTTGACCCCATTTGTTGCTTTAATTATAATTTTACCTACCCTTCAATTTATAATCACCATTTCAATGGAGGGTATTTTTGTCAAAATAGATAGTTTTTAACGGTGTTAACATGATTCTAACGGTGGACAACTTAGGATATTTTTGTGCTATATTTTACAACTCAGGGCATTTAAGTGTAAAGTTAGTGAAACAATAGGATATTTAAGTGCCATTTACCCAAAGATAATTCATAGAGTAAGAATGGACAAGTTTGACAGTTTGGGAGCAAGTAGGGACCAGAGCCAAGCTACAAACTCGCTGTTTTAATTGTAAAGAAGTATACTTAACTTTGACGGGAGGATGATTGCAGATGTTAAATTTCTTTGCTGATAAGGTAAAACCACTAGTTGTTTTATGTGAAAGTTTCCCCAAGTGAGGCAGCATGAGTTTCTTTTTTTCTATTTTCTTTTTTAAATAAAAGATGTTTGTGCTTTAGAATAGCAGCGTAGCACCTAGATCGGGCAAAAACCAGGTTGCATCTAGATCTGGTCTCTTTCAATTCAATGGACCCGAATCAGAAGTGATTAATTATTGTTTTATTTTTTAATGCTTTTCATGTCACTACCTAGTGATGGTCATGCTTATGGACCTGGTTGACTTGACTCATTAAATATTTTCATCGCTGTTTAAAATAAAAATACCATCAATGAATTTACGTTATTTAAGATTCCAAATTCTATTTCTAAAAAATTCCAAATTCAAAATTTGAAATACAATTTTTCTTCCGAAAACAAAAGAAAACTAAACTAAAAACAAAGAGACTTAGTTAAATATTTACATACACAAGTAAAAGTGAAAACCAAACTTGGGTCAATATTATATAGAAGTCGGACAATTTTTTTTTAACTTCTTTTTGGAGGAAGGATGGGGGCATCAAACTTGAAAGCCCTAGCCTATATGGATATCTTTTTAACTTATAATTACAAATTCTAATTCTAAATTTGCATAAGATTTAATTCCAATAGTAAACAACATTTCACTCTTAATACTAATTTATAATTTTACACGCTACCCTCCTGGCTCATCGAGAGCAGATGATGCTTCAAAAGATGAGAGCTCTTGAATCAGTGAAAATCAAGAAATATAAGGATAAATATACCAATAGTATCTTATTTTCTGAAGGTGTGATTTGTAGTTTTTTCATAGAAACCACTTTTAAAATAGGATAATTTAATAGAAACCATCTTTTATTTTTAATTTATATTTTTAAACCATCTTTAAAGGATTTTTTTGTTGCAATCAACCACTGGACTCATTTTAAGTCAAAATTTTCAATTTTCTATAATAATTAGCTGTAAAATACCAAAAATATTAAGAGATGATCATTAATAGATATTAGGTGAGATCAATTACCAAAAAATTTTAAGCGAAAAATAGGCTCAGTGATTAATGGCAAAGAAAAATCCTTTAAAGATTAATTACATTTATATACATTAAAAATCAAAGATGGTTTCTATGCAAAATTATAAAACGAAATATCCAAGAGGAGAAGGGAAAAAGGGTAAATATCATAAAACCCCCTTAGCTTTCAAAATTAAAAAACCCTTTAACTATAGAGATTATCACAAAATACCCCTTAACTTTCAAATTTTATTAGAAAACACCTAATATATATATATATATATATATATATATATATATATATATATATATATATATATATATATATAGGAAATAATGTATATGAGGGTGGTATTCGTTTCTTTAAATAATTTACCAAGAGATAGTCATGTGGTGAGGCCCACCTTGCTAGTCACATCAAAAGACGTGAACCTCACCACTCTATCTCTTGGTAGCTCATTTAGCAAAATGAGCCGCCACCTCATATAGCAAAATGAGCCATTTGTCCACCAACTTTTTTATCCATTAGATTTGTTTTGAGATTTGTACTAGCATGTGATATAAATCAATGCACACATCTCAAAGATACCCTTCATGTCTTGCACAAATCTCAAAGCAAATCTAATGGATAAAAATTTTGGTGGATATGTGCTTCTATCCACTTAAGTTTATAGGAGCTTTACTCTCTGTGTGTGTGTGTGTGTGTTGGATGGTGTATAAATAAAAAATTAGGCATATTGGGTTGTGGTTACTCATGCATCAAGTGATTGTAAAAATTAGGCATATTTTTCAATTTATATTTTCACAAACCGTTTCTGTGCTCCACCTTGTAACTGCCAGCATCTTCCCCTTCTCTTGCCATATATATGTGCTTTTTGTAATTAATTAGAACATTATAAAGAATTTAAATCCAAGGAATTAAAAAAAAAATGAAATCCTCTTTATATAAAAAAAGCTATGAAATCCTAAAAATTATTTCATACTACAATTGAAACTGGACTGATGCTTTAGTGCTCCTAACAAAAATTGTTATTATGTAATATATAAAAGCAATAACCTAAAAATAAAAAATAAAAAATTCCAGACTTTTACAAAGGCATTCAAAATCAGGGTAAACTGTTCAAAAACAATAGAGAACTAAAACAGAAAGAATTCATATCAAAAGTAATCAGCTTCTCAAATAAAAAGTAAAAAAGAGGATTCACATACTTTAAAACAAGAATGAATTAACTTAGTAAAGGGAGGAAAAAAGATAAAGACAAAAGTTTTTCTTTAAACACATTCTATTTAGAGATTTTAATAGCGATGAAGATGACGGAGTCATGGAAAGATAACAAAGGAAGCAAGTTATACGGGAGAGCAATCTAAGTGATACAAGAAATGACAGTGATACAAGAAAGATTTTTCTGTTATATGACAAATCTATAGTAAGAGAGAAAAATCGGAATTAATTACCATAGATGCCGTCTGTACTCTGAAAATTAATTTTCGGAGTACTGAAGCGGCTAAATATCATAAGACCCCCCTTAACTTTGGATGATTATTAGAAAACCCCCCTTAACTTTGAAAATATTAGAAAACCCCCTTATGTTTAGGGATTATCAGAAAACCCCTTTTAACTTTGAGATTTTATCAGAAAACCCCCCTAATTTAAGGGGATTTTTTGATAAAATCTCAAAGTTAAAGGGAGTTTTCTGATAAAATTTAAAAGTTAGAGGGGGGTTTTATGATAATCCCAAAGGCGGGTTTCCTGATATTTTGAAAGTTAAGGGGGGGTTTTCCAATAATTGTCCAAAGTTAAAGGCGGGTTTTCTGATATTTAGCCTACTGAAGCTGTCGGCATATATATATCCGTCCACCCATCTACCCGCCACCGTTTATATAAACAGAAGACGACGGCGCTCTCTGTAAACCACCCATGCAAAAATACAAAAAACCAAAAACAAAACAAAAAGGGGACCTCGAAATGGTCAAACTTCACCCTTCACCTCTCAAAAATAATTCTCCCTCTTTCTCTCTCTAAATCATTTTCTCTCTCTAAACTCTCTCTTTTTCCCTCAAAATGGCGCGATCGCCTCTCGACGGAGAGGACGGCGACCTCGTCGACGCCGAGGACTCCGCCGACGATGTCTATGCGGAGGCCCCCTCGACTCCGACGACGTGGTACGAGCCTCTCTGTTCTCTCTCGTCGCCTCCCGAGGAGAGAGAACCAACAAAAGATCATCAAGAAGAGAAGGGCAAGGCTCGGAATCACGCGAAGGGTCAAATCGAGATCAAGGATCGCCCGGTTCGAGTTTATGCCGACGGGATCTACGATCTGTTCCATTTTGGACACGCTCGCGCCCTGGAGCAGGCCAAGAAATCGTGAGTGGTTTCCCCTCTGATGTTGTGACGGAAAAAGATTGGATTTTTATTGTGGAATTTGGAAAATTGGTTCAGTTTTAGGGGATTGCCTTATACATTGCAAAATGGGGGGAATTGTAATGAGAATACTGATGAGCAAAGGGTTTAAAATGGCTAGTTTACTTTTTTTCTAATGATGCGGAAATTAGATTTAATGAAAAGGAGGAGGAGGGGGAAGAAAAAGGATTTTCTGTGGAGAATCGTGAAAGAGACAAAGAGTTTTTCAGCTTTTTTTTTTCTCCTTTTATTCCCGGTAGAATTTGAGTATGAGTAGTTAGAATTTGACCGGTACGGCTTAGAAATTGGATGATAGGTGGTTGAAGATAGTAACTGAGGATTTCTTTATTGGACAGGGTGGGAAAAAGGTGCGGGTGGAATCTGTAATGAGAATATCCATCAGGAGAAATCTTTATTCAATTTGGACAAACATTTGAAGATTTTAGCTATAAATTTCTAGTAAATGGTTTTTTAATTGTGCCTTGTTATGTCTTTTTGTGATTCCTTTGTTTGCATATGTGGCTAAGGCTTGCTTTTCCTTGTTTACAAGCAAACATGTACACTATTGGGTGCTTATTTTTCTTAGAATATAGGCATGTTTAGATTCCTGTTGATTCAAGGATAGAGAGTTTCGGCTTTTAAGATTTTGATGCATGTGGTGCAGCTTGTATAATTCCACATTATACGCTGCAGGACCTGTCTAAGTAATTCAAATCTTGTTTGCTGCGGGTGAAATCAGCATCTCTACTTCTTCAGGTTAAAAAAGTATTGATTGACATTTACATATCGAGTGGAGATTTATGTTAGGTGCAAACACAAATTAAGGTTTCATTTCTTGAAGTTGTTCAAACCAGTATAGGTTGACATTCTAAGAGATTTTAATTAATAAGGCTGTAGTATGTCCTTGATGATGCACCTAGCATTATTAGATATCTGATACTGCAATCCATTGAGAATTTGCGATCTTGTGGTTCTGAATTTGAAGTGCCTTTTCATTTCACAGGAGCTAAGGATATTAGAAACGTTGCATATTGTGACTTAATTTTCAATTTGATCTTAACTTCATATCGTTATGGCACTGAATGTCTGAATTTAGAGCTTAGCTTTTAATGCCACTCCTTTTGTCATTAATATATTATAGTTCGAAATGACTTTCACATACCCCCTCTTACTAGAAGTGTCTAAACATCAAACATCTTAGCAAGTCTGTGTTTTGTATTTTCAGATTCCCCAACACCTATTTGCTTGTTGGGTGCTGCAATGACGAGACTACTCATATGTACAAAGGAAAAACAGTTATGACTGAAGCAGAGCGTTATGAGTCACTCCAACATTGCAAGTATGTACTGTTTTATTCATTTTTCTGAAAGCACAAATGTTGAGTATCATTGATTTGGTTACAAAGGGATTTCATCTTTCCTTTTACCGCACTTCTGTGGTCTTCTTTCTTTCGTCGACTTCTATTCTCCCTTTGTGCCTTACACATATATTTGCTAGTTAATTTGCTAGTCACATATAAATTCTTGCAAGAATTGCATGCTTAATATTGCACATATTAACAGTTAAATTATGAATCCTTATCATAATATGATGACAGGTTTTCTTCCCCTCTAATTGCAGGTGGGTTGATGAAGTTATTCCTGATGCTCCCTGGGTACTTAATCAGGAGTTTATTGACGACCACGAGATAGACTATGTGGCTCACGATGCTCTTCCGTAAGACTTAGTTGCTATATTACATTTTTTATTAAAATTTCTCAGGGCAAGTATGTAGTCAACTGTTATCTTTCTGTGCTATCCTAGAATAGTTCTGTTTACTATGATGTCTTATTTGTGTAAAAATCTAACCAAGAGTTCAGCTCAGTTGTAGTCTTCATGTTGCTGACATGAAATATTGGACACTGGTCGATGGACCACCTTATGAACTGTGGCAATAGAAATTCTATCATGATTGCCTATTTTGCAGCCTTTTTTCAAAATTCCAGTTTGAAAAGTTAATATCTAAACATAAGTCCTCCTAAGTTAAGTTAGGTTTCTGGCGTCACCATAAAATGATGGATTGTGAAGTGACATCAAGTTGATTAGTCTGGCCTTTTGATATACTGTGGTTTTTTAAAATGGTTCTGTTAAATGTCTCCATTCACTCGAATCTATATTGCTTTCTCTAGGTTACATAACTATACCGGTCTTGACTTGAGTTGTGCTGTGACTCATATCCATATGCATGTTTATCTCATGTAGATATGCAGATGCAAGTGGAGCTGGAAACGATGTCTATGAATTTGTTAGTTATCATTTTTTACTCTGAAAGCAGGCTATTATTTGTATTCCTTTTCTTCTTTCAGTTTATTTACTTTGCTCAATGATCTTGGGAACAGGTTAAAGCCATTGGAAAATTTAAAGAAACAAAGCGTACTACTGGTGTCTCTACATCAGATATTATAATGAGAATTCTCAAGGACTATAATGAGTATGTCATGCGTAATTTAAATCGTGGATATTCAAGAAAGGACCTTGGTGTTAGTTATGTGAAGGTATATATGCTTTCTTGTTTGATCACCAATATTTTGATCCTTTTGTTGCACAATATTAAATTGTACTCTGGTGGTGCTACTATCAGGAGCAGCAATTGAGGGTGAACATGGGGATAACCAAACTCCGTGAGAAAGTGAAAGAACACCAGGAAAATGTGGGCAAGAAGGTTCGTATCTTAATGCTTTTGGTGGAAGTGCCTCAGTTCTGATGGTTGAATTATTAATCATTTTTATCAAATATAATCAGTTTCCTTCAATTAGCTATATATATTTTTCAGCTAACTACAGTAGCCAAGACGGCTGGGATGCATCACAATGACTGGGTGGAAAATGCAGATCGTTGGATCGCAGGTTTTCTAGAGAAATTTGAGGAAAGATGCCACATAATGGTGAGTGGATTTTATATCTCCTTGTCCTGCTTCAATTTTATTAAGGGTTAATTGCGGATAGAACCCCATATTCTGTCACCCAATTGTGGATAGACCACTTGTAGCTCTATTGTTGTAGATAGGCCCTCTGAATGAAATTTTAAAACTCTTTCACCCTCAGAGAATGAGAAAACTGTTGTTTGACTAATAGACCTCTTGAGGTTAAAGGTTCAAATAAAAAAAATCACTTAAAGGGTCTATCCGCAATTGGGTGATAGTGCTGAGGGTCTGTCCGCAACAATGGAATTATAGGGGTCTATCTGCAATTGGGCACTAGTACAGTGGGTCAATCCGCAATTAACCCATTAGCCATTGCTAAGTGACGAAACTGAAATCGACGATTGTGTCTCTGTGTAGCAATTATATCGACCTTATTATTGCATCACATTTTTTGTAAACAGGAGACAGCCATTAAGGACAAGATTCAGGAGGGGCTCAAGAGGCAGCAGAGCAAATCGAAGAACAGCCTCTTGGAATATGCAGAAGCTTCAGATTCTCCTTAGACTATATCCTCCCACGACGGAGAACTATATCCTCCCACGACGGAGAATTATATATGATACCCAAAATGTGGGTATTTATATATGATACCCAAAATGTGGGTATTATAGTTATAATATTTGCCTTCTTTGCTGTTGTATTTACTGTGTAAATCTTAGCCATTGATTCATATTGGAGTTGTATCAAATTTTCAAATGTAGCAGCATGAGCTGCAGTTTGTATGACTGCTTAAACAGAAGGCTTGTCATATCTTAGATCTCTATGATTGGAGAGAAAATCTTTTAACTTTTTGTATGAAAATGGTCCCTTTTTTTTTTTTTTTTTTAATGGTCCCTTTTTTGTTCTAGTCTTTTTCTTTCTGTTTGATCTGCAGGTCTCAAAAGGTCTCGTTCGGACTTGATAAATAACAGGTCAATAACATCTTTAACTTGGTTAATAAGCATAAACTGCATTACTAACAATCCTTTCCTTTTTCCTGGTTTCTCTTCAAAGTATGGTTTCTCTCCATCCATCATGAGAGTGATTACTAGGATTTTCTAACTTATTTCAAAAGGCTTTAGCGTTTGCATAACGACGTTAACGGAAACGCTAAATCCTAGTTATCACTAAAATTTTGTTGACATGTTTTGGTGATTAGCTTGCGCTAAATAAGTTTGGTAAATTTTGATTACTAACATTGTGACATTATGGTTTCTCTCCATCATGAGAGTGATTACTAGGAATTTCACAAGGTTGGGATTTTCTACCTTATTTCACAATGTGACATTATGGTTCCTCTTTGCAATTTTGTCACAATGTCAGGATTTTCTAACTTATTTCAAAAGGCTTTAGCAATGCAAACTTTGTGTGTTCTTTGCAATTTGAGCTAAATAAAGTTTGATAAATTTCAAAAGGCTTCAGCATTTGCATAACGACGTTAACGGACAAACTCTTGACGTAATCATCCTTTCATCTTAAAGTAAAAGGAAAGAGGATCAAATTGCAAAATTCAGATTACTAGACAAAATTTACCGAACTTTTTTTAGCTGAAGCTTATCACCAAGAAAGCAGGTGACACAGAAATCAGCGCGAAGAACACACAAAGTTTGCATTGTATTTGCCGAGCATTTTATTATGCACAGGAAAGAGCATACCGTAAATTACAACAACTAATTCACTCAAAGAAATCAATTAACGTTCATAGTTCAGCTGAATACACGAAAACTGAAAGAATAGGGAAATGAAAGAAGGGGAACTAGTCTAGATGCACCAAGGTGAGCTCAAGAGGCAGGAGTAACTCTTGTCAGTGTTATTTCGATTAGCTGCAGATGCCATCTCTCACTTGTTACCTCTGAAGTGAAGATAAATTTTCTGCAACCAAAATATGGGTTTCCACGAAAACGTGAAAGTAGAAATTAGACGATGATTATTCTTAAAAAACAATTATTAAATAAATATAACTACGAGTAGTAAACAACCATGATGAATATGTTGGTGTGAACATGAGGATATCATCGACAAAAAAAAGAAAAAAAAAAAAGAAAAAACTGATATCCCATCTATTTCCTCAACAACAAAAACAAAAGAAGAAAAAAATCTTAACCTGGAGCACCATGATGCTCAAAAGTGTTTCCAAACAAAAAAGGCAAGACCCAATTATGTAAAATATCTGCAATCAAAATAAGAAACATTAAAAAAAAATTTATCAAATATGTAGATAGATACCCAAAAGATAAAGTATCAGCAGCAAAGAGATGAGGTGTTACTAAAAGGAGTAATGATGGAGAATGCAAGAAGGATTTAACATACCCCCACCAATGCATTATCTGATAAGGTATCAAGTGCTGCAATAAAGCCCCTGAGATCAAGGAGAACATAATCACATCACAAAATGTGCATACAAAATAGAAAAATTTCAATAATTTTCCTATTATTATGATGATAACTAGCAAGTAGCTTACGTCAAAGATTTCCCTTCAAAGATAATTGGGGGAGCGACAGAAGCAAATATACAAAAGATAACGTGAACCTGAAAAAAAGGCCAATTTCGTAACACAATTACGAGAAAAAACATTTATAAAATGACAGGTTGAGCTAAAGTTGCCAGTTAAGAGAAGTTACCAAGTACACTAGGAAAAACCAGCCAAAATGCATCATACTACCAGTCCTGCTCACAAAAGAACCAAAAAGTTAATTCAGTATACAGCATTCAGCAAAAAAAATCCGGGTTCACTTACCTCAGCTTGAGTTAATCCAATTTTGGTCATAATAGTTACATATTTGTATTAAATTAATATTGCTTAGAGCTACTAATAACCCACCTCATTGCAATATAGAGAGGCTTGTACCAGAGCACATATGCGAGAGGAGAACCACTAAGAGCATAGATGGCCGCAAGAAGAAAAATTTTAACACCTGAAAACAAAATGAAGTTGTTATACTGGTCACGGTAAGAGTTATAAAAGAATCTAGTATAGCCAATTTTTAACTTTAAGAAACGATACAGATAACGCATGATCATTCACCAAGATTACCTTCTCCACTGGCGCTACAGATAATCACAGCAATTAGATTCCACGCAAAGCAAAGCATTAAGCCTAGAAGACAACGGGGAACTATTTGTTAATACTTAATTACCGTTACTGAAGATGTTTCCATCAGTAAAATTCATGCTACGCAAACATTTTACACTCAAAAGAATTCAATATTTGCATGTACCAGAAAAACTACTGCAGAATAAATACTTTAAAAAGTAGAAAATGGACAAGGTATTCAACACCCTGTAGTATGGCAGAAAAACCACTGCACCAATCTATTATTTTTCTGAATAGAGGAGGCTTGACTTGATCCCAAATGACATAATTAATCAAGAATAGAATATGAATAAGCCTCTTTAACCAAGTAAATTTGATAAATAGTTCCTCTCGGTTACTTTATGATCATGTTACTAGTGTAAAGCTTCAAAAGTAAAGTTGTAAAAAACACGTATTTAGAAGAAGAATAAAGCAAACATTATGCTGAAGATACCTAGCCAGCTTCCAAATGCCATGTATTGCATCTTTTGACAATTGATTGGTATTTCTTTAGCTATATCATGATGAATGATTGGAAAGAAAGGAGGCCAGTTTTTTTCCTCTATGACGAAACCCGCTGCATTAATGCACATGTAAACATTACTGCAATAGTATAAATAAATGAATCATGCAGCATACAACTGGACAAAGCATACCATTCGACAAAGCATCCTCTCTTCTCTTTATTTCCTGCAAAGTGAATCATTATTTTCATATTAGAAATAAATTGAGCTTCAAGACAAGAAATTGTTGAAAGACTGCCTGATCCCTACCTGTTCTCGCTTTTTTAAATCTGCTTCCCATGCTGCAATATCCTTCTCCTTTTTCTTCGGATCCTGCAAAAGTCCACATAACGGAACCCAATTGTTAAAATTATTTCAACGTGGAAGAAATATATCCTGATTAAGCTACATATTGAGCTCTCGTACATTTCCCGGGGCCAAATGTCCAACTTTCTCATCGCGCTTGTTGAAGCCCGTGGGGCTTGATGACATTAGAGGAAGCTGAATTTTTGGACGCGCAGTGTTCTACAATTAAGAGAAATTCTCACTTTTTATTTCATCAAGAGAAAAATGTGGCACTGTATATGCCAAATTAAATAAGTAAAAGAAATTGTCAAGTCAGTTTCCTTCTTTCAAACTTATGTAAACTGAAAGCAAACTAAATGAAAAATATTCAATTGCTACATAATAGAATGAACCATTGTCAATGTTATATACAAGCTCATTATTTTTATTTATTATTTTTATTATTTTTTATTATTTTGAGAGAAAAGGATGGGGCCTCACACAGAAGACCCCAGCCTGCTATTCCATTATCCTCACTGCCATTTGTAATTAAAAGGTGCATCATCTTGATGCAAACTTTGGTGGTTTTATCCTTGTATTCTAAGAAATCTAACACTTCTATGATCAAGAATAATTCCATTTTCCTCCCTTTTTTTTTCCATAAAAATGATAATTCCAGTTCTACTACCTCCTCAAAATTCAAATTAATTAAATAATTAAGCCATCAAATCCCATGAATCACATAACCTAATCCAAAAGTTCAAATTTTGATTCTTACCCACGTAACTAAACCTTGTATATAACATTTCCATCATGTCAAATTCCTAAAATAACATCACAATTCTCAATGATGATCCAGCTCAAAATATATAATAAAAAAATACAAATAAACGAAAATTGTAAATTTATACAAGATCTGGGTTTTCTGGGACATTCATCATTGAAATCGATTAACTAGGTAAAATGCAGGTTGCATAGAACTAAATAAAATTACATGGAAATCCTGTAGAAAAAAAGGGAGGAAATGAGAAGGTAAGGTTACCGCAAAAGGATTAACGTCTTCCTCACTGAATGGATTATTATCGGGAGGCATTTTTCTTCAGCTGATCGGCGGTGACAGGATCCTCGGAGAGATTGTGGTTGAGATTGTGGGTTTCTTTTATTTTCGGTTCTTTTTTTTATTTTCTTTTTGGAGCGAAGAAGACGAAGGGAGATGAAAGAGCTGGCGCTTTGTTAGTTATGAATCAGCAACTAACTTTTGCACTTTTACTTTTCTAACCTTTAGAATTGTGTTGTTTACTATCGAGGTTATTTGCACTTCCACCCTTTGTTAACTTTGACTCTCTAAGGATCTATTTTGACGACTTGATACCACAAACTTTTCAATTGATGTTAATTTGACAATTTGATATTCCCAAAATTGACGACGACGACAACGACAACAACAACAAAAAAGATAAGAAAGTTTTTCTCATTCACTTTTCTATGTCGATAATCTTGAACAAAATTAACATTAACTTTTCTACACTTTGGTGCATCAAATTGTCCAAATAGAATTTAGGATATTAAAGTTAAAAAAAGGCAAGACTAAGGGCCAGTCTGGTATTGCTGGAGCTTATAATAAGTTGCTTATAAAAGTAGATACAACTTATATAAGCTGCTGAAAAGAGCAGTTCGATAATCAAGTATTAAAAACTGCTCAAGAAGCACCTAAGGTGTTTGGGAGAAATGTGTTTAGTGCTCGTTGTTAAAAGATAAAATGTATATATGGTATATAAACTAAAAAAAAAGCAGAAACCGCTTTTAAAAGCATCCTCAAGTTGCTTCTAAAAGCACCCCCTTAAAAGCAAAAATAGTTTCAATAAGCATGTCAAAAAAATTTATCACCAAACATCATCATTGGGTGTTTTTTGAAAAAATAAGTGTAGAAGCACCCTAAAAAACAGCAATATCAAACTGGCCCTAAAGACTATTGGAAATTAAAATTATCTATTGTAATCACTCTGATATATTGATCTCTATGCATCAACAGCCAAAGTTAAGCGTATGCTGATCCTGAAATGATATATCTGTGTTGATTATGAAAATGGAACAGGTAAAAAGAGCTTGAAAATGTTCCAACACAAGATAAATCAAATTACGGGATTTATTCATAGTCATAGTACAAAGATGCCTTATAATTGGCAACAAAGGCATAGCAGCACAACCTCAACCTTCAGAATTCTGAAAACTTCAGCGTTTGAGTGGAAACCCGAAGATCTTGAGCTCATCAAGAAGTGCATCGACACTTGTGTATTGTACTTCAGGGTAGAGTTCTGAAGCCTCGACTCCAATCGATGAATCAATCTCAAAGTTAGTTTGCTCTCCCTTCACGAAGGCTGCATGAGCAGTTGCATAGTAGAAAGGCCATGGAGCAGGAAAGTCTGCAAATATATCAATAAAAATGTTAAAAAGAGTTTATGACCTTTTCATGTTTGAGGGATATTTATGCATATGAAATAATGCATTATTGAATATCTCTTAGCATGTTTCATACCATGCACATGAATGTTCCAGTGTTGAAATTTAGAGAAGCTTACTATCATGTAAACAAATTAAGTAAACTGCACATAGACCCCTTGTAGTATCGCAGTTTTTGAACTTACTAGCACTATAGTTTCATTATTGCATATAGACCCTCAGGTTAAGACAATGCTTTCTTCTGCTTGCTTTAATATAAAATCAAGAATCTGGAATCCTATCAGGATAGTTCAGCATTTAACTGATTTCTGCGAAAAAAGAAGCACTATTACCTTGAATCTTTTTGAAGACCTCTTCTTCAGTGATATAGATCCTCTCAAGGGTTTTACCAAGCTTCTTCTCCCAAAGTGACACTATCTCATTAACAGATAAGATGTTGGCAGGTGGTCTCATATATAAAATTCTGTTTAAAGCTCTTGGGTCATCAGAGGCTAAGATACTGTACATTGCAATGTCACGCTCATCGACAAATATAACTGCATCAAAAGAAAATTAAGTCAATAAACATAACAAATTTTAGAAGTTTTAACACCTATGCTTTGTTTTAACAGGACCTAAACATGCATAACAGAAACTTTTAGTTATTTCATCAACACATATCAGAATATAAGATGTCCGATCCGATAGAATACAATGACACATTTTCTTTCATAACAATGGTTAATTGTGGATAGACCCCTTGGAAGAGTTTTATTGTTGCAGACAGACCACCTGAGTGAAAATCTATTGTTCCAAATAAACCCCTAAAATGGGTCCCCAAAAAAATTCCCTGGTTCTTCTATCTGCAACAATATAACCACACGGGTAGTAAGTTCAATATGGCGAAAGAAAAGGGGGGTCTATCCGCAATTAACCTTTGTAAATACATATTTCATTGTCTACTAAAAGACTCACCTTTAGAATTGCCGTCACCTAAGATGATGATTTTATCTTCAGGGAGTTCAGTTGCTTCAACTTGGCCGAGCCTTGAAAGAAAATAAGTCGGGAAAAAATTGCTCGATACAAAGGTGAAGGGAATCCCTGCTTCCCTGATAGCCTGTCGAATTTTGGACTTGATTTCTATAACACTTTTACCAGGCTCTAACATACGAACTCGATCTACATCAGCTCCAAACTCTGAGGGAATGTATCTCTGTAAGTCAGAAAATCTTTGTAGTATAAGTTTGCTCCCCTAGAAAGGGTGTATGAATATTGTAAGTAGACTAATAATAGACAATTGTTACCAATTTGTCACAATTCATAGTTTTTGATAAAGTGCATGCATTGTTCATTATTTTATGTAACAAACAATAACAACAGCAGAATTAATTGGCAGTGTAGAAATAGCACACACCTTGATAGTTCCCACTTGTTTAATGGCTGCAATGATGTTAATTTGATCGGCAATTTGTTGAATTGGATTTTGCGCCATAGCCGAAAAGACCACGTCCACCTGTTCGATTGCCTTCACCAAGCTCTCATGATCATGCAAATCTCCATAGAGTACAGTAACACCAGAGCTCTTGAAGGATTCAATAAGCTTAGCTTTCTCAGGATTTGAATGGACAGTGACTTTCCTCACCAGTGCAAAGGTCGGGTGAGCTAACTTAACACTGGCCTCAACAAGGTACTTGCCTAAGTGTCCTGTTGCTCCAATAATTAGGATTTTGCTCATCTCTTGGATTTCCATGGCAACAACGGGGAAAATGCTGTTGAGTCTGAACAATAAAGAAATATAAAATTGTGGGAGTAAAATTTACGTCTCACAACTCACAGTTCACATTGGATTTTTTTTATTTTTTATTTTTATTGCTAGATCTGGAAAAGATCTACCATTTACGTATAAGGATTCTTTCACGTGCCAATGGATAACTCAGCAGCTATATTTGAGAAAAAACTCACCATACCAAACACTGAGAAGTTTAATAGCTGAGGTATAGGGGACCTCACCGTATTTCTTATCAATACGCACCTTGTCATATTTATTAACAAATAAGGCATATTGGTGGACTGCACAGCTCAGCTAACTGTACAGCACACCTACTCTCTGCCTCACTTCATTACTCAACAGTATAACGCAATGGATTAATAAAGATATTTCGTGCGCTTCACGAACATATGCTTTTGAGGACATACTACACATGCATAGATTTGAATTGATAATTTCCTCCTTCATGATATGGTCATTAAACTGTGGCATAATGAGATCTGGAGCCTGATAAATTTTTTGGCAAACAAATTACTCCTCAACAGGTACAAATTTTTCTCGAGTTTGCTAGAATCCTCTTTAAGATGAGGTTACACGGCATAAAACAAATATATACAGAAGTGCCAAGATTGTCCAGATCTTCATTTCCTTAACAATTCTATTTCCCCAAGGAAGCAATCAGATTTGAGACCCTCGCCATTCAAAGAATGTCATCCACTGATGAGCTCCTCTCATATTTGCAATGTTGAACTAAGAACCATCTTGCAGACAATGAGGAAGACATTGCTATATGCGCTCATGTGAATTCTGGCAGTAACAGTACAAACTGGCCAGTTCACATCCATGTTCTATACTAAATCTTCATACGCAGCTGGAATGACATGTAATACAACCCTTTAGCATCTGCAAGATGATGGACAAACTTATCATGCATGTTGATATCAGATACCCGCAATTATCCATATCCATATTAATAGTTCTCTTTTTGCATTTGCTTGCATCTTGATTTCACCTAGGTAGTGAATTCTTGCCATAATTTGGTGCCTTTTTTTTCTTGTTGGAAAAAGTTGCATCCAATTTTTCCAAGAAATTAAGTTCCCAAATCAACCATACAGGAGAAGTCTATGGACTTTGAGATGTTCTACATTTGGAACCTATCCTCAGGTTTCTCAGAAACAAGAGCCCTTCAATATTCATAGTATCCAGAACATTCCCAGCTTCAGTTTCCTTGCCCGCAAACTCGTAAAGATGAATGGCAGCACTTAGGATAAATCCATCAGGTTTTATGAATCTGTTAATACTTTCAAAAAAGAGAATGCCTTCATTCACAAGCCCATAATCTAGATATCCCCTCATCATAGTTCTGCAGCAAGTTAAGTCAGGAGATAGTCCAGTCAGCTTCACCTGGTTGTAGATTCTTTCTGCCTCGTGAATGGAGCCTTGTCTTATAAAGGCCAAGATGAGTTGGTTGAAATGAGCACAAGAAGGAGAGAGGTCTCTCATTTGCATTTGACAGATAGTATCCTCTGCTGCAGAGTAGTTATGAGTCTCAGTGTAAGCTTTGATGAGAGCAAGATATGTGAGGGAATCAGGTGAATGGCCATCCTTTGCATGCAATGGAAGAGATTTTGAGCTTCATGGTGGAGTCCAGCTGTGGCATATACATTAATCATGGTATTGTAACTAATCTGCATTGTCAACAAAATAAGATACTTTTCATCTCTTCACCATTATATCCTTTGAACAAACATTGTTTAGTTTATTATATGGGAAAAAAATTAATAAGCTAGCTAACAGCTTAACTTTCACAATAACCTCTTGCATTTTGTGTATCTGAAGAGATGCTAATTTGAGCATGAGGCAGTATCGGCGTGTAAAATATGCTAGTTTGAATGGTATGGGTGAGTGTTGTTGACAAGTTCTATAGGCGTAAGTCAACAAGAAATTGCAAATTTTGAATGACATGGTCTGTTTAAATAATACCTGAAAAACCTAGGACAGAAAAAATCAAACCAACATCCAGGCAATTAACATGATATCAAATACTTAATATGAAAAACCTTTTCACTAACTTTCCAAACATGATATTTCTAAATCCATTCTAAATATGTTTATACCTTTCCAGGTTCTATCCCCTCCTCCTTCATTCTAGAAAATAATAGAGAAGCCTCTTGACTTCTTCCTGCAAGACCAATATAGCGAAAGAAACCGTTAAGGCACTAATATAATTTAATCATAACAATCTTCACAGTCCAATTTGATCCAGCTATTGACTCTATAGCACTCAGCTAAACTGCTGAACCAGGTTTACTTATATGGCAGATGGAGGCAGAACTTACCGGCCTTTCCATAGTGGCTAATCATGTTGGTATATGCTTTTTCGTCTAGCGATAGGCCCAAACTCTGTGCTGTGCTGAACATCTCAATGGCCTTCTCTAATTTCCCTCCTTGTCCATATACACTGCATTATTTTAAATATGGAAATTACAATCATTAATATTAGAGTAAAATAACTTATTTAGATGCCATCGAGAATTTTTTTCTTACTGAAGTAACAAATATCAGTGGGAGAGATTACCTAATCATAGTATTATATGTCTGAAGAGATGGATGGACACCTGATGTTATCATGCGATCGTATATGCTCACAGCAGAGTGCAATTTACCTACACAAATAGAATTACCCAGATGTCTTAGCATGATCAAGCGAAACTGCTATTGTTTAGTGCATGAAATAATTGGAGATATTCCTACCTGCATCCAGCATTGACTTAATGAATGTGTTGTATGCCACGGTATCAAGTTCCACATTTCCATGGAAACTGTCATCGATCATGCATTCTGCCTCCTGATATTTACCTGAAGAAAGAAAATCAAATAGAATTAATTGTAACAAGTTGCAATGAGCTCAACAGAAAAACTGCTTTATCATAAACTATGGAATAAGAGCCTTTAAATTTGTTAGTTTTTGAAATCAAGAAAGATTATCATTACAGTTGATTGGTACATTGGTCTATTTATCATCAACATCATCATCATTGCTGTCATGACGACTAAGCCTTTTCTCTTTGAACAGGGTCAAGACATGGAGAAAATAATATGGAATTCACTATGGTTTTCCATTTGGCTGGCAACCTACAAATCCTCTCCAGACAACCTGGTTATGACTTGGGCTTTGGAATCGCTAGTATACTGGGCATGTTCTCCATAGTTGTACTTGTACAAGTTAAAGTGAACAACAAAAGAAAATAAGAACCAAGTAAGATGTTGCTAGCAATGATTGAGGTGCAAGTCAGCATTTTGCATCTAAAGAAGGCCGTACATGTTCAACAAGATGCAAAGAAAATACCTCTTAGGATTTTCACATAGCATTTAAGTTAAGATGCATACCATTCTTACTTAAAGCATTCACTAGAACACTGATGACGACGGCATCTGGAACATGCCCTTGCCCAAGCATTGCTTTATAGAGGTGGGTTGCATCGTCAATTTTGCCACATTTGCAATAGGCGTCTATCATAGAAATATAAACTGGTTTTCCAGCAGGGCAAAAGTTTGATGCAGATTCATATATTTCCAAGGCTTTCCTTAGCTGCTGGTTCCGGCCGTAAAAACTAATAATGGAACCAATTGCTGCATCATCGGGTCGGAAACCTAGCTCAATTGACTGATGATACAATGATTCGGCTTTAGCAACATCTCCTGTAGCAAGAAAGCAAACTTTAGAATATGCAAGTTATTCAGAAAAGACCACAACTTAAGATTAACGAAATGGAATTAGAAGAATCATACAAACTAGACACCATTAGCTGCTTGCCTTCCCTAACAGACTTTATGATCAGTTGGCTAGCAATTGATAAGCCACGACTCATTTCCAATAGAGATTTCAGCAGTTCTTTGGTTTTATACATGTCGCCATAGTCCAAGAACAAGGAGACCATATTAGCACATGATGCAGCATCAGGTTTTTCTAATGCCTTGAACAAATTCTCGGCTTGTCTAAGTCCTCCAGATTCTCCATACATGGTCATCAAAGATGTCATGTTGATCTTATCCTTGCTCATCCCAATATTTTCCATCTCTTCTATCAATTTATCAGCATCAGCTATCATCCTCTCTCTGCAGAATACTTCCATAACAGTCCTGTACAGCTCTTCATCAAATTGAACTTGATCCGTTCTAATCTGTGTAATCAAAGCCTTTGCTTTCTCCAAAAGGCCCAATTTAAGATACAAATTAAGCAAGTCATTGCAACAGACTGCATCTAGAGCACCGCACCGGGATAGAGCATTGAGTGTAACTTCAGCTGAACCAACATCTTCTTTGGCAACAAAACATCGAAGCAAAAAACCATATGCAAATTTCGATATCTCCACATTTCTTGATCTCATAAGCTGCAAAACATCTCCAGACAACCTGGTTATGACTTGGGCTTTGGAATCGCTAGTATACTGGGCATGTTCTCCATAGTTGTACTTGTACAAGTTAAAGTGAACAACAAAAGAAAATAAGAACCAAGTAAGATGTTGCTAGCAATGATTGAGGTGCAAGTCAGCATTTTGCATCTAAAGAAGGCCGTACATGTTCAACAAGATGCAAAGAAAATACCTCTTAGGATTTTCACATAGCATTTAAGTTAAGATGCATACCATTCTTACTTAAAGCATTCACTAGAACACTGATGACGACGGCATCTGGAACATGCCCTTGCCCAAGCATTGCTTTATAGAGGTGGGTTGCATCGTCAATTTTGCCACATTTGCAATAGGCGTCTATCATAGAAATATAAACTGGTTTTCCAGCAGGGCAAAAGTTTGATGCAGATTCATATATTTCCAAGGCTTTCCTTAGCTGCTGGTTCCGGCCGTAAAAACTAATAATGGAACCAATTGCTGCATCATCGGGTCGGAAACCTAGCTCAATTGACTGATGATACAATGATTCGGCTTTAGCAACATCTCCTGTAGCAAGAAAGCAAACTTTAGAATATGCAAGTTATTCAGAAAAGACCACAACTTAAGATTAACGAAATGGAATTAGAAGAATCATACAAACTAGACACCATTAGCTGCTTGCCTTCCTAACAGACTTTATGATCAGTTGGCTAGCAATTGATAAGCCGACTCATTTCCAATAGAGATTTCAGCAGTTCTTTGGTTTTATACATGTCGCCATAGTCCAAGAACAAGGAGACCATATTAGCACATGATGCAGCATCAGGTTTTTCTAATGCCTTGAACAAATTCTCGGCTTGTCTAAGTCCTCCAGATTCTCCATACATGGTCATCAAAGATGTCATGTTGATCTTATCCTTGCTCATCCCAATATTTTCCATCTCTTCTATCAATTTATCAGCATCAGCTATCATCCTCTCTCTGCAGAATACTTCCATAACAGTCCTGTACAGCTCTTCATCAAATTGAACTTGATCCGTTCTAATCTGTGTAATCAAAGCCTTTGCTTTCTCCAAAAGGCCCAATTTAAGATACAAATTAAGCAAGTCATTGCAACAGACTGCATCTAGAGCACCGCACCGGGATAGAGCATTGAGTGTAACTTCAGCTGAACCAACATCTTCTTTGGCAACAAAACATCGAAGCAAAAAACCATATGCAAATTTCGATATCTCCACATTTCTTGATCTCATAAGCTGCAAAACATCTAAAGCTTTATCAATGTTTCCAGCATTAAGATGGACCTGAGCCATTGCCACATATGTCCTCTCATCAGTGAGAAGGCCTAATTTTTCAACATATGCGAAAGTTTGTTGGGCATCATCATATAAACCAAGTTTTCCATATATCCTAATGAGTATTCCATAGATCACTTCATCAGGAACAGTCCTGTTTTTCTCCATTTCTGAGAAGAGTGAGAGAGCTTTGGAGTAGTCAGAATTTTTGTAATGCAGCGTCAGAAGTGAAGAACAAGTATAATTGCTCGGAATGATGCCTTGAGACTTCATCTCTCCATAAAGTCGTAAAGCTTCATCCTCTCTGCCATTTTTAGCATATAAGCTGATCAAAAGGCTGTATGTAACCTCCTCAGGAATGAATCCAGACTTTTTCATTTCTACAAAGGCATCTAAAGCATTTTCCGACTGGTCCTCTTTCACAAATGAACCTATAGCAACTGTATAAGTGAAGTTATCTGGTTTCAATCCGGCATCTAGGATCTCTTTCCATAACTTGATGACTTCGCCATGTAATTTTTTCTTTTGCAAAGAAGAGATCATGAAATTATAAACCGCAATGGACGGTAAAATTTCCCGCCTACGCACAGCAGAGTAGAACAGCATCATATCTTTATGACGCCCCCATCTAGCATATGCACACAACATAGTGCCACAGGCAATTTCGTCTGGTTCACAGCCTGCTTCAAGCATCTCCAAAAATATCTGCTCAGCAAGTCTGATCTTTCCAACTTGGCCATAAATCCTAAGAATGATGGTGTACACAATCACGCTAGGTCTGTAGCAAAGCTGCATGCCCAAAAGAAAACCAACAATAGTCACAAAATATAAGGTTTCTTGTTAAATTTGTTACATCTATATCAATGCAACTAGTGTACATACAAGCTAGTGTCGATATAAAATTGACATAGTCAACCCATTCGTACAGGTTTCATGAGAAAATCATTAAAAATATAAATTCAACGTTCTGCATAATTTGGTTTCAATATCTTATTCAGTGAGTTAAATAGAATTTTTAAACCATAACTATATACCAATAATTTCTTCCTTCATGGACAATAGAATGTGTCTCCACTAAGTTATTTAGCTTTAATATATTATGATTTTTGACATGTTTTCATTACCACATAATTTCTTCAGAATTTATACATGAACAATGAATTTCTTGATCACATTATCATTCATAAAATTTGGGGGCATGCACGAAATTACCATAAACTCTTTTATTAGAGATAACTACCATGAACTTTTTTCATTAAACTATCATGTTTTGGAGAGGGGAAAAAAAACCCTGATTTCGTCAATGTGCTGGTAACAATTTCAAATGGTTCATTGTATGTTCATGCAGTTGAAATTTACCCTTCAAAAAATGCGCCGAAAGCTCGCATTACCTGCAACTTCATCCACCCAAAAAAATCCCTCACCTGCCTCCAACCTCTCTGCTCCTTAAGCACAACACACATCTCCCTAAAGCTCAGCTTCCCCACAAAAGAAGCCATCACCTCCCTCATATCATACTCCCCCTCCCTCTTCCCCGCGAGCCCCCTCACCGTCTTCACCGCCGCAACCACGTGCTTCCCGTACACGTGCCCATCCCTATCGTCCTCAAGGTACTGCACCATCTGCTCGGGGGTTCGCCGGACCCACCGGGGGGCCTCCGCGTGGGGCCCCTGGTTGCGGCGGAGGCGGCGGAGGTACTGGGCACGGGAGTGGATGAGGCGGCGGGCGTCGTCGTCGGACAAAGGTTTCTTCTTGAAGGGTTTTCTTTTGTTTCTAGGGTTAGGGTTTCCGTCGCTGAGGGTGAATTGGGACTGGATGGTGAGCGAGGGTTTGGGGATTTTGATGGGTTTGGGGCGCTTGGGCTTTGAGGGAGGAGGGAACGGGGCGAGGAATGGGGATCTGATCGAGTCCATGGAGGGAATTTCTAGGGTTTTTGCTTGTTTTTTCAAGGGTTTTTTGAGAATGGGCGCTGGAGTTTTGGAGATGAGGAGGAGATGGAGATATTTTTTTGAGAGGGAAAGGGGCAAAAAAAAAAAAAAATAGCGGGGGTTTTTTCCGTTAGCATAGATGTCACGTGCGTGGCACGTGAGTTTTCCTAATCAAAGGATTATTAGGAGGAAAAAGAATTAATAGGATCATTTAACAACCGTGACAAGGAAATGATAAAGTTTTGTAAGATAGTGCACAGAGTTAACAACTAAGCTTTGGAAACTTTTGCTAATTGTCCTTTCTATTTTTTATTAAGCTCTAATAAGGGGATATTTTAAGAAGTTTGATGAAGCCTAAAGTCTTTTTAACTTTAACTAACATACAAACAATACAATAATAGCTTATATAACTCAAGCTCATCCGCATCCTCCTCTCTTTATCATTGCATTTTGCAGAAACAAGATTCGATTTTGCAGGGGGAAAAAATGGTGGGGATTTTTCCCAAGTTTTCTGGCAGAATCTCTGGCCATCAACGGTCACCGACAATGGCTGTAGAATATTTCTCTCTTTCTTATTTGAATTTCTACTTTATTTTTGTCACGGTTTTATGATATTAATCAATCTCCCAATATGATTGATCTTCATATTTCTCGAATTATTTTCGATTCAGGATACAAGTGAAATATCGCAAACGAATTTGGAGACCGTAGATTCCCTTTCTGCTGATGATTCACAAGGAACCGAAAACTTTAGACTGATCGAGCAACCTGTAGAACCTCTGAATCAAGACCAGCCAGTTCGATGCCCATTACCAGAACCTTCAATACTCAATGCAAGTTCAAAATCCTCTCACTCCTTTCATGTATCAAGATACAACATTTTGCATGTTTCCATGATGATGGCCGATATATTTTCAGGATGGAAGAATATGGAAGGCTCGTATGTCCAGTGTAAACACACGACTGAGGACCGAGTTGCCAGTTATGAAAGATGAATCTGGTACTGAAGGCGAAGCTGAAGAGCCAAAGCCGCCACCTCCTTCCACACAGAAACGCATGTTGCCGTCTCTCAGCGCCCCTGAGCATGCCTTTTTAACTCTGCTTTAAGAAATGTGCATGACATCCTAAATAAACTCTTTGTGTGTGAATTTATGGGTCATGATACTTTTGTGTATGCCATTTTGTGTCTCAGTTTTCATTACTGTGTATCAGTAGGTTCAGATGTTGAACAGTGTAGTTTCTTCAATGATATGTTTTAGTGCCGGCCCTGTTTCTGGGCATCACAGTTCTTAGTTGCATACGTGAGGTAAAATGTGATTATGTGTTTGTGATTCATTGGGTGAAAGTACACTATACTCCTTTCCATGGGGTTTGAGCTTAAAATGTATACTTCATAAGATTTACTGTATTATCACTGATTTGCATGTCGAAAGCATGAAATAATATGCCTGCTAATGGATCAGAAAACAAACTTGTTTTATTCTTTCAAACCAAATGGTTGGTGCTCAAGATTTCAGTGTAAAATTATACATTACAATCACAACATTTACAAGCCTAACAAATCTCAATCACTCGACAGAATCTGATAAAACCAATAGACAATTATTATCAAAAAAATTTCAGAAAATTCAGATGATTACTCCTGCCTGACAAATGGTGACGAGCTCAATTCTGTTGTGCTGTAGAAAGAGTCCTCCACTGCATAAGTGTCATCCTTCTCCTCATCCCACTTTAGCACTTCTCTTATGTACTTGAAAGCCTCGTCAACTGTTGGTCGGTCCCTAGCTCTTGCTTGCCACACAAAGAGCTTTCGGCTTGTGAGGGAGACATAGAGATCCTTGAACTTCATTGCAACATAATAGTAGGCTTGCTGAGCTAGCGACTGGTTGTTATGATGAGTCCTCACAGGAGAGAAGTCATTGAACCATTCACAGACCGAGATGGGTGAGCGGCTTATCTTCTCCTCAAAGAGGTCATATTTGTTCAACACTAGCACAAATGGGGTGTCTCGGAAGCAGGGATGCCTAGTTCGTTTCAAGAAAAAGAATCATTTAGAAGATATTTCTGGAACCTTAAACCTTCATAATTCTCGAGTTATGGCAAAGCATCAACCTCACCCTCCGAAATATTTTTATTTAGAGAAAAGAAAGCTCCAACGCAAATTACTATGAGAAAAGACAGCAGAGAGATCATTTACATGGGGGGTAACTTGATACCCAGAGGTATTTAAGTACGGTAAACTTTCTTATCAAAATGTGATCGCTAAATTAAAATATCAGCATGTTTCGGACATAAGGTCAAGTGAAAGAGAAGTAAAATGAGAAAATAAATGACTTATTCGGAAAAAAAAAGTGGAGTGGGACCTGATTGTGGTCTCAAAAAGCTCCTTGCTTTGCATCATCTTGTTCTGGAGAGGGCTGTTATTGCCATTTACTGGGGCCCCGTACTGGTCATAGTCACTAAGGGATACACAAAATATCACTGCACGAACGTCCTCAAACATTTCAACCCATTTGCAGCCCTCATTCATCCCCTTGGCACTCACCCGGATCAACTGATATCTGATGAAAAGAATAAACAAAAATAATTAAGATGAGGTATTTGTTTACCTTTTATTAGTTCAAATTATTGCATAGCATTTTGTCCCAATAAGTTAGAAACCATAACAACGACAAATCAAGAGCGCTAATCCAAGTCAACAGCAAATTGTCTCCGGCATGCAACCCAAATCAATCATAAAGAGAGGTGAATTCACCTGGTAAGTGGTTGAGAGTGGACATCAGGATTGTCATTATATGGTTCTGACATTGGGCTCCTATCATCAAGTGAGAACTCAATGAATGCCAATCCATTTCCTTGGGTTACTCCTTCAGCATACAATATATCTTTCTCTGAAGGCTCATACTCATTGCTTGATATTTCAATTGCCTGCAGAAAAATAGAGTTCACAGAAATGTATAATTAAAGTTACTTAATATTAATATATTTCAGAAGGAACAGTTCAGTTTTCCTTGCTCACCTTCGCAGAAGATTATCAGTCACGGTAGAATTCATGCCTAGTTAACTAAAAAAGTTATTTAAGAACCCCATTCAGAGAGGCATCATTTAGCAAAACCCCTAATACAACTAAGTTACTTATGAACCCTTAAAAACTTTATCTCCTACAAGGTACAAGTTTATCCAATTATCCTGCTCAAACAACAAGATAAGCACCTGATTAACGGTGCTTCCATGAACACAAAGGACAAGCCAATGCTTTTAATTTTCCCAAGTATTTTGTTATTCTTTCCATGAAATCATACAAGCTCAAACATGGGTCATTAAAACTTAAAAGACAAAAGAAAACATAAGGATAGAGGAGAATAGAAAGGATGTCAGGTCCAAAGAGTTTCATTCACCTAAAACATAACATTACTTACTTAAAACTTAAGAACTGAAAGGCTGCTAAAGACATACCCGACTCAAGAAGTAATCAGCAACTTCTGGAAGAAAATGAAGCTCTCTTTTTCTCTTGTATGTCTCCTGTATGGCAGGATCTTTCCACATCTCATCAACCAAAGGAGCATATTCACGTGTTGCTGCAGGGAAAAAAGCATCTAAATCTCCCATTGCTATGATGTCTAGAAGCCAGTCGGAAAACTGCTTCAGCCTTCCATTGATTGAGTAAACACATTGACTAGATGCATTCGTCTCGCCACCATCTTCACCTGAAACTACTGCAAATCAATTAAGTTGCTCATTCAAGAGCTGTAAAATCACCCAAGAGAGAGAGAACCATACTAAAAGTCTAAAACACAAAAATAAGATGAAGTGCCTCAAAAACGGCACAAAAGATTGTATCTAATTTAACGAGTCACAAAAAAATCTTCTCTAGAATCAAATAACTGAAAGTTCCAACTTATTATCATTGAATCTTCCATAAATTTGGATATGCAAGAAATTACTACATATGAGGAACGACATCAAGACTAAACTTCATGTCATGCAGAAGAAAATGTCAATCATGTGGAGCTCATTGGTTTCTAATAATATAAAACTGTCCTAGATTATCCCGGTAGCAGCCAGTGTGGTTAGATCCACAACAGTAGCTTGATCCTGCTTTTGTTGCTAGACCTTGTTATTTGATTGCTTTATGAATTAAACCATGGTCCTTCATGTTAAACTAAAAGAAAATCAGCACTTCAGTCATCCAGTCTTTTCAATCCAAACATGGATATCTTCATTATGGTTTCTGCTTAATTTCGACAAGCTATCAGCCCCCTAACAACACCCTAAACATTAGTCAAGAAATTGAGCACAAGAGATGCTCTACCATAGAAACCAAAAGGCTGTTCTACTTGACAGAGTAAGAAAGAGAATATAGTGACTATGCCTTTTAAGCCCAACAACAAGTTGTTACCCGAAGTTGTCATGCTTAGACCCAGGCAATAGTTAGCTTTTAGTGTGTATGAATTCTGTGAATACCACCATATATACACCCCTACTTCTGGTGAAATGGAAGGAAAAGCATTTAATATATTCTCACTCTTGAAAGAGTAACTACTACAAATGCAAATTTGAAGCTTATACACTCGCTGGCGACTATAATTCAAATATTATTGATGGAAACACAGATGTATTTAAGACACTAAGTCAATAGTGACTACCAGAAATGGAAATACATGCAAATGAAAACTCGATCATAAGCACCAAATCCATAAAACTTTAAGCAATTTAGCTATAAAACTTGTGCGGGTGTTTGGGAGAGGCCCTTTTTTTTTTTTTTTGAGCTTATAAGTCATGCTGGCTTCTGGTAGGCTTTGGCTTTTATGATAAAAACATAATAAAGCTTGTATGGGTAAAAAAGTCATTTGCTTGGTCAAACCTAGCTTACAAGCTAGTTTTCTAAAAGTTGGGGAACCCCAACTTTTTAAAATGGGGCTTAAAACCTAACTTATTAGAGATGTCACCAAACATGTAAATAGGAATAAGTTAGCTTATAAGCTACTTTCACCAAAAAAATAAGCTCTCCCAAACACGAGTTCCAGGTTCCTGTGTACAGAATATATCAAAAGCATGGCCAAAACTTCTCATCCTGCAAATTCCATAATTGGTTTTCGTTTGCTAAACTGACATAATCACTACTAATATCAATAATCATGTGCTGTTTCATGCGTAATCTGTGAAATTGAGGAGCACAAAAGGAGAAGCAATATAACACATTTGAACCAAATACTAGAGACAGCTTCAAACCAAAGAGCAGAAGCTGCAAAGTACAGAAGTTACCTTCAGTTGAATGCTGGTCAACCGTGCTACCTGCCTTCAACCTAGACAAAGTTTCTTCCTCGAATCGTTCCCGCCCCTCAAGCAAAATACTGAGATATTTGTACATATTGCTTTGAATCATTAATTTAATGTTATCTAGTTCTTCTTGGGTGAATTTATTCCCGTACAGAAATTTGGCCTGTTCAAAACACAAAATCATCAACCAAGAATATCATGTTAAAAAGATATCAATAGAAACTATCCATAGTAAGGGAAAAAAGAAAAAGAAAACTAGTTTAAACAGTAACCACATTGAATAATTATGAGAAAAGACATTATCAATGTGAACTAACATTTTACTTATTTGAGCGCGAGCAACCATAGACCTCAAAAGAATGATCATTATACAGAAGGCTATAACGTGTTAAAAGAGTGGCTAAAAACAACCTCCATGAACAAACTTACCATATATCGACAGCCATTAACAAAATGCAACAGTTACACCAATAGAAACTTATGGGTTGTGCACTTAATTTTAACACTAAACAAAATAATATGTGATAAACTTAACATGTGTGACACTATAGGGATACAACATGCATCCACAAAAAAGAAAAAAAAAAAGAGTAGCTAGATACAACCTCCAGAAACAAACTTACCATATATCAACAGCCACTAACAAAATGCAACAGTTACATCAATAGAAACTTATGGGTCATGCAGTGCACTTAATATTAATGCTTAACAAAATGATATGTGATAAACCTAACATGTGTGACACTATAGGGATACAACATGCATCCATAAACAGAAGTCAGACACTAAGCGTGAAAATCGCATGATTTTTGCAAATCAGGATGTCAAAGTCCCTCCCTGCCTCCTCCCTCCCTCCCCCACACACCCACACCCACCAACCCAGACACACACCCACACACGCACACAGTATCAGATAGAATAATAGCTGATTATTCTAGTGGATAGTGATTTATGTACTCACACGCGCGCGCTCACACACACACACAGAGAATAATAGCTGATTATTCTAGTGGATAATGATTTATGTACCCTTACACACTGGAGTTACAATATCAGATAGAATAATAGCTTTGAAGAACATAGAATAATGCTAGGCAAGAATCTGGATACAGTAACAACAATAGCAGCCCGACATATAATACATCACACAAGGACGTTAGAAAGCAAACATTTATAAGTAGAGAATGAAAATACTTGAAACAGTATGTTGTCATTCATATATTGCATATTATGTCCACACTCCAATGCATAGTTACATGGTTCGCGATGCGTGGCGAGTCGTTTAATGCAGTCAGTGCATAATTGAGACTTTAAAATTTTGGATTCGACAGGGGTAGCTTGCTTGGATACGCAAGTTCGATACAGGATACATGTAAATTTTTTTGGGTACGCTTATCATTTTTCAAAGTGTATAGTAGAAAATTAGAAACTAAAAAACTAATTATGCATTTCACTATTTGTTCATATAAAATACTTCAATACTTTATTTTTATAGTTTCTGAATACATAAAACTTAAAATATTAAATATTAGACAGTCTCTTAATAAAAAAAAATTTTCTATTTTGCAACTTTCTTCCCCTTAACATCAAGTGCATCTTCTGCTAATTCCGAGTCCAAATATTTCCATCTAAGCTCCTCCAACTTACTTGAAGAGTCCTCCAAGTTATCATTATTGGGATCCATATCCCATCCTTTACATGGACCAACTTTGTAATTCTCATAAAATCGTGACGGGGGGCGAATGTTTGAATGGATGAATACTAACTTATCCGCCCTTCCACTGTTCAATCTATTCCTTTCCACACTATATATGTAGGAATAAGTACTCCAATTTCTCTCAACTGAAGAGCTACTAATAGGCCGAGACAAAATATTCTTAGCAACATCAGTTAAAGAAATAGTGATCTAGAATTAGTTATTAACTTTGGATAACTTTCATTTACTGAAAGAATACTTTCAATAATATTATCGAAAGGCAAATCTTCACTGTAGGTCCCTAATGTATTAGCCAAATATCATTTGGGTCCTTAACGTTTGAAAGTCATCAACAGAGGTCCCTAACGTTTTCTCAGTCATCAAATTAGATCCTTTTCAAATTTTTCCGTTATATCCTGGCGATGTGACGGTATTTGGACTATTTTTATCTATTCTTTTGCACATAACCCTATAAGTTTTAAAATTATAAATAACACCTTAAAATTTTTAAAATTACAAATAACACCTATAAGTAGATCACTTGCAACTTTTAAAATTTTTAGGGAGATTGTGATGTTCCAACTAAAAGGTTGTTATTTATAATTTTAAAACTTTTAGGGTGTTATTTGTAATTTTAAAACTTTTAAGAGGTTGGTTGTAATTTTTTACCAAACCACTTGTACCTTTGAAAATTTTGGGGATATTTTGAGAGTAATTTTTAAAAATTTTACTCTAATTTTAAAACTTTCAAGGCGTTATTTATAATTTTAAAACTTATAGGGTTATGTGCAAAAGGAGAGATAAAAATAGTCGGTCATCGCCAGGGATATGAAAAATTTGAAAAGGATCTAATTTGATGACGGAGAAAACGTTAGGGACCTCTGTTGATGACTTTCAAACGTTAAGGACCCAAATGATATTTGGCTAATACATTAGGGACCTACAGTGAAGATTTACCTTATCGAAACATATAAAAAAAATCCAAGCGCATGTGCATGAAAACAGAATTGTAAATCAACTTTGGCCCCCTCATACTTAGTAAGCGGTACGCTAATTTTGGGGAACCAATTCGTGTATCGGAGGGAATCGGTTTGTAAATGTACAGGGAATCGGTTCGCATGAACTGTTCGACAGTTCGAGGGGGGTCCAGGGAATCGCGCAACTATGCTCCAGTGTATACATAATGTAGTAAAATAGAATGCAATATAATATATGATAGTTCATGGAATCAATATATCTGCTACTACAACAAACCAGTTAAAGATTTAAGCAAGAAGCTACATGACCTCACCTGCTTAAAAATAGTACTTGTTCCAGATCCCTGTGGTCCGATTAGTAAAAGCTTTTGAATTCTTTTTGGCTCCCAATAATTTGGGACAGTTCTAGCAGTATATGGAGCCTCATCCCTTGGTCCATGTGAGTTTGCATGAGGTACCGGCAGTGACAACAGCGAACATGCTAGTCGTGTTAACGTCTGTCTAACAAAGAACATAAGCAAGATGTTAATAATTCGGAAAGGAAAAAAGCACCGACCTTGACATGCATGAAAAACACAATCAATAGAGGGACATACGCACCGACTCCCAGATTTTTCCTTTAATGTTATTCTGTCCCTCCTCCTCATAGCGACCATCCTCGTACACCCAAAAATGTGTATCACGGGGACATTGCACGTTTGCAAGCTGCGAGTGAAGAAGTTATGGTGTCAAAAGAAGTGAAATTTGTAATGGAGATGTCAGCTTAGGGTAGTCCATAAAGCACCGCAATGTATTACCACAAGTATTCTACCATATATGAAATAATTTATTCATCAAATGAAACATCAGAATTGCATTTCCTGCTTTATCAATGTTCTAAATTGGTTAGAATATTGAAATTTCTCGCATCTTGTTACATTTTTCTTTAGTTGAAAATGACTTCAGCATTATTTGCTTAATATCATAAAAAGCAACAAAGGCTGGGTCACGTTTTTGTTGTTCTAAAAAGACAACCGCCATAAGGTGTTCTTTACAATAAGCAACCTAAAGCAGCTGTATATTTAATATCAGCTCATATTTTCAGTGGAGAATCAATTTCTCTACTAGATAAATTAATAGCAAAAGATGTTGCCAATATCTATCAGCATTAATATCAGAATGAAAAATCAGTTGACATGAAGAAAAATCATGTAAAAACTTAAGAACAAAGACGTGTATTGAGATACATCAAAATGCTTACCTTTAGAACCCTGAGTTCAATTTTTGTGATCTCCCTGCCATTCATGTACACTTGGGTGTTTCCATTGCTTGCATTAGGAGAAAGCTTTCCGCTGAAATTCAAGTTTGAGCTCACAATTCTATCTGGTTTCTCTCCCTCCTGCCATACCAAAGAGAATGTTATTCAAACATCGGCAAACAGTATTGCAAAATAATAATAATAATAATAATAATAAATAAATAAATAAATAAATAATATTGCTGCCATGCCAAAAGCCATCAGACACAGAAGCACTTACCTTTCCCCATAGACCCGATTCTTTGTCATACCAGTACCTCCCTGGCTTCAATTTCTGAGGAGGCAAGGAGCAATTGAGCAAGTCTGCCATCTCCTCAGGCCTCAAAGGACATCCATTTACTATAAGCTGCTCTGGACGCAGTTGATTCGCTAGACATTCCTTCTCTGCTTTCAAAATTTGCTTAACCTCCAAAGGGTTGAGCAACCGCGACAAAATCCTTGAGCTCTTCCCCAATTTTGACCTCTTCGACTCGTCAATCGGCCGACCGATGCATTGCACACACTTTCGTCCTTCTGGCATTGACCCCATGGCCCTTAGCACACAGTAACTACAATACCTCGAATCACAAACTAAGCAAGACTCTTTGCTCTCCCACTTCCTCTTCCCACATCTATAGCACACTCTCTTCCTTTTCTCCTTTCTTGATACCCCAACATACTGAGGAGAAGAAGCCGTTCTCTCCATGTAAAGTTCTGAACTTTTAGACTTGTCGACGGTTTCAAAAGTAACCACAGCAACTCTCCTCTGCTCATTTACAGACTGAGGTCCTGGTGAGCTCTGAGCGGAGCCAGTTGCAGACTCCGAACCCGAATTATCTGAAAACTCTTCATTTTGCAGAACCGAAACCACCGACTGCTCACTTCCCTCGCTTCCCGAGCCTCCGGAATCTCTATGGCTCCGAAATTGAGACGGCGAACCAGCACAACCTGCAATCCTAGACACAGGAAGCGGTATCGGATCGACGACGGGTGGCACAACACCATCAGTAGACCTCTGCGACTCCGAAATTGGCTCGGCAGTGGGTATTGTGGGGTAACTAAGATCAACAGGTTCAACTCTAGGGAGATCATAGGCCACCGGAGGTCCATCGTACTCGATGGCAATCGAGTAATCAAGATTTGCCGGGGCATCGGGAATCGGAGTTCCGGGGGGCAAAATTCTCCTTAACATATCCTCCCAACTACTCTTCTCTAGGGTTTCCGCCATTTCTCTATACAAAATCCCTTTTTGACGACTAATTTATCAAATTCGACATAAATTCACACAGTGATCAACAAATTCACTTAAATTAGATATATGAGGCGGAAAGATCCAACCTTTACTCGTCCCCCGACAAAAAAGGGCTTGGGACCGAATCAAAATCGCGTCTTTTCGAGATCAAATCGGGGAAAAGAGAAGAGCAAAGGGCCTCGGTCGAAGAGAAGATGGACTGGGTCAATTGATGGGGGGTGAATCGGGTGATCCTTGGAAGGGGTAAAGGTCGTCGTTTGTTTGGTGAGAAGCGCGGAAATTTCCCAAATTGGGGAGCAGAAATCAGAAATTGGGGGCGGTCAAAAGAAACCCTAGAGGGTTACAAATTTAATTCGATGGAGAAAGGGGGGAAATTTAATTATGTGGGGGAGTGAGAGCGAAAGTTTTTTTTTTTTAATTTTGTTTTTTTCTTTTCTTTTTTTTTTTCTCTTTTTTGGGGACCCGAGTGCCCATCACAATCGAGAGGAAAATACAAATCCGTTTGTGTCGGATAGGGACCAGGACAAAAATGTTTCCCGATATATTTTTTTAACTCCAAAGTAACTATATACAAAAACAATATTTTCATGATTTTTTTTTCTCGCTGAGACGAGAGTGGCTTTGATAGGATAGGAGGGGGAGGAAAGTATTATGTAAGCTGATTTCAAAAATACAAAAATATAATAATAACAAAAAGAGTAAATTACACTAAACGACCATGAACTTTTAGTGTGTTTTGTTGTAACCCCCATGAATTTTCAAAATTATACTGAACCCCCAATAACTTTGAACACCCCCATGAACTTTTAGGTAAATTACACTAAACCCTCGTGAACTTTCAAAATGCCTTTTTATGTTTTCTTTCTCATTTATGGGGATAATCTACAAAACTTAGAAAGTTCATGACGATTTTCTGCAAATCCTAAAAGTTTATGGGGGTTTAGTGTGATTTTGAAAGTTCATGGGGGTTTACTACAAAACACTGAAAGTTTATTGGGGGTTTAAATAAAAGGGAGCAACGAATTAGGATTTCAGATGGTATGTATTTGTCTGTTCTATGAAGAAGGAGTGGCAAGTTATGACTTGACTTGCTAACCCGATCCGATCTGTTATAAATGTGTATGAGTTACTTTATATGGGTTGAATCATAAACGGGTCGATCTAAAAAACTCATTTATTAATTAGGTCGTAATCGGGTCAACCCACTGTTTAATTTTAACTTATTTATCATTCGACTCTTAACATTCAAAATTTGTAAAAACACACCCATAAAATGTCAATACTTATGAAAAATTCAAAATTTATATGTTACATATAACACTATGAAAATTTTACAATTTCTTTGAAAACAACTCTAAAGGTTTGAAAAACATCTTTAAAATTTTAAAAATTCAAAATACACCCTCAAATAATTAAATTTATAAAAACACAGCTCAAAAATATCAAAACACAAACAACAAAAATCTAAAACTTACAAATAACACCATGAAAATTTTGAAATTTGTAAAAACACCACGATGTTTCAAAGTTACAAAAACACCCTACATAAGTCAAAATTTTACAAAAACACACCCTAAAAATCAAAATCTATAAATAACTACACAATCTATAACTTTTAAACACACCATGAAAAATTTGAAATTTCAGGGAAACACTCTAATAGTTTCAAAAGTTGCAAAAAACCAAAATAAGTCAAAATTTTTAAAATTGAAACTTATGAACAGTAAAATTTATAATTTATAAATTGCAAAAGCCCACTGAAAGTTTTGAGTTTTGCAAAAACACTCTAAATGTTTGAAAAATTGCAAAATTCATGCTCAAAAGTCAAACTTTTACAAAAACATGACCAAAAATATCAGAACTTATAAAAAGTACAAAATCTATAAGTTCTAAGCAACACCATGAATTTTTATAATTTGCAAAAACACTCTAAAAATTTAGAAAATTGTAAAATACACCCTCAAAAGTCAAACTATTATAGAAACACCCTAAAAGTTTAGAAAATTGTAAAATACACTCTCAAAAGTCAAACTATCATAGAAACACACTGAAAGCAATAAATTTTACAAATAGTATAAAATCTATAAGTTATATACAGCAGAGTGAAAATTTTTGAAATTTGAGAAAACACCATAAAAGTTTTAAAATTGCTAAATACACCCTAAAAGTCAAAATTTACAGAAACATAGCACACAAATATCAAAACTTATAAATACTACAAAACCTATAGCTTACAAATAGCAGCGTGAAAATTTTAAATTTGCATCAAACACTCTGAAAGTTTTAAAATTGCTAAATACACCCTAAAAGTCAAAATTTACAGAAACATAGCACACAAATATCAAAACTTATAAATACTACAAAACCTATAGCTTACAAATAGCAGCGTGAAAATTTTAAATTTGCATCAAACACTCTGAAAGTTTTAAAATTGCTAAATACACCCTAAAAGTCAAAATTACAAAAACACACCCTAAAAATCAAAATCTATAAATAACTACACAATCTATAACTTTTAAACACACCATGAAAAATTTGAAATTTGAGGAAACACTCTAATAGTTTCAAAAGTTGCAAAAAACCAAAATAAGTCAAAATTTTTAAAATTGAAACTTATGAACAGTAAAATTTATAATTTATAAATTGCAAAAGCCCACTGAAAGTTTTGAGTTTTGCAAAAACACTCTAAAAATTTGAAAAATTGCAAAATTCATGCTCAAAAGTCAAACTTTTACAAAAACATGACCAAAAATATCAGAACTTATAAAAAGTACAAAATCTATAAGTTCTAAGCAACACCATGAATTTTTATAATTTGCAAAAACACTCTAAAAATTTCAAAATTACAAAAACACCCTAAAAGCTTCAAAATTACAAAAACACCCTAAAAGCTTCAAAATTACAAAAACACCCTAAAAGCTTCAAAATTACAAAAACACCCTAAAAATTCAAAATAAAAAAGCTGAAAAGTCAAAACTTACAAAAGGTATAAAGTTTATAACTTAGAAAAGGTCCATTGAGAAAATGATATTTGCAGAAAGCACTCTAAAACTTTGAAAATTTGTAAAAACACCCTCAAAATTCAAATTTTATAAAAACACCACGAAAATATCTAAACTTCTAAACATTAACAAAACCTATGAATGATAAATAGAATCATAAAACTTTGACCATGGACTCCATGTTAAGTACATGAAACTTGTAAAACAATTAAATGGGTCACTTGGGTGGGTGGGTAACTTGGTTTAAAAGCGACTTGACCCGATTATTTGATGGGTCGGTCGGGTCAAATTTTATATGGATCGGATCGAGGTCGGTCGAGATTGACCCATTTGCCTCTGCTCGAGCTATGAACAAGTCACATATGACTAATCAAAGTTTGATCATTAATCATCACGACCATTCTTGTTTTTAATTTATTTAGTCATGATTCCAACTACATCTAATCTATTATCTATCTATCTATTACTATATTTATCTACTTTCCTTTATAACTAAAGGAAAACCTCTTTAATGAACAGTAAAATTTTTCAATATCCACATATTTAACTAAAATAAAACCCACTAACCTCAACAACTGCCTTCGACTTCTCTCACTCTCCCTCTCCTACTCATTTAAAAACCTCCTCCCTCCTCTCTCTACAAAAGAGATTCAAGAAATAAAAGTGATTGTAGAATCGAAAAAGTTTTGTTTAATTGACTTTGAAAAGAATTACAATCACACCCTCTCGATTCTGAGAGGAAGAAGATTGATTTGACTCCTCTTTTGTATGGGTTCTTGGTGGCGAAAGAGGCTTCACTCAATGCTCACGTAGAGTTTCGCTTTCGTTGTGATCGAACAAAGTTGTTGATGATTGATGAAGAACTCAATCTCTCTTTGGTGAATTTTAAAAGTTCCAAAAGTTCCAAAAGTTCCAAAAGTCCCCAAAGTCCCTTCTAATAGGCGCTCCGGCTATTTATTGGGCTTTAAGCATGTAACCATCATGCTAAAATTGTGGAAGCGTGGGTTAGTGGGTATAGCGATGCCCACCATTTAACCAACGTGGTTATCGTGGCTTTAGTGGCCTTGGTCGTTGGCTTCTTGTTATGGCGAGCTTGAGCTTAGTTAAATCATAACATCGTTTCCTTTTTGTTTGTTTTGAATGAGATTAAATTATTTGGGATTTGTTTGTAGTTACAATGCAAGCGCGGCGTGAGAACTCTCGATATGCAATGCAAGGATAAATTTATTGTTAGAATGTTATCACCAAAGATGGAGTCGCTCAGAAGGACATTACTCAGAAATGGTATTGCTTTTTATTAATTAATGTAATGCGATTGATTTTAGTTTCCTTATGAGGGATTTTAGTAGAATATGCAAAAACACTCTAAATGTTTGAAAAATTGCAAAATTCATGCTCAAAAGTCAAACTATTATAGAAACACCCTAAAAATTCAAAATTTATATACGACTTTGAAGCTAGTTTTAAGGCAAACTTGGAAAAAGTCTAACTAAAATTCTCCCAACTTCTCTTAACTAACCCACTAATCCCCACGTTTAAAACCAAATGCAATAAAATCCAAAACTCCCTTTAACTGTTTGACACCATAAAATGTGGAATTTTTAGGTCTGTGAATGCTTTTATTTATGTTTATTTATATTGGAGATCTCATAGTTTATATGAGAAATTAGAGTTTGAAAGCATTTTTATCGTAGACAAGTGTACTGCACTATGCAGGCATCGCGTGCATGAGAATACTAGTTTGCATTAGAACAGTACAGGCCGTCCATTTCAAAGGCCCAATTAGGTGCGTAGAGCAAAGAGTAGACCAAGAGAGTTTGGCCCATAACAAAACTCTCGTATAAACGGCCCCAAGTACTTCTCCGCTCTATTTTCGCCGACGAAATGTCCGTCGACGAGCAGCAGCAGCAGCAGCAGCAGCAGCAGCAGCAGCAGCAGCAGCAGCAGCAGCAGCAGCAGCAGCAGCAGCAGCAGCAGCAGCAGCAGCAGCAGCAGCAGCAGCAGCAGCAGCAGCAGCAGCAGCAGCAGCAGCAGCAGCAGCAGCAGCAGCAGCAGCAGCAGCAGCAGCAGCAGCAGCAGCAGCAGCAGCAGCAGCAGCAGCAGCAGCAGCAGCAGCAGCAGCAGCAGCAGCAGCAGCAGCAGCAGCAGCAGCAGCAGCAGCAGCAGCAGCAGCAGCAGCAGCAGCAGCAGCAGCAGCAGCAGCAGCAGCAGCAGCAGCAGCAGCAGCAGCAGCAGCAGCAGCAGCAGCAGCAGCAGCAGCAGCAGCAGCAGCAGCAGCAGCAGCAGCAGCAGCAGCAGCAGCAGCAGCAGCAGCAGCAGCAGCAGCAGCAGCAGCAGCAGCAGCAGCAGCAGCAGCAGCAGCAGCAGCAGCAGCAGCAGCAGCAGCAGCAGCAGCAGCAGCAGCAGCAGCAGCAGCAGCAGCAGCAGCAGCAGCAGCAGCAGCAGCAGCAGCAGCAGCAGCAGCAGCAGCAGCAGCAGCAGCAGCAGCAGCAGCAGCAGCAGCAGCAGCAGCAGCAGCAGCAGCAGCAGCAGCAGCAGCAGCAGCAGCAGCAGCAGCAGCAGCAGCAGCAGCAGCAGCAGCAGCAGCAGCAGCAGCAGCAGCAGCAGCAGCAGCAGCAGCAGCAGCAGCAGCAGCAGCAGCAGCAGCAGCAGCAGCAGCAGCAGCAGCAGCAGCAGCAGCAGCAGCAGCAGCAGCAGCAGCAGCAGCAGCAGCAGCAGCAGCAGCAGCAGCAGCAGCAGCAGCAGCAGCAGCAGCAGCAGCAGCAGCAGCAGCAGCAGCAGCAGCAGCAGCAGCAGCAGCAGCAGCAGCAGCAGCAGCAGCAGCAGCAGCAGCAGCAGCAGCAGCAGCAGCAGCAGCAGCAGCAGCAGCAGCAGCAGCAGCAGCAGCAGCAGCAGCAGCAGCAGCAGCAGCAGCAGCAGCAGCAGCAGCAGCAGCAGCAGCAGCAGCAGCAGCAGCAGCAGCAGCAGCAGCAGCAGCAGCAGCAGCAGCAGCAGCAGCAGCAGCAGCAGCAGCAGCAGCAGCAGCAGCAGCAGCAGCAGCAGCAGCAGCAGCAGCAGCAGCAGCAGCAGCAGCAGCAGCAGCAGCAGCAGCAGCAGCAGCAGCAGCAGCAGCAGCAGCAGCAGCAGCAGCAGCAGCAGCAGCAGCAGCAGCAGCAGCAGCAGCAGCAGCAGCACCCTAAAAATCAAAATCTATAAATAACTACACAATCTATAACTTTTAAACACACCATGAAAAATTTGAAATTTGCAGAAACACTCTAATAGTTTCAAAAGTTGCAAAACCCAAAATAAGTCAAAATTTTTAAAATTGAAACTTATGAACAGTAAAATTTATAATTTATAAATTGCAAAAGCCCACTGAAAGTTTTGAGTTTTGCAAAAACACTCTAAATGTTTGAAAAATTGCAAAATTCATGCTCAAAAGTCAAACTTTTACAAAAACATGACCCAAAATATCAGAACTTATAAAAAGTACAAAATCTATAAGTTCTAAGCAACACCATGAATTTTTATAATTTGCAAAAACACTCTAAAAATTTAGAAAATTGTAAAATACACCCTCAAAAAGTCAAACTATTATAGAAACACCCTAAAAGTTTAGAAAATTGTAAAATACACTCTCAAAAGTCAAACTATCATAGAAACACGACTGAAAGCAATAAATTTTACAAATAGTATAAAATCTATAAGTTATATACAGCAGAGTGAAAATTTTTGAAATTTGCAGAAAACACCATAAAAGTTTTAAAATTGCTAAATACACCCTAAAAGTCAAAATTTACAGAAACATAGCACACAAATATCAAAACTTATAAATAGTACAAAACCTATAGCTTACAAATAGCAACGTGAAAATTTTAAATTTGCATCAAACACTCTGAAAGTTTTAAAATTGCAAAATACAACCTAGAAAATCAAATATTACAGTAATACATGCCAAAAATATGAAAACTTACAAGCAGCATAAAATCTATAGCTTATAAAAGCAACATGAGAATTTTGGTATTTGCAAAAACACCCTAAAAGCTTCAAAATTACAAAAACACCCTAAAAATTCAAAATAAAAAAGCTGAAAAGTCAAAACTTACAAAAGTATAAAGTTTATAACTTAGAAAAGGTCCATTGAGAAAATGATATTTGCAGAAAGCACTCTAAAACTTTGAAAATTTGTAAAAAACACCCTCAAAATTCAAATTTTATAAAAAACACCCTGAAAATATCTAAACTTCTAAACATTAACAAAAACCTATGAATGATAAATAGAATCATAAAAACTTTGACCATGGACTCCATGTTAAGTACATGAAACTTGTAAAACAATTAAATGGGTCACTTGGGTCGGTGGGTAACCCGTTTAAAAAACGACTTGACCCGATTATTTGATGGGTCGGGTCGGGTCGGGTCAAATTTTATATGGATCGGATCGGGGTCGGGTCGGGTCGACCCATTTGCCTCTGCTCTGAGCTATGAACAAGTCACATATGACTAATCAAAGTTTGATACCGTCATTAATCATCACAGCCATTACTGTTTTTAATTTATTTAGTCATGATTCCAACTACATCTAATCTATTATCTATCTATCTATCTATTACTATATTTATCTACTTTCCTTTATAACTAAAGGAAAACCTCTTTGTGAACAGTAAAATTTTTCAATATCCACATATTTAACTAAAATAAAACCCACTAACCTCAACAACTGCCTTCGACTTCTCTCACTCTCCCTCTCCTACTCATTTAAAAACCTCCTCCCTCCTCTCTCTACAAAAGAGATTCAAGAAATAAAAGTGATTGTAGAATCGAAAGTTTCTCTATCTCCATTGACTCATGAGAATCTCGAAATGAGCATTGGCGAGCTACTTGAAATCGATCCCCTCGAACTCTAATTTCCATGCTTGTAATTCCTCTTTCCCCTTCTCGATTCGCATCTGATCTTGATCAATTTTAGGTTTTTTTGTTTCTGTTTTTATTTTTTGTTCCCTTCGATTAATTTCGTGATTTTGGTTTGAGCAGTTGAATTAAAGAAGCAGATGTCATGCTCCATCCAACTTTCCAACAAAACCGATGACCACATCGCCTTTTTATGGTAATTCTCAATGATTTCGTCATTTAATTCAATAAAAGTTTGAAAATTTTCCTTTTTTGTGATTTTTTTTCTTGATTTAGGTCAAGATTCGAGGCGATGAAATATTGTGTTAGGCCTAACACCGATTGTCTTGCCTCGATCTACATGCGATGTGGCCGTGCATAAGATTTTATGATTTAATCATAACATCGTTTCCTTTTTGTTTGTTTTGAATGAGATTAAATTATTTGGGATTTGTTTGGCGTTATTGTACTTGGCGTGAGAACCTCGATATGCAATGCAAGGATAAATTTATTGTTCGAGTGTTATCACCAAAGATGGAGTCGCTCAGAAGGACATTACTAGGAAATGGTATTGCTTTTATTAATTAATGTAGGCTGATTCGATTTTAGTTTCCTTATGAGGGATTTTAGTAGAATATGAAATAATTAGCTACTTGATCGTGCAATTGAGTTTAAAGACTATATATTGTTGCATGAATTTGGATTTTGTTTTCTTCGCTAAGAGACTTTTGGGTTCTTCTTTTAGAATTAGAAATGATGAATTAAACCTTTGTAGCTCATTTGGTTCTAATTAAAGCCGGATTTGATTTATGCGATTCAGATTTAAGATAAAATTTCCGCGTAATGACTGCAAAAATAAGATGGGAAAAAATTGCGGCGCAAAATATTGTAATGGTAGGTGCTTAGCACGATGAATACTAGTTTATCTACTTTCCTTTATAACTAAAGGAAAACCTCTTTGTGAACAAGTAAAATTTTTCAATATCCACATATTTAACTAAAATAAAACCCACTAACCTCAACAAGCGCCTTGACTTCTCTCACTCTCCCTCTCCTACTCATTTAAAACCTCCTCCCTCCTCTCTCTACAAAAGAGATTCAAGAAATAAAAGTGATGAGAATCGAAAAGTTTCTTTAATTGACTTTGAAAAGAATTACAATCACACCCTCGATTCTGAGAGGAAGAGAATTGATTTGACTCCTCTTTTGTATGGGTTCTAATTGGCGAAAAGAGGCTTCCTCAATGCTCACGTAGATTTCGCTTCGGTTGACGATTAACAAAGTTGTTGATGATTGATGAAGAACTCAATCTTTTGTGGCATAAGTTTTGAATTTTCAAAAGTTCAAAGTTCCCAAAAGTCCCCAAAGTCCCTTCTAATAGGCTGCTCCGCGGCTATTTATTGAGCTTTAAGCATGTAACCATCATGCTAAAATTGTTAGGCGATGGGTTAGTGGGTATAGCGTGCCCACCATTTAATAGCGTGGTTATCAATGGCTTTATTGTGGCCTTCGTGGTCGTTGGCAAAATTGTAAAGCGAGCTTGAGCTTCGTTAAATGAAAGCTCTTCATTATTGGCCAAGAGTTCGCTACCGAGTGAACTTTGGTTTGATAACGAGCTTCGGTGCATGGCGAACCTCGGTGGATGCATTTATGCATTTTGGTGGATACGAGTTTTACTTTTGTAGGTGAACCTCGTTATGAAATGGTTGGGTTTTGTTTGCGTTGCAATCTCGGTTGAATGTCGAGGCTCACTCGATGGCAATCGGTTAAATGTGAGGTTCCCTTTAGCGTAAGCAACCTCGGTTGAATTTAGTTCCTTAGCGTAAGCGAACCTCGGTTGAATGCGAGTTCGCTGGCATTAGCGAACCTGGTAATGGCGATTCACTGCTTTGTTATTAGCACCGGTTGAATGGCGAGTTCCCTTTGTTGCTGCTTGAACCTCGTTGAATGGCGAGGTTGTTCGCTTGGCGAACCTGCAATTGAGTTTAAAGACTATATATTGTTGCATGAATTTGGATTTTGTTTTCTTCGGTTAAGAGACTTTTGGGTTCTTCTTTTAGAATTAGAAATGATGAATTAAACCTTTGTAGCTCATTTGGTTCTAATTAAAGCGGATTTGATTTATGCGATTGATTTAAGATAAAATTTCACGTGACGAACTGCAAAAATAAGATGGGAAAAAAATTGCGCGCAAAAAAATATTGTAATGAGGCCGTGCTTAGCACGGGATGAATACTAGTTTATTATTTATTTAAGAGAAGTCAGACTTTTGGACCTACGAGCTCAAAATTTATATACGACTTTGAAGCTAGTTTTAAGGCAAACTTGGAAAAAGTCTAACTAAAATTCTCCCAACTTCTCTTAACTAACCCACTAATCCCCCCACGTTTAAAAACCAAATGCAATAAAATCCAAAACTCCCTTTAACTGTTTGACACCATAAAAATGTGGAATTATTAGGTCTGTGAATGCTTTTATTTATGTTTATTTATATTGGAGATCTCATAGTTTATATGAGAAATTAGAGTTTGAAAGCATTTTTATCGTAGACAAGTGTACTGCACTATGCAGGCATCGCGTGCATGAGAATACTAGTTTGCATTAGAACAGTACAGGCCGTCCATTTCAAAAGGCCCAATTAGGTGCGTAGAGCAAAGAGTAGACCAAGAGAGTTTGGCCCATAACAAAACTCTCGTATAAACGGCCCCAAGTACTTCTCCGCTCTATTTTCGCCGACGAAATGTCCGTCGACGAGCAGCAGCAGCAGCACGTGCTGCTGCATCGCCCACCAATTCTACTCCGCCGCCGCCAAATCTCCGCCAAAATCTCCGTCATCCACGCCGGCGGCAATCAAAGATCTGATCTTTCCGGACTCGACCGACCTCGGGTCTCCTCGTTCCCGCAGGTCTACGACGGCGACGAGTGCGTCACCTCCGGCGACCTCCTCTCCGCCGTAGAATCCTTCAGCCGCCGTATCCGCCGCGTCCTCGACGGCGGCGATGATCCCGACCTTGTTAGGCCCAATGGTTAGGGTTCTCCTCAGTCATTGATTTGTCTTTTGGAAAAAATTGTTGTTATTTTGAAAAAATCCTTAGTGATTATTGAAAATTCATAAACTTTCAATATTTGGAGATGTAATTATAATAGTAGTGGAGAGTTTCTAAGCTCTATTCAGTATTTTGATGAGTATTTGTAGTCATTTTGATTAAATGTAGAGTTTTATAGAGCATAGAATTCACAGGATTTAAATTATAAGCTAATCTAGCAAGCAATGATGCAGATTCTTTTCGTAGTGACCATGACATGCAACATTCACAAGAAATTACAAATGCAGCGTCTTTCTTTACAGATCGACCGGCAAGATTCTGGCCGATCAAGCATAACGGCCGTTGTTACAAGATTCGGGCCAACGCTAAAGACGTTGTCGCCGCCCCGCTACGGGCTTTCTCGACCGGCATAAGGTTATTCGCTACAGTATTCGGCTGACGCGAAGGCGGCTCGCCCCTCGCATCCCCTGACGATTTCACTACAAGATTTCTACGATCGCCGCGAAGGTTGCCGCTACGTGATCGGCTTTCACGCTGAAAGGCGTTGTCTGCCGTCGGCCTACGCGTTTACTTCGCCGCTTACGTTCCCGATCACTTGCTCCAGATTTCACCGACCTTCGCGGAGCTTCGCTGGTGGTTGCCTGGTTTCCGCTCCTTACAAAGCCAACATCACAATTAATGGCGCCATGGCTAGGCCACACGACTTCAGAGCCATTCCCCATACCTCACATGGTGACTCTTTCCACACATAAGCCGACATGTAACACTAAGGGTGAAATGACCAAACCGCCTCTCATTCCTACAAAGAAAAGGGACTATTCTCAATACTAAGGTAAGCCATTTTTCTCCCCTCTGACTCTTGAATTAAGAACTCTTATTGTTCATCTTTTTCTCCACTCAAGCTCAAAACACCGACTGGACAAGGTCGTTGGGTACAACGGGGAGCCAAGCCCCGCCCTCTCACGAAGCTTCTGCGTGTGGGGAAGAATGTTTCAACCTCGTGAGCTAGGTATTCGGGGGAGTGAGCGGATCCCTAACATCTTCAACCTAAAGCTAAGCTCGCAACGAGGTTAGTGACTGTGATTATATACATCAACAGAAATGATGAATTAAACCTTTGTAGCTCATTTTGGTTCTAATTAAAGCCGGATTTGATTTATGCGATTCAGATTTAAGATAAAATTTCACGTGACGAACTGCAAAAATAAGATGGGAAAAAAATTGCGCGCAAAAAAATATTGTAATGAGGCCGTGCTTAGCACGGGATGAATACTAGTTTATTATTTATTTAAGAGAAGTCAGACTTTTGGACCTACGAGCTCAAAATTTATATACGACTTTGAAGCTAGTTTTAAGGCAAACTTGGAAAAAGTCTAACTAAAATTCTCCCAACTTCTCTTAACTAACCCACTAATCCCCCCACGTTTAAAAACCAAATGCAATAAAATCCAAAACTCCCTTTAACTGTTTGACACCATAAAAATGTGGAATTATTAGGTCTGTGAATGCTTTTATTTATGTTTATTTATATTGGAGATCTCATAGTTTATATGAGAAATTAGAGTTTGAAAGCATTTTTATCGTAGACAAGTGTACTGCACTATGCAGGCATCGCGTGCATGAGAATACTAGTTTGCATTAGAACAGTACAGGCCGTCCATTTCAAAAGGCCCAATTAGGTGCGTAGAGCAAAGAGTAGACCAAGAGAGTTTGGCCCATAACAAAACTCTCGTATAAACGGCCCCAAGTACTTCTCCGCTCTATTTTCGCCGACGAAATGTCCGTCGACGAGCAGCAGCAGCAGCAGCAGCAGCGCACGTGCTGCTGCATCGCCCACCAATTCTACTCCGCCGCCGCCAAATCTCCCGCCAAAATCTCCGTCATCCACGCCGGCGGCAATCAAAGATCTGATCTTTCCGGACTCGACCGACCTCGGGTCTCCTCGTTCCCGCAGGTCTACGACGGCGACGAGTGCTTCACCTCCGGCGACCTCCTCTCCGCCGTAGAATCCTTCAGCCGCCGTATCCGCCGCGTCCTCGACGGCGGCGATGATCCCGACCTTGTTAGGCCCAATGGTTAGGGTTCTCCCTCAGTCATTGATTTGTCTTTTGGAAAAAATTGTTGTTATTTTGAAAAAATCCTTAGTGATTATTGAAAATTCATAAACTTTCAATATTTGGAGATGTAATTATAATAGTAGTGGAGAGTTTCTAAGCTCTATTCAGTATTTTGATGAGTATTTGTAGTCATTTTGATTAAATGTAGAGTTTTATAGAGCATAGAATTCACAGGATTTAAATTATAAGCTAATCTAGCAAGCAATGATGCAGATTCTTTTCGTAGTGACCATGACATGCAACATTCACAAGAAATTACAAATGCAGCGTCTTTCTTTAGCGAGAGCCCTCGGATAGTGGGAGTTCACATAGCCCCTTCTGTGGAATACATTGTAGCAGTCCTATCAATTTTGAGGTGTGGGGAGGCATTTTTGCCCTTAGATCCCACATGGCCTCAAGAGAGGATAATGTCAATTGTTTCTTCTTCGAGAACTAGTCTCATTATTGGATGTTCAGCAGTTAGTTTAAGGGGGGAAACTTCGAGATCAGATGCTGGTGATTGGATTGTTGACAGGACTGGCTGTTCTGTTCTGCATTTATCTATGGGAGCAGGCCCTAAAGACAACTTTGTTCAGTCGGGTCTAGTCTGGCCGTGTGAAAGTAGAAACCCGAGAAAGTTTTGTTACCTGATGTATACATCTGGTTCAACTGGAAGGCCGAAGGGTGTTTGTGGCACTGAAACAGGTATTATGGAAACTTACTAGAACCATGGGTATGCATGTGTATATCCATTTTAAATTGGCTTGACATAGTATTCACTCATCCTAGAAAACTTCTGGTTCCATTTGATTTGTATTTTTTGTAACTGGTATGTTCTTGAATATTTCATTTCTTGATGTCTGTAAATTTCGCTGGCATTTTATTTCTCGTCTTTATATTGCCATTAAATTTCTATTCACTCATCCTGGGAAGGAGGGACCCTACATGAAGAGCTCTTTAATAAACATGCTGCTGCTGCTTTTGTGACATTGTTATTGTGTTTAAAGCACGCAACAACCCTATTTAGTGTTTGGGGATGAATTAAAAGAATTGTTTTTAAGTAATAGCTAGCTGGATCGAGACTAAATTGGAAGACCAGGTCTGCACCTAAAATTAGAGAGTGAAAAATTTCTAAGATAGAATTTTGAAAAAGAGATTTAAAATAATAAAGATCTAACATTAGTCTGATGAAAATAGGATATACTAATTGTAAATTCACAAATACAGAAAAAGATGGCTTAACAATTAACGCCCAGGCTAAATAATATCAAGACCAATTGATTTACTGCCTTGCATCATTTGTCATTGTGGGGCGAGTTTAAGAAGGACTTTGTGTGTGTGTGTTGCCGGGGAATTAAAGCATATTGTTGAACTCAAGAAGTATTTCTCTTTGGAAAACAACATGACATTAGAATACTCATGGAGGGAAAGTATATGGATGGCTATATAACCCGACACACTTTACAGGTTAGGGAGTTGGCAAAGCAATAAATGGCTTCCCTTTCTAATTTAATTAAGAAGTAAAGAAAAAAAGGCTGCATATATGACTTGAGGATTAGGCAATCACATTAGCTGCTAATAATGTTCCATCTTCTGTTCACATGTTTTGTGTTCTGTAACTTCTGTTCTTGATTAATCCTTTTTGGTTCTTTGACCAGTTTTACTAATATTATTTTATTATGTTCAGGGCTTTTGAACAGATTTTGGTGGATGCAAGCTCAGTTCCCCCTCGACGGAGAGGATGTTTTATTGTTCAAAACTTCCATCAGCTTTGTTGACCATCTGCAGGAGTTCCTAAGTGCTATTTTAACTAGCACCACGCTCGTTGTTCCTCCGATTAATGAGTTAAAAGCTAACCCTTTACACATTGTCAATTTGATTAAGGTAGACACATTTTCGGCTTTTAGATTAAACATCTCTTATGTTTTTGTGTAAGTTATCTACCGTCTGGCATTTTTGAGGTTTCTGTGTGTTCATGTCATATGTTTTTGTGTAAATTACCTTGTCTTCGGTTTAATATTTCGCTTGCATCTTTCATAAATATGATTTATGCAGGAGTATCATCATCATCTTCAATACCAGCAATAATTTCCTTTTGTTGGATCGAAACTCATTGGATCAATCAATTCCATTTCCTAAATAATTACCAACACACTCGTCTTAAAGACCAGCTATACTTTCTTTGACTTAAATTAATTGGTTGTATTTAGTTTCAACAGAGTTTTATATTCTTTAAGCTGTTCTATAGGAAAATCTAAGTTGTTCTTTTATGAAAGGAAATTCCAGGAAGTTTCTCATCTTAGTTTTTTACTGAAAACATTAACTTGGTGCCAAAAGCGATAGCCTGATACAGCTTATAGTGAGTAGTGCCTATTTTCTTGTTGGTCTTGCTATAATCGGAAACCTGACTTCAACACTTTCTTGCATATAATTTAACCTGAATATTCTCTTTTCTATTGTCTAGTGACAGTGTTGAGTGTTTGTGTTTTCAGGCATATGGCATTTCTAGATTGACTTGTGTTCCAACATTGATGAGGACTATCATTCCTTTTGGGACGTCACCATGGATGCCTATTTGCAAGTCCTTAAAGCTGTTGGTGCTTAGTGGGGAAATTCTGTTTATATCTTTATGGAAAGTTCTGCAAGAGCTCTTGCCTGAGACTACTATCTTAAATATGTATGGAAGTACAGAGGTCAGATGTTGATATTATACAGAGGTTCGTTTCATGTAGAGGTCAAGATTGGAGATTACTTTCAAATGCCACAATATCAAAACCTAAGTGCAACAACCTGTTATCTGAGCACCATTTTCTGATAACCACTTCTTTTAATGTCTTCAGCCTCTCATGTGCATTCTTATTTGCTGAACCAAACTAGTAGTTTTGAGGCTATGTTTGTGGATAGATTTCTTTTAGTTTTTAACGAGAACTTTTATGCTTTGATCATAGGTAGATAGATAGTGGACATAATGTGGTAAGTCTCATGTCAGTACAGGTACAAATTTTACATCAAGCAGTAGGAATTGATTTAAAAATAATTGGATGGAATTGAAGGGTTTTGAATTTGAGTATTTGAACCTGACTGTTTCCTTACTGCCTTGTCAGTCTCTATTGCACATATGGATGGCAATATTGTAGAATGCTGTAATGATATTCTTAATCTAGCTATTAAGCTTGTTTGTTGGAAATCTACTGGGTTACTCAATCTCATATGATACATTGAGAACATCATAATGCTAACATGTAGACTATAGGTGATAACAGTAGTCATTGAACTAAAATAAAGCTGTAGAAAGGAGAATATAGATGCTGATAAGAGGAGAGAACAGGAAATGTCAGGTCTTCCTAATCCTGGGGCAAGATAGTGCGTTTGTACCTAGGATGTTGGTATATAAGTACCTGGTTATTGGTTTCAGAGTGTTTTCCTTCTTGTTTTTAATTCAATCTTTGTTCTTATGCTTCCAACAACTTTATTACATGTCCGTCGACGAGCAGCAGCAGCAGCAGCAGCACGTGCTGCTGCATCGCCCACCAATTCTACTCCGCCGCCGCCAAATCTCCCGCCAAAATCTCCGTCATCCACGCCGGCGGCAATCAAAGATCTGATCTTTCCGGACTCGACCGACCTCGGGTCTCCTCGTTCCCGCAGGTCTACGACGGCGACGAGTGCTTCACCTCCGGCGACCTCCTCTCCGCCGTAGAATCCTTCAGCCGCCGTATCCGCCGCGTCCTCGACGGCGGCGATGATCCCGACCTTGTTAGGCCCAATGGTTAGGGTTCTCCCTCAGTCATTGATTTGTCTTTTTGGAAAAAAATTGTTGTTATTTTGAAAAAAATCCTTAGTGATTATTGAAAATTCATAAACTTTCAATATTTGGAGATGTAATTATAATAGTAGTGGAGAGTTTCTAAGCTCTATTCAGTATTTTGATGAGTATTTGTAGTCATTTTGATTAAATGTAGAGTTTTATAGAGCATAGAATTCACAGGATTTAAATTATAAGCTAATCTAGCAAGCAATGATGCAGATTCTTTTCGTAGTGACCATGACATGCAACATTCGCAAGAAATTACAAACGCAGCGTCTTTCTTTAGCGAGAGCCCTCGGATAGTGGGAGTTCACATAGCCCCTTCTGTGGAATACATTGTAGCAGTCCTATCAATTCTGAGGTGTGGGGAGGCATTTTTGCCATTAGATCCCACATGGCCTCAAGAGAGGATAATGTCAATTGTTTCTTCTTCGAGAACTTGTCTCATTATTGGATGTTCAGCGGTTAGTTTAAGGGGGAAAACTTCGAGATCAGATGCTGGTGATTGGATTGTTGACAGGACTGGCTGTTCTGTTCTGCATTTATCTATGGGAGCAGGCCCTAAAGACAACTTTGTTGAGTCGGGTCTAGTCTGGCCGTGTGAAAGTAGAAACCCGAGAAAATTTTGTTATCTGATGTATACATCTGGTTCAACTGGAAGGCCGAAGGGTGTTTGTGGCACTGAAACAGGTATCATGGAAGCTTACTAGAACCATGGGTATGCATGTGTATATCCGTTTTAAATTGGCTTGACATAGTATTCACTCATCCTAGAAAACTTCTGTTTCCATTTGATTTGTATTTTTTGTAACTGGTATGTTCTTGAATATTTCATTTCTTGATGTCTGTAAATTTCGCTGGCATTTTGTTTCTAGTCTTTTATCTTGCCATTAAATTTCTATTCACTCATCCTGGGAAGGAGGGACCCTACATGAAGAGCTCTTTAATCAACATGCTGCTGCTGCTTTTGTGACATTGTTATTGTGTTTAAAGCATAACAACCCTATTTAGTGTTTGGGGATGAATTAAAAGAATTGTTTTAAGTAATAGCTAGCTGGATCGAGACTAAATTGGAAGACCAGGTCTGCACCTAAAATTAGAGAGTGAAAAATTTCTAAGATAGAATTTTGAAAAAGAGATTTAAAATAATAAAGATCTAACATTAGTCTGATGAAAATAGGATATACTAATTGTAAATTCACAAATACAGAAAAAGATGGCAACAATTAAGGGCTAAATAATATCAAGACCAATTGATTTACTGCCTTGCATCATTTGTCATTGTGGGGCGAGTTTAAGAAGGACTTTGTGTGTGTGTGTTGAAATTAAAGCATATTGTTGAACTCAAGAAGTATTTCTCTTTGGAAAACAACATGACATTAGAATACTCATGGAGGGAAAGTATATGGATGGCTATATAACCCGACACACTTTACAGGTTAGGGAGTTGGCAAAGCAATAAATGGCTTCCCTTTCTAATTTAATTAAGAAGTAAAGAAAAAAAGGCTGCATATATGACTTGAGGATTAGGCAATCACATTAGCTGCTAATAATGTTCCATCTTCTGTTCACATGTTTTGTGTTCTGTAACTTCTGTTCTTGATTAATCCTTTTTGGTTCTTTGACCAGTTTTACTAATATTATTTTATTATGTTCAGGGCTTTTGAACAGATTTTGGTGGATGCAAGCTCAGTTCCCCTCGGCGGAGAGGATGTTTTATTGTTCAAAACTTCCATCAGCTTTGTTGACCATCTGCAGGAGTTCCTAAGTGCTATTTTAACTAGCACCAGCTCGTTGTTCCTCCGATTAATGAGTTAAAAGCTAACCCTTTACACATTGTCAATTTGATTAAGGTAGACACATTTTCGGCTTTTAGATTAAACATCTCTTATGTTTTGTGTAAGTTATCTACCGTCTGGCATTTTTGAGGTTTCTGTGTGTTCATGTCATATGTTTTGTGTAAATTACCTTGTCTTGGTTTAATATTTCGCTTGCATCTTTCATAAATATGATTTATGCAGGAGTATCATCATCATCTTCAATACCAGCAATAATTTCCTTTTGTTGGATCGAAACTCATTGGATCAATCAATTCCATTTCCTAAATAATTACCAACACACTCGTCTTAAAGACCAGCTATACTTTCTTTGACTTAAATTAATTGGTTGTATTTAGTTTCAACAGAGTTTTATATTCTTTAAGCTGTTCTATAGGAAAATCTAAGTTGTTCTTTTATGAAAGGAAATTCCAGGAAGTTTCTCATCTTAGTTTTTACTGAAAACATTAACTTGGTGCCAAAGCGATAGCCTGATACAGCTTATAGTGAGTAGTGCCTATTTTCTTGTTGGTCTTGCTATAATCGGAAACCTGACTTCAACACTTTCTTGCATATAATTTAACCTGAATATTCTCTTTTCTATTGTCTAGTGACAGTGTTGAGTGTTTGTGTTTTCAGGCATATGGCATTTCTAGATTGACTTGTGTTCCAACATTGATGAGGACTATCATTCCTTTTGGGACGTCACCATGGATGCCTATTTGCAAGTCCTTAAAGCTGTTGGTGCTTAGTGGGGAAATTCTGTTTATATCTTTATGGAAAGTTCTGCAAGAGCTCTTGCCTGAGACTACTATCTTAAATATGTATGGAAGTACAGAGGTCAGATGTTGATATTATACAGAGGTTCGTTTCATGTACAGGTCAAGATTGGAGATTACTTTCAAATGCCACAATATCAAAACCTAAGTGCAACAACCTGTTATCTGAGCACCATTTTCTGATAACCACTTCTTTTAATGTCTTCAGCCTCTCATGTGCATTCTTATTTGCTGAACCAAACTAGTAGTTTTGAGGCTATGTTTGTGGATAGATTTCTTTTAGGTTTTTAACGAGAACTTTTATGCTTTGATCATAGGTAGATAGATAGTGGACATAATGTGGTAAGTCTCATGTCAGTACAGGTACAAATTTTACATCAAGCAGTAGGAATTGATTTAAAAATAATTGGATGGAATTGAAGGGTTTTTGAATTTGAGTATTTGAACCTAACTGTTTCCTTACTGCCTTGTCAGTCTCTATTGCACATATGGATGGCAATATTGTAGAATGCTGTAATGATATTCTTAATCTAGCTATTAAGCTTGTTTGTTGGAAATCTACTGGGTTACTCAATCTCATATGATACATTGAGAACATCATAATGCTAACATGTAGACTATAGGTGATAACAGTAGTCATTGAACTAAAATAAAGCTGTAGAAAGGAGAATATAGATGCTGATAAGAGGAGAGAACAGGAAATGTCAGGTCTTCCTAATCCTGGGGCAAGATAGTACGTTTGTACCTAGGATGTTGGTATATAAGTACCTGGTTATTGGTTTCAGAGTGTTTTCCTTCTTGTTTTTAATTCAATCTTTGTTCTTATGCTTCCAACTACTTTATTACATCTGTGAAAATTTTTTTTTTATAAAAAATAGTAGTTTCTTACCAAAGATATAAATAGCTATCACTTCCTTTAACATGTGTTGTGTGCTTTTAGGTATCAGGTGACTGCACGTTTTTTGATTGCAAAAATCTGCCAAGTATCTTGGAAGCTGAGTCCCTAAGTAGTGTGCCTATAGGACTACCGATATCTAATTGTGAAATTGATCTTGTTGGTGAAAAGGACATGCCCGATGAAGGTGAAATATCTGTTAGAGGGGCATGCGTATTTTGGGGCTACTTTGGTGAGCCTTTTACTGGGAATGCTATAAAGTATGATGCGGCTCCATTACATTTCAGGACAGGGGATTTCGCAAAGCGCTTGAAGAGTGGTAATCTTGTCTTCCTCGGGAGAAAAGATCGCACTATAAAGGTCAGTGGGCAGCGTGTGGCGTTGGAAGAGGTTGAAAATGCTATGAAGGAACATCCTGAAGTGATCGATGCTGCTGTCACTTGTGAAAAAGCTCATGGAGAGCTCTTTTTTCTTCGGTCATTCTTTGTGATGAAAACTACCAAGAAATTGCAGAAAGGTTATACATCTGATGTAGACCAAAAGCATGTTAAAGGATTCAGTGGTTCTATTAGGGATTATTTAGTAAGGAAGTTACCGTCAGCAATGATTCCTAGTCATTTTTTCCGTATTGAGCAGCTGCCTATGACTTCTTCTGGGAAAATAGATTATTCTATGCTGTCAAGGTCACAGTACATGTCAAAATGGCCTAGGATTGAATATAAGAAAGCTCTTTCTTCTGGAGCTCATTTGCAACGCATTAAAGAGGTTCTGTCTTCTGTCCTTTTCAAAATTTCCCCAATTTTGTTTTCTGCCACAACGTTAATTCTAGGTTTCTTGTTTTTGTATATATTCCTAGCTTACGTAAATCATGATGTGAGAAAGTAACTGCTTATTTAGTTTGTGGGTAGAGGCATGAATAAATGTATAATAGTCTTTTCGAGCTGCTTTTATATTCACTTGCTCTGAAACATCAAGGTGACATCTTAATCCAGATATAATTGCTTAATTCTTTGACTGATCAGTTGACATCTTGCAATATGAAGATCGGTTTAACATTTTGTGAGTTCAATTGAGGCCTTTGCTTCATAACTATGATACCCCAATATTTTGTCCCGCATTAGATATTGATTGAGTGATTGAATGGTTTATAATGTAACTCCAAGGAGTCAAGTGCAACATTGACTAATCAAGTTTGGCAGTGGATTGAGCCAAACCATGTGTTGCACTTTGTGGGTTCTAGGGCTTATATCGCGCCATCAGGCTCGCTGGCTCGGGGCGTGATAAATGGTATCAGGAGCAGTTAGCTAGTTGGAAATATGAAGCTAAGTGCTATGCGGGACTTAAGTGCTATACCGCATGATTGCGGTGGGAGCCACCTCTAGAGGCCCATTGGAGCCACCTCTAGAGTCCACATCACCTAGTGGTGATACTAGGATGGGTCAATTGTGATGCCGTGATGAGGACGTCGCGTAATTAAGGTGGGTTGATTGTGATATCCTAAGTTTTAGTCCCACATCGGATATTGATTGAGTGATTGAATGCTTTATAATGTAAGTCTTAGGAGTCAAGTGCAACATTGACTAGTCAGATTTTCTGGTGGATTGAGCCAAACCATGTGTTGCACTCAGTGGGTCCCACGGCTTACATCACACCAACGAGCTTGCGGGCCTGGGGCGTGACAGTAACAAACCCATTTTGGTTGTAAAGGGATTCTTTTAATTTTGATGTATTTTTTTTATAGAACTAGATCTCTTGGCATAGAATTTTACATTAATGTATGAATTTTAGAGATATGACAGTTAATAATGTTGAATTGTTCACATATTATCATTAACTCATATATGTCACATTTAGCAGGCATTTCGTGATGTGCTTCTAGTTGAAGAAATTTCGGAAAATGATGATTTCTTTGTGATGGGTGGTAATTCAATTTCTGCTGCCCATGCTGCCCATAAATTGGCGATAGATATGAGATTGCTTTATGCCTTCCCTACCCCATTTAAGCTTCTGCATAGTTTACTAGATCAAAAGGATCCACATGAAATTTCCATCAGCCACAGTCCTGCTGTCAAAAGAGCCAAGGTACTTGATGACACACTGCCTAAATCTGACAAGTCAAAAGAGCTACCTGGAGAGCTGACGCTTGAAGATAATGGAAAGGGAACTCTTGATATTTGTAGGCAACTTAATGCAAATAAAAAATTGAGCCACTTCGAGAAACATGATGACTCACTCTTTAGTGTTGGTCCTGTGAGTGTGCACTCCTCTTTACCTCCAGCTTCACATGGGACAGAGTCACTCTATGGTCACACTGATGTATGGATTACAGATATGTGTTTACCTTTGGGATGTTCGCTTAGTCGCTGCAATCAAATCATGACTTTGGGCGAAAGAGTAGTAAATAATGCTCATCAAGTATGCCCACTAATCAAAATTCCAAGATGTACAAAAGGGTGTCTGCAAGAACGGTGGAAGGTCTTGCTCAAGTCGTGTGTTGATGCTTCACCATTGGTTGTATATAAAGATGGCACCATAACTCTATATATCGGATCACATTCACACATATTTTTATGCATTGATGCCGTCAGGTAAGGAACACCATATAATCTTTGCAAAACCTACTCTTAAGTTATATCCAAGTTGTGATTGATCTTCGAGTACTGCTTCTTTCTATGGCAAAAGCTACTCTAAGCTACTCTAAGATATCTCATTGGTTAAATCAACTAACTATTGTATCCTTTTTAAGGCATCAATGTTCATTTATGTGTATGCCTAGTCCTTGTTGCTACATTAGTTAAAATCCTATTGTTCCTGACCACTTATAAATTTATTATGGTGCAATAATATTGTCAATCCCCAACTTTTGAGTGGTAAATTACTCTGTTAGTCCTATCTTTTTGTTTATTATGCTGACTGAATGCATTTTCTTTATCCTGTGTTTGCTTTAAGCCGATATGTAAGTACATTAGCTGATCATATCATTTGTTATTTAGTGGTTTTATGCGGTGGGAGGTCAAGTTAGAAGGCCGTATAGAGTGTTCAGCAGCAACAACTGGAGATTTTACCCATGTATGTTATTTTTTCCTCTTGATTTACCTAGTTGGTCCGTATGGACGTGATAGTTTTTTTTTTTTTTTTGAAATGTGATAACTAATTGAACTGCAGCTTCTATAGGTGGTGGTTGGATGCTATAAAGGGAAAATTTATTTTCTTGATAGCATGACTGGCAATATATCATGGACGTTTCAAGCAGATGGAGAGGTATTGCTATAATTATGAATTGTTATGTGCTTTTATTTACTTAATCACATGATTTCTGCCACCGCCTTTCCGTCACATGGTTTGTATCGCCAATTGGACCTGATCTTTTATAACAATAGTATTTTATTGGTAGAATCGGGAATTTGTCTTCAGCAAAGCATATTACAGAAGGACGGTTTTCTGAAGATGGTTTTGCTAAGGAATTGTTATTTACAAAATTATTATCAAGAGTTTGCTAGTTATCTTGTTGGCATCACAAAGATGATGTGGTACATTAATTGGCCATTAGATCTGTGAGAGTTGCCAGACCAAACATTAGATCTTATACAAAGGATTAATTATCTAGGTCTCAAGACTGAATGTTTCTGGTCTTTGTATGCTGTTGTTATATCCCTTTCTTTTTAGGCTAATACTTGGCCTTATTACTATATTATGTTTGGCAATGCCAGTGATGACCTGATCCATTTGCAGCTTATACTTTCTTAATATATCATAACCTTATATATAAACTGTTTCTGTTACTCGAAAGCTTTAAATGATGGGTTGTCAACATGGATATTGCAATGTTTCAGTTGGTTAATTCCACCAAAAAAAGTATTAGCTTTTCAAAATATTTTATGTCTAGTCTCAAAGATGTTACTCCCCCTGAGGACTAGGCATTAAGCGTGCATGGAAATTATGGTGATAACTGAGCCCTTCACTAACATGGTCAGAGGATGAACTTTCATTTTGTCCAACTTCCTGGGCATTTACTAAGTTCTACACTAACATTTAGGATCTGCAACTATGTTGCACAACTTCTAATTTTTAAACCTTTTAAAAATATTTTAGTTAAGAACTTCAGAATCTAAGAATACAGGGCGGAATATAAATTCATATCTGTCCCTGCAGAGATATGTATTTTTTGGAATAAGAAAGAGGAGTATTATGGAAATATTATGAAATATTGTCTGATCCTATCACTAGGATTTTTCCAGTCGAAACTAGCCTTATCTCGGCAGGTGATACCTTTTATATCCGCCTAATTAAACTGTGGAACAAACTGACCTGAGCTCTGGCAAGATCACAATGCCTATAGCCCTCTGGCATGGTATTTTCAAATACCATTCTTGTTGCTGTCTATTTTTCATATATGTATAAACTTCTTTGTTTATTATTTGTTTTCAGTAGCACTTTGAGAATGTAAGTGAGATATTTATTTCTTTTCATTTAACTAAATAATCTCTGATAATCTTTTTGAAGGTTAAAATGCAGCCAGTCCTGGACAAATGCAGAAACTTAATGTGGTAATATTCTTAATTGCTCATATAAGTCAACTATATATGCTATTTAAGGTGTAGACTGCTATTCTTGTTGAAGTTTCTATAAAATACCAAATCAATTGGTTTTCTTTTATATAAAAGGACAAGGGTAAAACCGTTCTGATGCTTTTATCTTGTTGAAGTCTCTATTCATTTTTAGCCCACTAGTATAGTGCACGTCGTTGCGTGTATGTGTACATACCTATTAAATATTAGAAATAAGTTTTAAGTACGAATAATATTTTAATGTATCAATTTATAATTTATATATTAATATATATAAATTATTATGGTGTTTATATGTACCCTGAAATCATGCATATAAATTACCCCAACTTATCAATTTGGAAAAAGAATACCCATTAAATCAACAAATTTATCAAATTTATTAGATAAAGTAAAATATTAATTTGATCAACTTTAATCCTATCTCAAAAATTAATCATTTAATAAAGTATTCTAATTTTTCCTTTTAAAAGTTAGATGAATGATAAAACCCAAGCATAGCTAACTTGAAGGGCAAAGCAACAGTTATTATGACTTATATATAGTTTCCAAAATATATAACGTTCAAAGAGTATATATAAAATAAAACTTTTTGAAGAAAAAGCAAGCAACCAAATGAAAAAGGGATAAATATGATATGTAAAAGAAAAGTATTCCAAGTCTAAGAAGCCCCATAACAAAAATAATGCTCCCCTCCCCACAAATTAAAATAACTCATCTAGCTTTATTTCACCAAGAAAAAATATAATATTCTTCACAGCTCCATGTGCATTCAATTTTCATTTTAATAATTATGAAGTATCATGAGGATAGCGGATAATATACTTATAGCGATGGTACAAATTCACTATATGAGAGTAATTTAGAGAGAATTAAATACTTGATTATTTACATAGAGAAATCCTCGTGATTTGGATATATAGAGTAATTTAGAGAGGATAAAAGCCCTTCTCTTGATCTCCATCTGTATAGTTTTGATTTGTTTAACACCATGTGAATGATACTTAATGCAAATATGCAATATCCATTACACCACTCTCTTCATAGCTTCTCTTTCTTCAAGAATAAAATCACTCTCCTAGATCTTCACATTTGTAATTATAATTTATTTAACACCTCATGAATAATACTTAATGCAAATATGCAATATTTATTACACCACTTTCTTCATAACTTCTCTTTCTTCAAGGGTTGAATCTCAAGGGACCAAGAGATTATAATTATAAGTAAAATAGTGCATATAAATATGAGTATTATATTAAATATATGATAAATAATTATATTATAATATAATTATATAATATTATAATATTGTAAGGAATTAAACTAAATTATAATATTGAATTATATTAAATCACTATTTGTAATTATGATAAGTAATTATATTAATACTTGTAATAATTATATAATGTATTTCATTTATAAAAATTGGATTAGATAAGAATTTTTATAATTATAATAGATAATACAAAGCAACAAAGAATTCCATAATTGATTTGTATAATTCATGTACATAATCAATCAATCAAACAAACAAAAAGAGTATTGTGGGCACGAAAAACTACACAAGCGCATATAAATCAAAAGTACATGCTGAATTCATAACATCAAAACTTTCAAATTCATATAATGATACCCATTGTCAATAGTACTACACCATCATCAGATTTCTCACTTTGCACAAGAGAATTGTTGGATCCAATTCATACCAAAATGGTATATATATTCGTTTTAACCTTCTTTACAATAAAGAATCTCGACATCAATCTCCTACTCTTACTGTTGTAACCGTCCCTCCCAATCGATGGAAGCTTAAATTCCAACATCATCGATCCAACCTAATACACGATAGACCAATCCAATGCACACCTTAGGTTTCTTGACATATGTTGGCACTATTGAGTCAGTTCTTGAGGTCGTTCACAGCCCTATCGAGGTCATTGAGCTGATAGTTTTGAACATGGTCGATGGCGTTTTTGAGGTCGCAGACTGCATAATCGAAAATGTTCCTCGGCGGTGGCGTAGAGGATGGTTGATCGGTTGATGGCCTCTCTAATGTGGGTAATGGTGACGTCTAAGAGGTCTTGGTTAGGGATTTGATGTTGGTGTTGTTGGCTTTGTCTTTTGGCTAAATATATAAAGGAAAGAAGGATGAGTTGTTACCGATAATAGAAGCTTAAAGGTTGGAGGGATTAATTTCTGATTAATGGAGGTATTAAGTAGATTAGTGATGAGGTTATAATGGTGATTAAATGGTCACTCTTGTGTATTTAATAGGATTGATTAATGGTGAGATTGTGATAGTGATGGGTGTTTAATGTTGACGTTAGAGAATTTAAATGGGTAATAGGTAATGAATTTTGGCGTTATATATATATATATATATATATATATATATATATATATATATATATATATATATATATATATAAAAGATTAGATTAGATATGATTTATAGTGGTTTAGTAAGAAGATGAATGGTTGTAACATTGTTTTAAATTATAATAGTGATAATTACTGAGAATTATAAGAGATTAATATGTTAATGGGAGGTTACAAAAATATAAACAACTTAGTCATGGTGAAATTATTTGGGGTTATGAATAATAATGCATTTAATTGGGGTTATGAATGTATGTATGGGGTATGGTTATGTATGGATGCATGTGTTTTATGTATGCATGTATGTGTTTTCAAGGGCATTTTAGGAAGAAATGTTTTAACATACCAACACACTTTTATAATAGTATTAGATTGTAGAATGCTTAGTAGCTTCTGTTGTAGTATTTTGGTGTGTTTCTGATGAATCTGTTTCAAAGTTAATAGTACTTCTTAGAATACAAATGATCATGAGAAAGAAAATGTGATAATTGAGATTCTATTTCTCATCCTTAAATGTTACTTCTTTTGTGAAAACAAAAGGATTATTGTAATAAGGTATTTTAGCATGATAATTGTAATTGGCTTAATTCAAGGTGGGCAATCTTATTCCAACATACTGAACCAAAATACATGTTGCCTCTTTTGCAGGTGTGGTTCACATGATCATTGCTTGTATGCCCTAGATTATGTTAAACGCTGTTGCATTTACAAAATCTTATGTGGCGGGAGCATTTATGGTTCGCCTTCAATAGATCCGGTATGTCTTCTGATCCATATAGAGGTTCTCCTTTTACAATCTTATAGGCGAGTTTTTAAACTTGGGTGATTTGGTTAAGTAACTTGCATATTTAATAATGCTCAAGTGGAATCAGAGTGTAATATTAATAAATATTTTATCTTGTAATCCACCATTTACTGTAAGAGAGCTCGGGAGTCTTTCTGTAAGATCTTTGCAGTTGACCCCCAATTTTCTCTCTACAGCAGCACTCATTTTGAAAGTAACTGTTAGACAGGAAGCAGATTCCTGTTGTTTTTTGATTTTTCCCCTACAATATGACATATTCCCTTGTATATAGAAACTAATCTTCAAGTTATATATGCGACATGGTTAGTTTTCTCTCTTTTTTTTTTTCCTTCATGAAAGATCAGTAGTAAGCAGACAGCCAAGAAATGCTTATAGTTTTATACTGTAAGTGATATTATTATTGTTTTTAACTTCTCAGCGTGTAAATCTTTTATAGTAGTTATTTTATGACCTATGTTACTGGGTACTTCTAATCTGAAGCCATGTACCCAACATGTACACATACCATTATCGTGCCAAACTCCTTGGACATTCCTTGCATATATCGTGCATTTATTGGGCATGTACTCAATTATACAATACATGTTTTAATTCAAAACATTTGCCATACATTTCTTGGACATATATCCTACACTTCCGTCCACTTCTTGAAACTTCGTTAGTAATGATTTTGAAGGGCTGTTTGGATGTCTAGTTCAAAACTAGCGATTTTCTAATTTATAATCCACATAATAAAGAAAAAAAATGTTATAGGAATTTTAATTCTCATCCTTGTTCTCATGTAAATTATTAATTCCAATAAATCTATATATGTATATAAATATTTTATCTTGTAATCCACCATTTACTGTAAGAGAGCTCGGGAGTCTTTCTGTAAGATCTTTGCAGTTGATACCTTTCATATCCGCCCTAATTAAACTGTGGAACAAACTGACCTGAGCTCTGGCAAGATCACAATGCCTATAGCCCTCTGGCATGGTATTTGTATTCTCCTATTTTCATATATGTATAAACTTCTTTGTTTATTATTTGTTTTCAGTAGCACTTTGAGAATGTAAGTGAGATATTTATTTCTTTTCATTTAACTAAATAATCTCTGATAATCTTTTGAAGGTTAAAATGCAGCCAGTCCCGGACAAGTGCAGAAACTTAATGTGGTAATATTCTTAATTGCTCATATAAGTCAACTATATATGCTATTTAAGGTGTAGACTGCTATTCTTGTTGAAGTTTCTATAAAATACCAAATCAATTGGTTTTCTTTTATATAAAAGGACAAGGGTAAAACCGTTCTGATGCTTTTATCTTGTTGAAGTCTCTATTCATTTTTTAGCCCATTGTAGAATGCTTAGTAGCTTCTGTTGTAGTATTTTGGTGTGTTTCTGATGAATCTGTTTCAAAGTTAATAGTACTTCTTAGAATACAAATGATCATGAGAAAAGAAAATGTGATAATTGAGATTCTATTTCTCATCCTTAAATGTTACTTCTTTTGTGAAAACAAAAGGATTATTGTAATAAGGTATTTTAGCATGATAATTGTAATTGGCTTAATTCAAGGTGGGCAATCTTATTCCAACATACTGAACCAAAATACATGTTGCCTCTTTTGCAGGTGTGGTTCACATGATCATTGCTTGTATGCCTAGATTATGTTAAGCGCTGTTGCATTTACAAAATCTTATGTGGCGGGAGCATTTATGGTTAAGCCTTCAATAGATCGGTATGTCTTCTGATCCATATAGAGGTTCTCCTTTTACAATCTTATAGGCGAGTTTTAAACTTGGGTGATTTGGTTAAGTAACTTGCATATTTAATAATGCTCAAGTGGAATCAGAGTGTAATATTAATAAATATTTTATCTTGTAATCCACCATTTACTGTAAGAGAGCTCGGGAGTCTTTCTGTAAGATCTTTGCAGTTGACCCCAATTTTCTCTCTACAGCAGCACTCATTTTGAAAGTAACTGTTAGACAGGAAGCAGATTCCTGTTGTTTTTGATTTTCCCCTACAATATGACATATTCCCTTGTATATAGAAACTAATCTTCAAGTTATATATGCGACATGGTTAGTTTCTCTTTTTTTTCCTTCATGAAAGATCAGTAGTAAGCAGACAGCCAAGAAATGCTTATAGTTTTATACTGTAAGTGATATTATTATTGTTTTTAACTTCTCAGCGTGTAAATCTTTTATAGTAGTTATTTTATGACCTATGTTACCTGGGTACTTCTAATCTGAAGCCATACCTGTACCCAACATGTACACATACCCGTATCCGTACCCAAACTCCTTGGACATTCCTTGCATATATGCGTACATTTATTCAGGCATGTACTCAATTATACAATACATGTTTTAATTCAAAACATTTGCCATACATTTCTTGGACATATATCCTACACTTCACGTCCACTTCTTGAAACTCGTTGGACACAGGTCAAGTCCGAGAAATGATTTTGAAGGGCTGTTTGGATGTCTAGTTCAAAAACTAGCGATTTTCTAATTTATAATCCACATAATAAAAGAAAAATAAAAATGTTATAGGAATTTTAATTCTCATCCTTGTTCTCATGTAAATTATTAATTCCAATAAATCTATATATGTATATAAATATTTATATAGCCGTGTCCCTGTACCCTACCTTTTACAAATTTACCGTACCGTGTCCCGAATCCGTACCGGTACCGTACCCATGGAACATAGTTTATGACTTACTGTAGATATAGTTTTCCTATTTGAGATTAGGAGAAACAAATTTATCACCATTGTTAATGATCCATCCACTTTTACTTCTAATTGGATGTCTAGCCAGTATCTGCTTATTAGTTCACAAATCTTCTTTTAGGTACGGAACATGATCTATGTGGCATCTACAAGTGGTCGTGTGATTGGTACGTCAATAAAGGTATTGTGATAACTGTTGTTCCTCAGAAAATTTAATTTTGACCAAGTCCTTTTCTGTTTGGGAGTTTTGTGATGCCCTATCATCCTTTTAACTTGTTAGTGGTTTGTTCCATCTTTAAATTAAGCAGGGTGTTCAGTTCAAGATGATTTGGTCTTATGAATCGGGAAAACCAATATTTGGATCACTAGCAATGAATTCTGTCAGTGGAAATGGTATTCGCTCATTTTGTCAACAGATATATCACTTCAAAACTTTTGCCGAAAACATTGCTTCATTACATGCTCTTTTATTTCTCGCTTTGTACTATGAAATCTGATGGTGCCCAAATCCTTTTTGTTTCAAATTAGCTGGACTAAGACCAATCTTCTGCAGTCATTTGCTGCTTGGTGGATGGGGATGTACTTGCACTCAATTCAGGGGTCATATCATTTGGAAGGTTAGATCTTGTGATGATACTTCACATATCTAGTGCACATACATGTCTGGATGTAGTTCACCTGTGAACCTTTATCTTTTTATTCTCATTATTTATTCTTTATTATTCTGAATATTGTGAACCTAGTTTGCCAGTTCTTTTTTCCTATATTTGTCCTTTCTTTCACAATATTGATTAAGCAATATAGTGTGATGTATGTTCAAAACAAACCAAGATTGTCAAAATTCATGGGTTATAGCCCTTGAAAATCACAAATTTTGATTTACACATAATGATACTTTTTCATTTGAAACAAATTAAAATTGGCCAAAATCGTAGGTTAAAGTCCATGAAATACACCAATTTTGATGTACACAATAAATTTATTTTTGTTCAAAGCGAACCAAAATTGACAAAATTTGTGGGTTATAGCTCATTAAAGTCATATATATTTGATGCAAGCATAATTTATTTACATTTGTTAAAATTGAACAAAAATTGTCAAAAATATGGGTTATAGCTCATCAAAATCGCAAATTTTGATGTACAAATAATTTATTTGGATTCATTCAAATTGAAGAAAATTAACAAAAATCTTGAGTTTAGTTCATGAAAAGCGAATTTTTATGTGCACATAATAAATTTACTATTGTTCAAGATGAACTAATATTGTCAAAAATTATAGGTTATACCCCATGAAAATCATAAATTTTGATATGCACTTAAATAAATTTACTTTCTTTTGAAACGAACTAAAATGTCAAAGATCATGAGTTATAGCACATGAAAATTATAAATTTTGATATACACTTAAATAAATTTACTTCCATTCAAAACGAATTAAAATTAATGAAATTTGTAGGTTATAGCTCATATAGCGAAATTAGATGTACACAACAAATTGGATAATCTGTGGGTAACAGCGCATGAAAATCTCGATTTTTGATGTGCATAATATATTTACATTAGTTCAAAATGAACCAAAATTATCAAACTCATGGTTTATAGCCTTTTAAATATGCAAATTTAACGTGCACATCATAAATTCGAAATGAATCAAAATTGAAAAATATATGGGTTATATCTCTTGAAAATCACATATTTTGATATACACATAATTTATTGATATTTTTCAAAAATCAATTGTAAAAATAATGGGTTATAGTCTATGAAAATCGAAAATTTTGATGTACACAATAAATTTATTTTTGTTCAAAGCGAACCAAAATTGTCTCATGTGTAGTATATTAAAATCATTGATTTTGATGTACACATAATAAATTTACTATTGTTCAAGATGAACTAATATTGTCAAAAATTGTAGGTTATACCCATGAAAATCGAAAATTTTGATGTACAATCAACAAATTTACTTTCATTTGAAACGAACCAAAATTGTTAGAAATCATGGGTTATAACCTATTAAAATTGCAAATTTTGATGTACAATTAACAAATTTACTTTCATTTGAAACGAACCAAAATTGTCTCATGTGTAGTATATTGAAATCATTGATTTTGATGTACACATATTTTTTACATTCGCTCAAAACGAACCAAAATTGTAGAAATCATGGGTTATAACCTATTAAAATGCAAATTTTGATGTACACATAATAAATTTACTATTGTTCAAGATGAACTAATATTGTCAAAAATTATAGGTTATACCCATGAAAATCGAAAATTTTGATGTACATAATAAGATTATTCTCATTGAATGAACCAAAATTGTCAAAAATCATGGGTACCAAAATTATAAAAATTGTAGGTTATACCCATGAAAATCGCAAAATTTTGATGTACACATATTTTTTACATTCGTTCAAAGCGAACCAAAATTGTTAGAAATCATGGGTTATAACCTATTAAAATGCAAATTTTGATGTATCGTAATTTATTTGCATTTATTCAAAATAAAAGAAAATTAACAAAAATATTAGGTTGTAGTTCATGAAGTTATAATAGTCCATGAAAATGCAAATTTTGATGTACACATATTTTTTACATTCGTTCAAAGCGAACCAAAATTGTTAGAAATCATGGGTTATAACCTATTAAAATGCAAATTTTGATGTACACAACAAATTGGATAATCTGTGGGTAACAGCATGAAAATCTCGATTTTTGATGTGCATAATTTATTTACATTCATTTAAAATGAATCAAAATTGAAAAATATATGGGTTATAGCTCATCAAAATGCAAATTTTGATGTACACATAATAAATTACTTTCATTTGAAGCGAACCAAAATTGTCTCATGTGTAGTATATTGAAATCATTGATTTTGATGTACACATAATAAATTTACTATTGTTCAAGATGAACTAATATTGTCAAAAATTATAGGTTATACCCATGAAAATCATAAATTTTGATGTACACATAATAAATTTACTATTGTTCAAGATGAACTAATATTGTCAAAAATTGTAGGTTATACCCATGAAAATCATAAATTTTGATATGCACTTAAATAAATTTACTTTCATTTGAAACGAACCAAAATTGTAGAAATCATGGGTTATAACCTATTAAAATGCAAATTTTGATATGCACTTAAATAAATTTACTTCCATTCAAAACTAATTAAAATTAATGAAATTGTAGGTTATAGCTCATATTGCTAAATTAGATGTACACAACAAATTTATTTTCTTTAAAATGATTGAAAATTGACAAGTCGGGTTATCTCATTAAAGTCGGGTATATTTGATGTACACATAATAAATTTACTATTGTTCAAGATGAACTAATATTGTCAAAAATTATAGGTTATACCCATGAAAATCATAAATTTTGATGTACACAACAAATTGGATAATCTGTGGGTAACAGCATGAAAATCTCGATTTTTGATGTGCATAATATATTTACATTCGTTCAAAGCGAACCAAAATTGTTAGAAATCATGGGTTATAACCTATTAAAATTGCAAATTTTGATGTACACTTAATAACTTTACTTTGGTTGAAATGAATTAAAACCGACAATATTTTTGGTTATAGCTCATGAAAATCGCAAAATTTTGATGTACATAATAAGATTATTCTCATTGAATGAACCAAAATTGTCAAAAATATGGGTTATAGCTCATCAAAATGCAAATTTTGATGTACAATCAACAAATTTACTTTCATTAAATACTAACCAAAATTGAGAAAATTCGTTGGGATGTAGCTCATTGAAGTCGTATATTTGATGTACGGACAATTTATTTACCTTTGTTCAAAGCGAACCAAAATTGACAAAATTTGTGGGTTATAGCTCATTAAAATGCGATATTTGATGTACATAATTTATTTACTTTCAAAAGCGACCAAAATTGTCGAAAATCATGGGTTATAACCTATTAAAATTGCAAATTTTGATGTACAATTAACAAATTTACTTTCATTAAATACTAACCAAAATTGAGAAAATTCGTTGGGATGTAGCTCATTGAAGTCATTATATTTGATGTGCATAATTTATTTACATTTGTTAAAATTGAACAAAAATTGTCAAAAATATGGGTTATAGCTCATTAAAATTGCGATATTTGATGTACACATAATTTCCTTACATTCTTTCAAAACAAACCAAAATTGTCAAAAATATGGGTTATAGCTCATTATAAGCGAAATGTGATGTATAAATAATTTATGTACATTTGTTCAACAAACTAAGATTGTTAAAATTCATGGTTATAGCTCATGAAAATCACAGATTTTGATGTGCACATAATAAATTTACTTTCATTTGAAACGAACCAAAATTGTCGAAAATCATGGGCTATAGCACATGAAAATTATAAATTTTGATATACACTTAAATAAATTTACTTTCATTTGAAACGAACCAAAATTGTCGAAAATCATGGGCTATAGCACATGAAAATCAAAATTTTGATGCACTCATAATCAATTTACTTTTGTTTGAAATGAACCAAAATTGTCAAAAAATATGGTTATAGCTCATCAAAATCGCAAAATTTTGATGTACAAATAATTTATTTGGATTCATTCAAATTGAAGAAAATTAACAAAAATCTTGAGTTTAGTTCATGAAAAGCAAATTTTTATGTGCACATAATAAATTTACTATTGTTCAAGATGAACTAATATTGTCAAAAATTATAGGTTATACCCATGAAAATCGCAAAATTTTGATATGCACTTAAATAAATTTACTTTCTTTTGAAGCGAACTAAAATGTCAAAGATCATGAGTTATAGCACATGAAAATTATAAATTTTGATATACACTTAAATAAATTTACTTCCATTCAAAACTAATTAAAATTAATGAAATTTGTAGGTTATAGCTCATATTGCTAAATTAGATGTACACAACAAATTGGATAATCTGTGGGTAACAGCATGAAAATCTCGATTTTTGATGTGCATAATATATTTACATTCGCTCAAAATGAACCAAAATTATCAAACTCATGGTTTATAGCCTTTTAAATATGCAAATTTAACGCACATCATAAATTCGAAATGAATCAAAATTGAAAAATATATGGGTTATATCTCTTGAAAATCACATATTTTGATATACACATAATTTATTGATATTTTTCAAAAATCAATTGTAAAAATAATGGGTTATAGTCTATGAAAATCGAAAATTTTGATGCATGCATAATCAATTTACTTTTGTTTGAAATGAACCAAAATTGACAAAATTTGTGGTTTATAGCTCAAGAAAATCGCTGATATTTGATATACACATATTTTTTACATTCGTTCAAAACGAACCAAAATTGTCTCATGTGTAGTATATTAAAATCATTGATTTTGATGTACACATAATAAATTTACTTTCATTTGAAACGAACCAAAATTAAAAATATGTAGATTAAGGCTCATGAAAATTCATGAGTTTTGATGTACATAATTTATTTACTTTCAAAACGAACCAAAATTGTCGAAAATCATGGGCTATAGCCTGTGAAAATCAAAAATTTTGATGCACTCATAATCAATTTACTTTCGCTTAAATTGAACTAAAATTGACAAAATTTGTGGGTTATAGCTCATTAAAATGCGATATTTGATGTACACATAATTTCCTTACATTCTTTCAAAACAAACCAAAATTGTCAAAAATCATGGGTACCAAAATTATAAAAAATTGTAGGTTATACCCATGAAAATCGCAAACTTTGATGTATACAAAATAAGCTTACATTCGAAACAAATCGAAATTGACAAATATCGTGGGTTATAGCTCATTATAAACGCGAAATGTGATGTATAAATAATTTATGTACATTTGTTCAGAACAAACTAAGATTGTTAAAATTCATGGTTATAGCTCATGAAAATCACAGATTTTGATGTGCACATAATAATTTTTTTTCCATTCGATATGAACCAAAATTGGTGTAGAACGTGGGTTAAAGCCCATGAAATACGTCAATTTTGATGTACACAACAAATTTATTTTCTTTAAAATGATTGAAAATTGACAAGTCGTGGGTTATCTCATTAAAGTCGGGTATATTTGATGTACGGACAATTTATTTACCTTTGTTCAAAACGAACCAAAATTGTCAGAAATCATGGGTTATAACCTATTAAAATCGCAAATTTTGATGTATACGTAATTTATTTGCATTTATTCAAAATAAAAGAAAATTAACAAAAATATTAGGTTGTAGTTCATGAAGTTATAATAGTCCATGAAAATCGCAAATTTCGATGTATACTTAATAAATTACTTCCGTTCGAAATGAACTAAAACTGTCAAAGATCGCGGGTTATAGCACAATCGTAAATTTTGATGTACACTTAATAACTTTACTTTCGGTTGAAATGAATTAAAACTGACAATATTTTTGGTTATAGCTCATGAAAATCGCAAAATTTTGATGTACATAATAAGATTATTCTCATTCTGAATGAACCAAAATTGTCAAAAATCGTGGGTTAAAGCCTATGAAATATGCAATTTTGATGTACAATCAACAAATTTACTTTCATTAAATCTGAACCAAAATTGAGAAAATTCATTGGGATGTAGCTCATTGAAGTCGCAGATATTTGATGTAATGATAATTTATTTACATTCATTTAAAATGAATCAAAATTACCAAAAATGATGAGTTATAGTTCAATAAAATCACAAATTTTGACCTACACAATTTATTTGCATTCATTTGAAATAAAAGAAAATTAACAAAAATATTAGGTTGTAGTTCATGAAGTTATAATAGTCCATGAAAATCGCAAATTTCGATGTATACTTAATAAATTACTTCCGTTCGAAATGAACTAAAACTGTCAAAGATCGTGGGTTATAGCACAATCGCAAATTTTGATGTACACTTAATAACTTTACTTTCGGTTGAAATGAATTAAAACTGACAATATTTTTGGTTATAGCTCATGAAAATCGCAAAATTTGATGTACATAATAAGATTATTCTCATTCGAATGAACCAAAATTGTCAAAAATCGTGGGTTAAAGCCTATGAAATATGCAATTTTGATGTACAATCAACAAATTTACTTTCATTAAATACGAACCAAAATTGAGAAAATTCGTTGGGATGTAGCTCATTGAAGTCGCGTATATTTGATGTACGCATAATTTATTTACATTCATTTAAAATGAATCAAAATTACCAAAAATGATGAGTTATAGTTCAATAAAATCACAAATTTTGACCTACACAATTTATTTGCATTCATTTGAAATAAAAGAAAATTAACAAAAATATTGGGTTATAGTTTGTGAAAATTGTGAATTTTTATGTGCATATAATTAATTTCCTTTTGTTCAATATGAACCAAATTTGTTAAAAATTTTGGGTTATAGGCCATGAAAATCACAAATTTTGATGTACATTTAATAATTTTACTTCGTTCGAGCGAACTAATATTGTCAACGATCGTTAGTTATAGCACAATCACAAATTTTGATGTACACTTATTACTTTTTGAAATGAATTAAAGTTGTCAAAATTTATGATTTATAGCTCATGAAAATTGCAAAATTTGATGTACATATATTAAATTTTATTTTCATTCAAAATAAAGCAAAATTAAAAAGTTTGTGGGTTATAGCTTATGAAGACCTTGAATTTTGATGTACACATGATTTATTTACATTCGCTCCAAAAGAACCAAAATTGTCAAAATTCGTGGGTTATGGCCCATGAAAATCACAAATTATTATGTACTCATAATAAATTTACTTTTGTCCAAAATGAACAAAAGTGTAAAAATTATGAGTTATACCTCATGAAAATTGCAAATTTTGTTAACTTAATAAATTTACTTTCTTTACAAATGAACTAAAATTGACATAAGTCGTGTTTTATAGCTCATGATAATTGCGAAGTCTAATGTACAAATAATTTTTTACATTATTCCAAACGAACCTAGATTGTCAAAATTTATAGGTTTTAGCCTATGAAAATCACAAACTTTGATGTACACATAATAAATATTTTTCATTCGAAAAGAACTAAAATTGGCAAAAATTGTGGGTTAAAGCCTATGAAATAGAGGCCAATTTTGATGTACATATAATATTATTTTCGTTAAAAGCGAACCAAAAATGACAAAGGTCATGGGCTATAGCTCATTAAAGTCATGTATTTTGATGTGCGCATAATTTATTTACATCCATTCAAAATGAACTAAAATTGTCAAAAATCATGGTTTACAGCTCACTAAACTCGCGAATTTTAATGTACACATAATTTATTTGCATTCGTTCGAGATGAACGAAAATTGAACCTTAGGTCATAATTCATAAAAATCGTGAATTTTTATGTGCACATAACAAATTTATTTTTGTTAAAAACAAACCAAAATTGTCAGAAATTGTGATTCATAACTCATGAAAATCGCAAAATTTGATGTACACTTGATTAATTTACTTTCATTTGAAATGAACTAAAACTATCAAAGATCGTGAGTTATAGCACATGAAAATCGCAAATTTTAATATACATTTAATAGCTTTCTTTCGTCCGAAACGAATTAAAATTGACAAAATTCATGGATTACAAAATTCGTAGGTTATATAGCTCATGGAAATCACGAAATTTGATGTACACATAATAAAATTTTATTTTCATTCAAATTTGATGTACACAAAAATATGTGGGTTATAGCTCTTGAAAATTCTGAATTTTGATGTACAATTAATAAATTACTTTCATTCGAAACGAACCAAAATCGAAAAATATCTGGTTATAGCTCATGAATACCACAATTTTTGATGTACACGTAATTTATTTACATTTGTTCAAAACAAACCAAAATTATTGGGTTATAGCCCATGAAAATTAATATACACACTAAATTTACTTTTGTTGAATGAACCAAAATTAACAATTTGTGGGTTATATAGCTCATTAAAAACGCGATATTTGATGTACACGGTTTATTTAGATTTGTTCAAATGAACTTATTTTGTAAAAACATGATAGCCCATGAAAATCTCAAAATTTGATGTACACATAATAAATTTAATTTTGCTCAAAATGAACAAAATTAAGTTTACTCATTAGAATCGCAAATTTTGTTCAATTAATAAATTTACTTTCATTTGAACAAACCAAAATTGACAAAAATCATTGTTTATAGCTCATGATAACTCAAGTCTAATGTACATATAATTTATTTACATTCGTTCAAAACGAACCAAGATTGTTGAAATTTATGGGTAATAGCCTATGAAAATCACAATTTTGTTGTACACTATTTTCTTTCAAACGAACCAAAATTGTTTAAAATCATGGGTTAAAGCCCGTGAAATACACCAATTTTGATGTACACAACAAATTTATTTTCATTAAAAACCAAAATTGATAAAAATCGTTCGTTATAGCTCATTAAAGTCGCAGATTTTGATATATGCATAATTTATTTTCATTTATTCAAAACGAACTAAAATTTTCAAAAATCATGGGTTATATAGCTCATTAAAATCGCGAATTTTGATGTACTCAAAATTTATTTGCATTCGTTCAAAATGAACGAAAAATTAACAAAAATATTTGGTAATAGTTTATGAAACTTGCAAATTTATGTGCAGATAATAAATTTACTTTTGTTCAAAACGAACCAAGATTGTTGAAATTTATGGGTAATAGCCTATGAAAATCACAATTTTGTTGTACACTATTTTCTTCGAAGCGAACCAAAATTGTTTAAAATCATGGGTTAAAGCCCGTGAAATACACCAATTTTGATGTACACATAATTTATTTACATTCGTTCAAAACGAACCAAAATTGACAAATTTTGTGAGTTAAAGCTCATTAAAATCACAATATTGATGTACACATAATTTATTTACATTCATTCAAAATGAACCAAATTGTCAAAAATCATGGGTTATATAGCTCATTAAAATCGCGAATTTTGATGTACACATAATTTATTTACATTCGTTCAAAACGAACCAAAATGAAAAACATTTGGGTGATAGTTCATGAACATCGCGAATTTTGATGTACACATAATTTATTTACATTAGTTCAAAACGAACCAAAATTGACAAATTTTGTGAGTTAAAGCTCATTAAAATCACAATATTGGATGTACACATAATTTATTTACGATCATTTAAAACAAACCAAAATTATCAAAATTCATGGGTTATAGCCCATTAAATATGCAAATTTTAATCTACATAATAAATTTATATTCATTCAAAAGCGAACCAAAATTGACAAAAATCATTGTTTATAGCTCATGATAACTCAAGTCTAATGTACATATAATTTATTTACATTCATTGAAATGAGCGAAATTAACAAAAATTTTGGGTTGTAGTTTAAAAATCGCTAATTTTGATGTACACATAATTTATTTACATTCATTCGATTTACATTCATTCAAAATGAACCAAATGACAAAATTTGTGGATTATAGCTCATTAAAATCGCTAATTTTGATGTACACATAATTTATTTACATTAGTTCAAAACGAACCAAAATGAAAAACATTTGGGTGATAGTTCATGAATATCGCTAATTTTGATGTACACATAATTTATTTACATTAGTTCAAAACGAACCAAAAATAAAAACATTTGGGTGATAGTTCATGAACATCGCTAATTTTGATTTACACATAATTTATTTACATTAGTTCAAAACGAACCAAAATTGACAAATTTTGTGAGTTAAAGCTCATTAAAATCACAATATTGGATGTACACATAATTTATTTACATTCGTTCAAAACGAACCAAAATTGTTTAAAATCATGGGTTATATAGCTCATTAAAATCACAATATTGGATGTACACATAATTTATTTACATTCATTCAAAATGAACGAAATTAACAAAAATTTTGGGTTGTAGTTTAAAAATCGCTAATTTTGATTTACACATAATTTATTTACGATCATTTAAAACAAACCAAAATTGACAAAAATCATTGTTTATAGCTCATGATAATCACGAAGTCTAATGTACATATAATTTATTTACATTCGTTCAAAACGAACCAAGATTGTTGAAATTTATGGGTAATAGCCTATGAAAATCACAATTTTGTTGTACACTATTTTCTTCGAAGCGAACCAAAATTGTTTAAAATCATGGGTTAAAGCCGTTAAATACACCAATTTTGATGTACACAACAAATTTATTTTCATTAAAAACCAAAATTGATAAAAATCGTTCGTTATAGCTCATTAAAGTCATATTTTGATATATGCATAATTTGTTTTCATTTATTCAAAACGAACTAAAAATTTTCAAAAATCATGGGTAGCTCATTAAAATCGCTAATTTTGATGTACTCAAAATTTATTTGCATTCGTTCAAAATGAGCGAAAAATTAACAAAAATATTTGGTAATAGTTTATGAAACTTGCAAATTTATGTGAGATAATAAATTTACTTTTGTTCAAAACAAATAAAATTGTCAAAAATTATTGGGTTATAATCCCATGAAAATCGCAAATTTTCACGTATACTCAAAATTACTTACGTTCAAAATGAACCAATAGTGAAAGTAATCCTGAGTTATAGCACATTATAATCGCGAAGTGTGATGTACAAATGATTATATTTGTTCAAAATGAAACAAGATTGTTAAAATCCATGGGTTATGGCCCATAAAATCACAAATTTTAAATTTGACAAATTTTTTTCATTCAAAATGAACCAAAATTGGCGAAAATCATGGGTTCAAGCCCATGAAATATGCCAATTTCATATCATAAATTCATTTTCGTCCAAAATGAACCAAATGACAAAATTTGTGGATTATAGCTCATTAAAGTCGCATATTTTGATTTACGCATATTTATTTTCATTTGTACAAAACGAACAATAATTTTCAAAAATCACTGGCGTAATTCATCAATATCGCAAATTTTGAAGTACACAATTTATTTACATTCATTCAAAATGAACGGAAATTAACAAAAATTTTGGGTTGTAGTTTAAAAATCGCGAATTTTTTTGCGCACATCATAAATTTACTTTTGTTCAAAACGAATTGAAATTGTCAAACATTGTGGTTATAGCCCATGATAATCGTAAACTTTGATATACTTAATAAAATTTCTTTCGTGCGAAATGACTTAAAAACTGTTAAAGATTGTGGGTTATAGCACATGAAAATCGTAAAGTTTGATGTACACTTAATAAATTTCTTGTGTTTGAAACAAATTAAAATTGACAAAATTTGTTGGTTCTTGCACATGTAAATAACGAAATTTGATGCACATAATAAATTTTATTTTTAGTCGAAACAAACCAAAATTGAAAATCGTGAGTTATAGCTTATGAAAGTCTTGAATTTTTATACATATAATTTATTTACGATCATTTAAAACAAACCAAAATTATCAAAATTCATGGGTTATAGCCCATTAAATATGCAAATTTTAATCTACATAATAAATTTATATTCATTCAAAAGCGAACCAAAAATAAAAAACATTTGGGTGATAGTTCATGAATATCGCGAATTTTGATGTACACATAATTTATTTACATTCTTTTAAAACAAACCCAACCTAAATTGTAAAAATCAGTGTTTTAAAAGCGGGCTTACAAAACGTATTTGGACCCTTTGATGAAGTGAGGCGTAAGCTTCAAAGCATGAAGCATAAGCTTCATGAGTTTAAATATTTTAATTTTAAATTTGTAAAAATTATGAACATATAATATATAGTGGTGTAATAATTGCAAGTATATATTCATGTCTTGATTAGTAAATAAGAATTAAATATGTGAAGTATAGAAATGAATCATAATAAACTAAGCTACATGCATATCATATATATTTTATTTACAGTCAAATAGTCATATTGAAAATATATAGGAGCATGTTAATGTTAGTCAAAGATCCTTTTATGTCCTACTATCTAGTCTTAAGCGTGTGCTTCAAAATAAAAGCGCTTTATGAAGCGCGAGGCGCGCACTTCAATTATGCTTTAAGCGATGAAGCGTAAGCTTCAAGGGATAAATAGCTTCACTCTTGAGTTTCGAACCATTTATCCTTCAATAAGTTGTGAAGCGAGTTTCGAAGCGAGTTTCAATAAAACTTTTTCAAACATTGGTAAAAATCATGGGTTATAGTCTATGAAAATGGAAAATTTTGATGCACACCTAATTAATTTAATTGCGTTTGAAACGAACCAAAATTGACAAATTTTGTGAGTTAAAGCTCATTAAAATCACAATATTGGATGTACACATAATTTCTTCGCATTCTTTCAAAATGAACCGAAATTGTCAAAAATCATGGGTGGTCTATCAAAATAATAGTTTTTGATGTACACAATAAATTACTTCCATTCGAAACGAACCAAAATTGTCAAAAATTGTGGGTTATAGCCTATGAAAATCGTAAATTTTGATGTAAACTCAATAAATTTACTTAATGTTCAAAATGAAACAAAATTGATAAAAATCACTGGTTATAGCTTATAGTAATTGTGTTGTGATGTACAAATAATTTATTTACATTTGTTAAGTACCAACTAAGATTGTGAAAATTCATGGGTTGTAGACCATGAAAATCACAGATTTTAATGAATACATAGTAATTTTTTTCATTCGAAATGAACCAAAATATATGAAAATTGTGGGTTGAAGCCCATAAAATATCCCTATTTTGATATACACAATAAATTTATTTTCATTCAAAACGAACCAAAATTGACAAAAGTCGTCAGTAGCTCATCAAAATTGCAAATTTTGACGCACACATAATTTATTTGCATTCATTCAAATAAAAGAAAACAAAAATCTTGGGTTATAGTTCATGAAAATTACAAATTTTTATGTGCACATAATAAATTTACCTTTGTTCGAAACAAACCGAAATTGTTAAAAATTGTTCGTTATAGCTCATTAAAATCACAAATTTTGATGTACACATAATTTATTTACATTCGTTCAAAACGAACCAAAATTGTTTAAAATCATGGGTTATATAGCTCATTAAAATCGTAATTTTGATGTACACAACAAATTTATTTTCATTTATTCAAAACGAACTAAAATTTTCAAAAATCATGGGTTATATAGCTCATTAAAATCGTAATTTTGATGTACACATAATAAATTTTATTTTCATTTGTACAAAGCGAACAATAATTTTCAAAAATCATGGGTTATATAGCTCATTAAAATCGTAATTTTGATGTACACAACAAATTTATTTTCATTAAAAACCAAAATTGATAAAAATCGTTCGTTATAGCTCATTAAAGTCATATTTTGATTTACGATATTTATTTTCATTTGTACAAAGCGAACAATAATTTTCAAAAATCATGGGTTCAAGCCCATGAAATATGCCAATTTCATATCATAAATTCATTTTCGTCCAAAATGAACCAAAATTGTTTAAAATCATGGGTTATAGCCCATGATAATCGTAAACTTTGATATACTTAATAAATTTCTTTCGTTGAAATGACTTAAAAGCTGTTAAAGATTGTGGGTTATAGCACATGAAAATCGTAAAGTTTGATGTACACTTAATAAATTTCTTGTGTTTGAAACAAATTAAAATTGACAAAATTTGTGGATTATAGCTCATTAAAATCGTAATTTTGATGTACACATAATAAATTTATATTCATTCAAAATGAGCCAAAATTGGCGAAAATCATGGGTTATAGCCCATGATAATCGTAAACTTTGATATACTTAATAAATTTCTTTCGTTGAAATGACTTAAAAGCTGTTAAAGATTGTGGGTTATAGCTCATGAAAATCGCAAAATTTGATGTACACATAATTTATTTACATTCGTTCAAAATGAACCAAAATTGTCAAAAATTATTGGGTTATAATCCCATGAAAATCGCAAATTTTGATGTACACAACAAATTTATTTTCATTTATTCAAAACGAACTAAAATTTTCAAAAATCATGGGTAGCTCATTAAAATCACAAATTTTAAATTTGACAAATTTTTCATTCAAAATGAACCAAATGACAAAATTTGTGGATTATAGCTCATTAAAATCACAAATTTTAAATTTGACAAATTTTTCATTCAAAATGAGCCAAAATTGGCGAAAATCATGGGTTATATAGCTCATTAAAATCACAAATTTTAAATTTGACAAATTTTTCATTCAAAATGAACCAAAATTGATAAAAATCGTTCGTTATAGCTCATTAAAGTCGTATTTTGATATATGCATAATTTATTTACATTCATTCGATTTACATTCATTCGATTTACATTCATTCAAAATGAGCCAAAATTGGCGAAAATCATGGGTTATATAGCTCATTAAAATCACAAATTTTGATGTACACATAATTTATTTACATTTGTTCAAAACAAACCAAAATTGTCAAAATTCATGGGTTATAGTCTATGAAAATGAAAAATTTGATGTACACATAATAAATTTTATTTTCATTTATTCAAAACGAACCAAAATTGTCAAAATTCATGGGTTATAGCCCATTAAATATGCAAATTTTAATCTACATAATAAATTTATATTCATTCAAAACGAACCAAAATTGTCAAAAATTATTGGGTTATAGCTCATGAAAATCGCAAAATTTGATGTACACATAATAAATTTACTTTTGTTCAAAACAAATTAAAATTGACAAAATTTGTTGGTTCTTGCACATGTAAATAACGAAATTTGATGCACATAATAAATTTTATTTTTAGTCGAAACAAACCAAAATTGAAAATCGTGAGTTATAGCTTATGAAAGTCTTGAATTTTTATACATATAATTTATTTACGATCATTTAAAACAAACCAAAATTATCAAAATTCATGGGTTATAGCCCATTAAATATGCAAATTTTAATCTACATAATAAATTTATATTCATTCAAAAGCGAACCAAAATTGTCAAAAATTATTGGGTTATAATCCCATGAAAATCGCAAATTTTGATGTACACTTAATAAATTTACTTTTGTTCAAAATAAATAAAATTGTCAAAAATCATGGGTTATATAGCTCATTAAAATCGTAATTTTGATGTACACATAATTTATTTACATTCGTTCAAAATGAACCAAAATTGTTTAAAATCATGGGTTATAGCCCATGAAAATCACAAATTTTAAATTTGACAAATTTTTCATTCAAAATGAGCCAAAATTGGCGAAAATCATGGGTTCAAGCCCATGAAATATGCCAATTTCATATCATAAATTCATTTTCGTCCAAAATGAACCAAATGACAAAATTTGTGGATTATAGCTCATTAAAGTCGCATATTTTGATTTACGATATTTATTTTCATTTGTACAAAGCGAACAATAATTTTCAAAAATCATGGGTTATATAGCTCATTAAAATCGTAATTTTGATGTACACAATTTATTTACATTCATTCGATTTACATTCATTCAAAATGAACGAAATTAACAAAAATTTTGGGTTGTAGTTTAAAAATCGCTAATTTTGATTTACACATAATTTATTTACATTTGTTCAAAACAAATAAAATTGTCAAAAATTATTGGGTTATAGCCCATGATAATCGTAAACTTTGATATACTTAATAAATTTCTTTCGTTGAAATGACTTAAAAGCTGTTAAAGATTGTGGGTTATAGCACATGAAAATCGTAAAGTTTGATGTACACTTAATAAATTTCTTGTGTTTGAAACAAATTAAAATTGACAAAATTTGTTGGTTCTTGCACATGTAAATAACGAAATTTGATGCACATAATAAATTTTATTTTTAGTCGAAACAAACCAAAATTGAAAATCGTGAGTTATAGCTTATGAAAGTCTTGAATTTTTATACATATAATTTATTTACGATCATTTAAAACAAACCAAAATTAACAAAATTCATGGGTTATAGCCCATTAAATATGCAAATTTAAATCTACATAATAAATTTATATTCATTCAAAATGAACCAAAATTGTCAAAAATTGTGGGTTATAGCCTATGAAAATCGTAAATTTTGATGTACACATAATAAATTTATATTCATTCAAAACGAACCAAAATTGTCAAAAATTGTGGGTTATAGCCTATGAAAATCGTAAATTTTGATGTACACATAATTTATTTACATTTGTTCAAAACAAACCAAAATTGTCAAAATTCATGGGTTATAGCCCATGAAAATCGCAAATTTTGATGTACACAATAAATTTATTTTCATTCAAAACGAACCAAAATTGTCAAAAATTGTGGGTTATAGCTCATGAAAATCGCAAATTTTGATGTACACATAATTTATTTACATTTGTTCAAAACAAACCAAAATTGTCAAAAATTGTGGGTTATAGCTCATGAAAATTGCAAATTTTGGCGTACACATAATTTATTTGCATTCATTGAAATAAAAGAAAATAAAAATCTTGGGTTATAGCTCATGAAAATCGCAAACTTTGATGTACACATATTTTATTGCATTCATTTGAAATGAACCAAAATTGTCAAAAATCATGGGTGGTCTATCAAAATAATAGTTTTGATGTACACATATTTTATTGCATTCATTTGAAATGAGCGACAATTAACAAAAATCATGGGTGGTCTATTAAAATAATAGTTTTGATGTACACATAATTTATTTGCATTCATTGAAATAAAAGAAAATAAAAATCTTGGGTTATAGCTCATGAAAATCGCAAATTTTGATGTACACATAATTTATTTACATTTGTTCAAAACAAACCAAAATTGTCAAAAATCATGGGTGGTCTATTAAAATAATAGTTTTGATGTACACATAATTTCTTAGCATTCTTTCAAAATGAACCGAAATTGTCAAAAATCATGGGTGGTCTATCAAAATAATAGTTTTGATGTACACATAATTTATTTGCATTCATTGAAATAAAAGAAAATAAAAATCTTGGGTTATAGCTCATGAAAATTGCAAATTTTGGCGTACACATAATTTCTTAGCATTCTTTCAAAATGAACCGAAATTGTCAAAAATTGTGGGTTATAGCTTATAGTAATTGTGTTGTGATGTACAAATAATTTATTTACATTTGTTAAGTACAAACTAAGATTGTGAAAATTCATGGGTTGTAGACCATGAAAATCACAAATTTTGATGTAAACTCAATAAATTTACTTAATGTTCAAAATGAAACAAAATTGATAAAAATCTTGGGTTATAGTTCATGAAAATCGCAAAATTTGATGTACACATAATAAATTTACTTTCATTGAAATGAACCAAAATTGACAAATTTTGTGAGTTAAAGCTCATTAAAATCACAATATTGGATGTACACATAATTTCTTAGCATTCTTTCAAAATGAACCGAAATTGTCAAAAATCATGGGTGGTCTATCAAAATAATAGTTTTGATGTACACAATAAATTACTTCCATTCAAAAGCGAACCAAAATTGTCAAAAATTGTGGGTTATAGCCTATGAAAATCGTAAATTTTGATGTAAACTCAATAAATTTACTTAATGTTCAAAATGAAACAAAATTGATAAAAATCCTTGGTTATAGCTTATAGTAATTGTGTTGTGATGTACAAATAATTTATTTACATTTGTTAAGTACAAACTAAGATTGTGAAAATTCATGGGTTGTAGACCATGAAAATCACAAATTTTGATGTACACATAATAAATTTACTTTCATTGAAATGAACCAAAATATATGAAAATTGTGGGTTGAAGCCCATAAAATATCCCTATTTTGATATACACAATAAATTTATTTTCATTCAAAAGCGAACCAAAATTGACAAATTTTGTGAGTTAAAGCTCATTAAAATCACAATATTGGATGTACACATAATTTATTTGCATTCATTGAAATAAAAGAAAATAAAAATCTTGGGTTATAGTTCATGAAAATTACAAATTTTTATGTGCACATAATAAATTTACCTTTGTTCGAAACAAACCGAAATTGTTAAAAATTGTGATTATAGCACATGAAAATCGCAAACTTTGATGTACACATAATAAATTTACCTTTGTTCGAAACAAACCGAAATTGTTAAAAATTGTGATTATAGCACATGAAAATCGCAAAATTTGATGTACACAATAAATTTATTTTCATTCAAAACAAACCAAGATTGTCAAAATTCATGGGTTATAGTTTATGAAAATCACGAATTTTTATGTGCACATAATAAATTCACTTTTTTTCAAAATGGACCAAATTGTCAATAATAGCGATTATAGCCCATGAAAATGCAAATTTTGATGTACACATATTTTATTGCATTCATTTGAAATGAGCGACAATTAACAAAAATCATGGGTTATAGTTTATGAAAATCACGAATTTTTATGTGCACATAATAAATTTACCTTTGTTCGAAACAAACCGAAATTGTTAAAAATTGTGATTATAGCACATGAAAATCGCAAAATTTGATGTACACAATAAATTTACTTGCGTTCTAAACAAACGAAAATTGAAAAAATCGTGAGTTATGGCTCTTTTAATCATGAAGTGTGGTGTGCAAGTAATTTATTTACGTTTGTTGAAAACGATCCAAGATTGTCAAAATTCATGGATTATAGCCCATGAAAAACACAAATCAATGGAATGGGTAACTCATTATTTCTTGATCTCAAATGTGCTCATATCAATGGAATGAGTAACTCATTATTTCGATGAATCAGTTCTTGAGAGAAGAAGATTTTGTAAACACTTATTCGAAATCTCACTTATTAGAGTCCATTGTGGAAGAATCTTTTAAGGAATTGACCATGATATATCTGATCAATACATAATATCATGAAAAATGGTTATGGAGTTGGACCCTCGTGTCGATTTGAATGAATTAGTATTTTCGTAGAGGTAAATCTTTGCCTGCTAGGCAAGAGGGTAGCAAGTTACAAATTCTGACTTGGTAGGACATGTATTTCTATTACTATGAAATTAATAAATGAAAATGAAGTAGTTAATGGTGAGGTTACCATTATCCTTTTTCTTGCGTGTTCCTAAGAAAAGGAATTTGTCCATTTCTTTTTTTTGAGACTTCAAAAAATGAAATGGCGTGGAAATACATAGGAACCCTGGAAATGGAAATTGAAAAGACACAAGGTACTTACTAGATCGAATTGAATGATTTTGCCGTATCCAGAATAATACAATCCAACCCATTTCATGATAAAATGTGACCAATTAACCAACCAACAAAACCACTTGTTGCAAATAACATCTTGTTGCATCGAAACATGTAAATGTTGACGAATCTAGCTAACGTTGAACTTGGTAAAATGAAATGGTTGAATAATTGAAAAATAGATTATTCAAGAATACACATTGAATCTTGAGATTACGCATTGAATTTCTAGTAGAAGATCCATAATACAAAAAGTTTTGTGATTGTTCTAGAAGAAATGAAACAAAGATCTGGTAGAACTAGGACAATTATTGTATAAGGCCTACCCAATGCTAAATGCACATAATAAATTTATTTTCGTTAAAAACAAACCAAATGTGACAAAATTCTTGGGTTATAGTTTATGAAAATCACGAATTTTTATGTGCACATAATAAATTCACTTTTTTTTTCAAAATGGACCAAATTGTCAATAATAGCGATTATAGCCCATGAAAATCGCAAATTTTGATGTACACAATAAATTTACTTGCGTTCTAAACAAACGAAAATTGAAAAAATCGTGAGTTATGGCTCTTTTAATCATGAAGTGTGGTGTGCAAGTAATTTATTTACGTTTGTTGAAAACGATCCAAGATTGTCAAAATTCATGGATTATAGCCCATGAAAAACACAAATCAATGGAATGGGTAACTCATTATTTCTTGATCTCTCTCGAGCATTTCTTGATCTCAAATGTGCTCATATCAATGGAATGAGTAACTCATTATTTCGATGAATCAGTTCTTGAGAGAGAAGAAGATTTTGTTAACACTTATTCGAAATCTCACTTATTAGAGTCCATTGTGGAAGAATCTTTTAAGGAATTGACCATGATATATCTGATCAATACATAATATCATGAAAAATGGTTATGGAGTTGGACCCTCATGTCGATCCGAATGAATCAGTCTTTCCGCAGAGGTAAATCTTTGCCTGCTAGGCAAGAGGGTAGCAAGTTACAAATTCTGTCTCGGTAGGACATGTATTTCTATTACTATGAAATTAATAAATGAAAATGAAGTAGTTAATGGTGGGGTTACCATTATCCTTTTTCTTGTATGTGTTCCTAAGAAAAGGAATTTGTCCATTTCTTTTTTTTTTTTGAGACCTCGAAAAATGAAATGGCGTGGAAATACATAGGAACTCTGGAATGGAAATTGAAAAGACAAGGTACTTACTAGATCGAATCGAATGATTTTGCCGTATCCAGAATAATACAATCCAACCCATTTCATGATAAAATGTGACCAATTAACCAACCAACAAAACCACTTGTTGCAAATAACATCTTGTTGCATCGAAACATGTAAATGTTGACGAATCTAGCTAACGTTGAACTTGGTAAAATGAAATGGTTGAATAATTGAAAAAATAGATTATTCAAGAATACACATTGAATGCTGAGATTACGCATTGAATTTCTAGTAGAAGATCCATAATACAAAAAGTTTTTGTGATTGTTCTAGAAGAAATGAAACAACAGATACGGTAGAACTAGGACAATTATTGTATAAGGCCTACCCAATGCTAAATGCAGACATAATAATTTTTTTCATTAAAAACGAACCAAAATGGGCGAAAATTGTGGCTTTAAGTTGATGAAATACGCCAGTTTCACATAATAAATTTATTTTCATTTGAAACAAACCAAAATTGATAAATTTCGTGGGTTATATCTCATTAAGCTTGTGTATATTTGATGTATGCATAATTTATTTACATTCGTTCAAAACGAACTAAAGTTGTTTAAAGTCATGATTTATAGCGTATCAAAATCGTAAATTTTGTTAATTGCATTCTTTTAAAGTAAAAGAAAATTAACAAAAATCTTGGATTATAGTTCATGAAAATCGCGATTTTTATGTGCACATAAGAAATTTACTTTTGTTAAAAATAAACCAAAATTAATTGTGGGTTATAACCCATGAAAATTGTAAATTTTGATGTACCGTATTCATTTTATATGAACTAAAACTTTCAAAGATTGTGGTTATAGCACAATTATAAATTTTGATGTACACTTAATAACTTTCCTTCAAAAGATAAAATTTATCTTATAGCTCATGAAAATCGCAAAGTTAGATGTACACATAATAAAGTTTATTTTCATTTAAAAAGAAAAATTAAAAGAATCGTGGGTCATAGCTTATGAAAATCTAGTATTTTTATGTACACAATTTATTTATATCCGTTCGAAGAACCAAAATTGTCCAAATTCATGGGTTATGGGCCATTAAATATGCAAATTTTAATGTACACAATATTTTTTTTGAATGAACCATATTGAAAAATATGTGGGTTATAGCTCATGAAAATTGCAAAGTTTAATATACACATAATTTATTTACATATATGAAAAATGAACCAAAATCGTTAAAGATCAAGGGTTATAGTCCTAAAAATCGTAAATTTTGATGTACACAATAAATTTAATTTTGGTAGAAACAAAAATAAAATTGTCAAAAAATGTGGGTTATAGCTCATGAAAATTGCAATTTTCTTATTCACTTAATTTTACTTTAGTCCGAAACAAACCAAAGTTGACAAAAATCATGGTTTATAGCTAATAAAAATCACAAATTTTGATGTAATCATAATAATTTCTCATTCGAAATGAAAAAAATTAGTGATTTTGTAGGTTAAAGCCATGAAGTACACCAAATTTGATGTACACAATAAATTTATTTTTGTTAAAAGCGAACTAAAATTGACAAAATTCGTGGGTTATAGCTCATTAAAGTTGTGTATTTTGATTTACGATAATTTATTTACATTTGTTCAAAACAAATTAAAGTTGTCAAAAATCATGGGTTATAGATTATTAAAATCACGAATTTTGATGTACAAATCGTTTATTTGTATTTGTTCGAAATTAACATAAATCTTGGGTTATAGTTCATGAAAATCATGAATTTATATGTGTATATAAGTTTACTTTTGTTCAAAACGAACCAACATTGTCAATAGTTGTGCTTTATAGTCCATGAAATCGCAAATTTTGGTGTATGCTTTATAAATTTTACTTTCGTTTGACACAAACTAAAACCGTCAAAGATCGTGGGTTACAACACTTGAAAATTGGAAATTTTGATGTACACTTAATAACCGGACTTTTGTTGAAGCAGATTTAAATTGACAAAATTCGTGGGTTATAGCTCATGAAAATCACAAATTTTGATGTACACTTAATAAATTTATTTTTGTTAAAAGCGAACTAAAATTGACAAAATTCGTGGGTTATAGCTCATGAAAATCACAAATTTTGATGTACACTTAATAAATTTATTTTTGTTAAAAGCGAACTAAAATTGACAAAATTCGTGGGTTATAGCTCATTAAAGTTGTGTATTTTGATTTACGATAATTTATTTACATTTGTTCAAAACAAATTAAAGTTGTCAAAAATCATGGGTTATAGATTATTAAAATCACGAATTTTGATGTACAAATCGTTTATTTGTATTTGTTCGAAATTAACATAAATCTTGGGTTATAGTTCATGAAAATCATGAATTTATATGTGTATATAAGTTTACTTTTGTTCAAAACGAACCAACATTGTCAATAGTTGTGCTTTATAGTCCATGAAATCGCAAATTTTGGTGTATGCTTTATAAATTTTACTTTCGTTTGACACAAACTAAAACCGTCAAAGATCGTGGGTTACAACACTTGAAAATTGGAAATTTTGATGTACACTTAATAACTGGACTTTTGTTCGAAACAGATTTAAATTGACAAAATTCGTGGGTTATTGCTTATGAAAATCGCAAAATTTGATGTACATATAATAAAATTTATTTTCATTCGAAACATTACCAAATGGAAAAATTTATGAGTTATAGCACATGAAAATAAGAAATTTTGATGTATGCTTAATTTTACTTCGCTCGAAACGACTTAAGATTGACAAATTTCGTGGGTTATAGCTCATGAAAATTGTAAAATTTGATGTTCACTTAATGAAATTATTTTTCATGCAAAACAAAAGGCAAAATTGAAAAATCTGTGGGTTATTATAGCCCATGAAAATCCCGAATTTTTATGTACACATAATTTATTTATATTTGTTCCAAAAGAAGCATAATTGTCAAAATTCATGGGTTACGGCCCATTAAAAATGCAAATTTTGATGTACGCATTAAAATTACTTTTATTTGAAATGAGCAATAATTGAAGAATTTGTGGGTTATAGTTCATGAAAATCGTGAATTTTGATGTACAATTAATTTATTTACATTTGTTCAAAATGAACCAAAATTGTCAAAATTCATGGGTTATAGTCCATAAAAGTAAATTTTTTATACGTACATTTACTTTCTTTTGAATCGAACCAAAATTGATAAAATTCGTGGGTTAAAATTGCAATATTTGATGTACACATAATTTATTTACATTTGTTCAAAATGAACTAATATTGTCAAAAATCATCGTTACATTCCATGGAAATAAGTTTTTGATGTAAACATAATTTATTTATTTTTGGTTAAAAGCGTGCACAAATTGTGGGTTATAGCTCATGAAAATCACAAATTTTGTTCACTTAATAAATTACCTTTTGTTTGAAACGAATCAAAATTGACAAATATCATTGTTTATAGCTTGCAAACTCGATGTAAATATAATTTATTTACATTTGTTCAAAACAAATTAAGATTGTCAAAATTTATGGGTTTTATACCATGAAAATCACTAACTTTGATGTAGACATAATATTTTTTCCATTGAAACGGACCAACATTAGCGAAAATCATGGGATAAAGCCCATGAAATACATAATTTTATGTACACTTAATAAATTTATTTTCTTAAAAGCAAACAAAAATGATTAAATTTGTGGGTTCTGACTAATTAAAGTCGTGTATTTTAAATTACCATAATTTATTTACATTCGCTCAAAACGAACCAAAATTATCGAAATCGTGTTATATCTCATTAAAATCGTGAATTTTGATGTACACATAATTTATTTGTAATTGAAGTAAAAAATACAAAAATCTTGGGTTATAGTTTATGAAAATCATAAATTTTTATCTACATAATAAATTTACTTTTGCTCAAAACAAACCAAAATTGGTAAAATTGTGGGTTATAGCCCATGAAAATCACAAATTTTGATGTGGACTCAATAAATTTACTTGCGTTCGAAACGAACCAAAATTGAAAAAAATCGTGGGTTATAGCTCGTGATAATCACGAAATTTGATGTACAATTAATTTATTTACATTCATCAAAACAAACTAAGATTGTCAAAGTTCATGAGTTATAGGCCATGAAAATCATAAATTTTGATGTACACAATAAATTTTAATCGAAATAAACCAAAATTAATGAAAATAATGGGTTAAAGCCCATGAAATACACCAACTTTACATAATAAATTTATTTTCGTTCAAAACAAACCAAATTGACAAAGTTCGTTGATTATAGCTCATTAAAGTCGCGTATTTTGTTATATGCATAATTTAGTTACATTCCTTCAAAGAACCAAAATTGTTAAAAATCATGGGCCAATAGCTCATCAAAATCGCAAATTTTGATGTACAATTAATTTATTTACATTTGTTCAAAACAAACCAAAATTGTCAAAAATCATGGGTTATAGCTCATGAAAATCGCAAATTTTGATGTGCACATAATAAATTTACTTTTACTCAAAACTAACCAAAATTATCAAATATTATGGGTTATAGCCTATGAAAATGCAAATTTTGATATACAAGTAATAAATTTACTTTTATTCAAAACAAACTAGAACTATCAAAGATCATGATTATAGAACAATCACAAACTTTGATGTATACTTACCGGCTTTACTTTCTTTGAAATGATTAAAATTAATAAAATCGTAGGTTATAGTTCATGAAAATCATAAAATTTGATGTACACATAATAAATTTATTTTCAACAAAGCAAAATTGAAAAATTTGTGGGTTATAGCTCATGCAAATCTGAATTTTGATGTACACAATTTATTTACATTCGTTTTAAAAGAACTAAATTGTCAAAATTCATGGGTTATAGCCCATTAGATACACAAATTTTGATGTACACATAATAAAGTACTTTCATTTGAAATGAACCAAAATTGAAAAATATGTGGTTTAGTTTGTGAAAAGCGAAATTTGTTGTACACATAATTTATTTATATTCATTTGAAATGAGCGGAAAGTGTCAAAAATCATGGATTATAGTCCATGAAAGTAAAATTTTTGATATACACATAATAAGTTTACTTTCGTTCGAAATGAACCAAAATTAAAAAATTCGTGGGTTATAGCTCATTAAATATGCAAATTTTAATGTGCACATAATAAATTACTTTCATTTGAAAAGAACCAAAATTGAAAAATATACGTGTTAGTTTGTGAAAATCGTGAATTTTGATGTGCACATAATTTGTTTATATTCATTCAAAATGAGCGGAAAGTGTCAAAAATCATGGGTTTAGCCCATGAAAGTCAAAAATTTTAATATACACATAATAAGTTTACTTTCGTTCGAAGCGAACCAAAATTGAAAAAATCGTGGGTTATGGCTCATTAAAATCGTGATATTTGATGTACACGTGAGAAATTTACTTTCGTTCTAAGCGAACAAAAATTGTCTAAAATCGCAAATTTTGATGTACAAATAATTTATTTACATTTGTTCAAAACAAACCAAAATTGTCAAAAATCATGGGTTATAGCCCATTAGATACACAAATTTTGATGTATACATAACAAATTTACTTTCATTTGAAATGAACCAAAATTGAAAAAATCGTGGGTTATGGCTCATTAAAATCGCTAATTTTGATGTACACATAATAAATTTATTTTCAACAAAGCAAAATTGAAAAATTTGTGGGTTATAGCTCATGAAAATCGCAAATTTTGATGTACACAATTTATATACATTCGTTTTAAAAGAACTAAATTGTCAAAATTCATGGGTTATAGCCCATTAGATACACAAATTTTGATGTACATATAATAAAGTACTTTCATTTGAAATGAACCAAAATTGAAAAATATGTGGGTTAGTTTGTGAAAAGCGAAATTTGTTGCACACTTAATTTATTTATATTCATTTGAAATGAACGGAAAGTGTCAAAAATCATGGATTATAGTCCATGAAAGTAAAATTTTTGATATACACATAATAAGTTTACTTTCGTTGAAGCGAACCAAAATTGAAAAATTTGTGGGTTATAGCTCATTAAATATGCAAATTTTAATGTGCACATAATAAATTACTTTCATTTGAAAAGAACCAAAATTGAAAAATATACGTGTTAGTTTGTGAAAATCGTGAATTTTGATGTGCACATAATTTGTTTATATTCATTCAAAATGAACGGAAAGTGTCAAAATCATGGGTTATAGCCCATGAAAGTCAAAAATTTTAATATACACATAATAAGTTTACTTTCGTTCGAAACGAACCAAAATTGAAAAAAATCGTGGGTTATGGCTCATTAAAATCGTGATATTTGATGTACACGTGAGAAATTTACTTTCGTTCTAAGCGAACAAAAATTGTCTAAAATCGCAAATTTCGTTCACTTTAATAAATCTACTTTCGTTCGAAATGAACCAAAAATGACTAAAACCGTGATTTATAGCTGATTATAACCGCGAAGTTTGATGTTCAAATAATTTATTTACATTTGTTCAAAATGAACAAGGATTGTGAAAATTCATGTGTTATAGCCCATGAAAATCCCAAAATTTTATGTACACACTAATTATTTTTCCATTCAAAACGAACTATGATTGGTGAAATGTGGATTAAAGCCCTATGAAATACGTCACTTTCACATAATAAATTTATTTTCATTCAAAACGAACGAAAATTGACAAAATTTGTTGGTATATAGCTCATCAAAGTTGCGTATTTTGATGTACGCATAATTTGTTTATATTTGTTCAAAGCGTACAAAAATTATAAAAAATCATGGGTTATTGCTCATTAAAATCGCGAATTTTGATGTACACATAATTTATTTATATTCGTTCGAAATGATTGAATATTAACAAAAATCTCGGGTTATAGTTCATGAAAATCGTAAATTTTGATGTGCACATAATAAATTTACTTTTGTTAAAAATGAACCAAAATTGTCAAATATTGTGGGTTATAGCTCATGAAAATCGCAAATTTTGATGTGCACTTAATAAATTTACTTTCATTCAAAATGAACTAAAACTATAATGATCGTGGGTTATAACACATGAAAATCGCAAATTTGGATGTACACTTAATAAATTTTCTTTCATTCAAAACAAATTAAAACTGACAAAATTTGTGGGTTATAGCTCATGAAAATCGCAAATTTTGATGTACACATAATTTATTTACATTTGTTCAAAACAAACCAAAATTGTCAAAAATCATGGGTTATAGCCCATGAAAATCGCAAATTTTGATGTACAAATAATTTATTTACATTTGTTCAAAACAAACCAAAATTGACAAAATTTGTGGGTTATAGCTCATGAAAATCGCAAATTTTGATGTACACATAATAAATTTACTTTTGTTCAAAACGAACCAAAATTGTCAAAATTCATGGGTTATAGCTCATGAAAATCGCAAATTTTGATGTACACTTAATAAATTTACTTTTGTTCAAAACGAACCAAAATTGTCAAAAATCATGGGTTATAGCCCATGAAAATCGCAAATTTTGATGTACACTTAATAAATTTACTTTTGTTCAAAACGAACCAAAATTGTCAAAATTCATGGGTTATAGCTCATGAAAATCGCAAATTTTGATGTACACATAATAAATTTACTTTTGTTCAAAACGAACCAAAATTGACAAAATTTGTGGGTTATAGCTCATGAAAATCGCAAATTTTGATGTACACATAATTTATTTACATTTGTTCAAAACAAACCAAAATTGTCAAAATTCATGGGTTATAGCCCATGAAAATCACAAATTTTGATGTACACATAATAAATTTACTTTTGTTCAAAACGAACCAAAATTGACAAAATTTGTGGGTTATAGCTCATGAAAATCGCAAATTTTGATGTACACATAATTTATTTACATTCATTCAAAATGAGCCAAAATTGTCAAAAATCATGGTTTATAGTCATAAAAATCTTGGGTTTAGTTCATGAAAATCGCAAATTTTGATGTACACTTAATAAATTTACTTTTGTTCAAAACGAACCAAAATTGTCAAAAATCATGGGTTATAGCCCATGAAAATCGCAAATTTTGATGTACATGTAATATATTTATTTTTCTTCAAAACTAACCAAAAAAAAAGTCCAAAACTGCAGGTTGTAGCTCATGAAAATCGCAAATTTTGTTTACTTAATAAATTTACTTTCGTTCGAAACGAGCCAAAATTGACGAAATCGTGGTTTATAGTTCATGATGATTGATGTACAAATAATTTATTTACATTTGTTCAAATCGAACCATTACTATGTGGAAAAGCCATGTTGCTGCCTGCCAACGAACTTTTGTTATTACTGGAACAGTCTTTCCAAATAAAAAATGTTAGTGTTGAGAATAATGTAGTATATGTACTGTGTGGTCTCAGTATGATACAATATGGCTTAACAATTAACACCATTGCCCTTGACAGTTTTTAACTTTATGGTTAACCTCTTGTCAACCGTCTGACCAGTGTTTTTCATTGCCCATCAATGGTTTGTTTTTCCTTTTATATTTTTTATCCTTTCATGAAAATATGCACATCCTAAATCTCGCAAGACACCTTGTTCATGCTTTGTATGTCAACCCACTTACATAAATTTGTCTGTTGTCCAAATTTTCATTACCTGATCAACACGCTCCACTAAATAATCAGGTTACTGTTGGAGGTCCAATCTTCGCCGGAGCTTGTATATCTTCCGCTCTTCCTTCTCAGGTGCAATTAATTGCTTATAAAATATATTTCCTTTAACATTTCAATGTAAATAAAATTTCTTTTGGCAATACAATTCTTGTAAAGCAATTGACTTACACATTATGTGGTTTCTTCCGCTCTTCCTTCTCAGGTGCAATTAATTGCTTATAAAATATATTTCCTTTAACATTTCAATGTAAATAAAATTTCTTTTGGCAATACAATTCTTGTAAAGCAATTGACTTACACATTATGTGGTTTCCATGACAGTAACGGCAATGGAGACACTTAATGGATAAATATGAGAAGTCAGTTTATGAAACTAGAATTGTTGTGATTCTTTGTAAAATATCAACAAAATATAGGATAGCCAAAATTTTGCCTTCCACGTCTATTACTTTGAAGATAAATGCTTCTTTTCCTTCCATCTCTCTTTTACTAGCTCTCATAAGCAACCTTTTTATGTGTTGGCACGTAAATTGTTTGGAATCAAGTACAACTCTCTTGAGATGCGGCTATACCTGGAAAATTCCATAAATCTTAAGGGTGAGAATTTTGCAGGCGTGCTTCAGACTGCAGTAGAATGAGCATGCTGGCTTGTTTTTAATAGCAATATGATTACTCCAAATGGAAGCAAACAGTGTTTCCTATAAACGTTTAAAATATCCTCGGCAGAAATAGCAGAGCCTAACCCCCTTAATCGATTCAGTGTCTAATATGTTTTTGTTGATCGAGTCTGTTTAATTTTTGTAGTGATCTTTTTCATTAACTCATTTGCAGGTGTTAATATGTTCCCGAAATGGTAGTGTGTATTCACTTGATGCGGTGAGCTTCACGATTCATATATTTGATTATACAAACTTTTGGGCTACTTCTAACTTAATTATATACGAACTTTTGGGCTATTCATATAGTTGATTCTTTAACCAGTTAACAGACATTATTTTAATGGCAGGAAGGAGGAGATATCCTATGGGAATATCAAATTGGGGATCCGATCACTGCCTCTGCTTATGTTGATGAGCATTCTTTTATGGAAACTGATCCTTCCGATCCATGTGACAGGTAAATACTGCATACTCGCAATACTAAAATTCTGTGTTTTTCTCACAGATGAACTTTACAAATTAGAATGATGCTTTCAGGTTGGCTAGCATCTGTAGCTCTTCTGGAAGGATTCATGTGCTTAGGATCAACTCGAATGCTAAGCAAGAGAGAGCTCAACATGGAGAAGTTCCCAGAACCGAATGGTTCAAGCATTTGCAGTCACAGACCTCGATGGGGACATTTTCTCTTCACCTGTAATGATCGGTGGTCGCATCTTTGTGGGATGCAGGGACGATTATGTGCATTGTATTAATGTTGTTACCTTATAAAAAAATGTGTGAATCCTTGGGCTTTTTGGAAAATGTAAAGTCAATAGCATAATTTTTAGTCTACTGGGTACTCAACAGTTATGGTGTTAATGGTGTCACCGGCCATTAATTTGATCGCGTTACTAACTTACTTGCGTAGGACATAAGCGCTTATTGAACCATTTACATCTTTAGCGGTTGGGGTTGGGGTGTCGTGAGGTACTACAAAGTTCAAGGGGCTAATTGGGAAAAAAATTCAGGGGGGATTTTGTGAAATTCACCTTATGTTCTAAGTACGTTGAGATGCACGCAGACTGACCACACGACAATTACATGTTTAAAACTCAAATATTATTGCATCTCCCGAGAAAAATCATAGACTTTTCTAATTCCCCTCCAAGGGACGATGATGAATCGAGTCTGATGTGGCAGCATCCTGTTAGCTAAGATGTGAAGATACTATAGTTGCAATAATAATAATGTTACCTAAGATGTCAGCGAAGATGTGAAGATACTATACTTGAGATAAACTTTAACTAGAGCACCAAACAGCAAGTCTTGCTTCCTATTTCAAGCAGCAGAAGAAAACCATTTCCACATACAAGAGAACATGAATTTCATAAAAACCAACATAATCTGAAGCTACATACAGTAAAAAACACGAATAAGTTTCATAGCGGCATAACATCAAACACTTCATCCTCAATCCCCCCCCAAAAAAAAAGTCTAAAACACGTGAGTGCTTGAATCCTGCACACTGTTGGTGTAATTATCAATTTCTGATAGAGTAATTAATGGAAGAATTGGAAGTGTATGAAATTTGAAGAGAAGTACGTACTCCAGGCAATTTGGTCAATTTCTCAGCACCTCAATATAAACTCAGGGATGTGTTTAATGTTGGGCCAATCAGCACCTTCGTCCTCCAAGCACCGCTCCTTCAACGTCTCATTGCAGTCGGATATCACAAGCACTTGCAGAGACGAAGGCATCTGCGGCAGCGATTGAAGGTCATAAGCTTCATAAATATATAAACTCCTCAGGGAAGAGAGAGCTCGGAGGCTACAAGGCAGCAACTTTGCAGTATATTTTCCTAGATCGATATCTTCCAGCAAAGTTCTATTGCGCAACAACCATGACTTGATGTCTCCCTCACACTCCAGATTCCTATAATCTCCTATCCACAGCTCTCTGACAGATGTGAGTTTTCTCAATGGCTCAATGTGGAGCATCAAGGAGTCATCGACATCAATATCTTCGAAATGTATAGCTTCTCTCGTTAAAGGAGAATGAAGGTCCTTCGTATGCTAGCTGACTATATAGTCTCCCTTTGAAGCTTGTACGTCTAGATCTTCCGATGGTATGACTCCCTGCAGTTAAATTTCTGTTGGTATTCATGTGTGAGTATAATCCCACAATGGAAAAGATTAAATAGAAAGTTTGAAGTCAATGTCCAATAGCTTAAGCTTTTTGGGTTAAGTTTGAAGTTAATATGGATATGATCATGTAGCCACAGATAATGGAAAATCCTATTGATGTTGGTAACCACGTTGTTCTGCTCATGATTTTTTATGGATAATGCTATAAATTGTCTGCCCTTATCATTTGTCCAAGGGTCCTTGCTTTCTTGTGGATAATGCAAGATACTCATCGAAGAAGTGGGAGATCGCAGCTTAAACTTTGTTTTTAATTTGATTCCCCACGTACATTTAAGGTCACTTTAATGCCCCAGTAGGTATGTTCTATATCCCAAGAATTAAGATAAGAATGTAGTTTAACCTTGAATTAGATGATACATGTATGAGCTAATTGCACATAGACAGCACTTACTACCTCTGTAGTATCATTGTGCATGGTTTACATTTTTCTGACTCGGTTACCCTTAGTGAACATTTGGCAGATACTTCCCCTGGATGAAATTATAGGGATAGGTGCAAAATAGCTATATTACTGGGGCCTGTTTGCAATTAACCTACTTATATTTGGTCATCATTTTACAGATAATTAAAGATGTGAGCTAGCAGTACCTGATAGAGCTACCAGGTCTACTATGTCACGCCCATGTGCTGCAAAGTTGGCAATGAGAACCTCGAGAGTGGAGTTTGGAGCAAGTATCATTTTGTTTGCAAGTGTAACACTCACTTTCAGAGAGTCCTTTCGCCCTAAGTATACTTCCCAGCTCGGTCCACCTCCCTGTTGAAAAATTCACAGTTAAATCGAAGGTAAGCATATCGATCATAGAAAGTCGAAAAATGGTTTACTCAAAGAATTGTAAATGGCAAAATTATTAAGCAAGTTTGTACAAAAGAAACTATCCAAATACCATAACAAAGATTCCTGCTCTCTTGCAGCAGTTATATCCAGTTTGCTATAGCTCAGTACTGAATATAGATGTTCTGATACAAGTCGAAAACTATAACAATATGGTATTTTTTTCATTCAGTCCGAGGATTACTGGTACTTTACAGGAATTAAATATAGAAGTTCCTTTGTTATTTTAAATAGCTATGTAGGTTGAAACTTTTAACTCCTAAAGATTTATATGGACTTTCTTGTATCATATCAACCTACAAAACAATTACCATTGACATGCAGCATCTTGACAATTTGAACCTAATCATTACTGTAGTCTGTAGAATAGGAATATACACATTAATACAAGTACCCATCTCGAAATGTGTCTGTTTTCTCATGCATCTCTATATAGGAGAATATGGAACTTAGTGCTAAAACTTACCAAAACAACTGCATCCCTGGTAACAATTGCTAAAATATCAGCACAAGATACGGTCAAAGGGCAAGATTCCTCCAACAAATACTTCATTCTATCAATCACCTCGAATCCATGAAGAGAATTCAAGTTTGCAACTGCTGTCTTCTGACTATTACAACTGTGTCATCAAGCAGCAAAGATAAATCACATCCCTAGACAAACTTCTCACAACATCAGTATCACTTAACAATATAAAAAAAACTCAAATTAAAACAGCAAGTAGCCTAAGAATTGGAGACCAGGACTAAGCAATCATGGAAATGGAGTCTCAAGAGAGCTGCTGCAAATAATGGGTCACAATAAATTGCAGCTTTGACATTTTTCCTAATGATTTCTTCAGCAAGAGGGCACAGCTCACTGTACTAATATGGAGAGAGCTCTGCATCATAGCCTCCTACTAAATGAAATAATAGTATACACACTGTAATTGAGAATTTTGCTTCGAGCAGTAGCTTCATGAGCTCCATGAGTGACAAAGCCAAAGTTTGAAAGTCATTTAGTGAAAGCAGTATGTCTAAGTATGAGATATAAAGTCATCTGTCATAATATTCTTCTTAAGTATTGCTGTTAGTTGACATTCTTAAAGACATTTTTTCATAATTACCAAGGTAAAATTGGTCATAGGAGCCACACCTAACTTACAATCAACTTATTCAGTGCATACATTACTTTGTTCAAAGTATTGACCAAAAAAAAAAAAAAGTCAGCTGAAGAACAAATTATACTTGATTTTTAAAGATTGTAATCTTCCAAATATGAATTTACCTATATCAACCACTTTAATAAATATGTAACTTGCATTATAACCTTCGAAATCTTAAAAACAGTGTCAATCTTTATACCCTGAATCACAAGCCATCTCCTCTACCTTTTAGTTATAATATGAAACTAGAAAAAAATTCCAGTAAGAACCTTGCATTAACGTAGAATCATACGTAAAGGACCTTATAGTGATTTACAGTCAAGATGAGTAGACAGTGAATTGAAAATCAATGCACTCTTGGATTGTATAATGCCATCAATAGCCTTGCATTAACGCAACAAGCATCAAACAAAGAGGCCATCAAGCAGTGACCTAATGGTGAAATTCACCCTATATATGTAGTAGAGTCAAGAAGGGAACATTTACATTCAAATTCCAACACAAAGAAGAAATTCAAAGATTCAGACTTGAAATTTTAGACGAATAAATATATAAATACCTCAATATTCATTTAGCTTCTTAAATGGGGGGCAGATAAAGAAGTTTGCACATAAAAGATTCAGACTTTTGCTCTGTTATCTGCTCTCTGAATTGGCACATAAAGAAGTTTGCAGGAGAACTGAATATCACCAGAACAAAAATGCAATTAACTAAATAAATCCGTCCTACATCTTAAGAACTTTATTATAGAAAATAAAGAGTAAATACTGCATAAATTTCACCTTTTGTCTGTCATCGAAGGAGCCCAACTTCATGCAAGGTAAATGGACTGGAAATAGCTGCATCAGCCAAAGAAGCTCGCGGAAAACAGATGCAAAATCAAATTACAGCCTGACTAAAAGAGAACCTGCCTTCTTCTGAGAAGTCTATGTAAGAAATAAAGAGCAGCATGAAAATCATGTGAACAGTCACGTCGAGCAGCTTCTATGTTATGTTAGCTGTTAGTTATGCATAAGAAAATTCGTTAGCCTCAAATCAAAGATACAGGGTTATAGCCCAAACTGAATACTTGTGGCTTTAGCATGTACAAAACTGAAGTTTGATAAATAATGAATTCATGAATTAAGGACCAGACATAAAATTAGAGTCAGACATTTTATTGAGTAACAACAGTTATAGAAATAAATAAAACCATAGCATGTGCTCGTCACATCAGGAACCCTTTTTCAAAAATAAAAAAAGAGCTAAAAAGATGAATTTTACCCAGAGCACCAAGCAACAAGTCTTGTATCCTATTTCAAGCAGCAAATGCTTTCCTAGAGCACAAAAGCAAACCAACAAAAAAGAAAACCATTTCCACATACAAGAGAACTTGAATTTCATAAAAGCCAACATAATTTGAAGATAAATACAATAAAAATCACGAATAAGTTTCATAGCGGCATAACATCAAACACTTCGTCCTCAATCCCAAAAAAAAAAAAAAATTTCTAAAACACGCGAGTGCTTGAATCCTGCACACTGTTAGTGTAATTATCAATTTCTGATGGAGTAATTAATGGAAGAATTCGAAGTGTATGAAGTTTGAAGTGATGCACGTACTTACATGGCCCGGATCTGAATGCTTTCCTAGCTAGGACACAAAAGCAAACCAACAGAAGATAACCATTTCCACATGCATGAGAACTTGAATTTCATAAAAACCGACATAATTTTAAGCTAAATACAGTAACAAACACGAATAAGATTCATAGTGGCATAACATCAAACATTTCATCCTCGATCCAAAAAAAAAAAAAAGTCTAAAATTAAAGTTTCAAAACACGCAAGTGCTGTAATCCTGCCCCCCTACAGTTAGTGTAACTATCAATTTCTCATGGATTAATTAATGGAAGAATTCGAAGAGAGATACGTACTTCACTCGCCGCGGGCTCGGATCTTAATGTTACGGATGTGTTTAATGTTGGGCCAATCAGCACCTTCGTCCTTCAGGCACCGCTCCTTCAACGCCCTGCTGCAGTTGGAGATATTAAGCCATTTCAGAGACGAAGGCATCTGCGGCAGCGATTGGAGCTCATAAGCTTCATCAATAGTTATTATCTCCAGGGAAGAGAGAGCTTGGAGGCTACAAGGCAAAGGCAGGAACTTTGCAGCATATTTATCTAGATAGATTTCTCGCAGCGAAGTTGTGTTTTGCAACAACCATGAGTTGACGTCGTCTCCCTCACACTCCAGATTCCTACAATCGCCTATCCGCAGACTTCTGACAGATGTGAGTTGTCTCAATGGCTCAATGTGGAGCAGCAAGGGGTCATCAATCCAAAGAAAGTCGACTGTTAATGTGAACTCCTCCTCCTCTTTCCCCTTAATTGACGCTGAAGATGATGCTGCTGCTGCTGCTGCTGCTTGCACAAGCTTGGGACACCCCTCAATTGATAGGTAACCAAGGTGGGAAAGAGCCTTTAGACCCTCAACTGACGTCAGCTCTCCCAACTCCCTCAATTCCAACGCTTTTAGGGAGGTTAATCTTCTTCTACACGCCTCTTCAGAAAAAGAAGTAAGGGCACCTTGCATTAACAATGCCTGGAAGAGCCTCTCTAGTTCACCGCAACGTGACAAACATAGGGATTCGAGCGATGAGAGAGGGAAACAATCAATTGGGGCGACTGCGTCTCTTGCCATCTTCAGCTTTGGGCAATTGTCAATCTCTAGAGATTTGATGGAGCGCAGATGCTGAGAGCCTTCCTCTGCATTCAAATCCACAAGAGCTTCGCAATCTCTAATCGACAAATGCTCGAGAGAGGTGAGACGGTGTCGCAACAAGCCAGCCACGGATGTTAGCTTTCCACATCCTTCAATACGGATACTGTAGAGGGAAGGAGTAGTCACACAGAATGTGGGAGAGTAAGTCAATCCCACATTTTCTAACACCAACTTTTTAAGACCGAGGGGCAGAGGGGGCAATGCCTTTAGTTTGGGACAATCCTGAATACTGAGTTCATCAAGGAGGGGCCAGCAGGGTGCAGCCGCCTCTGCTTCTTCTAAACCGGACCACTCTTCCCATTGCCAACAATGACTGATTTTTAGAAACTTCAGTTGCTGAAATCCACCTTCAAAACCAATCTGCTTAAGTCCTGTTAGTGACCTCAATTCCAATTTATTGAGATATGGAAGCTTCCTGAGAGGAGGGAGGTGCTCCCACGCTGTGTTGTAGGAAAGAACAATCTCCTCTAGATTTTTTAATAATTCTTGCTCCATCCAACATGGAGACTTCGCACCTGGGTACTTTTCAATTCTGAGTTGCTTGAGACTATCAGGTGGATGAAGGCGATCCAGCACCTTTGCATACTCCTCCGCCACATCACTGTTATCATCTGACCAACGCAGCTCTAACTTGTGGAGTCTCTTTTTACCATCTAACGGGAGCAAACTAACCTCCTCGCCATGTTGGTCATTTTTAAGGCCGATAATGATAAGTTCCTGAAGCTCTCTCAGGTCCTTCAGTTCACTAAGTTTATAAGCACCAACATCGAAAGATAACCTTTGAAGAGAACTTAGTGTTCCTATCCCATCGATTTTTTCGTAAGTACCAACCCATGGCCATGGCAGCAGTTGTCTCAAGTTAATAAGGTTTTTCAAGACTAGAACTGAAGGAGCATTCCCCCTTTTGCAAGCAAGTACCTGCAGGTTGTAAAGCTTGCAGATTGAACTAGACAGCCGAGTAATACGATGACCAATTGACAGATATCTGAGATGCCTCAAGTTACCCATTGCATCCGGCAGTACTTCCATTCCTTTAACAGTGATGCTCAACACCCGAATGCTTTTTAATGATTCAAACACTTGTTCGAAAGCCACAGCATCCTCATCCTTGTATCCTCTAGAGCTTAAAACAAGGGTGTGAAGGTTCTTCCATCTGCCCACATCTTTAAGAAGACCGATATCATTGCTTTCAAAGTACAAATGGCGTACCGTCTTTGGGATCCGGTTGATCGACATACCTCTGACAAATCTAAAGCATCCATCATGAGATACTTTGCATGCCAGATCATGCAAAAGATCATGCATGATGTAGTCTTCTTCCTCTCCTTCAGTCATGCGATAAGTGTAAGATTTACGTTCAAAGAATGATAGTTTAACTAAATCATCAAAATAACGGCTTCCTATATCCTCCAGTGTCTCTGCCAGATTCTGAGTAGATTGTTGAATGAAGCCGAGTGCTATCCACATTAAGACTAGATCATCTTTGCGAAACCTGTGATCTTGAGAGAAGATGCTGCAAAATGCAAAACAAGGTCTTAGGTGCGACGGTAAATAATGATAGCTCAACATCAGAACCGACATCACACCATCTCTCTGTTCTATTGCTTGTCCATGATCCGTTATATTATTAGATTGCAAAATATTCTTCCAATGGCTCTCATCCAAGTCGAGCCTAATAACGCTCAATCGTCTTGGCGGCCGGCAAGCCTCCAAGCCTTCCTGCTATTTGTTCGCCAAGTGATTTCAGCTTTCCATAACCATGGGGATTTACTCCAGCAAATGCATATTTGTTAAAAAGTGATAAGAAGACATCCTTGTTCAAGGGCTTTAATTCCATTGGCTTCTTTCTTGATCCTCCCAAAGCCACTGCGACCATTTTGGCAACCTTCTCGATCCGGTAGTTAAAAGGATTTTACTTCCTTTTAGTCCACTCCTCAGCAGACAGCAGTTTCTCCCAACTAGAGATCGTCATCATTCCAAGCGTCATCCAAGATGAGGAGAAATTTCTTAGATGACACCTTGGCCTTAAGAGCTACCTCCATGGGGCAAGTGCCCCAAATTCATGTTTCTCTTTTTCAATGTATTCTAGGATATCTCCCATAATCTTTTAACAATAAAGGGAGTGGAGATACACACCCAAATTTTGATGCTAAAGGAACTCTGTAAGGTGTTGCCCTTGTAGACTGATTGTACAAGGGTTGTCTTCCCAACTCCTCCGAGGCCTACAATGGAGAAAAGAGAGATACTCTCCTTATGATCCTCATCGGCATCGGGCATCCTCATCAACCAACGTAACACTTCCTTCCTCTCCTTATCCCTTCCCAACACATTCTTGTCCCTTAAAATCGGTCCGGTTCCGATTAGAATTGGTGATGATCCGAGTTTGATGTTGTTGTTGTTGTTGTTGAAGCTGGTTGAATTCTAGTGCACTGATGAAATCTTTAATGCCTACCGCCACATCATTTAGCCTCTTGACGGCCTCAGTCAGCTTGTTGAGGGTGGAATCGGATTTAAAGGCTTCGGAAAATTTTCGTTTACAACCCGAGAAAATACCACCCACCTTACTGCCATCGAGTCTTATTCCCGCAACATCCGTCTCCACTTGTTTCTCTATCCGGAGATACTCGAGATCATCGAGCACGTCCTCAGCCATGTAGACAGCATCTTTTAGTTGCCATAGCCGGTTGTTGAGTGCTCCCTTGATTTCTCGTTGCCCGCTCTCTGCTGCCTCTACAACAGCTAGGATACGAGGGAGAGCATCTTCCAGCCTCTCAAGCTCGTCCTTCATTCGCCTACGCCGAGCAAAATAGAGATCTGCTGCATAGTCGAACCCGACCTCCACCAGCTTCTCAATGACTTTGCTCACGATCACTTCTCCGACCACCGCCATATTTGATTTTTCTTCTTCTGCTGCTGCTGCTAGTAATTGGGAACGTGTGCGGGTGCAATAAATAAAATAACACTAGCCATATATAAGAAAAAAACAAGAAAACAAAATGGCCGGTGCGGTGGGAAAATTCTTGGCTGCTCCCCTCCAATAAGAGGTGGCCATGTAGAGGGGAGCTTCTCAATAATTTTGCTCACGGTCACATCGATCTCCTATCACCGCCATATTTGATTTTTCTTTCTTCATTTTAATTCTACGAGTAGTTGGGAAAGTTTGCAGCAGTAGTTGGGAGGATAAGTAATTATCAACTTGTTGAGCAGTGCAATAATAATTCTAATTTTCCAAGTCGATGACAGCTATATCATTTGTACTAATTCCACACGCAAGCAGATTGATTATTCCAAAGAAATCAAAGACAAGCAAGTGATGCCAGATCACATCGATTCGTGTGAAGACCACTTTTTTGGCATGCTATTTACTTAAGTAGTCCAAAGAAATAAAAGAATGAATTTGGAATCACCTAATTCTAACCAAAAGGCTTCATGTCACATGGATGAAGATAATAGAAAATTTCCTCTTAAAAAATATGCAACATCTGAAAATTTTATGATCAGTTTCATTACCAGAATTACATCATTCTAGACACAGATGCATCCTAAACAAGCAAATAAAACTTCTCGTTCACTAACTCTCCATCTAAACATTCAAATAACGACAGTTCTCTCTAATTTGCCTCTCGCTTCCAGTAAGCACATTAATATTCCCCATGTTTGTCATAGATTTAGCAAAGTCCATAAAGAAAAGCTCCTGATCCTGAACATAAGCCTATGCTAACTGTTAGCATAGAAAGTGAAATATGTTGCCGTTAAAGGTCAAATATGTTGGCTAGAAAGTCATATGCATCAAATCCCTACACAGACTACTCACAACATTGGTATTAAACTTAACAATAAAACAAACTCAGAAAACAGTAAGTAATTAACCAAGAGTTAGACCAGAACAAAGCAATCATAGAAATGAAGTCTCAGGAGAGCTGCTGCCAATAATGGGTCACAATAAACTGCTGCGTCAACATTTTGCTTGACGAGCTCTTCAGCGAGAGGGCACAACTCACTGTAGTGGTATGGAGAGAGCTCCGCGTCAAAGGATCCTATCAAATGATTTAGGAGGTGACTTAAAACCAACTTATTCGGTGCATAAATTAGTTTGTTCAATATATTAACAAAAAAAAAAAAAAAAATTTCAGCTGAAGAATCAATTATACTTTGGTTTTTAAGGATTGTAATCTTCAAGGATGAATACACCCATATCAACCACTTTAATAACTGTGTAACCTGCATATGTAACCTTTGACACCTTAAAGAACAGTGTCAATCTTTATACCCTGAATCACAAGCCATCTCCTCCACCTTTTAGTTATAATACGAAACTAGAAAAAATCCCAGTAAGAACCTCGCATTAACTTCACAAGCATAAAAATAAAGGACCTTATAGTGATTTATAGTCAAGGTGAGTAGACAACAAATTGGAAATCAATGCATTCTTGGATTGTATTATGCCATTAATAGCCTTGCATTAACATAACAAGCATCAAACATAGAGGCAATCATGCGGTGACCTTATGGTGAAAGTCACCCTATATATGTAGTGGACTCTAGAAGGAACATTTACATTCAAATTCCGACACAAAGAAGAAATTTGAAGATTCAGACTAGAAAATTTAGACGAATAAATATATAAATACCTCAATATTCATTTAGCTTCTTAAATGGGGGGCCGATAAAGAAATTGCACATAAAGATTCAGACTTCTACTCTCTTGTCTGCTCTCTGGATTGGCACATAAAGAAGTTTGCAGGCAGAACTGCATATCACCAAAACAAAAATGCAATTAACTATAGAAATTCATCCTTCATCTTAGGAACTCTACTGTGCAAAATAAGGAGCACATAATGCACAAGTTTCACCTTTGGTAAATGAACAGGAAATAGCGGCACCAGCTAAAGAAGCTCGCAGAAAATAGATGCAAAATCAAATTACAGCCCGGCTCAAAGAGAACCTGCCTTCTTCTGAGAAGTCTATGTAAGAAATGAAGAGCAGCACGAAAATCATTTCAAGCAGCAGACACTTTCCTAGAACACAAAAGCAAACCAACAAAAAAAGAAAACCATTTCCAGATACTAGAGAAGTTGAATTTCATAAAAACCAACATAATCTGAAGCTAAATACGGTAAAAAAAAACACGAATAAGTTTCATAGCGGCGTAACATCAAACACTTCATCCTCAATCCCAAAAAAAAAAAAAAATGTGTAAAACACGCGAGTGCTTGAATCCTACACACTGCTGGTGTAATTATCAATTTCTCATAGGGTAATTAATGGAAGAATTGGAAGGGTATGAAGTTTGAAGAGATGTACGTACGTACTCCAGACAATTCGGTCAATTTCTCAGCACCTCAATATTAACGTAAGGGATGTGTTTAATGTTGGGCCAGTCAGCACCTTCGTCCTCCAGGCACCGCTCCTTCAACGTCTCGTTGCAGTTGGAGATCTCAAGCCATTTCAGAGACGAAGGCATCTGCGGCAGCGATTGGAGCTCATAAGCTTCATCAATAGTTATTATCTCCAGGGAAGAGAGAGCTCGGAGGCTACTAGGCAGGAACTTTGTACCCTCCAATTCCGAGTTGCTTGAGACTATCAGGTGGACGAAGGCGATCGGGCACCTTTTCGTACTCCTCCGCCAAATCACTGTTATCATCTGACCAACACAACTCTAACTTGTGGAGTCTCTCTTTTTACCATCTAATTGGAGCAAAATGCAAAACAAGACAAGATGCTCTTTGATAAACTCATCATCCTGAGGGAAGATGCTGCAAAATGCAAAACAAGGTCTTAGGTGCGACGGTAAATAACGGTAGCTCAACATCAGGACCGGCATCACATCATCTGATATGTGACTAGATTGCAAAATATTCTTCCAATGACTCCCATCCAAGTTAGAACGCAACAACGCTCCAATTAACTTGGCAGCCAGCGGCAAGCCTCCAAGCCTTCCTGCTATTTGCTCGCCAAGTAATTCCAGCTTTCTATAATCACGGGGATGTACTCCAATCATGGTTTTTTGAGCTATAAACCATGATTTTTGGGTTTTTATCATTTCGACTAATTGGCAATAATTTTAGAGAGGCTAAATTTGACGATTCACAATTTCATGAGATTTTACGCATAATTTTTGGCCATTTTAGTCATTGGACTAGTTGTCAAGTTATTCAGAGGTCAAAATTCATGATTTAGTGAACTATAATTACGTGAGGTATAACCCATGATTTTTGGGTTTTTTTTTTTATCATTTCGACTAATTGGCAATAATTTTAGAGAGGCTAAATTTGACGATTCACAATTTCATGAGATTTTACGCATAATTTTTGGCCATTTTAATTGTTTTGACTCATTAATAGATAATTTCTTGGATGCTAAAATTCATGATTTCATGAGCTATATCCCATGATTCGTAATCATTTTTAGTCATTTCGACTTGTTGCATATAATTTTGTGGAGGTCAAAATTCACTATGTGCTATTACACACAATTTTTGGCCATTTTAGTCATTTCGACTTGTTGCATATAATTTTGTGGAGGTCAAAATTCACTATTTCATGTGCTATTATACACAATTTTTGGCCATTTTAATTGTTTTGACTCATTAATAGATAATTTCTTGGATGCTAAAATTCATGATTTCATGAGCTACAATAGGTCAAAATGGATAAAAATGGCAATAAATCGTGGCTTATAGCAAATCAAACCGTAAATTTTGCCTCCACGGTTATTTGCAAATGGGTCAAAACAATTAAAATGGCCAAAATTTGTGGGTTATAGCTCATGAAATCTTGAATTTTGGCTCTTGCAAAATTATTTGCTAAAGGGTCAAAATTACTAAAATGGCCAAAAATCATGGATTATAGCTCATGAAATCATGAAGTTTGGATTCAACATAATTATTTACCAATGGGTCGAAATGACTAAAATGGCCAAAAATCATGGGTTATAGCTCATGAAATCGTAAATTTTGGCCTCCACGAAATAATTTGCCAAATGGTCGGAATGACTAAAAGTGGCCAAGGTCACGAAATAATGAATATAGGCCTTCCAAGAATGTGTTTCTCAGTGAATTGAAACAACTAAAAATAGTCAAAAATCAATGGTTATAACTCATGAAGTTGTGATGTCTGAACTCCGCAAAATTCATTACCAATGGTTCAAAATGGCTAAAAATGTCAAATAATCATGGCTTATAGCTTATGAAATCTTGAATTTTGGCTCTTGCAAAATTATTTACCAATCGGTCGAAATAACTAAAAATGGCCAAAAATCATGGGTTACAACTCATGAAATTATGAATTTGGCCTCCGCGAAATTATTTGCTTGGGGATCAGAAGGACTAAAAAAGGCTAAAAAATCATGGGTTATAACTCATGAAATCATGAAGTTTGAACCGCAAACTCATTAACCAATGGTTCAAAATGACTAAAATATTCAATAATCGTGGGTTATAACTCATGAAATCATGAATTTGGCCTCCACGAAATTATTTGCTAATGGATTGAAATGACTAAAATGGCCAAAAATCATGGGTTATAGCTCATGAAATCGTGAATTTGGCCTCCACGAAATTATTTGCCAATGGGTCAAAATGACTAAAATGGCCAAAAATCATGGGTTATAGCTCATGAAATCGTAAATTTTGGCCTCCACGAAATTATTTGCTAATGGATTGAAATGACTAAAAATATCCACAACCATTGGTTATAGCTCATGAAATCGTGAATTTTGACCTCCGTGAAATTATTTGCCAATGGGTCGAAATGACTAAAAATGTTCAAACATTATGGGTTAAACTCATGAAATTGACTATGTGAAATTATTTGCCAAAATTCATGGGTGATACCTCATTAAATCATGAAGTTTGTACTCTGTAAAATTATTTAACAATGGCTTAAAATGAGTAAAAAAATGTCCAATAACTGTGGGTTATAGCTCATGAAATTGTAAACTTTGCCTCTGTGAAATTGTTAACTCTTGGTTCAAAATGATAAAAGTATCTAATAATCATGGGTTATAGTTCATGAAATTGTGAATTTTGGACTCGCAAATCTATTTACCACTTGTTCGAGACGACTAAAGATGTCTAATAATCATGGATTATAGCTCATGAAATTGTGAATTTTGGTCTCTTTGAAATTATTTGCCAATGGGTCAAAATGACTAAAATGGCCAAAAATCATGGGTTATAGCTCATGAAATCATGAATTTGGCCTCCACGAAATTATTTGCCAATGGGTCGAAATGACTAAAATGGCCAAAATTTGTGGGTTATAGCTCATGAAATCATGAAGTTTGGATTCAACATAATTATTTACCAAAGGTTTGAAAAACCTAGAAGTATCGAATACTCATTGGTTATAACTAATAAAATAATGCCCTCGAAAATATTATTTGGTAATGGGTCGAAATATTTAAAATGGCCAAAAATCATGGGTTATAGCTCATGAAATCATGAATTTTGGTCTCTTTGAAATTATTTGCTAACGTGTCAAAATAACTAAAAGTGGCCAATAATATTGAGTTGTATCTCATGAATTCGAAAAATTTGGACTCGATGAAATTACTTGCCAATGGGTTGAAGTGACATAAAATGGCAAAAATAGTGGGTTATAGCTCATGAAATCATAAATTTTAGTGTTTGTGAAATTATTTGCCAATGGGTCAAAATGACTAAAATGGCCAAAAATCATGGGTTATAGCTCATGAAATCATGAATTTAAGCCTCCCAAAATTATTTATCAATGAATCAAAAACCTAAAAATGGTAAAAAATCTTTGATTATAACTCATGAAGTCATGATGTTTGGTCTTCATAAAATTATTTACCAATGGTTCAAAATGACTAAAATTGTCAAATAATTATGTGTAATAGCTCATGAAATCTTGAATTTTGGATTTTGTGAAATTATTTGCCGATGGATCAAAATGACTGAAAATTACTAAAAATCATGAGTTGTAGATCATGAAATCATAAATTTTGGCCTCCACGAAATTATTTGCTTATGAATCAAAAGAACTAAAAAGGCTAAAAATTCCTAGGTTATAAGTCATGAAATCGTGAAGTTTAGACCTGCAAAGTTATTAACCAATGGTTCACAATGTCTTAAAATATCCAATAACCATGGGTTGCTCATGAAATCATGACTCATGACATTTGGAAAATTATTTGCTAAAGGATCAAAAAATAAAAATGCCAAAAATAGTAGGTTATTGTTCATGATATTCGAAGTGTAAAGTCTTCAAAATTGTTTACCAATGTTTCAAAATAAAAAAGTTATCCAATACTCGTGGGTTATAGCTCATAAAATTATGAATTTTGATCTCCATAAAATTATTTGCCAATAGGTTGAAACGACTAAAATGGCCAAATATATGGGTTATAGCTCATGAAATTATAAATTTTGGTCTCCACGAAATTATTTGCCAATGGGTCAAAATGACTAAAATGGCCAAAATTTATGGGTTATAACTCATAAAATCGAGAAGTTTAGACGTCATAAAATTATTTACCAACTATCCAAAATGACTAAAATTATTCAATAATCATGGGTTATAGTTCATGTAATCATGAATTTTGCCTCCGCTAAATTATTTGGCAATGGGTCAAAATAATAAGATATGGCAAAAATCATTAGTTATGACTCATGAAGTCATGATGTTTGGTCTTCACAAAATTATTTACAATGATATCAAATGACTAAAATATTCAATAATCGTGGGTTATAACTTATAAAATCTTGAATTTTAGCCTCGCAAAATTATTTGTCAATGAGTCAAAACGACTAAAAATAGTTAAAAATCATGGGTTATAGCTCACAAAATTGTAAATTTTGGTCTCTTTGAAATTATTTGCTAATCGATTGAAAGGACTAAATATGGTAAAAATTATGGTTTTATAACTAACGAAATTGTGAATTTTATTCTCCAAGGAATTATTTGCCAATTGGTCCAAATGACAAAAAATGCCCAAAAATCATTGGTTATAGATTCGTGAATTTTGGACTTGACCAAGTTAATTACAAATGGTTCTAAATGACAGCGAAGTTGTGTTTTGCAACAACCATGAGTTGACGTCGCCTCCCTCACACTCCAGATTCCTACAATCGCCTATCCGCAGACTTCTGACAGATGTGAGTTGTCTCAATGGCTCGATGTGGAGCAGCAAGGGGTCATCGATCTGAAACCTGTCAACTGTTAGTGGGAACTCCTCCTCCTCCTCTTTCCCCTTATTTGACGCTGAAGATGATGCTGCTGCTTGCACAAGCTTGGGACACCCGTGAATAGATAGGCGATGAAGGTGCGAAAGAGCCTTTAGACCCTCAACTGACGTCAGCTCTCCCAACTCCCTCAATTCCAGCACTTTTAGGGAGGTTAATCTTCTACACGCCTCTTCAAAGGCAAGGGAGGTTATGTCGTCATGGCCCCACAATTTAAGTCGTGAAAGAGAAGGAAGGGCACCTCGCGTTAACAGTGCCTGGAAGAGCCTCTCTAGTTCACCGCAACGTGACAGCCATAGTTGTTCGAGCGATGAGAGAGGGAAACAATCAATTGGGGCGACTGCGTGTCTTGCCATCTTCAGCTTTGGGCAATCTATAATCCATAGGCGTTTGATGGAGTGCAGATGCTGAAAGCCTTCCTCTGCATGCAAATCCTCAAGAGCTTTGCAACCTATAATCTCCAACTCCTTGAGGGAGGTGAGACGGCGTCGCAACAAGCCAGCCACGGATGTTAGCTTTTTACATCTATTAATACGGATACTGTTGAGGGAAGGAGAGGGTGAGGATGGTGCGGTCCGACAGAATGTTGGAGACTCAGACACTCCCACACGTTGTAACACCAACCTTTTAAGACCGAGGGGCAGAGGGGGCAATGCCTTCAGTTTGGGACAACCCTCAATTCTGAGATCTTCAAGGAGAGGCCAGCAGGGTGCAGCCGTCTCTGCTTCTTCCAATCCGGACCACTCTTCGATTTGTAGATCCTTCAGTTGCTGAAATCCACCTTCAAAACCAATCTGCTTAAGTGCTGTTAGTGAGTTCAATTCCAATTTGTTGAGATATGAAAGCTTCCCGAGAGAAGGGAGGTGCTCCCATGCTGTGTTGTCGAAAAGACCAATCTCCTCTAGATTTTTTAATGATTCCTCCTCCATCCAATATGGAGACCTCGCACCTGGGTACTTTTCAATTCTGAGTTGCTTGAGACTATCAGGTGGATGAAGGCGATCCAGCACCTTTGCATACTCTTCCGCCACATCACTGTTATCATCTGACCAACGCAGCTCTAACTTGTGGAGTCTCTTTTTACCATCTAACGGGAGCAAACTAACGTCCTCACCATGTTGGTCATTTTTAAGGCCGGTAATGATAAGTTCCTGAAGCTCTCTCAGGTCCTTCAGTTCACTAAGTTTATAAGCACCAGCATCGAAAGATAACCTTTGAAGAGAACTTAGTGTTCCTATCCCATCGATTTTTTCGTAAGTACCAACCCATGGCCATGGCAGCAGTTGTCTCAAGTTAATAAGGTTTTTCAAGACTAGAACTGAAGGAGCATTGCAAGCAAGTACCTGCAGGTGGTAAAGCTTGCAGATTGAACTAGACAGCCGAGTAATACGATGACCAATTGACAGATATCTTAGATGCCTCAATTTACCCATTGCATCCGGCAGTACTTCCATTCCTTCAACAGTGATGCTCAACACCCGAATGCTTTTTAATGATTCAAACACTTGTTCGAAAGCCACAGCATCCTCATCCTTGTATCCTCTAAAGCTTAAAACAAGGGTGTGAAGGTTCTTCCATCTGTCCACATCTTTAAGAAGACCGATATCATTGCTTTCAAAGTACAAATGGCGTACCGTCTTTGGGATCCGGTTGATCGACATACCTCTGAAAAATCTAAAGCATTCATCATGAGATACTTTGCATGCCATATCATGCAAAAGATCATGCATGATGTAGTCTTCTTCCTCTCCTTCAGTCATGCGATAAGTGTAAGATATACGTTCAAAGAATGACAGTTTAACTAAATCATCAAAATAGCGGCTTCCTATATCCTCCAGTGTCTCTGCCAGATTCTGAGTAGATTGTTGAATGAAGCCAAGTGCTATCCACATTAAGACTAGATCATCTTTGCGAAACCTGTGATCTTGAGAGAAGATGCTGCAAAATGCAAAACAAGGTCTTAGGTGCGACGGTAAATAATGATAGCTCAACATCAGAACCGACATCACACCATCTCTCTGTTCTACTGCTTGTCCATGATCTGTTATATTATTAGATTGCAAAATATTCTTCCAATGGCTCTCATCCAAGTCAGAACGCAATAACGCTCCAATCGTCTTGGCAGCCAGCGGCAAGCCTCCAAGCCTTCCTGCTATTTGTTCGCCAAGTGATTTCAGCTTTCCATAACCATGGGGATTTACTCCAGCAAATGCATATTTGTTAAAAAGTGATAAGAAGACATCCTTGTTCAAGGGCTTTAATTTCATTGGCTTCTTTACTGATCCTCCCAAAGCCACTGCAGCCATTTTGGCAACCTTCTCTGATCTGGTAGTTAAAAGGATTTTACTTCCTTTTAGTCCACTCCTCAACGGAGCAAACAGTTTCTCCCAACTAGAGAGATCGTCATCATTCCAAGCGTCATCCAAGATGAGGAGAAATTTCTTAGATGACGCCTGGGCCTCAAGATCTTCCTCCAGTCGGCCACGTCCCCCAAATTCAGGTCTTCTGTTTGTAAAATATTCGAGGATGTCTTCCATAATCTTCTTGACATCAAAGGGAGTGGAGATACACACCCAAATTTTGATGCTAAAGGAACTCTGTAAGGTGTTGCCCTTGTAGACTGATTGTACAAGGGTTGTCTTCCCAACTCCTCCGAGGCCTACAATGGAGAAAAGAGAGATACTCTCCTTATGATCCTCATCGGCATCGGGCATCCTCATCAACCACTGTAACACTTCCTCCCTCTCCTCATCCCTTCCGAACACATTGCTGTCCCTTAAAATCGGTCCAGTTTCACGATTAGAACTGGCGGCGGTCTGAGTTTGATGTTGTTGTTGTTGTTGTTGAAGCTGGTTGAATTCTAGTGCACTGATGAAATCTTTAATGCCTACCGCCACATCATTTAGCCTCTTGACGGCCTCAGTCAGCTTGTTGAGGGTGGAATCGGATTTAAAGGCTTCGGAAAATTTTCGTTTACAACCCGAGAAAATACCACCCACCTTACTGCCATCGAGTCTTATTCCCGCAACATCCGTCTCCACTTGTTTCTCTATCCGGAGATACTCGAGATCATCGAGCACGTCCTCAGCCATGTAGACAGCATCTTTTAGTTGCCACAACCATTTGTTGAGTGCTCCCTTGATTTCTCGTTGCCCGCTCTCTGCTGCCTCTACAACAGCTAGGATACGAGGGAGAGCATCTTCCAGCCTCTCAAGCTCGTCCTTCATTCGCCTACGCCGAGCAAAATAGAGGTCTGCTGCATAGTCGAACCCGACCTCCACCAGCTTCTCAATGACTTTGCTCACGATCACTTCTCCGACCACCGCCATATTTGATTTTTCTTCTTCTGCTGCTGCTGCTAGTAATTGGGAACGTGTGCGGGTGCAATAAATAAAATAACACTAGCCATATATAAGAAAATAACAAGAAAACAAAATGGCCGGTGCGGTGGGAAAATTCTTGGCTGCTCCCCTCCAATAAGAGGTGGCCATGTAGAGGGGAGCTTCTCAATAATTTTGCTCACGGTCACATCGATCTCCTATCACCGCCATATTTGATTTTTCTTTCTTCATTTTAATTCTACGAGTAGTTGGGAAAGTTTGCAGCAGTAGTTGGGAGGATAAGGGGGTGTTTGTTTCAACTATTTTTTGGGATATAGGTGGGATATGGATGAAAAAGTGGGTTTTTGGGGGTTTTAGAATTCCTTAACCCATGTTTGTTTCAAAATTATTTTTGGGATATAAGATCCCAAAACAATTAAATAGTAATTGATTTTGGCATTTACCAAATCCTCTCTCAAAGAGAGGATTTGGGTCGATATCTGATGACCCAACTCCACCTCATCAAATCCATATCCGTAACCCCCACCCCTCACAATCGCAGCCCTAGAGTCACCGCCATCTTCTCTTCCCTCCTCTTTTACCCACCTCCTCCATTTCCCGCTACCAACCCTCAAGTTCTTCATGCCTATTTCGACGGAATCTTAAGCCGCCTCCTCCATTTCCACTGTATTTTTCATTTGGAAGATGATCGGAATTAGGGTTCAGCGATTTCCGTTGATTCGTCGTTTCTAGGGATCCAGGCTATTCTTTCACACCGCTAAGGTAAATCTCTCAACCCCTCTTCGCTAATTTGAACTTCTATTGATTCTAGGGCTTGGTTGATTCGATTTGGGGGTTTCTGTGATATTGATTTGGGGGTTTGCTTGATTTTGGGTTTCTTTGTTGGTTTGATACGCCGCGTACCGGTTGTTTTGTGGGTTTGTTTGTTGGATTCTTGTGGGTTGACTGCATATTTGTTGTTGGGTTTGCTCGCAGCCGAAGGCCGTGGTGTTGGTCCGAGCCGCTGCGTACCGGTTGTTTTGCTGTGGGTTTGCTTGTTGGATTCTTGTGGGTTGACTGCATATTTGTTATCGGTTTGCTTGCAGCCTGAGCGCGGCTGTGGTGTTGGTCTGAGCTGCTTGCAGCCGTGTTTTGCTGTGGGTTTGCTTGGGGTTTTGTTGTGGGTTTGCTTGCAGTGTTGGTTTGTTTGCTGCCTGAGATGATTATCCTACTGCAGATTTGTAAGCTTTACATATTAAAATTATATAATTAGGTGTGTTAAGTATAGTTCTGATTGATTAAAACTGAACATTGATATCTTGTAATTAGTGTCATTGTGTGTTCTAATTAGATTCTTATCTTTGTATTATCATTCTAATATTTGTCTTATTGAATACAAAACAATTTCTAATATTTATATGGAAAATTTCTTTTTAAAACAATGTAGATGGACGACATTGATGAAGAAATATTAATGAGGATGGCTTCTAATGCTACTGTCTCTGCGGTCATTTGTGTGTTTGCTTGTTTAATGAGGATACGTAGTAGAAGGAAATCAATTACTTATCACCCTAAGGTGGGGAAAAAAGAAAAGATAGATTCTAGAGCTAGGCACATAAATCGTGTGTTCAATGGCTATAATGAGAGTTGTAGGGCTTATATTAGAATGAGGCCACGTGCATTTGAAAATCTTGTTAGAATAATGAGATATACCGGCCTACTAAAAGATTCACGGGGTGTTAAAGTAGAAGAACAATTGCTCATGTTCCTTAATATATTAGGCCATAAAACAAAAAATAGAATTGTTAGGTCACATTTCATAAGATCGGGGGAAACCGTTTCAAAATACTTTAACAAGTGCTTAGAAGCCGTTGGTCGTTTAAGGGGGCGATACATGAAGCAAGCACCAAGTGAATTGTCGTCAGAGATTGCCACCAACCCGTTGTACTATCCTTATTTCAAGGTAACGACTATGATAATATAACTACTTATAATATAACACTTAGTTTTTCTTTTCTATTATTAATAATTGTTTAATACATCATATAGGATTGCATTGGCATGATAGACGGAACCCATATCGACGCCATGCTTCCCGCTAATCTTGTTGCACGTTTTAGAGGTCGTAAAGGTGTAACTCAAAATGTTCTAGCTGCATGCACTCCCAACAAGTTATTTTCGTATGTTCTAGCTGGATGGGAGGGATCTGCTCATGATTATAGAGTTTTACAAGACGCTCTATCGAGACCACAACCTCAGGATTGAGAGTTTACGACGGTAATAAATAAATCAAATAAAGTATGTCTATTTAATTAAAATTTAAAAATAGACTAAATTTTATTTTGGTAATTGTAGGAAAATATTATTTGTGTGATGCGGGCTACACTACTATGCCTGGCTTTATCTCCCCATATCGAGGAGTGCGTTATCATTTAAATGAGCACAAGGGTAGGCCAATCCATAATAGACAAGAGTTGTTCAATTTAAGACACTCATCTCTGAGGTCTAAAATTGAATCAACTTTTGGGGTATTGAAAAACCGTTTCAAAATCCTATCTGCGAAGCCACACTACCCTTTCCCAACTCAAGTTGATATAGTTATTGCATGTGCTATACTTCATAACTATATAGCCATAGAAGATCCGGGAGATGAGTTGTTGCATGAGGACAATTTCATTGAAGAAGATGGTGATGAAATAGCCAATGAAGGTGAAGAGGGTGTTGTTGACTTTACTCAAACTATGACGCAAAGAGAGGAAAGAGATTCCAGAAATGAATGGAGAGCAAAGAGGGATCATATCGCAATTGAAATGTGGGGAGATTATTGTAATAAATATCGTGGTGGAGACACAACCGAGACTGGGATGTAATTTAAGTTCTATTTTTCATGCATTATTGTTCTTTCATATTGTCTACTATCTCTATGTACTCTTTTGATATTATTGTAATGATGGATATTTTATCTTTATGAATGAACTTTTTATATCGTACTAACTTGATGTATAAATGTTATTTATATGTTTTTATTTGTATCAATCAGGCATGGCAGATTTTGATGACAGTGATAAATGCGATGCCACTCCTTCACCTAGAACACCTAGACAGCATTTCCCTCCACCACCCACCACACTACCTTTCCCTCCACCTTTCCCTCCACCACCCACTACACTACCTTTCCCTCATACCCAATACTCTGCTCCACCTTATCCCTCCTACAATCCTCCTTATGATATGAACTACTCATTTATGACTCAACAACCTATGTCATTTATGAATATGCTTAATAGTGGCCACCCACTTACCCATACTTCCCCCACCACCCATTCTGGTGAGACTCATTCTTTGAAGAGACCAATTGCAATTGATCTTGAGGATGAAGCTACCTCACCAAGCAAAATCAAGAGGAGGGCAGTTGCTAAAAGGAAAATGCAACCAAAAGTCTTAAACAAGAAAGATAACACAAGGGGGGTGCCTAATGCTAAATGGATGCAGAGAATGATGATGTGTTAATCCCAATTTTGCCGATGGATGGCGGCTGGTCTAAAAGTCGACAAAACTTTAAGTCCACCGCATATGGAAAAGCCGCAGAGGAGGTCAACAAGAAGTGTGGCATCAATTCACAAAGGAGAATGTTATGAATCATGTCAAGTGCTTGAAGGGTAAATATTTTGATATGACCGCCATGAACATGAGTGGGGCTGGTTATGATCCAGATACTAAGATTGTCACCATGGATCCAGATTGTTTTGATAGGTGGACACGTAATACTTGTGTTAAATAAGCAAACTTTAAATATTTCCTAACGAGTATACCGATTTTGCTATGTTTCATTATATAGGACAAAAAATGCAATAGCTCTAGGTTGAAGGAGTATTTGAACACTCCTCTCATCCATTATGAGAACTTGAGTTTACTTGCAGCCTTGGTCATTTGTTGGTTTGTGGCGGCTGGGTTTGTTGGATTGTTGTTGGTTTTGGTTGCCATCTTCTTGTGGGTTTGCTTGCACCTTGGTTATTTCTTGGTTTATTGCAACTTCAGTTATTTGAGCAAGTGAATACTTCTTGTTGCTTGCGCCTAGTTTATTTGAGTCTGGTTTATTTGAGTTGTTGTCGGTCCGAGCTACTTGCGAGTATATATTGGTTTTTTGGTTTATTTGAGTTATTACGATCTTGGTTTTGATTGGTTTGCTTGCAACCTTGGCTTGTTGTTGGTTTTGGTTGCCATCTTCTTGTGGGTTTGTTGCTTGCAACCTTGGCTTGTTGTGGGTTTGTTGCTTGCAACCTTGGCTTGTTGTGGGTTTGTTGCTTGCAACCTTGGCTTGTTGTGGGTTTTGTTGCCATATTGTTGTGGGTTTGTTGCTTGCAACCTTGGCTTGTTGTGGGTTTGTTGCTTGCGGGTTTGTTGGATTGTTGTTGGTTTTGTTGCTTGCGGGTTTGTTGGATTGTTGTTGGTTTTGGTTGCCATCTTCTTGTGGGTTTGTTGCTTGCAACCTTGGCTTGTTGTGGGTTTGTTGCTTGCAACCTTGGCTTGTTGTGGGTTTTGTTGCCATATTGTTGTGGGTTTTGTTGCCATATTGTTGTGGGTTTGTTGCTTGCAACCTTGGCTTGTTGTGGGTTTGTTGCTTGCAACCTTGGCTTGTTGTGGGTTTTGTTGCCATATTGTTGTGGGTTTGTTGCTTGCAACCTTGGCTTGTTGTGGGTTTGTTGCTTGCAACCTTGGCTTGTTGTGGGTTTTGTTGCCATATTGTTGTGGGTTTGTTGCTTGCAACCTTGGCTTGTTGTTGGTTTTGGTTGCCATCTTCTTGTGGGTTTGTTGCTTGCAACCTTGGCTTGTTGTGGGTTTTGTTGCCATATTGTTGTGGGTTTGTTGCTTGCAACCTTGGCTTGTTGTGGGTTTGTTGCTTGCAACCTTGGCTTGTTGTGGGTTTGTTGCTTGCAACCTTGGCTTGTTGTGGGTTTTGTTGCCATATTGTTGTGGGTTTGCTTGCATACTTGGTCATTTGTTGGTTTTGTTGCTTGCGGGTTTGTTGGATTGTTGTTGGTTTTGGTTGCCATCTTCTTGTGGGTTTGTTGCTTGCAACCTTGGCTTGTTGTGGGTTTGTTGCTTGCAACCTTGGCTTGTTGTGGGTTTTGTTGCCATATTGTTGTGGGTTTGTTGCTTGCAACCTTGGCTTGTTGTTGGTTTTGTTGCTTGCACTGGTTGCTTGCAACCTTGGCTTGTTGTTGGTTTTGGTTGCCATCTTCTTGTGGGTTTGCTTGCAACCTTGGCTTGTTGTGGGTTTTGTTGCCATATTGTTGTGGGTTTTGTTGCCATATTGTTGTGGGTTTGCTTGCAACCTTGGCTTGTTGTGGGTTTTGTTGCCATATTGTTGTGGGTTTGTTGCTTGCGGGTTTGTTGGATTGTTGTTGGTTTTGTTGCTTGCAACCTTGGCTTGTTGTGGGTTTGTTGCTTGCGGGTTTGCTTGCATACTTGGTCATTTGTTGGTTTTGTTGCGAGGCTTGGTTTACTTGCTTACTTTGTGATTATTTGTTTTTAGTTGGTTGAAATGGTTGTTATGACATTGGTTTTATGATATTGTGCTATGATGATTGGTCGCATTTTGATAATGTCACCTACAATGGATTTCATTGTTTTGAGGAGGCATTCAATAATGAAAATGCAGTCTAGATTGCAATTGCAATTTTTAGGCGAGGCAGTCCATTATTATTTGAATGCAATCAACAATGATATTTCATTATATAGGTGTTGAAAAAATTGACCGCTTCGAGCCTCAGATATTATTTATTTTACAATTTTTTTCATTATCGTGAGTTAGTTTTGAAGATTGGAATTGCGATAATAATATTTTCATTTCAGCTTCAATACATTTTGCAAGAACAAGACATTAAATAATGAAATACAGAAAAAAAATTGAGAAAAGTACACACATTTTCCAAATTAGAATTTGACGTTCTGCAGCTTTCAATTCTGACTTCAATTTCTTGATTTTGAGCTTTTTCCTATCTTCAACCAATACCTCCTTGTTGTCGATACTCTTCATGTATTTGCCATCATCATCAGCCCATTGAAAAAAATTACATTCTTTCTTTGGATACCTAGCGTAACCCCAATAGTAACGGCCTTGATTTTTGCCATTTTGCATTGCTTCAAGGGTGCCTGATTTTACAAGTAGCACATTTTTTGCATCTCCATCTTGATGTGTGGAGGCTTCATGTGAAATTGAGCTATTTTTATAGCCATTGGCAAAATATGACCGTTTTATGACCGTTTATAGCCGTTGGGGTTTAAATTTGAATGGGTATGATTACCCCCAATTAATAGAATTGTGTTTGTCATTTTGTGGGAGGTAAGCTCACCAATGGGTATTCACATTCTTTTTGTAATCCATAACTTTGTTTGCTACAACTCAAGATTTCAAATTCTAAAATTGAAATGCTAGAATTTGAGTTTGAAACAAACAAAACATTACAAATTTTAGTATTTGGGATCCCAAAATATTAATGAAACAAACAAAGTTATGGAATCCCAAAACATCATAAAAAATTTATGGATTTGAAATCCCATGGTGAAATCCATATCCATAATTTTTGGGATTTGAAACAAACACCCCCTAAGTAATTATCAACTTGTTGAGCAGTGCAATAATAATTCTAATTTTCCAAGTCGATGACAGCTATATCATTTGTACTAATTCCACACGCAAGCAGATTGATTATTCCAAAGAAATCAAAGACAAGCAAGTGATGCCAGATCACATCCGATTCCGTGTGAAGACCACTTTTTTTTTTGGCATGCTATTTACTTAAGTAGTCCAAAGAAATAAAAGAATGAATTTGGAATCACCTAATTCTAACCAAAAAGGCTTCATGTCACATGGATGAAGATAATAGAAAATTTCCTCCTAAAAAAATATGCAACATCTGAAAATTTTATGATCAGTTTCATTACCAGAATTACATTATTCTAGACACAGATGCATCCTAAACAAGCAAATAAAACTTCTCGTTCACTAACTCTCCATCTAAACATTCAAATAACGACAGTTCTCTCTAATTTGCCTCTCGCTTCCAGTAAGCACATTAATATTCCCCATGTTTGTCATAGATTTAGCAAAGTCCATAAAGAAAAGCTCCTGATCCTGAACATAAGCCTATGCTAACTGTTAGCATAGAAAGTGAAATATGTTGCCGTTAAAGGTCAAATATGTTGGCTAGAAAGTCATATGCATCAAATCCCTACACAGACTACTCACAACATTGGTATTAAACTTAACAATAAAACAAACTCAGAAAACAGTAAGTAATTAACCAAGAGTTAGACCAGAACAAAGCAATCATAGAAATGAAGTCTCAGGAGAGCTGCTGCCAATAATGGGTCACAATAAACTGCTGCGTCGACATTTTGCCTGACGAGCTCTTCAGCAAGAGGGCACAACTCACTGTAGTGGTATGGAGAGAGCTCCGCATCAAAGGATCCTATCAAATGATTTAGGAGGTGACTTAAAACCAACTTATTCGGTGCATAAATTAGTTTGTTCAATATATTAACAAAAAAAAAAAAAAAATTCAGCTGAAGAATCAATTATACTTTGGTTTTTAAGGATTGTAATCTTCCAAGGATGAATACACCCATATCAACCACTTTAATAACTGTGTAACCTGCATATGTAACCTTTGACACCTTAAAGAACAGTGTCAATCTTTATACCCTGAATCACAAGCCATCTCCTCCACCTTTTAGTTATAATACGAAACTAGAAAAAATCCCAGTAAGAACCTCGCATTAACTTCACAAGCATAAAAAATAAAGGACCTTATAGTGATTTATAGTCAAGGTGAGTAGACAACAAATTGGAAATCAATGCATTCTTGGATTGTATTATGCCATTAATAGCCTTGCATTAACATAACAAGCATCAAACATAGAGGCAATCATGCGGTGACCTTATGGTGAAAGTCACCCTATATATGTAGTGGACTCTAGAAGGGAACATTTACATTCAAATTCCGACACAAAGAAGAAATTTGAAGATTCAGACTAGAAAATTTAGACGAATAAATATATAAATACCTCAATATTCATTTAGCTTCTTAAATGGGGGGCCGATAAAGAAATTGCACATAAAGATTCAGACTTCTACTCTCTTGTCTGCTCTCTGGATTGGCACATAAAGAAGTTTGCAGGCAGAACTGCATATCACCAAAACAAAAATGCAATTAACTATAGAAATTCATCCTTCATCTTAGGAACTCTACTGTGCAAAATAAGGAGTAAATAATGCACAAGTTTCACCTTTGGTTTGTCATCCAAGGAGCCCAACTTCATGCATGGTAAATGAACAGGAAATAGCGGCACCAGCTAAAGAAGCTCGCAGAAAATAGATGCAAAATCAAATTACAGCCCTGCTCAAAGAGAACCTGCCTTCTTCTGAGAAGTCTATGTAAGAAATGAAGAGCAGCAAGAAAATCTTGTAAACAGTCTCGTCGAGCAGCTTCTATGTTATGTTAGCTGTTAGTTATGCATAAGAAAATTCGTTAGCCTCAAATCAAAGATACAGGGTTAATAGCCCAAACTGAATAATTGTGGCTTTAGCATGTACAAAACTGAAGTGATGTGAAACACTGTGTGTGTAGGTATGACGATCGGCGACAACAATGCTTTACCAAATCAGCGATCGATCTAGGCAGGAAACTCGAGAGGAAGTGGGGGCTTCCGATGGTTTTAAACAAAGTTGCAATGTACTTAGTTGAAGCCTTTGTAAATTATTCAAGAAAATTGTAATATAATTGATTCGTTCTTGTAATAAAGGTTCAAGTTGTAATATTTAGATAAGTAAATATACTTGGCAACAGAATCACTCGCTCACTTAATCAAGCAGCATATAGCACAATCGCAACTGATAATAAAATTGATAATAACATGCACGCAATAGTAGTTCCGAAAATATTAAAGCGAAAGAAAGTTAAACCTTTGTCGGATTGAACCGGTTTGATGAGAGGAGCCTCCGGAGGTGGTTCCAATTTAGACCCGAATTAAATCAAACCCAATTGAACCAAATCCAATTGAACCAAACCCCATAAATTAGATCTGTTCACCAACAGATCAGATTCACTCCCTTCAAACCGGTCGACAGGATCTCGTACACGGCGACGGCCGCCATTGTGAGGCGGCGGGGATCACGACGACGAGGCGAACAGCGATCGGGCGAGGACGCTATGGCGGAGTCCGACGACGCGAGGGGCTCAATTGCTTCTCACGACGAGGGCTTCTCGGGACGGGCGCCGGCTCGAACGGAGGGCTGTGAGAGATCTGGGCGGGCAGACGGCCAGGGCTTGGGTTGATCGCGAACGCGTGGGGACGCAGAGGGTGTCAGGGGCCTGGCCATCGCCGCTGTAATGGCCAGGCTGACTGAGGTCGCCAGGGCAAAGCGCATGGCGAGGGTAGGCGGGCGGGCTTGGCGACGCTTAGGTGCGGGAAACAGAGTTGACGACGGCTAGGGTTTCACACCAAGAGGAAACACGGTTTCACACCATAATTTCGTAATGTAATTTCTTTATTCTTCAATTCACCGATTTGATTCCGATTATGCAGGGTTTAAATAAGATTACAAAATCAAATCTCTCACAAATCTACCAAATAAATAACTACCAAATAAAAATAGAAATTCAAAATTCAAATCTAATCTACCAAATAAAAATAGAAATTCAAAATTCAAATCTAATCTACCAAATAAATAACTACCAAATAAAACACCGCTAAATCAAAACCATATCGCTGCGGACCTCGGCAGAAATAAACTCGACGCCTCACGATAAACCAAAGTCTCGTGGAGCGCCGAGATGTCCTCATCATGAAGTTTGATTAATAACGAATTCATGAATTAAGGACCGGAGATAAAATTAGAGTCAGACATATTATTGAGTAACAACAGCTACAAAAATACATAAAAACTATTTCAAGAAGCAGACACTTTCCTAGAACACAAAAGCAAACCAACAAAAAAAGAAAACCATTTCCAGATACTAGAGAAGTTGAATTTCATAAAAACCAACATAATCTGAAGCTAAATACGGTAAAAAAAACACGAATAAGTTTCATAGCGGCGTAACATCAAACACTTCATTCTCAATCCCAAAAAAAAATGTGTAAAACACGCGAGTGCTTGAATCCTACACACTGTTAGTGTAATTATCAATTTCTCAGCACCTCAATAGGGTAATTAATGGAAGAATTGGAAGGGTATGAAGTTTGAAGAGATGTACGTACGTACTCCAGACAATTCGGTCAATTTCTCAGCACCTCAATAGTAACGTAAGGGATGTGTTTAATGTTGGGCCAATCAGCACCTTCGTCCTCCAGGCACCGCTCCTTCAACGTCTCGTTGCAGTTGGAGATGCTAAGCCATTTCAGAGACGAAGGCATCTGCGGCAGCAATTGGAGCTCATAAGCTTCATCAATAGTTATTATCGCCAGGGAAGAGAGAGCTCGGAGGCTCCTAGGCAGGAACTTTGCAGTGTATTTGTACAGACGGATAAGTAGCAGCGAAGTTGTGTTTTGCAACAACCATGAGTTGACGTCTCCCTCACACTCCACATTCCCTTTTATCTTCAGACATTCGACAGATGTGAGTTTTCTCAGTTTCACGATGTGAGTTTCCAATTTATTGAGATATATGAAAGCTTCCTGAGAGAAGGGAGGTGCTTCCATGCTTTGTTGTCGGAAAGAACAATGTGCGCTAGATTGTTTAATGATTCTTGCTCCATCCAATATGGAAACCTCGCTCCTTGGTACCCTCCAATTCCGAGTTGCTTTGAGACTATCAGGTGGACGAAGGCGATCGAGCACCTTTTCATACTCCTCCGCCAAATCACTGTTATCATCTGACCAACACAACTCTAACTTGTGGAGTCTCTTTTTACCATCTAATTGGAGCAAACCAACCTCCTCGCCGTGTTGGTCATTTTTAAGGCCCCTAATGATAAGCTCCTGAAGCTCTCAGAAGATCCTTCAGTTCACCAAGTTTATACGCACCAGCATCGAAAAATAACCTTTGAAGCGAAGTGAGAGTCCCAATCCCGTTGATGTTTACGTAAGGAACATCCCATGGCAGCAGGTGTCTCAAGTTAATGAGGTTTTTCAAAACTAGAACTGAAGAAGTAAAACTACTTGTGAAACTAAGTACTTGCAGGTGGTAAAGCTTGCAGATTGAACTAGGCAGCCGAGTAATACGATGATTAATTGACAGATATCTGAGATGCCTCAATTTACCCATTGCATTCGGCATTACTTCCATTTCTTTAGCAGCAATGCTCAACACCCGAATGCTTTCCAATGATTCAAACACTTGTTCGAAAGCCACAACATGCTCATCCTTGTATCCTTTAAAGCTTAAAAAGGGTGTGTAGGTTCTTCCATCTGTCCATATCTTTAAGAAGACCAATATTATCGGTTTCAAAGTACAAATGGCGTACCGTCCTTGGGATCCGATTGATCGACATACCTCCGACAAATCTAAAGCATCCATCATGAGATACTTTGCATGCCAGATCATGCAAAAGATCATGCATGATGTAGGATTCTCTCTCTTCTCTCTTTCCGTCAGTCCTATAATGAGTGTAAGATGTATGTTCAAAGAATGATAGTTTAGCTAACTCATCAAAATAGCGGCTTCCTATATCCTCCGGTGTCTGTGCCTGATTCTGAGGTTGTTGAATGAAGCCGAGCGCCATCCACATCAAGACAAGATGCTCTTTGATAAACTCATCATCCTGAGGGAAGATGCTGCAAAATGCAAAACAAGGTCTTAGGTGCGACGGTAAATAACGGTAGCTCAACATCAGAACCGGCATCACATCATCTGATATGTGACTAGATTGCAGAATATTCTTCCAATGACTCTCATCCAAGTTAGAACGCAACAACGCTCCAATCAATCATGTACTGCTAGTCTACCCAAGCCTTCCTGCTATTTGCTCGCCAAGTAATTCTAGCTTTCTATAATCACGGGGATGTACTCCAGCAAATGCATAGTTGTTGAAAAGTGATAAGAAGACATTCTCGTCCAAGGGCTTTAATTTCATTGTCTTCTTTACTGATCCTCCCAAAGCCACTGCAGCCTTTTGGCAACCTTCTCTGATCTGGTAGTTAAAAGTATTTTACTTCCTTTTAGTCCACTCCTCAACGGAGCAAACAGTGCCTGCCAACTAGAGAGATCGCCATCATCCCAAGCGTCATCCAAGACGAGGAGAAATTTCTTAGATGACACCTTGGCCTTAAGAGCTTCCTCCAATGGGGCAAGTGCCCCAAATTCATGTTTCTCTTTTTCAATGTATTCTAGGATATCTCCCATAATCTTTTTAACAATAAAGGGAGTGGAGACGCACACCCAAATTTTGATGTCAAAGGAACTTTTTAAGGTGTCGTCCTTGTAGACTGATTGTGCAAGGGTTGTTTTTCCAACTCCTCCGAGACCTACAATGGAGAAAAAAGAGATACTCTCCTTATGATCGTCATCGACGTCGGGCATCCTCATCAACCACTGTAACACTTCCTTCCTCTCCTTATTCCTTCCCAACACATTACTGTCCCTTAAAATCGGTCCAGTTTCCCGATTAGAATTGGTGATGATCTGAGTTTGATGATGTTGTTGTTGTTGAAGTTGGTTGAGTTCTTGTAGTGTACTGATGAAATCTTTCACGCCTGACTTCGCTAGCCTCACTCCCAGCTTGTTGAGGGTGGGATCAGATTTAAAAGCTCTTTTACTAAACTTGGAAACTTTTCGTTTAGAATCGGAGATAAAACCACGCACCTTACTGCCATCAGGTCTTCTTCCCACAACATTCGTCTCCACGTGTTTCTCTATCCGGAGATAATCGAGATCATCGAGCACGTCCTCAGCCATGTGGATAGCATCTTTGAGTTGCCATAGCCAGTTGTTGAGTGCTCCTGTGATTTCTCGTTGCCCACTCTCTGCTGCCTCTACAACAGCTTGGATATGAGGGAGAGCATCATTCAGCCTCTCAAGCTCATCCTTCATTCGCCTACGCCGAGCAAAATATTGGTCTGCTGCATAGTTGAACCCGACCTCCACCAGGTTTTCAATGATTTTGCTCACAATCACTTCTCCGACCACCACCATATTGTCTTTTTTTTTTCCCGGTTGCTAGAGTATAAAGTTTGATTGTAGATAGTTGAAGAGAAACTATCTAAATCTCCAATACTAATCAAAGAGATGAGGACTTATATCTGCACACCAATTTATTACCATAAACTCTACACCACTCCTCACATCTAACTGCGGTTAGCAAGTTGTTGAGCAGTTCAATAAATAAAACAACACTAGGCATTAAAAAAATAAAAAAAGAAAACATCAAAGTTAATAAGAAAACAAAATGATCGGTGCCTTTGGACTTGGTAATCAATTGTTTATCTCCTCGGAATCCGTGCGACTAGATGCACACTTCTTTTTAAATCTTGTATTCTAATAATTTGAACCAAATTTATCACCATAACCTCCAACGGGCTTTAAAATTTTCAAAGTCGATGACAGCTAACATTTGCACTGATCTGCACATGATCTGCACATGCAAGAAGATTGATGCCAGATCAGATTCATGTGAACACCGCTTCCATGGTATATCCATGATTTTTGACCATTTTTAGTCATTTCAATCTATTGGCAAATAGTTTCGTGAATGTTAAAATTCACAATTTTTCACGATTTATAACTCTTGATTTTGGCCATTTTAATTGTTTTGACTCATTAATAGATAATTTCTTGGATGCTAAAATTCATGATTTCATGAGCTATAACCTATGATTTTGGCTATTTTTAGTTGTTTCCACCTGCTAGCAACTAATTTTGCGGAGGTAAAAATTCACATTTTCATGAGCTTCAACCCCTAATTTTTGGCCATTTTTAGTTTTTTTAACTCATTGGAAAACAATTTCACTGAGGTAAAAATTCACGATTTTTTGAGCTATAAACCATGATTTTTGGCCGTTTTTAGTCGTTTCAACCCGTTAGCATATAATTTGTTGGAGGCCAAAATTCACTATTTCATGTGCTATTATACACAATTTTTGGCCATTTTTAGTCATTGGACCAGTTGTCAAGTTATTCCGCAGAGGTCAAAATTCATGATTTAGTGAACTATAATTACGTGAGGTATAACCCATGATTTTTGGGTTTTTTTTTATCATTTGAGTAATTGGCAATAATTTTAGAGAGGCTAAATTTGACGATTCACAATTTCATGAGATTTTACGCATAATTTTTGGCCATTTTTAGTTTTTTTACTCATTGGAAAATAATTTTACTGTGGTAAAAATTTACGATTTCATGAGCTATATCCCATGATTCGTAATCATTTTTAGTCATTTCGACTCGTTGTATATAATTTTGTGGAGGTCAAAATTCACTATGTGCTATTACACACAATTTTTGGCCATTTTAATTGTTTTGACTCATTAATAGATAATTTCTTGGATGCTAAAATTCATGATTTCATGAGCTATATCCTATGATTTTGGCTATTTTAGTTGTTTCCACCGCTAGCAACTAATTTTGGAGGTAAAAATTCATGATTTCATGAGCTACAATGGGTCAAAATGGATAAAAATGGCAATAAATCGTGGCTTATAGCAAATCAAACCGTAAATTTTTGCCTCCACGAAGGTTTTTGCAAATGGGTCAAAACAATTAAAAATGGCCAAAATTTGTGGGTTATAACTCACGATATCTTGAATTTTGGTCTTCGCAAAATTATTTGCTAAAGGGTCAAAATTACTAAAAATGGCCAAAAATCATGGGTTATAGCTGGCATAATCATGAAAATTTGGACTCAATGAAATTACTTGCCAATAAGACGGAATGATATAAAATGGCAAAAAATAGTGAGTTATAGCTCATGAAATCGTAAATTTTGGCCTCCACGAAATAATTTGCCAAATGGTCGGAATGACTAAAAGTGGCCAAGGTCACGAAATAATGAATATAGGCCTTCCAAGAATGTTTTTCTCAGTGAATTGAAACAACTAAAAATAGTCAAAAATCAATGGTTATAACTCATGAAGTCGTGATGTCTGAACTCCGCAAAATTCATTACCAATGGTTCAAAATGGCTAAAAATGTCAAATAATCATGGCTTATAGCTTATGATATCTTGAATTTTGGCACTTGCAAAATTATTTACCAATTGGTCGAAACAACTAAAAATGGCCAAAAATCATGGGTTACAACTCATGAAACCATGAATTTGGCCTCCGCGAAATTATTTGCTTGGGGATCAGAAGAACTAAAAAAGGCTAAACAAATCATGGGTTATAACTCATGAAATCATGAAGTTTGAACTTCGCAAACTCATTAACTAATGGTTCAAAATGACTAAAAATATTCAATAACTGTGGATTATAACTCTTGAAATCGTGAATTTGGCCTCCACGAAATTATTTGCTAAAGGGTCAAAATTACTAAAAATGGCCAAAAATCATGGGTTATAGCTCATGAAATCTTGAATTTTGGTCTCCATGAAATCATTAGCCAATAGGTCGAAACGACCAAAATGGACAACAATCGTGGGTGCTCATGAAATCATGAAGTTTGGATTCAACATAATTATTTACCAATGGTTCAAAATGGCTAAAATATCCACAACCATTGGTTATAGCTCATGAAATCGTGAATTTTGACCTCCGTGAAATTATTTACCAATGGGTGAAATGACTAAAATGGTCAAACATTATGGGTTATAACTCATGAAATTGACTCTGTGAAACTATTTGCCAAAAACCATGGGTGATACCTCATTAAATCATGAAGTTTGCACTCTGTAAAATTATTTAACAATGGCTTAAAATGAGTAAAAAATGTCCAATAATCATGGGTTATAGCTCATGAAATTGTAAACTTTGCCTCTGTGAAATTGTTAACTCTTGGTTCAAAATGATAAAAGTATCTAATAATCATGGGTTATAGTTCATGAAATTGTGAATTTTGGACTCTGCAAATCTATTTACCACTTGTTCGAGACGACTAAAGATGTCTAATAATCATGGATTATAGCTCATGAAATTGTGAATTTTGACCTCCGTGAAATTATTTACCAATGGGTCGAAATGACTATAAATAGGCAAAAATCATGTGTTATAGATCATTAAATCAAGAAGTTTAGCCTCCGTAAAATTATTTGTCAATGGATCGAAAGGACTAAAAATGGCCTAAAATTGAGGGTTATTGCTCATGAAATCATGAAGTTTGGATTCAACATAATTATTTACCAAAGGTTTGAAAAACCTAGAAGTATCGAATACTCATTGGTTATAACTAATAAAATAATGCCCTCGAAAATATTATTTGGTAATGGGTGAAATATTTAAAATGGCCAAAAATCATGGGTTATAGCTCATGAAATCATGAATTTTGGTCTCTTTGAAATTATTTGCTAACGGTCAAAATAACTAAAAGTGGCCAATAATCGTGAGTTGTATCTCATGAATTAAAAATTTGGACTCAATGAAATTACTTGACAATGGGTTGAAGTGACATAAAATGGTAAAAATAGTGGGTTATAGCTCATGAAATCATAAATTTTAGTGTTTGTGAAATTATTTGCCAACGGATCAAAACACTAAAAATGGCAAAAACTGTTTGTAATCGCTCACAAAATCATGAATTTAAGCCTACCAAAAATTATTTATCAATGAATCAAAAACCTAAAATGGTAAAAAATCTTTGATTATAACTCATGAAATCATGAATTTAAGCCTACCAAAAATTATTTATCAATGAATCAAAATGACTAAAATTGTCAAATAATTATGTGTAATAGCTCATGAAATCTTGAATTTTGGATTTTGTGAAATTATTTGCCGATGGATCAAAATGACTGAAAATTACTAAAAATCATGAGTTGTAGATCATGAAATCATAAATTTTGGCCTCCACGAAATTATTTGCTTATGAATCAAAAGAACTAAAAAGGCTAAAAATTCCTAGGTTATAAGTCATGAAATCGTGAAGTTTAGACCTTGCAAAGTTATTAACCAATGGTTCACAATGTCTTAAAATATCCAATAACCATGGGTTGCTCATGAAATCATGACTCATGACATTTGGAAAATTATTTGCTAAAGGATCAAAAAATAAAAATGCCAAAAAATAGTAGGTTATTGTTCATGATATTCAAAGTGTAAAGTCTTCAAAATTGTTTACCAATGTTTCAAAATAAAAAATTATCCAATACTGTGGGTTATAGCTCATAAAATTATGAATTTTGATCTCCATAAAATTATTTGCCAATAGGTTGAAACGACTAAAAATGGCCAAATATATGGGTTATAGCTCATGAAATTATAAATTTTGGTCTCCACGAAATTATTTGCCAATGGGTCAAAATGACTAAAAATGGCCAAAATTTATGGGTTATAACTCATAAAATCGAGAAGTTTAGACGTCGCAAAATTATTTACCAACTATCCAAAATGACTAAAATTATTCAATAATCATGGGTTATAGTTCATGTAATCATGAATTTTTGCCTCCGCTAAATTATTTGGCAATGGGTCAAAATAATAAGATATGGCAAAAAATCATTAGTTATGACTCATGAAGTCATGATGTTTGGTCTTCGCAAAATTATTTAACAATGATATCAAATGACTAAAATATTCAATAATCGTGGGTTATAACTTATAAAATCTTGAATTTTAGCCTCTGCAAAATTATTTGTCAATGAGTCAAAACGACTAAAAATAGTTAAAAATCATGGGTTATAGCTTAAAAATCGTAAATTTTGGTCTCTTTGAAATTATTTGCTAATCGATTGAAAGGACTAAATATGGTAAAAAATTATGGTTTTATAACTAACGAAATTGTGAATTTTATTCTCCAAGGAATTATTTGCCAATTGGTCCAAATGACAAAAATGCCCAAAAATCATTGGTTATAGATTCGTGAATTTTGGACTTGACCAAGTTAATTACAAATGGTTCTAAATGACATAAACTACTAAAAACTAGTTGGTTAAAGCTCATGAAATTGTGAATATTGGACTCCAAAATTATTTGCTAACGGGTTGAAATGAATAAAAGTGGCAAAAGACTGGTTATAGCTCACAAAATTGTAAATTTTGGTCTCCTCATAATTATTTACCAATGGTTCAAAATGACTAAAAATGGCCAAAAATCATGGGTTATAGCTCATGAAATCGTGAAGTTTAGACCTTGCAAAGTTATTAACCAATGGTTCAAAATGACTAAAATGTCTAATAATCATGGGTTATAGCTCATGAAATCATGAATTTTAGCATTCACGAAATTATTTGCCAACGGGCCAAAAGACTAAAAATACACAAAATAGGTTGAAACGACTAAATATGGCCAAAAATCATGGGTTAGCTCATGAAATCTTGAATTTTGGACTTCGCAAAATTCATTACCCATTGCTCAAAATGACTAAAAATATCCAATAATAATGGGTTACGTACCATGAATCGTGAATTTTGCCTCCGCTAAATTATTTGGCAATGGGTCAAAACGACTAAAATTGTCAAATAATTATGTGTAATAGCTCATGAAATCTTGAATTTTAGCCTCCACAAAATTATTTACCAATGGTTCAAAATGACTAAAAATGGCCAAAAATCATGGGTTATAGCTCATAAAATCTTGAATTTTAGCCTCCACAAAATTATTTGCCAATGGGTCAAAATGACTAAAAATGGCCAAAAATCATGGGTTATAGCTCATGAAATTGTGAATTTTGCCTCCTGAATATATTTGCTATTTGATCGTAAGGAGTAAAATGACCAAAAATCAAGGGTTACTACTCACATAATCATGAAGTTTAGACTCGATAAAATTATTTACCAATGGTTCGAAATGACTAGAAATACCTAATAATCATGGGTTATAGCTCATGAAATCATGAATTTTGGCCTCCACGAAATTATTTGCCAATGGGTTGAAACAACTAAAAATGGCTAGAAATTGTGGGGTAAAGCTCACAAAATTGTGAAAATCTATCACTACAAAATTATTTGACAATGGATTAAAATTACTAAAAATTTAAGAAATTATGGATAATAGCCCATGAAATTATGAATTTTATCCTTCACAAAATTATTTGCCAATGGATCGAAAGAACTAAAATGGACAAAAATCATGGGTTATAACTCATAAATCGTGAAGTTTAGACTCGATAAAATTATTTACCAATTGTATGAAATGACAAAAGATGCCCACTAATCAATAATTATAGCTCATGAAATTGTGAATTTTGACCTCTGCATAATTATTTGCCAATGGGTCAAAACTACTATAAATGGACAAAAATCATGTGTTATATAGCACATAAAATTGTGAATTTTAGCCTCCACAAAATTATTTGCCAATGGGTCAAAATGACTAAAAATGGCCAAAAAGCATAGGTTACAGCTCATGAAATTGTGAATTTTAGCCTCCACAAAATTATTTGCCAATGGTCAAAATGACTAAAAATGGCCTAAAATCGTGGGTTATAACTCATAAATCGTGAAGTTTAGACTCGATAAAATTATTTACCAACTATCCAAAATGACTAAAATTATTCAATAATCATGGGTTATAGTTCATGTAATCATGAATTTTGCCTCCGCTAAATTATTTGGCAATGGGTCAAAATAATAAGATATGGCAAAAATCATTAGTTATGACTCATGAAGTCATGATGTTTGGTCTTCACAAAATTATTTAACAATGATATCAAATGACTAAAATATTCAATAATCGTGGGTTATAACTTATAAAATCTTGAATTTTAGCCTCTGCAAATTATTTGTCAATGAGTCAAAACGACTAAAAATAGTTAAAAATCATGGGTTATAGCTTAAAAATCGTAAATTTTGGTCTCTTTGAAATTATTTGCTAATCGATTGAAAGGACTAAATATGGTAAAAATTATGGTTTTATAACTAACGAAATTGTGAATTTTATTCTCCAAGGAATTATTTGCCAATTGGTCCAAATGACAAAAATGCCCAAAAATCATTGGTTATAGATTCGTGAATTTTGGACTTGACCAAGTTAATTACAAATGGTTCTAAATGACATAAACTACTAAAAACTAGTTGGTTAAAGCTCATGAAATTGTGAATATTGGACTCCAAAAATTATTTGCTAACGGGTTGAAATGAATAAAAGTGGCAAAAGACACGGGTTATAGCTCACAAAATTGTAAATTTTGGTCTCCTCATAATTATTTACCAAATGGTTGAAACGACTAAAAATGGCCAAAAATCATGGGTTATTGCTCATGAAATCGTGAAGTTTGAACTCCACAAAATTATTTACCAATGGTTCAAAATGACTAAAATGTCCAATAATCATGAGTTATAGCTAATGAAATCATGAATTTTAGCATTCACGAAATTATTTGCCAACGGGCCAAAAAGACTAAAAATACACAAAATAGGTTGAAACGACTAAAAATGGCCAAAAATCATGGGTTAGCTCATGAAATCAAGAATTTTAGACTTAAAATTCATTACCCATTGCTCAAAATGACTAAAAATATCCAATAATAATGGGTTATGACTCATGAATCGTGAATTTTGCCTCTGTGAAATTATTTGCCAATGGGTCAAAACGACTAAAATTGTCAAAAATTATTTTTATAACTCAAGAAGTCGTGATGTCTAGACTCCTCAAAATTATTAACCAATGGTTCACAATGACTAAAAATGTCTAATAATCATCGGTTATAGCTCATAAAATCTTGAATTTTAGCCTCCACAAAATTATTTGCCATTGAGTGAAATGACTCAACATGGCCAAAAATCATGGGTTATAGCTCATGAAATTGTGAATTTTGCCTCCTGAATATATTTGCTATTTGATCGTAAGGAGTAAAATGACCAAAAATCAAGGGTTACTACTCACATAATCATGAAGTTTAGACTCGATAAAATTATTTACCAATGGTTCGAAATGACTAGAAATACCTAATAATCATGGGTTATAGCTCATAAAATCATGAATTTTGGCCTCTTTGAAATTATTTGCCAATGGGTTGAAACAACTAAAAATGGCTAGAAATTGTGGGGTAAAGCTCACAAAATTGTGAAAATCTATCACTACAAAATTATTTGACAATGGATTAAAATTACTAAAAATTTAAGAAATTATGGATAATAGCCCATGAAATTATGAATTTTATCCTTCACAAAATTATTTGCCAATGGATCGAAAGAACTAAAATGGACAAAAATCATGGGTTATAACTCATAAATCGTGAAGTTTAGACTCGCAAAACTATTTACCAATTGTATGAAATGACAAAAGATGCCCACTAATCAATAATTATAGCTCATGAAATTGTGAATTTTGACCTCTGCATAATTATTTGCCAAGGGGTCAAAACTACTATAAATGGACAAAAATCATGTGTTATATAGCACATAAAATTGTGAATTTTAGCCTCCACAAAATTATTTCTCATGGTATTGTGAAGTTTGGACTTTGCAAAACTATTTACCAATAGTTTTATATGACTAAAATGTCCAATAATCATTGATTTTAGTTCATAAAATTTTGAATTTCGACCTCTACAAATTATTCACTAAAGGATCGAAAGGACAAAAATAACAAAAAAATCATGGGTTATTGTTCATAAATCGTGAAGATTAAGCTAGACAAAATTATTTACTTATGGTTCAAAATAATGAAAAACATTCAGAATTGCTGGTTATAGCTCATGAAATTGTGAATTTTGGCTTCCACAAAAATATTTGCTAATGGGTAGAAATGAATAAAAATAGCCAAAACTCATGGGTTATAGCTCATGAGATAATGAATTTTGGACTCTATAAATTTATTTGCTAATGGATTAAAATGACAAAAATAGCCTAAAATTATTGGTTATAGCTCATGAAATTGTGAATTTTGAACTTCAAAATTATATGCCAATGTGTTAAAATGACTAAAAATGGCAAAAATTATAGGTTATATAACTCATGAAATCATGAAGTTTGGACTTCACAAAATTATTTATAAATTATTCAAAATAACTAAAACATCCAATAATCGTGGGTTATACTTCATTAAATCATGAACTTTTGTCTCCTGAAATTATTTATCAATGGGTCAAAATGACTAAATATGGCAAAAATCATTAGTTATAACTCATGAAGTCGTGATGTCTAGACTCCTCAAAATTATTAACCAATGGTTCACAATGACTAAAAATGTCTAATAATCATGGGTTATAGCTCATAAAATCTTGAATTTTGGCCTCTTTGAAATTATTTGCCAATGGGTTGAAACAACTAAAAATGGCTAGAAATTGTGGGGTAAAGCTCACAAAATTGTGAAAATCTATCACTACAAAATTATTTGACAATGGATTAAAATTACTAAAAATTTAAGAAATTATGGATAATAGCCCATGAAATTATGAATTTTATCCTTCACAAAATTATTTATAAATTATTCAAAATAACTAAAACATCCAATAATCGTTGGTTATAGCTCATGAAATCATGAATTTTGGTCTCCATAAAACTATTTACCAATGGATCAAAATGACTTAAAATATCCAATAATCGTTGGTTATAGCTCATGAAATCGTGAAGTTTGAACTCCACAAAATTATTTACCAATGGTTCAAAATGACTAAAATGTCCAATAATCATGAGTTATAGCTCATGAAATCTTGAATTTTGGCCTCTGCAAAATTATTTACCAATTGGTGAAACAACTAAAAATGGCCAAAAATCATGGGTTATAACTCATGAAATCATGAATTTTGGCCTCTTTGAAATTATTTGCTAATGGATCAAAAGGACTAAAATGGCCAAAAATCATGGGTTATAACTCATGAAATCATGAAGTTTGGACTCGCAAAATTATTTACCAATGGTTCAAAATGACTAAAATATTCAATAATCTAGGGTTATAGATCATAAAATTGCAGGTTTGGCCTCTCAGAAATCATTTAGCAATGGGTTGAAATGACTAAAATAGCCAAAAATCATAGGTTATAGCTCATGAAATCATGAATTTTGGAGTCCCCAAAATTATTTGGCGAACGCATCTATACAGTAAAAATGGCCAAAAATAAACGGTTATACCTCTGAAAATGTGAATTTTGCCTCTCCAAAATTATTTACCAATGTATTGAAATAACTAAAATAGCCAAAAGTCATGGGTAATAACTCATGAAATTATGAAGTTTGGACTCTGTAAAATTATTTACCAATTGTTTCGAACTACTAAAAATATCCAATAATCGTTGGTTATAGCTCATGATATCGTGAATTTTAGCATCCATGAAATTATTTGCCAATAGATTCGACTAATAATGGCCAATAATCATGGGTTAGAGCCTATGATATCATGAATTTTGGTCTCCATGAAATTATTTGCCAATGGGTCAAAATGACTAAAATGGCCAAAAATCATGGGTGCTCATGAAATCGTAAATTTTAGATTCACGCAAATTATTTGCTAATGGATTGAAATGGCTAAAAATATCCACAACCATTGGTTATAGCTCATGAAATCGTGAATTTTGACCTCCGTGAAATTATTTACCAATGGGTCGAAATGACTAAAAATGGTCAAACATTATGGGTTATAACTCATGAAATTGACTCTGTGAAACTATTTGCCAAAAACCATGGGTGATACCTCATTAAATCATGAAGTTTGCACTCTGTAAAATTATTTAACAATGGCTTAAAATGAGTAAAAAAATGTCCAATAACTGTGGGTTATAGCTCATGAAATTGTAAACTTTGCCTCTGTGAAATTGTTAACTACTGGTTCAAAATGATAAAAAGTATCTAATAATCATGGGTTATAGTTCATGAAATTGTGAATTTTGGACTCTGCAAATCTATTTACCACTTGTTCGAGACGACTAAAGATGTCTAATAATCATGGATTATAGCTCATGAAATTGTGAATTTTGGTCTGCGTGAAATTATTTTCCAAGGGGTCGAAATGACTATAAATAGGCAAAAATCATGTGTTATAGATCATTAAATCAAGAAGTTTAGCCTCCGTAAAATTATTTGTCAATGGATCGAAAGGACTAAAAATGGCCTAAAATTGAGGGTTATTGCTCATGAAATCATGAAGTTTGGATTCAACATAATTATTTACCAAAGGTTTGAAAAACCTAGAAGTATCGAATACTCATTGGTTATAACTAATAAAATAATGCCCTCGAAAATATTATTTGGTAATGGGTCGAAATATTTAAAAATGGCCAAAAATCATGGGTTATAGCTCATGAAATCATGAATTTTGGTCTCTGCAAAATTATTTGCTAACGTGTCAAAATAACTAAAAGTGGCCAATAATCGTGAGTTGTATCTCATGAATTCGAAAAAATTTGGACTCGATGAAATTACTTGACAATGGGTTGAAGTGACATAAAATGGTAAAAATAGTGGGTTATAGCTCATGAAATCATAAATTTTAGTGTTTGTGAAATTATTTGCCAACGGATCAAAAACACTAAAAATGGCAAAAAAAAAAACTGTTTGTAATCGCTCACAAAATCATGAATTTAAGCCTACCAAAAATTATTTATCAATGAATCAAAAAACCTAAAAATGGTAAAAAATCTTTGATTATAACTCATGAAGTCATGACGTCTCGCCTCCGCAAAATTACTTATAAATGGTTCAAAATGACTAAAATTGTCAAATAATTATGTGTAATAGCTCATGAAATCTTGAATTTTGGATTTTGTGAAATTATTTGCCGATGGATCAAAATGACTGAAAATTACTAAAAATCATGAGTTGTAGATCATGAAATCATAAATTTTGGCCTCCACGAAATTATTTGCTTATGAATCAAAAGAACTAAAAAAGGCTAAAAATTCCTAGGTTATAAGTCATGAAATCGTGAAGTTTAGACCTTGCAAAGTTATTAACCAATGGTTCACAATGTCTTAAAATATCCAATAACCATGGGTTGCTCATGAAATCATGACTCATGACATTTGGAAAATTATTTGCTAAAGGATCAAAAAATAAAAATGCCAAAAAATAGTAGGTTATTGTTCATGATATTCGAAGTGTAAAGTCTTCAAAATTGTTTACCAATGTTTCAAAATAAAAAATTATCCAATACTGTGGGTTATAGCTCATAAAATTATGAATTTTGATCTCCATAAAATTATTTGCCAATGGGTTGAAACGACTAAAAATGGCCAAATATATGGGTTATAGCTCATGAAATTATAAATTTTGGTCTCCACGAAATTATTTGCCAATGGGTCAAAATGACTAAAATGGCCAAAATTTATGGGTTATAACTCATAAAATCGAAGTTTAGACGTCGCAAAATTATTTACCAACTATCCAAAATGACTAAAATTATTCAATAATCATGGGTTATAGTTCATAATCATGAATTTTGCCTCCGCTAAATTATTTGGCAATGGGTCAAAATAATAAGATATGGCAAAAATCATTAGTTATGACTCATGAAGTCATGATGTTTGGTCTTCAGAAAATTATTTAACAATGATATCAAATGACTAAAATATTCAATAATCGTGGGTTATAACTTATAAAATCTTGAATTTTAGCCTCTGCAAAATTATTTGTCAATGAGTCAAAACGACTAAAAATAGTTAAAAATCATGGGTTATAGCTTAAAAATCGTAAATTTTGGTCTCTTTGAAATTATTTGCTAATCGATTGAAAGGACTAAATATGGTAAAAATTATGGTTTTATAACTAACGAAATTGTGAATTTTATTCTCCAAGGAATTATTTGCCAATTGGTCCAAATGATAAAAAATGCCCAAAAATCATTGGTTATAGATTCGTGAATTTTGGACTTGACCAAGTTAATTACAAATGGTTCTAAATGACATAAACTACTAAAAAACTAGTTGGTTAAAGCTCATGAAATTGTGAATATTGGACTCCAAAAAATTATTTGCTAACGGGTTGAAATGAATAAAAGTGGCAAAAGACCTGGGTTATAGCTCACAAAATTGTAAATTTTGGTCTCCTCATAATTATTTACCACTGATTCGAGAGGACTAAAAATGGCCGAAAATCGTGGGTTATTGCCCATGAAAACGTGAAGTATGGACTCTACAAAATTATTTACCAAGGGTTCGAAGAGACTAAAAATGTCCAATAATCATGAGTTATAGCTAATGAAATCATGAATTTTAGCATTCACGAAATTATTTGCCAACGGGCCAAAAAGACTAAAAATACACAAAATAGGTTGAAACGACTAAATATGGCCAAAAATCATGGGTTAGCTCATGAAATCAAGAATTTTAGACTTCGCAAAATTCATTACCCATTGCTCAAAATGACTAAAAATATCCAATAATAATGGGTTACAGCTCATGAATCGTGAATTTTTGCCTCTGTGAAATTATTTGCCAATGGGTCAAAACGACTAAAATTGTCAAAAATTATTTTTTATAACTCAAGAAGTCGTGATGTCTAGACTCCTCAAAATTATTAACCAATGGTTCACAATGACTAAAAATGTCTAATAATCATCGGTTATAGCTCATAAAATCTTGAATTTTAGCCTCCGTGAAATTATTTGCCATTGAGTGAAATGACTCAACATGGCCAAAAATCATGGGTTATAGCTCATGAAATTGTGAATTTTGCCTCCTGAATATATTTGCTATTTGATCGTAAGGAGTAAAATGACCAAAAATCAAGGGTTACTACTCACATAATCATGAAGTTTAGACTCGATAAAATTATTTACCAATGGTTCGAAATGACTAGAAATACCTAATAATCATGGGTTATAGCTCATAAAATTATGAACTTAGGCCTCTGTGATTTTATTAGCCAATGGGTTGAAACAACTAAAAATGGCTAGAAATTGTGGGGTAAAGCTCACAAAATTGTGAAAATCTATCACTACAAAATTATTTGACAATGGATTAAAATTACTAAAAATTTAAGAAATTATGGATAATAGCCCATGAAATTATGAATTTTATCCTTCACAAAATTATTTGCCAATGGATCGAAAGAACTAAAATGGACAAAAATCATGGGTTATAACTCATAAAATCGTGAAGTTTAGACTGCAAAACTATTTACCAATAGTTTTATATGACTAAAATGTCCAATAATCATTGATTTTAGTTCATAAAATTTTGAATTTCGACCTCTACAAATTATTCACTAAAGGATCGAAGGACAAAAATAACAAAAATCATGGGTTATTGTTCATAAAATCGTGAAGATTAAGCTAGACAAAATTATTTACTTATGGTTCAAAATAATGAAAAACATTCAAGAATTGCTGGTTATAGCTCATGAAATTGTGAATTTTGGCTTCCACAAAAATATTTGCTAATGGGTAGAAATGAATAAAAATAGCCAAAACTCATGGGTTATAGCTCATGAGATAATGAATTTTGGACTCTATAAATTTATTTGCTAATGGATTAAAATGACAAAAATAGCCTAAAATTATTGGTTATAGCTCATGAAATTGTGAATTTTGAACTTCACAAAATTATATGCCAATGTGTTAAAATGACTAAAAATGGCAAAAATTATAGGTTATATAACTCATGAAATCATGAAGTTTGGACTTCACAAAATTATTTATAAATTATTCAAAATAACTAAAACATCCAATAATCGTAGGTTATACTTCATTAAATCATGAACTTTTGTCTCCGCGAAATTATTTATCAATGGGTCAAAATGACTAAATATGGCAAAAATCATTAGTTATAACTCATGAAGTCGTGTTGTATGGATTGCATGAAATTATTTACCAATGAATCAAAATGACTAAAAATATCTAATAATCGGGTTATATCTCATGAAATCTTGAATTTTGGCCTCTTTGAAATTATTTGCCAAATGGTTGAAACGACTATAAATGGCCAAAAATCTAGGGTTATAGCTCATGAAATTATAAATTTTGGCCTCGCAAAATTATTTGCTAATGGATCAAAAGGACCAAAAAGGCCAAAATAGTAGGTTATTGCTCATGAAATCGTGAGTTTTAGCCTCGACAAATTATTTGCCAATGGGTCAAATGATAAAAATAGCCAAAATTATGGGTTATAACTTATGAAATCGGAAGTTTGAACTCCACAAAATTATTTATCAAGTGTTGAAAATGACTTAAAATATCCAATAATCAAAGGTTATAGCTCATCAAATCGTGAATTTTTGCCTACGTGATATATTTAGTAATGGATTAAAAGACAAAAAATAAAAATTCATGGGTTATTACACAAGGAATTGTATAGTTTAGAATTTGCAAAATTATTTACCAATGGTTTAAAAAGACTAAAAATATTCAATAATCTAGGGTTATAGATCATAAAATTGCGAGGTTTGGCCTCTGTGAAATCATTTAGCAATGGGTTGAAATGACTAAAAATAGCCAAAAATCATAGGTTATAGCTCATGAAATCATGAATTTTGGAGTCCCCAAAATTATTTGCGACTGGATCTATACGAGTAAAATGGCCAAAAATAAACGGTTATACCTCAAAATGTGAATTTTTGCCTCTCCAAAATTATTTACCAATGTATTGAAATAACTAAAATAGCCAAAAGTCATGGGTAATAACTCATGAAATTATGAAGTTTGGACTCTGTAAAATTATTTACCAATTGTTTCAACTACTAAAAATATCCAATAATCGTTGGTTATAGCTCATGATATCGTGAATTTTAGCCTCCACAAAATTATTTGCCAATGGATCGAAAGAACTAAAATGGACAAAAATCATGGGTTATAGCTCATGATATCGTGAATTTTAGCCTCCACAAAATTATTTATCAATGGTTCAAAAGACTAAAAATATTCAATAATCTAGGGTTATAGCTCATGAAATTGTGAATTTTGGCTTCCACAAAAATATTTGCTAATGGATTAAAATGACAAAAATAGCCTAAAATTATTGGTTATAGCTCATGAAATTATGAATTTTAGCCTCTATAAAATTATTTACTAACGGATCAAAAGGACTAAACATAGCCCAAAATCATAGGTTATTGTTCATGAAATCAAGAAGTTTGGACTCTGAAAATTATTAACTAAGGGTCAAAAACCTTGAAATATTGAATAATCATGGGTCATAACTAATGAAATAATGGATTTTGCCCCAGTGCAAATTATTTGTCAATGAGTGGAAACAACTAAAATGGCAAAATTTATGGGTTATAGCTACTTAAATCCTAAATCTTGGCCTCCACGAATTATTTGCCGAGGGTCAAAACAATTGAAAATAGTCAAAGATCATGGCTTAGCTCACAAAATTGTGAATTTTGAACTTCACAAAATTATTTGCCAATGGGTTCAAATGACTAAAACTAGCCAAAAATCATAGGTTATAGCTCATGAAATTGTAAATTTTGGCCTCCATGAAATTATTTGCCAATGGATCGAAAGAACTAAAATGGACAAAAATCATGGGTTATAGCTCATGAAATTATAAATTTGGCCTCCATGAAATTATTTGCCAATGGGTCAAAACAATTAAAATGGCCAAAAATCATGGGTTATAGCTCATGAAATCATGAATTTGGCCTCCATGAAATTATTTGCCAATGGGTCAAAACAATTAAAATGGCCAAAAATCATGGGTTATAACTCATGAAATCTTGAATTTTGGCTCTTGCAAAATTATTTACCAATGGTTCAAAATGACTAAAATATTCAATAATCATGAGTTATAGCTCATGAAATCATGAATTTGGCCTCCATGAAATTATTTGCCAATGGGTCAAAACAATTAAAATGGCCAAAAATCATGGGTTATAGCTCATGAAATCATGAATTTTGGCATCTGCAAAATTATTTGCTAATGGATTGAAATGACTAAAATGGCCAAAAATCATGGGTTATAGCTCATGAAATCGTGAATTTGGCCTCCACGAAATTATTTGCCAATGGGTCGAAATGACTAAAATGGCCAAAATTTGTGGGTTATAACTCATGAAATCATGAAGTTTGAACTCCACAAAATTATTTACCAATGGTTCAAAATGACTAAAATATTCAATAATCATGAGTTATAGCTCATGAAATCGTAAATTTTGGCCTCCATGAAATTATTTGCTAATGGATTGAAATGACTAAAATGGCCAAAAATCATGGGTTATAACTCATGAAATTATGAAGTTTAGACTTTGCAAAATTATTTACCAATGGTTCAAAATGACTAAAATATTCAATAATCTAGGGTTATAGCTCATGAAATTGTGAATTTGGCCTCCATGAAATTATTTGCCAATGGGTCGAAATGACTAAAATGGCCAAAAATCATGGGTTATAGCTCATGAAATCATGAATTTGGCCTCCATGAAATTATTTGCTAATGGATTGAAATGACTAAAATGGCCAAAAATCATGGGTTATAGCTCATGAAATTGTGAATTTGGCCTCCATGAAATTATTTGCTAATGGATTGAAATGACTAAAATGGCCAAAAATCATGGGTTATAACTCATGAAATCATGAATTTTGGACTCGCAAAATTATTTACCAATGGTTCAAAATGACTAAAATATCCAATAATTGTTGGTTATAGCTCATGAAATCGTGAATTTGGCCTCCACGAAATTATTTGCTAATGGATTGAAATGACTAAAATGGCCAAAAATCATGGGTTATAGCTCATGAAATCATGAATTTTGGTCTCCATAAAACTATTTACCAATGGTTCAAAATGACTAAAATGGCCAAAAATCATGGGTTATAGCTCATAAAATTGTGAATTTGGCCTCCGAAATAATTTGCCAAATGGTCTAATGACTAAAAGTGGCCAAGGTCACGAAATAATGAATATAGGCCTTCCAAGAATGTTTTCTCGATGAATTGAAACAACTAAAATAGTCAAAATCAATGGTTATAACTCATGAAGTCGTGATGTCCGAACTCCATAAAATTCATTACCAATGGTTCAAAATGGCTAAAATGTCAAATAATCATGGCTTATAGCTTATGAAATCTTGAATTTTGGCACTTGCAAAATTATTTACCAATGGTTCAAAATGACTAAAATGGCCAAAAATCATGGGTTACAACTCATGAAACCATGAATTTGGCCTCCGCGAAATTATTTGCTTGGGGATCAGAAGAACTAAAAAAGGCTAAACAAATCATGGGTTATAACTCATGAAATCATGAAGTTTGAACTTCGCAAACTCATTAACTAATGGTTCAAAATGACTAAAAATATTCAATAACTGTGGATTATAACTCTTGAAATCGTGAATTTTGGCCACTGAGAAGTTATGTGCTATAGGATCGAAAGAACTAAAAATGGGAAAAAAAATCTTGGGTTATTGCTCCAGAAACTATGAATTTTGGTCTCCATGAAATCATTAGCCAATAGGTCGAAACGACCAAAAATGGACAACAATCGTGGGTGCTCATGAAATCGTAAATTTTAGATTCTGCAAATTATTTGCTAATGGATTGAAATGACTAAAAATATCCACAACCATTGGTTATAGCTCATGAAATCGTGAATTTTGACCTCCGTGAAATTATTTACCAATGGGTCGAAATGACTAAAAATATCCACAACCATTGGTTATAGCTCATGAAATCGTGAATTTTGACCTCCGTGAAATTATTTGCCAATGGGTCGAAATGACTAAAAATGTTCAAACATTATGGGTTAAACTCATGAAATTGACTATGTGAAATTATTTGCCAAAATTCATGGGTGATACCTCATTAAATCATGAAGTTTGTACTCTGTAAAATTATTTAACAATGGCTTAAAATGAGTAAAAAAATGTCCAATAACTGTGGGTTATAGCTCATGAAATTGTAAACTTTGCCTCTGTGAAATTGTTAACTCTTGGTTCAAAATGATAAAAGTATCTAATAATCATGGGTTATAGTTCATAAAATTGTGAATTTTGGACTCGCAAATCTATTTACCACTTGTTCGAGACGACTAAAGATGTCTAATAATCATGGATTATAGCTCATGAAATTGTGAATTTTGGTCTCGTGAAATTATTTTCCAAGGGATGAAATGACTATAAATAGGCAAAAATCATGGGTTACAACTCATGAAATTGACTATGTGAAATTATTTGCCAAAATTCATGGGTGATACCTCATTAAATCATGAAGTTTGTACTCTGTAAAATTATTTAACAATGGCTTAAAATGAGTAAAAATGTCCAATAAGCGTGGGTTATAGCTCATGAAATTGTAAACTTTGCCTCTGTGAAATTGTTAACTCTTGGTTCAAAATGATAAAAGTATCTAATAATCATGGGTTATAGTTCATAAAATTGTGAATTTTGGACTCGCAAATCTATTTACCACTTGTTCGAGACGACTAAAGATGTCTAATAATCATGGATTATAGCTCATGAAATTGTGAATTTTGGTCTCGTGAAATTATTTTCCAAGGGGTCGAAATGACTAAAATGTTCAAACATTATGGGTTAAACTCATGAAATTGACTATGTGAAATTATTTGCCAAAATTCATGGGTGATACCTCATTAAATCATGAAGTTTGTACTCTGTAAAATTATTTAACAATGGCTTAAAATGAGTAAAAATGTCCAATAAGCGTGGGTTATAGCTCATGAAATTGTAAACTTTGCCTCTGTGAAATTGTTAACTCTTGGTTCAAAATGATAAAAGTATCTAATAATCATGGGTTATAGTTCATAAAATTGTGAATTTTGGACTCTGCAAATCTATTTACCACTTGTTGAGGCGACTAAAGATGTCTAATAATCATGGATTATAGCTCATGAAATTGTGAATTTTGGTCTCCACGAAATTATTTGCCAATGGGTTGAAACGACTAAAATGGCCAAAAATCATGGGTTATAGCTCATGAAATCATGAATTTTGCCTCCGCTAAATTATTTGGCAATGGGTCAAAATGACTAAAATGGCCAAAATTTATGGGTTATAACTCATGAAATCATGAAGTTTGGATTCAACATAATTATTTACCAAAGGTTTGAAAAACCTAGAAGTATCGAATACTCATTGGTTATAACTAATAAAATAATGCCCTCGAAAATATTATTTGGTAATGGGTCGAAATATTTAAAATGGCCAAAAATCATGGGTTATAGCTCATGAAATCATGAATTTTGGTCTCTGCAAAATTATTTGCTAACGTGTCAAAATAACTAAAAGTGGCCAATAATATTGAGTTGTATCTCATGAATTGAAAAATTTGGACTCGATGAAATTACTTGCCAATGGGTTGAAGTGACATAAAATGGCAAAAAATAGTGGGTTATAGCTCATGAAATCATAAATTTTAGTGTTTGTGAAATTATTTGCCAACGGATCAAAAACACTGAAAATGGTAAAAAAACTGTTTGTAATCGCTCACAAAATCATGAATTTAAGCCTCCCAAAAATTATTTATCAATGAATCAAAAAACCTAAAAATGGTAAAAAAATCTTTGATTATAACTCATGAAGTCATGATGTTTGGTCTTCACAAAATTATTTACCAATGGTTCAAAATGACTAAAATTGTCAAATAATTATGTGTAATAGCTCATGAAATCTTGAATTTTGGATTTTGTGAAATTATTTGCCGATGATCAAAATGACTGAAAATTACTAAAAATCATGAGTTGTAGATCATGAAATCATAAATTTTGGCCTCCACGAAATTATTTGCTTATGAATCAAAAGAACTAAAAAGGCTAAAATTCCTAGGTTATAAGTCATGAAATCGTGAAGTTTAGACCTTGCAAAGTTATTAACCAATGGTTCACAATGTCTTAAAATATCCAATAACCATGGGTTGCTCATGAAATCATGACTCATGACATTTGGAAAATTATTTGCTAAAGGATCAAAAAATAAAAATGCCAAAAAATAGTAGGTTATTGTTCATGATATTCGAAGTGTAAAGTCTTCAAAATTGTTTACCAATGTTTCAAAATAAAAAATTATCCAATACTGGTGGGTTATAGCTCATAAAATTATGAATTTTGATCTCCATAAAATTATTTGCCAATGGGTTGAAACGACTAAAATGGCCAAATATATGGGTTATAGCTCATGAAATTATAAATTTTGGTCTCCACGAAATTATTTGCCAATGGGTCAAAATGACTAAAATGGCCAAAATTTATGGGTTATAACTCATAAAATCGAGAAGTTTAGACGTCATAAAATTATTTACCAACTATCCAAAATGACTAAAATTATTCAATAATCATGGGTTATAGTTCATGTAATCATGAATTTTTGCCTCCGCTAAATTATTTGGCAATGGGTCAAAATAATAAGATATGGCAAAAATCATTAGTTATGACTCATGAAGTCATGATGTTTGGTCTTCACAAAATTATTTAACAATGATATCAAATGACTAAAATATTCAATAATCGTGGGTTATAACTTATAAAATCTTGAATTTTAGCCTCTGCAAAATTATTTGTCAATGAGTCAAAACGACTAAAAATAGTTAAAAATCATGGGTTATAGCTCACAAAATTGTAAATTTTGGTCTCTTTGAAATTATTTGCTAATCGATTGAAAGGACTAAATATGGTAAAAATTATGGTTTTATAACTAACGAAATTGTGAATTTTATTCTCCAAGGAATTATTTGCCAATTGGTCCAAATGACAAAAATGCCCAAAAATCATTGGTTATAGATTCGTGAATTTTGGACTTGACCAAGTTAATTACAAATGGTTCTAAATGACATAAACTACTAAAAACTAGTTGGTTAAAGCTCATGAAATTGTGAATATTGGACTCCAAAAATTATTTGCTAACGGGTTGAAATGAATAAAAGTGGCAAAAGACACGGGTTATAGCTCACAAAATTGTAAATTTTGGTCTCCTCATAATTATTTACCATTGAGAGGGACTAAAATGGCCAAAAATCATGGGTTATTGCTCATGAATCGTGAAGTTTAGACTCGATAAAATTATTTACCAAGGGTTGAAGAGACTAAAATGTCCAATAATCATGAGTTATAGCTAATGAAATCATGAATTTTAGCATTCACAAAATTATTTGCCAACGGGCCAAAAGACTAAAATACACAAAATAGGTTGAAACGACTAAATATGGCCAAAAATCATGGGTTAGCTCATGAAATCAAGAATTTTAGACTTCGCAAAATTCATTACCCATTGCTCAAAATGACTAAAAATATCCAATAATAATGGGTTACAGCTCATGAATCGTGAATTTTTGCCTCTGTGAAATTATTTGCCAATGGGTCAAAACGACTAAAATTGTCAAAAATTATTTTTTATAACTCAAGAAGTCGTGATGTCTAGACTCCTCAAAATTATTAACCAATGGTTCACAATGACTAAAAATGTCTAATAATCATCGGTTATAGCTCATAAAATCTTGAATTTTAGCCTCCGCGAAATTATTTGCCATTGAGTCGAAATGACTCAACATGGCCAAAAATCATGGGTTATAGCTCATGAAATTGTGAATTTTTGCCTCCGCGAATATATTTGCTATTTGATCGTAAGGAGTAAAAATGACCAAAAATCAAGGGTTACTACTCACATAATCATGAAGTTTAGACTCGATAAAATTATTTACCAATGGTTCGAAATGACTAGAAATACCTAATAATCATGGGTTATAGCTCATAAAATTATGAACTTAGGCCTCTGTGATTTTATTAGCCAATGGGTTGAAACAACTAAAAATGGCTAGAAATTGTGGGGGTAAAGCTCACAAAATTGTGAAAATCTATCACTACAAAATTATTTGACAATGGATTAAAATTACTAAAAATTTAAGAAATTATGGATAATAGCCCATGAAATTATGAATTTTGTCCTTCACAAAATTATTTGCCAATGGATCGAAAGAACTAAAAATGGACAAAAATCATGGGTTATAACTCATAAAATCGTGAAGTTTAGACTCTGCAAAACTATTTACCAATTGTATGAAATGACAAAAGATGCCCACTAATCAATAATTATAGCTCATGAAATTGTGAATTTTGACCTCATAATTATTTGCCAATGGGTCAAAACTACTATAAATGGACAAAAATCATGTGTTATATAGCACATAAAATTGTGAATTTTAGCCTCCACAAAATTATTTCTCATGGTATTGTGAAGTTTGGACTTTGCAAACTATTTACCAATAGTTTTATATGACTAAAATGTCCAATAATCATGGATTTTAGTTCATAAAATTTTGAATTTCGACCTCTACAAATTATTCACTAAAGGATCGAAGGACAAAAATAACAAAAATCATGGGTTATTGTTCATAAATCGTGAAGATTAAGCTAGACAAAATTATTTACTTATGGTTCAAAATAATGAAAAACATTCAGTAATTCTTTGGTTATAGCTCATGAAATTGTGAATTTTGGCTTCCACAAAAATATTTGCTAATGGGTAGAAATGAATAAAATAGCCAAAACTCATGGGTTATAGCTCATGAGATAATGAATTTTGGACTCTATAAATTTATTTGCTAATGGATTAAAATGACAAAAATAGCCTAAAATTATTGGTTATAGCTCATGAAATTGTGAATTTTGAACTTCACAAAATTATATGCCAATGTGTTAAAATGACTAAAAATGGCAAAAATTATAGGTTATATAACTCATGAAATCATGAAGTTTGGACTTCACAAAATTATTTATAAATTATTCAAAATAATTAAAAACATCTAATAATCGTGGGTTATATCTCATGAAATCTTGAATTTTAGCCTCCACAAAATTATTTATCAATGGGTCAAAATGACTAAATATGGCAAAAATCATTAGTTATAACTCATGAAGTCGTGTTGTATGGATTGCATGAAATTATTTACCAATGAATCAAAATGACTAAAAATATCTAATAATCGTGGGTTATATCTCATGAAATCTTGAATTTTGGCCTCTTTGAAATTATTTGCCAAATGGTTGAAACGACTATAAATGGCCAAAAATCTAGGGTTATAGCTCATGAAATTATAAATTTTGGCCTCTGCAAAATTATTTGCTAATGGATCAAAAGGACCAAAAAAGGCCAAAATAGTAGGTTATTGCTCATGAAATCGTGAGTTTTAGCCTCGACAAATTATTTGCCAATGGGTCGAAATGATAAAAAATAGCCAAAATTATGGGTTATAACTTATGAAATCGTGAAGTTTGAACTCCACAAAATTATTTATCAAGTGTTGAAAATGACTTAAAATATCCAATAATCAAAGGTTATAGCTCATCAAATCGTGAATTTTGCCTCATTGATATATTTAGTAATGGATTAAAAGACAAAAAATAAAAATTCATGGGTTATTACACAAGAAATTGTATAGTTTAGAATTTGCAAAATTATTTACCAATGGTTTAAAAGACTAAAAATATTCAATAATCTAGGGTTATAGATCATAAAATTGCGAGGTTTGGCCTCTGTGAAATCATTTAGCAATGGGTTGAAATGACTAAAAATATCCAATAATCATAGGTTATAGCTCATGAAATCATGAATTTTGAAGTCCCCAAAATTATTTGCATTTGCATCTATCACAGTAAAAATGGCCAAAAATAAACGGTTATACCTCTGAAAATGTGAATTTTGCCTCTCCAAAATTATTTACCAATGTATTGAAATAACTAAAAATAGCCAAAAGTCATGGGTAATAACTCATAAAATTATGAAGTTTGGACTCTGTAAAATTATTTACCAATTATTTCGAACTACTAAAAATATCCAATAATTGTTGGTTATAGCTCATGATATCGTGAATTTTGGCCTCCACGAAATTATTTGCCAATAGATTCGACTAATAATGACCAATAATCTTGGGTTAGAGCCTATGATATCGTGAATTTTGGTCTCCATAAAACTATTTACCAATGGATCAAAATGACTTAAAAGGTCCAATAATCGTGGGTTATAGCTCATAAAATTGTGAATTTTAGCCCTGTGAAATTATTTACTAATGAGTTAAAACGATTAAAAATGATAAAAAATTATAGGTTATAGCTCATTAAATTATGAATTTTAGCCTCTATAAAATTATTTACTAACGGATCAAAAGGACTAAACATAGCCCAAAATCATAGGTTATTGTTCATGAAATCAAGAAGTTTGGACTCTGCAAAATTATTAACTAAGGGTCAAAAAACCTTAAAATATTGAATAATCATGGGTCATAACTAATGAAATAATGGATTTTGCCCTGTGCAAATTATTTGTCAATGAGTGGAAACAACTAAAAATGGCAAAATTTATGGGTTATAGCTTACGAAATCCTAAATCTTGGCCTCCACGAAATTATTTGCCAGAGGGTCAAAACAATTGAAAATAGTCAAAGATCATGGCTTAGCTCACAAAATTGTGAGTTTTGATCTCCACAGAATTATTTGCCAACGGGTTGAAATGATTAAAAAGGTCAAAAATCATGGGTTATAGCTCAAGAAATCATGAAATTTGGCCTCCATAAAATTATTTGCCAATGGGTTGAAATAACATAAAATGAAAAAAAATAGTGGGCTATTGCTTATGAAATCCAAAATTTTAGCCTCGTGAAATTATTTGACAACGGATCAAAACTACTAAAAATGACAAACAAGCGTGGGTTATAGCTCAAGAAATCATGAATTTAGGCATCTAAAAATTATTTGTCAATGAATCAAAACAACTAAAATGGACAAAAATAATTGATTATAAAACATGAAGTCGTGATGTCTAGACGCCGCAAAATTATTTATCAATGGTTCAAAAAGACTAAAAATATCAAATAATCGGGGTTATTGCTCATGAAATCTTGAATTTTGGCTTTTGCAAAATTATTTGCTAATTGGTCAAAACGACGAAGAATTGCCAAAAATTATGGGTTATATCTCAAGAAATCATGAAATTTGGCCTCCATGAAATTATTTGCTTATATTTCAAAAGGACTAAAAAAGGCTAAAAAATCCTGGGTTATGACTCATGAAATAGTGAAGGTTAGACTCCACAAAGTTACATACCAATGGTTTAAAACGACTAAAAATATTGAACAACCGTGGGTTATAGCTCATGAAATTGTAAATTTTAGCCTCCGTAAAATTATTTGCCAATGGGTCGAAATGACTAAAACTAGCCAAAAATCATAGGTTATATAGCTCATGAAATCTTAAATTTTGGCCTCCATGAAATTATTTGTATGTGGGTCGAAACGAACAAAAATGGCCAAATATCATGAGTTATAGCTCATGAAATCGTGAATTTTAGCCTCCATAAAATTGTTTACCAATGGGTCTAAATGACTAAAAAAGACCAAATATTATGGGTTATAACTCATGAAATTATGAAATCTAGACTCCATAAAATTATTTACCAATTATTCAAAATGACTAAAAATATCTAGTAATCATGGGTTATATAGCTCATGAAATAGTTAATTTTTGCCTCCGCGAAATTCTTTGCCAATGGGTCAGAATGACAATATATGGTAAAAATTCATTGATTAAAACTCATGAATTCATGATGTCTAGACCCCGAAAATTATTCGCCAATGGTTCAAAATGACTAACAATTTTCAATAATCGTGGGTTACAACATATGAAATCGTGAATTTTGTTCTCCATGAAATTATTTGGTAATGGATCGAAAGGGTTAAACATGCAAAAAATCATAGATTATTGCTTAGGAAATCGTGAAGTTTAGACATTGCAAAATTATTCACCAATGGTTCAAAATGACTAAAAATATCCAATAATCTTGGGTTATAACTTATGAAATCATGAGTTTTAGCCTTCACGAAATCATTTGGTAATGGATCGAAATGACTAGAAATGGCCAAAAGTCATGTGTTATAGCTCATGAAATCATGAATTTTGGACTTAATGAAATTATTTTCTATTAGATCTAAATGACTAAAAATAGCAAAAAAAAACCGTGGGTTAGATCTCATGATCATGAATTTTGGCCTTTGTGAAAATAATTGCTAAAGGATTGAAAGGATTAAGAATGGCAAAATTTTGAGTTATTGCTCATAAAATTGTGAAGTCTAGACTCCGCAAAATTATTTAACAATGGTTCAAAACTATAATAAATATTTAATAATCATGAGTTATAGCTCATGAAATTATTTGCTAGTGGATTGAAATGACTAAAAATGGCCAAAACTTATGGGTTATAGCTCATAAAATCATGAATTTTGAACTCTACAAAATTATTTAGTAATGGGTCAAAATAACTAAAAATGGTCAGCAATCATTGGTTATTGCTCATCAAATCGTGAATTTTGGCCTTCACGAATTTAATTGCCAATGGGTCGAAATGATTAGAAATGGCCAAAATCACGGGTTCTAGCTCATTAAATCCTAAATTTAGGCAAAATTTATTTTCTAATGAATCGGAAGGACTAAGAATGGCCAAAATTATGGGTTATTTATCATGAAATAGTGAAGTTTGGATTCCACCAAACTCTTTACTCATGGTTTGAAATGACTAAAAATGTCCAATAATCAGGGATTATAGCCCATGAAATTGTGAATTTTGGCCACCTCGAAATTATTTACCAATGGGTTGAAATACATAAAAATTAGCAAAAAATTATGGATTATAGCTCATTAAGTCGTAAATTTTGGCCTTCACAAAATTACTTGCTATTGATCGAAAGGACTTAAAAGGCAAAAACAAATCGTGGATTATTGCTCCTGAAATCATGAAGTTTTGACTCCACAAAATTATTTACCAAAGGTTTGAAAAAACTAAAAATGTTGAATAATCATGGGTTATAACTAATGAAATAATAAATTATGACTTCCACAAAATAAAATACCAATGCGTTGAAACAATTAAAAATGGCTAAAAATTATGGGTATAGCTCACAAAAATTGTGAATTTGGACTCCAAAAAATTATTGCTAACAGGTCAAAATGACATAAAATGGCAAAAACTTATTTACGAACGCCAAAATGACTAAAAATTGCCAAAAGCTATGCATTATAGTCACAAAAACATGAATTTAGGCCTTTGAATAATTATTTGTCAATGAATCGAAACAACTAAAAATGGTTAAAAATCATTGGTCATAACTCATGAAGTTGTGATGTTTGGACTCTGCAAAATTATTTACAAATGATTCAAAATAACTAAAAATAGCATATAATTGTGGGTTATATCTCATGAAATCTTGAATTTTGGCCTCCTTGAAATTATTTGCCAAAGGGGGTCGAAACAACTATAAATGGCCAGAAATCCATGGTTATAGTTCATAAAATCATGAATTTTGGCCTCTGCGAAATTATTTGCTAATGGATCAAAAGCACCAAAAAAGGCCAAAAATGGTGGGTTATAGCTCATGAAATCATGAGTTTTTGGCCTCTACCAAATTATTTGCCGATGGGTCAAAACGATTAAAAATGGCCAAAAATTATGGGTTATAACTTATGAAATCTGAAGCTTGGGCCCACAAAATAATTTACTAGTGGTTCAAAGTGACTAAAAATATCCAATAATCAAGGGTTATAACTCATGAAATCGTGAATTTTGGCCTCTGTGACGTTATTTATTAATGGATTAAAAAGACAAAATAAAAAAATTGTGGGTTATTGCTCATGAAATAGTGAAGTTTAGACTTTGCAAAATTATTTACCAATGATTCAAAAAGACTAAACAAATCCAATAATCCAGGGTTATAGCTCATAAAATCGCAAGGTTTGGCCTCCGCGAAATCATTTGGCTATGGGTTGTAGCGATTAAAAATGGCCAAAAATTATAGATTATAGCACATAAAATCATAAATTTTAGACTCCACAAAATTATTTACTAAAAGATCGATATGAGTAAAAATGGCTAAAAATCAAGGGTTATACCTCATGAAATTATAAATTTTTGCCTCTCCAAAATTATTTACCAATGGGTCGAAATGACTAAAAATAGCCAAAAATCATGAGTTATAACTCAAAAATTTCTAAAGTTTGCACTCCGTAAAATTATTTACTAATTGTTTAGAATGACTAAAAATATCCAATAATCGTTGGTTATAGCTCATGATATCGTGAATTTTGGCCTTCGCGAAATTATTTGCCAACATGTCGAATGACTAATAATAGCAAAAAATCATGGGTTAAAGCCCATGATATCGTGAATTTTGGCCTCCGCAAAACTATTTACTAATGGATCGAAATGACTAAACATGTCCAATAATCGTGGATTATAGCTCATGAAATTATAAATTTTGGCCCCCGCGAAATTATTTGCTAATGAGTTGGAACGACTAAAAATGATAAAAAGTCATAGGTTATAACTCATTAAATTGTGAAATTTGGCCTCTGCAAAATTATTTGCCAATGGATCGAAAGGACTAAAAATGGCCCAAAATCATGAATTATTGCTCATGAAATCGTGAGGTTCGAACTCTACAAAATTATTTACTAAGGATTCAAAAGACTAAAAATGTCAAATAATCATTGGTTATAACTAATGAAATAATGCATTTTACCCTTCACAAAATTATTTATAAGTTGGTCAAAATGATTAAAAATGTTAAAAATTATGGGTCATAGCTCATGAAATCATGAATTTTGGCATCCAGAAATCATTTGCCAATGGGTCAAAATATTTGAAAATGGTAAAAAAATCATGGGTCATAGCTCATGAAATAGTAAATTTTGGTCTCCTGAAATTATTTGCTAATGTCTCAAAATGACTAAAATAGCCAATAATCATGGGTTATAACTCATGAAATCGTGAATTTTGGCCTCTGCAAAATTATTTGCCAATGGGTCAAAATGACTAAAATAGCCAAAAATCATGGGTTATAGCTCATGAAATTGTAAATTTTAGCCTCCGCTAAATCTTTGTGAACGGACTAAAATAGTCAAAACCGTTGGTTATAGCTAATGAAATCATGAATTTAGGCCTACAAAAATTACTATTCAAAGAATGAAGCAAGTAAAATAGTCAAAACCATTGGCTCACAAAATTATTTGTGAATGGGTTCAAAATGTCCGACTCCACAAAATTATTTACTAATAGTTCAAAATGACTAAAAATATTAAATAATTATAGATTATAGCTCATGAAATATTGAATTTTTGCTTTTGTGAAATTATTTGTGGATGCGTCAAAACAACTAAAATGGCCAAAAATCATGGGTAATAGCTCACATGATCATGAATTTTGGCCTTGAAATTATTTGCTATGGATCAAAATAACTAAAAAGGCTAAAAATCGTGGGTTATAACTCATGAAATCATGAAGTTTTGACTTCACAAAATTACTTATCAATGGTTCAAAATGACTAAAAATATCCAATAACTATGGGTTTTAGATCATAAAATCATGAATTTTGGCCTAAGCGAAATTATTTACAAAAATGATCGAAATGACCAAAAATGGCCACAAATCGTGGGTTGTTGCTTATGAAATCCTAAAGTTTAAACTCTACAAAATTATTTATCAGTGGTTCAAAATGACAAAAAATAACAAATAATCATGGGTCACAACTCATGAAATTGTTAATTTTGGCCTCTGCAAAATTATTTACCAATGGTTCAAAATGACTAAAATGGCCAAAAATCATGGGTTATAGCTCATGAAATCGTGAAGTTTGGATTTAGCAAAATATTTTACTAGCTATTCAAAAATACTAAAACATCCAATAATTATGGGTTAAGGCTCATGAAATCATGAATATTTGCCTGCCAATGGACAAAATAACTAAATATGGCAAACAATTTTACTTATAACTCAAGTAGTGACCTTGGGTGCAAAATTATTTACCAATGGTTTAAAATGGTTAAAATGTTCGATAATCATTGGTTATAGCTCATGAAATCTTAAATTTTGGCATCTATGAAATTATTTGCCAAAGGGTCAAAACGACTAAAAATGATCAAATCCGGGCTATAGCTCATGAAATCATGAATTTGACCTCTAAGAAATTATTTGCTAATGGATGAAAAGGAAAAACCAAAATGGTGGGTTATAACTCATGACATCAAGTTTGGCTCTATAAAATTATTTTCTAATGGATTGAAATGATAAAAAAGGCCAAAAATCATGGGTTATAACTTATGAATTTTGAAGTTTGTACTACAAAAATATTTACCGTGGTTCAAAATGACAAAAATATCCAATAATTATGGGTTATAGCTCATGAAACTATAAATTTTGACCTCTATGAAATTATTTGGTAATGGATTAAAAGCTAAAATGGTAAAAGTCATGGGTTATTTCTCATGAAATTGTATAGTTTAGACTTTGCAAAATCATTTACCAATGGTTCAAAACAACTAAAATATCCAATAATCACGGGTTATAGCTCATGAAATTGTGAGTTTTGACCTCTACAAAATTATTTGCGAATGAGTCAAAATGACTAAAATGGCCAAAAATCATGGGTTATAACTCATAAATCATGAATTTTAGACTTTCTTGAATATTAGGCTAAGGGATCAAAAGGACTAAAATGACCAAAAATCATGAGTCATAGCTCATGAAATTATGAATTTTGGCCTCTACAAAATTATTTACCAATGGTTCAAAACAACTAAAATGGCTAAAAATCTTTGGTTATACCGATGAAATTCGAAGTTTGGACTCAGTAAAATTATTTACCAATTGTTTAGAACAACTAAAACTATCCAATAATCATGGGTTATAGCTCAAAATATCGTGAATTTTGGCCTCCATGAAATTATTAAACACTAGTTGAAACGACTAATAATGACAAAAATCATGGGTTAGAGCCCATGACATCATGAATTCTAGCCTCTGAAACTATTTACCAATTGTTCAAAATGACTAAAAATATCCAATAATCGTGGTTATAGCTTAAGAAATCATGAATTTTGGCCTTCGAAATTATTTGATAATGAGTCAAAATGACTAAAATTGCTAAAAATCATTGGTTATAATTCATAAAGTCGTGATGTCTAGACAAAATTATTTACCAAAGTTCAAAATGATGAAAATATCCATTAATCATGGGTTATAGCACATGAAATCTTGAATTTTGGCTTTTACAAAATTATTTGCGAATGAGTCAAAATGACTAAATAAGGCCAAAGATCATGGCTTATAGTGCATGAAATCATAAATTTTCTCTTAGCCAAATTATTTTTAATGAGTCAAAACAATTAACAATGGTGAAAAATCATGGGTTATAACTCATAAATCATGAAGCTTAAACTCTACAAATTATTTACCAATGGTTCAAAAGCGATTGAAAATATCTACTTATCATGGGTTATAGCTCATGTAATCATGAATTTTACCCTCTACAAAATTATTTGCCAATGGTTCAAAATGATTAAAATATTTAATAACCATGGGCATAGCTCATGTATATGTGAGTCCTCTGCAAAATTATTTGCTAATAGATCACAATGATAAAATGGCAAAATTTATGGGTTATTGCTCATAAAATTATGAAGTTTAGACTCTGTAAAATTATTTACCGAGAGTTGAAAATGATAAAACATATCCAATAATTATAGGTTATAGCTCATAAAATCGTTAATTTTATCCTCCATGAAATTATTCACCAACAATCGAAATGACTAATGATGGTCAAATATCATGGGTTATAGCTCATGAAATTGTGAAGTTTGGACTCGCAAAATTATTTACTAATGGTTCAAAATGACTAAAATGGCCAAAACTTATGAGTTATTGCTCATGAAATTGTGAAGTTTAGCCTCTTTAAAATTGTTTACCAAGGGTTAAAAAATAATAAAAACATCGAATAATCATGGGTTATAAGTAATGAAATAATGGATTTTGCCCTTCACAAAATTATTTGCCAATGGGTCTATCTGATAAAAATGGCTAAAATTATGGGTTATAGCTCACAAACTTGTGAATTTTGGCCTCCATGAAATTATTTGCTAATGGTTCAAAATGACTAAAATGGCCAAAACTTATGAGTTATTGCTCATGAAATCATGAAGCTTAAACTCTACAAATTATTTACCAATTGTTCAAAATGACTAAAATGGCCAAAACTTATGAGTTATTGCTCATGAAATCATGAATTTAGGCCTCTAAAAATTATTTTTCAATGAATCAAAATGACTAAAATGGCCAAAAATCATGGGTTATAACTCATGAAGTCGTGATGTCTAGACTAATGCAAAATTATTTACCAATGGTTCAAAATGACTAAAAATATCCAATAATCGTGAGTTATAGCTCAAAATATCGTGAATTTTGGCCTCCATGAAATTATTTGCCAATGGGTCAAAATAACTAAAATGACCAAATAGCATGGGTTATAGCTCATAAATCATGAATTTTGGCCTCCATGAAATTATTTGCTAATGGTTCAAAAGACTAAAAATATCCCATAATAGTGGGTTATAGCTCATGAAATCATGAATTTTGGCCTCCACGAAATTATTTGCCAATGGGTCAAAATGAATAAAATGGCCAAAAATTATGGGTTATAACTCATGAAATCATGAATTTTATCCTCCACGAAATTATTTGCCAATAGGTTGAAACAATTAAAATGGCCAAAAGTTGTGGGTTATAGCTCACAAACTTGTGAATTTTGGTCTCCACGAAATATTTGTTGACAGATCAAAATGACTAAAATGGCCAATAATAATTGGTTATAGCTCGAAATCATGAAAATTTATACTCGATGAAATTACTTGCTAATTGGTCAAAAATTATATAAAATGGCAAAAATAGTGGGTTATAGCTCATAAAATCGTAAATTTTAACCTCTTTTAAATGATTTGTGAATAGGTCAAAAATTATGACTCATGAAATTATGAATTTAGGCCTCTAAAAATTATTTTTCAATGAATCGAAGTAACTAAAATGGTCAAAATTATTAGCTTCGCAAAACTATTTGCCAATGGTTCAAAATATTTGGACTCGCAAAATTATTTACCAATGGTTCAAAATTACTAAAAATACCAAATAACAATGGATTATAGTCTATGAAATCTTAAAATTTTGCTTCTCTGAAATTATTTGCCAATGGGTGAAACAACTAAAATGACCAAATAGCATGGGTTATAGCTCATTAAATGATGAATTATGGCCTCTGTGAAATTATTTCTTGATGGATCGAAATGACTAAAAAGGCCAAAAATCATGCGTTATAACCCAAGAAATAAAAATGACTAAAAGTGTCCTATAATTTTGAGCTATAGCTCACAAAATCTTAAATTTTGGTTTGCATAAAAATCAAGGGTTATAGCTCATGGAATCGTGAATTTTTGCCTCCTAAAGTTGTTTGCCAATAAATCAAAAGAACTAGAAATGACCAAAATTATTGGTTGTAACTCATGAAGTCGTGATGTCTAGACTAATGCAAAATTATTTACCAATGGTTCAAAATGACTAAAATGTCTACTAATGCGTGGTTTGACTCATGAAATCTTAAATTTTAGTTATTATAGAATTATTTACCAACGGTGAAATGACTAAAACTAGCCAAAAATCATGAGTTAAAGCTCATGAAATTGTAAGGCCTCCATTAAATTATTTACAAAAGGGTCAAAACGACTAAAATAGCCAAAAACGTGGATTATAGCACATGAAGTCATGAATTTAGGCCTCCAAAAATTATTTTTCAAGGAATCAAAATAACTAAAATGGTCATAATTCATTGGTTCCGGTGAAAATTTGCCAATGGCTTGCGAAATTATTGCCAATAGGTTGAAATATGGACTCATGAAATTATTTACCAATAGTTCAAAATAACTAAAATTGTCAAATAATCATCGATTATAGTTCATAAAATCTTGACTTTTATTTTCTCTGAAATTATTTGACTAATGGGTTCTGACTCATGAAGTTGTTAATTTTAACCTTCGTTGAAATTATTTGCCAATGGGTCAAAATAACTAAAAATGATCAAAAATTATGGGTTATAGCACATGAAATCGTGATTTTGGACTCTACAAAATTATTTGCCAATGGGTCAAAATGAATAAAATGGCCAAAAATTATGGGTTATAACTCATGAAATTGTGAAGTTTGGACTCCACAAAATTATTTACCAATGGTTCAAAATGACTAAAAATATCCAATAATCAAGGGTTATAGCTCATGAAATCGTGAATTTTGGCCTCTAGGAAATTATTTGCTAATGGTTCAAAAGACTAAAAATATCAAAAAATTGTAGGTTATTGCTCATGAAATCGTGAATTTTAACCTCTGCAAAATTATTTACCAATGGTTCAAAAGACTAAAAATATCCAATAATCAAGGGTTATAGCTCATAAAATCATGAATTTTGGCCTCTAGGAAATTATTTGCTAATGGTTCAAAAGACTAAAAATATCCAATAATCATAGGTTATAGCTCATGAAATTGTGAAGTTTGGACTCCACAAAATTATTTACAAAATGATCGAAATGACTAAAAATGGCTAAAATTATGGGTTATAACTCATGAAATCATGAATTTTATCCTCCACGAAATTATTTGCCAATAGGTTGAAACAATTAAAAAGCCAAAAGTTGTGGGTTATAGCTCACAAACTTGTGAATTTTGGTCTCCACGAAATATTTGTTGACAGATCAAAATGACTAAAATGGCCAAAAATCATTGGTTATAACTCATGAAATCATGAATTTTATCCTCCACGAAATTATTTGCTAATTGGTCAAAATTATATAAAATGGCAAAAATAGTGGGTTATAGCTCATAAAATCGTAAATTTTAACCTCTTTTAAATGATTTGTGAATAGGTCAAAAATATGACTCATGAAATTATGAATTTAGGCCTCTAAAAAATTATTTTTCAATGAATCAAAATAACTAAAAATGGTCAAAATTATTAGCTTCGCAAAACTATTTGCCAATGGTTCAAAATATTTGGACTCGCAAAATTATTTACCAATGGTTCAAAATTACTAAAAATACCAAATAACAATGGATTATAGTCTATGAAATCTTAAAATTTTGCTTCTCTGAAATTATTTGCCAATGGGTGAAACAACTAAAATGACCAAATAGCATGGGTTATAGCTCATTAAATGATGAATTATGGCCTCTGTGAAATTATTTCTTGATGGATCGAAATGACTAAAAAGGCCAAAAATCATTGGTTATAACTCATGAAATCGTGTAGTTTGGACTCCACAAAATTATTTACAATGGTCAAAATAACTAAAAATGATCAAAAATTATGGGTTATAGCTCATGAAATCGTGAATTTTAACCTCTGCAAAATTATTTGCTAAAGGATCGAAGAGCAAAAAGGAAAAAACATTAGGCATTATTGCTTATGAAATCATGAAGCTTAAACTCTACAAATTATTTACCATTAGTTCAAAATGATAAATAAATAACCAATAATGGTGGGTTATAGCTGAAAAATTATAAATTTGGCCTCCATCAAATTATTTGCCAATGGGTCAAAATGACTAAAAGCGACAAAAATCATGAGTTAAAGCTCATGAAATTGTAAAGCCTTCATTAAATTATTTACAAAAGGGTCAAAACGACTAAAATAGCCAAAAACGTGGATTATAGCACATGAAGTCATGAATTTAGGCCTCCAAAAATTATTTTTCAAGGAATCAAAATAACTAAAATGGTCATAATTCATTGGTTCCGGTGAAAATTTGCCAATGGCTTGCGAAATTATTGCCAATAGGTTGAAATATCCGACTCAGTAAATTATTTACCAATAGTTCAAAATAACTAAAATTGTCAAATAATCATCGATTATAGTTCATAAAATCTTGACTTTTATTTTCTCTGAAATTATTTGACTAATGGGTTCTGACTCATGAAGTTGTTAATTTTAACCTTCGTTGAAATTATTTGCCAATGGGTCAAAATAACTAAAAATGATCAAAAATTATGGGTTATAGCACATGAAATCGTGATTTTGGACTCTACAAAATTATTTGCTAATGGTTCAAAAGCCTAAAATGCCAAAACCATTCGTTATTGCTCATGAAATCATGAACTTTGGCCTAAGAAATTATTTGTCAATGGGTCAAAATGAATAAAATGGCCAAAATTATATGTCATAACTCAAGAAATAAAAATAACTAAAAGTGTCCTATAATTTTGAGCTATAGCTCACAAAATCTTAAATTTTGGTTTGCATAAAAATCAAGGGTTATAGCTCATGGAATCGTGAATTTTTGCCTCCTAAAGTTGTTTGCCAATAAATCAAAAGAACTAGAAATAATCAAAATCATTGGTTGTAACTCATGAAGTCGTGATGTCTAGACTAATGCAAAATTATTTACCAATGGTTCAAAATGACTAAAATGTCCACTTGTCATGGGTTGCGACTCATGAAATCTTAAATTTTAGTTATTATAGAATTATTTACCAACGGTGAAATGACTAAAACTAGCCAAAAATCATAGCTTATAGCTCATAAATTGTTAAACTTGGTCTTCACAAAAATATTTACCAATTAGTCAAAACAACAAAAATTAGCCAAAACCATGAGTTATAACTCAGAAAATTATGTAGTTTAGACTCCATAAAATTATTTACTAATGGTTCAAGACAAATAAAATATTCAATAATCGTGGGTTATAGCTCATGAAATTTTGAATTTTGGCCTCTAGGAAATTATTTGCTAAAGGACCGAAAGTACTAAAAAAAAAATTGTAGGTTATTGCTCATGAAATCGTGAATTTTAACCTCTGCAAAATTATTTACAATGGTCAAAATAACTAAAAATGTCCAACAATCAAGCGTTATAGCACATGAAATCGTGAATTTTAGCCTCTATGAAATTATTTAATAATAACTCAAAATAGCTAAAACTAGCCAAAAATCATTGGTTACTCATAAAGTCGTGATGTCTAGACTCTATAAAATTATTTACCAATGGTTCAAATAACTAAAAATGTCCAACAATCAAGCGTTATAGCACATGAATTCTTGAATTTTGGCTTTGCAAAATTATTTGCCTATGGGTCATTACTTATAGCTCATGAAATCGTGAATTTTAACCTTCGCAAAATTATTTTCTAATGACTCAAAAGTACTAAAATGGTGAAAAACCATGGGTTATGATTCATGAAATCGTGTAGTTTGGACTCCACAAAATTATTTACAATGGTCAAAATAACTAAATATAGCTCATGAAATCGTGAATTTTAACCTCTGCAAAATTATTTTCTAATGACTCAAAAGTACTAAATCATGAAGTTTGACCTCCCAAAGAATTATTTGCTAATGGATTATAAGGACCAAAAAAAGGCTAAAAAGTGTGGGTTATAGCTTATAAAATTGTTAATTTTAGCCTTCGCGAAGTTATTTGCTAATGAGTCAAAACGATAGAAGATGGCCAAAATTAGGGGTTATAGCTCATAGGATCGCGAATTTTGGCTTCCAAAAAATTATTTGTCGATGAATCGAAATAACTAGAAATGGCCAAAAATCATTGGTTATAACTCATGAAGTCATGATGTCTAGACTATGCAAAATTATTTACCAATGGTTCAAAATGATGTTCAATAGTCGTGGGTTGTAGCTCTTGAAATCTTAAATTTTAGTTATTATAGAATTATTTACCAATGGTTCAAAATGACTAAAATGGCCAAAAATCATGGGTTATAACTCATGAAATCATGAATTTTGGCCTTCACAAAATTATTTACAATGGTCAAAATAACTAAAAATGATCAAAAATTATGGGTTATAGCTCATGAAATCATGAATTTTGGCCTTCACAAAATTATTTGCCAATGGGTCAAAATAACTAAAATGGCTAAAAATCATGGGTTATAGCTCATGAAATCTTAAATTTTGGCCTTCACAAAATTATTTGCTAATGTCTCAAAATGACTAAAATAGCCAATAATCATGGGTTATAACTCAGGAATTGTGAAAATTTGGACTTCTTGAAATTACTTGCCTTTGGGTTGACTAGCAAAAATAGTGGGTTATAGCTCATGAAATTGTAAATTTTAGCCTCCGCTAAATCTTTGTGAACGGGCTAAAATAGTCAAAACCGTTGGTTATAGCTAATGAAATCATGAATTTAGGCCTACAAAAAATTACTATTCAAAGAATCGAAGCAAGTAAAAATAGTCAAAAACCATTGGCTTCTACAAAATTATTTGTGAATGGGTTCAAAATGTGCGGACTCCACAAAATTATTTACTAATAGTTCAAAATGACTAAAAATATTAAATAATTATAGATTATAGCTCATGAAATATTGAATTTTTGCTTTTGTGAAATTATTTGTGGATGCGTCAAAACAACTAAAATGGCCAAAAATCATGGGTAATAGCTCATGATCATGAATTTTGGCCTCCATAAAACTATTTACTAATGGATCGAAATGACTAAAAATGGCTAAAAATTATGGGTATAGCTCATAAAATCATGAATTTTGGCCTTCACAAAATTACTTATCAATGGTTCAAAATGACTAAAAATATCCAATAACTATGGGTTTTAGATCATAAAATCATGAATTTTGGCCTAAGCGAAATTATTTACAAAATGATCGAAATGACCAAAATGGCCACAAATCATGGGTTGTTGCTTATGAAATCCTAAAGTTTAAACTCTACAAAATTATTTATCAGTGGTTCAAAATGACAAAAAATAACAAATAATCATGGGTCACAACTCATGAAATTGTTAATTTTGGCCTCTGCAAAATTATTTACCAATGGTTCGAAATGACTAAAAATGGCGAAAATTTTTGGGGGAAATCGTGAAGTTTGGATTTAGCAAAATATTTTACTAGCTATTCAAAAATACTAAAAACATCCAATAATTATGGGTTAAGGCTCATGAAATCATGAATATTTGCCTCCATGCCAATGGAACAAAATAACTAAATATGGCAAACAATTTTACTTATAACTCAAGTAGTGACCTTGGGAATCTGCAAAATTATTTACCAATGGTTTAAAATGGTTAAAAATGTTCGATAATCATTGGTTATAGCTCATGAAATCTTAAATTTTGGCATCTATGAAATTATTTGCCAAAGGGTCGAAACGACTAAAAATGATCAGAAATCCAGGGCTATAGCTCATGAAATCATGAATTTCGACCTCTAAGAAATTATTTGCTAATGGATGAAAAGGAAAAAAAAGCCAAAAATGGTGGGTTATAACTCATGACATCAAGAGTTTGGCTACATAAAATTATTTTCTAATGGATTGAAATGATAAAAAGGCCAAAATCATGGGTTATAACTTATGAATTTTGAAGTTTGTACTACAAAAATATTTACCGTGGTTCAAAATGATTAAAATATCCAATAATTATGGGTTATAGCTCATAAAACTATAAATTTTGACCTCTATGAAATTATTTGTGAATAGGTCAAAATGACTAAAATGGCCAATAATAATTGGTTATAGCTCATGAAATCATGAATTTTGGCCTCTACAAAATTATTTACCAATGGTTCAAAACAACTAAAATATCCAATAATCGGTTATAGCTCATGAAATCATGAATTTTGGCCTCTACAAAATTATTTACCAATGGTTCAAATGACTAAAAATATCCAATAATTATGGGTTATAGCTCATAAAATCGTGAATTTTATCCTCCATGAAATTATTCACCAACAAGTCGAAATGACTAATGATGGTCAAATATCATGGGTTATAGCTCATGAAATTATGAAGTTTAGACTCGTAAAATTATTTACCAATGGTTCAAATGACTAAAAATATCCAATAATCATGGGTTATAACTCATGAAATTATGAATTTTGGCCTCCACGAAATTATTTGCCAATGGTTCAAATGACTAAAAATGGCTAAAAAATCTTTGGTTATACCCGATGAAATTCTGAAGTTTGGACTCAGTAAAATTATTTACCAATTGTTCAAAATGACTAAAAATATCCAATAATTATGGGTTATAGCTCATGAAATCATGAATTTTGGCCTCCACGAAATTATTTGCCAATGGTTCAAATGACTAAAATGGCCAATTAATTGGTTATAGCTCATGAAATTGTGAAGTTTGGACTCAGTAAAATTATTTACCAATGGTTCAAAATGATTAAAATATCCAATAATCATGGGTTATAGCTCATGAAATCTTAAATTTTGGCATCTATGAAATTATTTGCCAAAGGGTCAAAACGACTAAAATGATCAAATCCGTGGCTATAGCTCATGAAATCATGAATTTGACCTCTAAGAAATTATTTGCTAATGGATGAAAAGGAAAAAGCCAAAATGGTGGGTTATAACTCATGACATCAAGAGTTTTAACCGAAAATTATTTTCTAATGGATTGAAATGATAAAAAAGGCCAAAATCATGGGTTATAACTTATGAATTTTGAAGTTTGTACTTCACAAAAATATTTACCGTGGTTCAAAATGATTAAAATATCCAATAATTATGGGTTATAGCTCATGAAACTATAAATTTTGACCTCTATGAAATTATTTGGTAATGGATTAAAAGCTAAAATGGTAAAAGTCATGGGTTATTTCTCATGAAATTGTATAGTTTAGACTTTGCAAAATCATTTACCAATGGTTCAAAACAACTAAAATATCCAATAATCCTGGGTTATAGCTCATGAAATTGTGAGTTTTGACCTCTGCGAAATAATTTGGAAATAAGCAAAAACGACTGAAAAGAGCCAAATATTATGGGTTATATCTCATAAAATCATGAATTTTAGACTTTGCGGAATTATAGGCTAATGGATCAAAAGGACTAAAAATGACCAAAAATCATGAGTCATAGCTCATGAAATTATGAATTTTGGCCTCTACAAAATTATTTACCAATGGGTCGAAACGATTTAAAATGGCTAAAAAAATCTTTGGTTATACCCGATGAAATTCTGAAGTTTGGACTCCGTAAAATTATTTACCAATTGTTTAGAACAACTAAAACTATCCAATAATCGTGAGTTATAGCTCAAAATATCGTGAATTTTGGCCTCCATGAAATTATTCGCTTACTAGTTGAAACGACTAATAATGACAAAAAATCATGGGTTAGAGGCCATGACATCATGAATTCTAGCCTCTGCAAAACTATTTACCAATTGTTCAAAATGACTAAAAATATCCAATAATCGTGGTTATAGCTTAAGAAATCATGAATTTTGGCCTTCACGAAATTATTTGATAATGAGTCAAAATGACTAAAATTGCTAAAAATCATTGGTTATAATTCATAAAGTCGATGTCTAGACAAAATTATTTACCAAAGTTCAAAATGATGAAAAATATCCATTAATCATGGGTTATAGCACATGAAATCTTGAATTTTGGCTTTTACAAAATTATTTTTAATGAGTCAAAATGACTAAATAAGGCCAAGATCATGGCTTATAGCGCATGAAATCATAAATTTTCTCTTCGCCAAATTATTTTTAATGAGTCAAAACAATTAACAATGGTGAAAAATCATGGGTTATAACTCATAAATCATGAAGCCCGGACTTTCCAAAATTAATTACCAATGGTTCAAAACGATTGAAAATATCTACTTATCATGGGTTATAGCTCATGTAATCATGAATTTTACCCTCTACAAAATTATTTGCCAATGGTTCAAAATGATTAAAATATTTAATAACCATGGGCATAGCTCATGTATATGTGAGTCCTCCGCAAAATTATTTGCTAATAGATCACAATGATAAAATGGCAAAAATTATGGGTTATTGCTCATAAAATTATGAAGTTTAGACTCGTAAAATTATTTACCGAGAGTTGAAAATGATAAAACATATCCAATAATTATAGGTTATAGCTCATAAAATCGTTAATTTTATCCTCCATGAAATTATTCACCAACAAGTCGAAATGACTAATGATGGTCAAATATCATGGGTTATAGCTCATGAAATTGTGAAGTTTGGACTCAGTAAAATTATTTACCAATTGTTTAGAACAACTAAAACTATCCAATAATCGTGAGTTATAGCTCAAAATATCGTGAATTTTGGCCTCCATGAAATTATTAAACTACTAGTTGAAACGACTAATAATGACAAAAATCATGGGTTAGAGCCATGACATCATGAATTCTAGCCTCTGCAAAACTATTTACCAATTGTTCAAAATGACTAAAAATATCCAATAATCGTGGTTATAGCTTAAGAAATCATGAATTTTGGCCTTCAATTATTTGATAATGAGTCAAAATGACTAAAATTGCTAAAAATCATTGGTTATAATTCATAAAATCGTGATGTCTAGACAAAATTATTTACCAAAGTTCAAAATGATGAAAAATATCCATTAATCATGGGTTATAGCACATGAAATCTTGAATTTTGGCTTTTACAAAATTATTTGCGAATGAGTCAAAATGACTAAATAAGGCCAAAGATCATGGCTTATAGCGCATGAAATCATAAATTTTCTCTTAGCCAAATTATTTTTAATGAGTCAAAACAATTAACAATGGTGAAAAATCATGGGTTATAACTCATAAATCATGAAGCTGGACTTTCCAAAATTAATTACCAATGGTTCAAAAGCGATTGAAAATATCTACTTATCATGGGTTATAGCTCATGTAATCATGAATTTTACCCTCTACAAAATTATTTGCCAATGGTTCAAAATGATTAAAATATTTAATAACCATGGGCATAGCTCATGTATATGTGAGTCCTCTGCAAAATTATTTGCTAATAGATCACAATGATAAAATGGCAAAAATTATGGGTTATTGCTCATAAAATTATGAAGTTTAGACTCTGTAAAATTATTTACCGAGAGTTGAAAATGATAAAACATATCCAATAATTATAGGTTATAGCTCATAAAATCGTTAATTTTATCCTCCATGAAATTATTCACCAACAGGTCGAAATGACTAATGATGGTCAAATATCATGGGTTATAGCTCATGAAATTGTGAAGTTTGGACTCCGCATTATTTACTTACGGTTCGAAATGACTAAAAATGGCCAAACTTATGAGTTATTGCTCATGAAATCGTGAAGTTTGGCCTCTTTAAAATTGTTTACCAAGGGTTAAAAAAACAATAAAAAACATCGAATAATCATGGGTTATAAGTAATGAAATAATGGATTTTGCCCTTCACAAAATTATTTGCCAATGGGTCTTTACGATAAAAAACGGCCAAAAATTATGGGTTATAACTCATGAAATCATGAATTTTATCCTCCACGAAATTATTTGCCAATAGGTTGAAACAATTAAAAATGGCCAAAAGTTATGGGTTATAGCTCACAAACTTGTGAATTTTGGTCTCCATCGAAATATTTGTTGACAGATCAAAATGACTAAAAATGGCCAATAATAATTGGTTATAGCTCAGAAATCATGAAAATTTATACTCGATGAAATTACTTGCTAATTGGTCAAAATTATATAAAATGGCAAAAATAGTGGGTTATAGCTCATAAAATCGTAAATTTTAACCTCTTTTAAATGATTTGTGAATAGGTCAAAATTATGACTCATGAAATTATGAATTTAGGCCTCTAAAAATTATTTTTCAATGAATCAAGTAACTAAAATGGTCAAAAATTATTAGCTTCTGCAAAACTATTTGCCAATGGGTTCAAAATATTTGGACTCTGCAAAATTATTTACCAATGGTTCAAAATTACTAAAAATACCAAATAACAATGGATTATAGTCTATGAAATCTTAAAATTTTGCTTCTACGAAATTATTTGCCAATGGGTCGAAACAACTAAAAATGACCAAATAGCATGGGTTATAGCTCATTAAATGATGAATTATGGCCTCTGTGAAATTATTTGCTGATGAATCAGAATGACTAAAAAAGGCCAAAAAATCATGCGTTATAACCCGTCAAATCGGGTAGTTTTGACTCGACAAATGTTTTTACCAATGGTTCAAAAAGACTAAAAATATCCCATAACAGTGGGTTATAGATCATGAAAATGTGAATTTCAGCCTCTGCGAAATTATTTGCTAAAGGATCGAAAGAGCAAAAAAAGGGCAAAAAAATTAGGCATTATTGCTTATGAAATCATGAAGCTTAAACTCTACAAATTATTTACCATTTGTTCAAAATGATAAATAAATAACCAATAATGGTGGGTTATAGCTGAAAAAATTATAAATTTGGTCTCCATCAAATTATTTGCCAATGGGTCAAAATGACTAAAAACGACAAAAAAATCATGAGTTAAAGCTCATGAAATTGTAAAGCCTTCATTAAATTATTTACAAAAGGGTCAAAACGACTAAAAATAGCCAAAAACTGTGGATTATAGCACATGAAGTCATGAATTTAGGCCTCCAAAAAATTATTTTTCAATGAATCAAAATAACTAAAATTGGTCAAAAATCATTGGTTCCGGTGAAAATTTGCCAATGGCTTCTGCGAAATTATTGCTAATAGGTTCGAAATATCTGGACTCTGTAAAATTATTTACCAATAGTTCAAAATAACTAAAATTGTCAAATAATCATCGATTATAGTTCATAAAATCTTGACTTTTATTTTCTACGAAATTATTTGACTAATGGGTTACAGCTCATGAAGTTGTTAATTTTAACCTTCGTGAAATTATTTGCCAATGGGTCAAAATAACTAAAAATGATCATAAATTATGGGTTATAGCACATGAAATCGTGATTTTTGGACTCTACAAAATTATTTGCTAATGGTTCAAAACGCCTAAAAATGCCAAAAACCATTCGTTATTGCTCATGAAATCATGAACTTTGGCCTAAGAGAAATTATTTGTCAATGGGTCAAAATGAATAAAAATGGCCAAAAATTATATGTCATAACTCAAGAAATAAAAAATAACTAAAAGTGTCCTATAATTTTGAGCTATAGCTCACAAAATCTTAAATTTTGGTTTGCATAAAAAATCAAGGGTTATAGCTCATGGAATCGTGAATTTTTGCCTCCTAAAGTTGTTTGCCAATAAATCAAAAGAACTAGAAATAATCAAAAATCATTGGTTGTAACTCATGAAGTCGTGATGTCTAGACTAATGCAAAATTATTTACCAATGGTTCAAAATGACTAAAAATGTCTACTAATCGTGGGTTGCAGCTCATGAAATCTTAAATTTTAGTTATTATAGAATTATTTGCTAACAGGGTGAAACGACTAAAACTAGCCAAAAATCATAGCTTATAGCTCATAAATTGTTAAACTTGGTCTTCACAAAAATATTTACCAATTAGTCAAAACAACAAAAATTAGCCAAAAACCATGAGTTATAACTCCGAAAATTGTGTAGTTTAGACTCCATAAAATTATTTACTAATGGTTCAAGACAAATAAAAATATTCAATAATCGTGGGTTATAGCTCATGAAATTTTGAATTTTGGCCTCTAGGAAATTATTTGCTAAAGGACCGAAAGTACTAAAAATGTCAAAAAATTGTAGGTTATTGCTCATGAAATCGTGAAGTTTGAACTTCAGCAATATTATATACAACTGGTTCAAAATGATAAAAATATGCAATAATCATGGATTATAACTCATGAAATCATGAATTTTAGCCTCTATGAAATTATTTAATAATAACTCAAAATAGCTAAAACTAGCCAAAATCATTGGTTACTCATAAAGTCGTGATGTCTAGACTCTATAAAATTATTTACCAATGGTTCAAATAACTAAAAATGTCCAACAATCAAGCGTTATAGCACATGAATTCTTGAATTTTGGCTTTGCAAAATTATTTGCCTATGGGTCATTACTTATAGCTCATGAAATCGTGAATTTTGAACTCTGCAAAATTATTTACTAATGGTTCAAAACGCCTAAAAATGCCAAAACCATTCGTTATTGCTCATGAAATCATGAATTTTGGCCTCTAGGAAATTATTTGCTAAAGGACCGAAAGTACTAAAAATATCAAAAAATTGTAGGTTATTGCTCATGAAATCGTGAAGTTTGAACTTCAGCAATATTATATACAACTGGTTCAAAATGATAAAAATATGCAATAATCATGGATTATAACTCATGAAATCATGAATTTTGGCCTCTATGAAATTATTTAATAATAACTCAAAATAGCTAAAACTAGCCAAAATCATTGGTTACTCATAAAGTCGTGATGTCTAGACTCTGTAAAATTATTTACCAATGGTTCAAATAACTAATAATGTCCAACAATCAAGGGTTATAGCACATGAATTCTTGAATTTTGGCTTTGCAAAATTATTTGCCTATGGGTCATTACTTATAGCTCATGAAATCATGAATTTTAGCCTCTATGAAATTATTTAATAATAACTCAAAATAGCTAAAACTAGCCAAAATCATTGGTTGTAACTCATGAAGTCGTGATGTCTAGACTCTATAAAATTATTTACCAATGGTTCAAAATGACTAAAATTGTCAAATAATCATTGATTATAGTTCATAAAATCTTGACTTTTATTTTCTCTGAAATTATTTGACTAATGGGTTCTGACTCATGAAGTTGTTAATTTTAACCTTCGTGAAATTATTTGCCAATGGGTCAAAATAACTAAAAATGATCAAAAATTATGGGTTATAGCACATGAAATCGTGAATTTTAACCTCTGCAAAATTATTTGCTAATGAGTCAAAGCGATAGAAGATGGCCAAAATCGGGGTTATAGCTCATAGGATCGTAATTTTGGCTTCCGAAAAATTATTTGTCGATGAATCAAAATAACTAGAAATGGCCAAAAATCATTGGTTATAACTCATGAAGTCATGATGTCTAGACTATGCAAAATTATTTACCAATGGTTCAAAATGATTGAAAATATTCAATAGTCGGGTTGTAGCTCTTGAAATCTTAAAATTTAGTTTTTACATAATTATTTGCCAGTGGGTCAAAACGTCTAAAACTGGCCAAAAATGATGGCTTATATCTCATGAAATCGTCAATTTTGGCCTTCACAAAATTATTTGCCAATGAGGCAAAATAACTAAAATGGCTAAAAATCATGGGTTATAACTCCTGAAATATATATATATATATATATATATATACATACATACATATATATGTATATACCACATGCATATATGTATGTATATACACATGCATATATGTATGTGTGTGTGTATATATATATATATATATATATATATATATATATATATATATATATATATATATATATACATACATACATATATATGTATATATATATATATATATATATATATATATATATATATATATATATATATATATATATATATAATTTGCTAATATAATCGACTACAAATATTCAAGAATCAGAGCCTACATCTCATGTATTCATGAATTTTGACCAAGAAAATAATTTAAAAGGATCGAAAGGACCAAAAAATAGAAAAAAAATTATGGGTTACTATGATAAAATTATAAAGCTTAAACTCAGCAAAATTATTTACAGCTGGTTCAAAATGATAAAAAATGTCTAATAATCATGAATTATAGCTCATCAAATCTTAAATTTTGGCCTCTGTGAAATTATTTGCTAAATTTTCAAAATGACTAAAAATGGTCAAAATCCTGCATTATAGCTCATGAAATCATGAATTTTATTTCCGTGAATTTTTTTTGTAGTGGATCAAAAGGACCAAAAAAGGCCAAAAATCATCGGTTGTAGCTCCTGAGATCATGAATTTTAGCCTCAGCAAAATTATTTACCAATGGGTCAAAACAATAAAAAATGGCTAATAATCATGGGTCATAACTCATGAAATCATGAGTTTGGACTCCGCAAAATTGTTAACCAATGGTTAAAAAAACTAAATATATCTAATAATCGCAGGTTATAGCTCATGAAATCATGAATTTTGGCCTCTACGAAATTATTTGGCAATGAATCGAAAGCACTAAAAATGACAAAAAATTGTGTTGCTCATGAAATCGTGAAGTTTAGACTTTGCAAAATAATTTACCAATGGTTCAAAATTACAAAAAATATCCAATAGTCATGGGTTATAACTCATAAAATCATGACTGTTGACCTTCGCCAAATCATTTGCCAATGGGTTAAAATGACTAAAAAGAGCAAAAAAAATCATGGGCTATAGCTTATAAAATCACGCATTTTGGACTCCACGAAATTATTTGCTAATGAATTAAAATGACTAAAATGGCCAAGAATCATGGGTTATAGCTCATGATATTGTGAATTTTGGTATCTACAAAATTATTTGCCAATAGGTTGAAACGACTAAAATGGCTAAAAATCATGGGTTATAACTCATGAAATTGTTAAGTTTTAACTCCGAAAGTTATTTACCAATTGTTTAGAATGACTAAAATATCCAATAATTATGGGTTATAGCTCAAAAATTATATATTTTGACCTCCATGAATATATTTGTTAATAAGTCAAACCGACTAAAATGGCTAAAAATCATTGGTTATAACTCATAAAGTCATGATGTCTAAGAAAAATTATTTACCAATGGTTCAAAATGACTCAAAGTGCCCAATAATCATGGGTTATAGCTCATGAAATCTTGAATTTTGGCTTTACAAAATTATTTGCTAAAGGATCGAAACGATTAAATGTAGCCAAAAACATGGCTTATAGCTCATGAAATCATGAATTTTGGCATTCACAAAATTATTTTGTAATGAGTCAAAATGACTATCATTGGCGAAAAATTATAGGGTATAACTCATGAAATCATGAAGTTTGAACTCTATAAAATTAATTACCAATGGTTCAAAATGACTAAAGGAATCCAATAATCGCTGGTTATAACTCATGTAATTGTGAAATTTGGTCTCCACGAAATGATTTGCTAATGGTTCAATATGACTAAAAGAATTTAATAATTGTGGGTTATAGCTCATGTATTCGTGAATTTTGCCCTCTGCGAAATAATTTACTAAATGATCAAAAGGACTAAATATGGCAAAAAATCTCGAGTTATTGCTTATGAAATCTTGAAGTTCAAACTCTACAAAATTATTTACCAATGATTCAAAATGATGAAAATGTCAAACATCCGTGGGTTATAGCTCATGAAATCTTGAATTTTGACCTTCGCGAAATTATTTGACATTAGGTCGAAACGACTAAAAATGGCCAAAAATCATGGGTTATAGCTCATTAAATCGTGAATTTTGGCCTCCGAAAAATTATTTACCAATGGATCGAAAGGACTAAAAGGGGCCCAAAATTTTGGGTTATTGCTCATGAAATCATGAAGTTTGGACTATGCAAAATTATTTACCAAGGGTTTGAAAAAACTTAAAACATTAAATAATCATGGGTTATAACTAATGAAATAATGGATTTTGCCCTTTATGAAATTATTTGCCAGTGGGTCAAAATACTAAAAATAGCTAAAAAGCATGGGTTATAGCTCATGAAATCATGAATTTTAGCCTTTGCGAAATTATTTGCCAATGGGTCAAAACAATTCAAAATGACTGAAAATCATGGGTTATAGTTCATGAAACTATGAATTTTGGTCGCCAAAGAATTATTTGCTAACGGGTCAAAATGATTAAAAATGGCCAATAATCGTGAGTTGTAGCTCACAAAATCATGAAAATTTGGACTTGATGAAATTACTTCCCAATGGATCAAAAATGACATAAAATGATAGAAAATAATGATTATAGCTCAGGAATCCTAAATTTTGGCCCCCTCAACATTGTTTTCAAATGGGTCAAAAAGACTAAAAATGGCCAAAACCCGTGCGTTATAACTCATGAAATCTTGAATTAAGGCCTCCAAAAAACTATTTTTTAATGCATGGAAACAACTTAAAGTGGTCAAAAATCATTGGCTTCTGTGAAATTATTTGCCAATGGCTTCTGCAAAATTATTTCCCAATGGGTTCAAAATGCTTAGAATCCGTAAAATTATTTACCAACGGTTCAAAATGACTAAAAATATTAAATAATCAGGGATTATAGCTCATGAAATCTTGAATTTTGGCTTCTGTGAAATAATTTGCCAATGAATCGAAACAACTAAAAATGACCAAAATCATGGGTTATAGCACATCAAATGATGAATTTTGGCCTCCATGAAATTATTTACTTGTGGATCAAAATGACTAAAAAGGCTAAAACTCATGGGTTATAACTCATTAAATCGTGTAGTATTGACTTTGCAAAATTATTAACCAATGGTTCAAAATGATTAAAATATCCAATAACCATTGGTTATAGATCATGAAGTCGTGAATTTTGGCCTCCAAAAATTATTTGCTAAATGATCGAAAAGAATAAAAATGGTAAAAATTATGGGTTACTACTCATGAAATTGTTAATTTTGGGCTCCATGAAATTTTTGCCAATGTCTCGAAAAGATTAAAAATGGCCGAAATCATAGATTATAGCTCATGGAATTGTGAATTTTCACTCTGTAAAATTATTTTCTTATGGATCAAAATGCCTAAAATGGTTGAAAACCGTTGGTTATAGCTCATGAAATCGTGATTTTTGGCCACGAGAAATTATTTGCCAATGGGTCAAAATAATAAAAATGGCTAACAATCATGGGTCATAACTCATGAAATCATGAGTTTGGACTCATAAAATTGTTAACCAATGGTTAAAAACTAAATATATCTAATAATCGCAGGTTATAGCTCATGAAATCATGAATTTTGGCCTCTACGAAATTATTTGGCAATGAATCGAAAGCACTAAAATGACAAAAATTGCGCTGCTCATGAAATCGTGAAGTTTAGACTTTGCAAAATAATTTACCAATGGTTCAAAATTACAAAAATATCCAATAGTCATGGGTTATAACTCATAAAATCATGACTGTTGACCTTCGCCAAATCATTTGCCAATGGGTTAAAATGACTAAAAAGAGCGAAAAAAATCATGGGCTATAGCTTATGAAATCACGCATTTTGGACTCCACGAAATTATTTGCTAATGAATTAAAATGACTAAAATGGCCAAGAATCATGGGTTATAGCTCATGATATTGTGAATTTTGGTATCTACAAAATTATTTGCCAATAGGTTGAAACGACTAAAATGGCCAAAAATCATGGGTTATAACTCATGAAATTGTTAAGTTTTAACTCCGAAAGTTATTTACCAATTGTTTAGAATGACTAAAATATCCAATAATTATGGGTTATAGCTCAAAAATTATATATTTTGACCTCCATGAATATATTTGTTAATAAGTCAAACCGACTAAAATGGCTAAAAATCATTGGTTATAACTCATAAAGTCATGATGTCTAAGAAAAATTATTTACCAATGGTTCAAAATGACTCAAAGTGCCCAATAATCATGGGTTATAGCTCATAAAATCTTGAATTTTGGCTTTACAAAATTATTTACTAAAGGATAGAAACGATTAAATGTAGCCAAAAACATGGCTTATAGCTCATGAAATCATGAATTTTGGCCTTCACAAAATTATTTTGTAATGAGTCAAAATGACTATCATCTACGAAAAATTATAGGGTATAACTCATAAAATCATGAAGTTTGAACTCTATAAAATTAATTACCAATGGTTCAAAATGACTAAAGGAATCCAATAATCAATAACTCATGTAATTGTGAAATTTGGTCTCCAATGAAATGATTTGCTAATGGTTCAATATGACTAAAAGAATTTAATAATTGTGGGTTATAGCTCATGTATTCGTGAATTTTGCCCTCTGAAATAATTTACTAAATGATCAAAAGGACTAAATATGGCAAAAATCTCGAGTTATTGCTTATGAAATCTTAAAGTTCAAACTCTACAAAATTATTTACCAATGATTCAAAATGATGAAAATGTCAAACAACCGTGTGTTATAGCTCATGAAATCTTGAATTTTGACCTCCACGAAATTATTTGACATTAGGTCGAAACGACTAAAATGGCCAAAAATCATGGGATACCTCATTAAATTGTGAATTTTGGCCTCCAAAAATTATTTACCAATGGATCGAAGGACTAAAAGGGGCCCAAAATTTTGGGTTATTGCTCATGAAATCATGAAGCTTGGACTATGCAAAATTATTTACCAAGGGTTTGAAAAAACTTAAAAGATTAAATAATCATGGGTTATAACTAATGAAATAATGGATTTTGCCCTTTATGAAATTATTTGCCAATGGATCAAAATAATAAAAATAGCCAAAAATCATGGGTGATAACTCATGAAATCTTGAATTTTGGCTTCGTGAAATTATTTGCCAATGGGTCAAAACAATTCAAAATGACTGAAAATCATGGGTTATAGTTCATGAAACTATGAATTTTGGTCGCCAAAGAATTATTTGCTAACGGGTCAAAATGATTAAAAATGGCCAATAATCGTGAGTTGTAGCTCACAAAATCATGAAAATTTGGACTTGATGAAATTACTTCCCAATGGATCAAAAATGACATAAAATGGTAGAAAATAATGATTATAGCTCAGGAAATCCTAAATTTTGGCCCCCTCAACATTGTTTTCAAATGGGTCAAAAAGACTAAAAATGGCCAAAACCCGTGCGTTATAACTCATGAAATCTTGAATTAAGCCCTCCAAAAAACTATTTTTCAATGAATGGAAACAACTTAAAGTGGTCAAAAATCATTGGCTTCGTGAAATTATTTGCCAATGGGTCAAAATGAATAAAAATGGTCAAAAATTATTTCCCAATGGGTTCAAAATGCCCGAATCAGTAAAATTATTTACCAACGGTTCAAAATGACTAAAAATATTAAATAATCAGGGATTATAGCTCATGAAATCTTGAATTTTGGCTTCTGTGAAATAATTTGCCAATGAATCGAAACAACTAAAAATGACCAAAATCATGGGTTATAGCACATCAAATGATAAATTTTGGCCTCCACGAAATTATTTACTTGTGGATCAAAATGACTAAAAAAGGCCAAAAACTCATGGGTTATAACTCATTAAATCGTGTAGTATTGACTTTGCAAAATTATTGACCAATGGTTCAAAATGATTAAAATATCCAATAACCATTGGTTATAGATCATGAAGTCGTGAATTTTGGCCTCCGCAAAATTATTTGCTAAATGATCAAAAGAATAAAAAATGGTAAAAAATTATGGGTTACTACTCATGAAATTATTAATTTTGGGCTCCATGAAATTTTTTGCCAATGTCTCGAAAAGATTAAAAATGGCCAGAAATCATAGATTATAGCTCATGGAATTGTGAATTTTTCACTCTGTAAAATTATTTGCTTATGGATCGAAATGCCTAAAAATGGTTGAAAACCATTGGTTATAGCTCATGAAATCGTGATTTTTGGCCACAAAGAAATTATTTGCCAATGGGTCAAAATGAAAAAAATGGCCAAAAATTAGATATTATAACTCATGAAATTATGAAGTTTAGACTCTACAAAATTATGTATTAGTTGTTCATAAATATTAAAAACATCTAATAATCACGGCTTATAGCTCATGAAATTGTGAATATTTGCCTCAGTGACATTATTTGCCAATGGGCCAAAATGACGAAATATTGCATAAAATCAATGGTTATAACTCATGAATGGTTATAACTCATGAACTCGTGGTGTCTAGACTCTACAAAATTATTTACCAATGATTCAAGATAAGTGAAAATGTCTAAAAATCATGGTCATAGTTCATGAAATCATGAATTTTGGCCTCCATGAAATTATTTACTTGTGGATCAAAATGACTAAAAAGGCCAAAACTCATGGGTTATAACTCATTAAATCGTGTAGTATTGACTTTGCAAAATTATTGACCAATGGTTCAAAATGATTAAAATATCCAATAACCATTGGTTATAGATCATGAAGTCGTGAATTTTGGCCTCATAAAATTATTTGCTAAATGATCAAAAGAATAAAAATGGTAAAAATTATGGGTTACTACTCATGAAATTATTAATTTTGGGCTCCATGAAATTTTTGCCAATGTCTCGAAAAGATTAAAAATGGCCAGAAATCATAGATTATAGCTCATGGAATTGTGAATTTTTCACTCTGTAAAATTATTTGCTTATGGATCGAAATGCCTAAAATGGTTAAAACCATTGGTTATAGCTCATGAAATCGTAATTTTTGGCCACAAAGAAATTATTTGCCAATGGGTCAAAATGAAAAAAATGGCCAAAAATTAGATATTATAACTCATGAAATTATGAAGTTTAGACTCTACAAAATTATGTATTAGTTGTTCATAAATATTAAAACATCTAATAATCACGACATAGCTCATGAAATTGTGAATATTTGCCTCAGTGACATTATTTGCCAATGGGCCAAAATGACAAAATATTGCATAAAATCAATGGTTATAACTCATGAATGGTTATAACTCATGAACTCGTGGTGTCTAGACTCTACAAAATTATTTACCAATGATTCAAGATAAGTGAAAATGTCTAAAAATCATGGTCATAGTTCATGAAATCATGAATTTTGGCCTCCGCGAAAATATTTGCTAATGGATCAAAAGGACCATAAAAGGCTAAAAATCATGAGTTATAGCTCGTAAAATCATAAATTTTGGCTTCCACAAAATTATTTGCCAATGAATCAAAATAATAAAAATAGCCAAAAATCATAGGTGATAACTCATGAAATCTTGAATTTTTGCCTATGCGAAATTATTTACCAACAGTTCAAAATAAGTAAAAATGTCCAATAATCATGGTTATAGCTCATGAAATCATGAATTTGGCCTCCGTGAAATTATTTGCTATGGATCAAACGAACTAGAAAAGGCTAAAAATCATGAGTTATAGCTTATAAAATCATGAATTTTAGCCTCAGAGAAATTATTTGCCAATTGGTGAAATGAATAAAATGGCCAAGAATTATATATTATAACTCATGAAATCTTTAATTTTTGCCTATGCTAAATTATTTGCCAATGAATCAAAATAATAAAATAGCCAAAAATCATAGGTTATTGTCCATGAAATCATGAATTTTGGCCTCCGTGAAATTATTTGCTAATGGATCAAAAGGACCATAAAGGCTAAAAATCATGAGTTATAGCTCATAAAATCATGAATTTTTAGCTCTGTGAAATTATTTGCCAATGAATCAAAATAATAAAATAGCCAAAAATCATAGGTTATTGTCCATGAAATCATGAATTTTAGCCTCAGAGAAATTATTTGCCAATTGGTCGAAATGAATAAAATGGCCAAGAATTATATATTATAACTCACTAAATCGCTAAGTTTGGACTCAGAAAATTATTTACCAATGGTTCAAAATGATTAAAATATCCAATAACCATTGGTTATAGATCATGAAGTCGTGAATTTTGGCCTCTATAAAATTATTTACCAATGGTTCAAAATGATTAAAATATCCAATAACCATTGGTTATAGATCATGAAGTCGTGAATTTTGGCCTCATAAAATTATTTGCTAATGATCAAAATGACTAAAAAGGCCAAAACTCATGGGTTATAACTCATGAAATCTTAAATTTTGCCTATGCTAAATTATTTGCCAATTGGTGAAATGAATAAAATGGCCAAGAATTATATATTATAACTCACTAAATCGCTAAGTTTGGACTCAGAAAATTATTTGCCAATGAATCGAAACAACTAAAATGACCAAAATCATGGGTTATAGCACGAAAATTATGAATTTTGGCTACGTAAAATTATTTGCCAATGGGTCAAAATGAAAAAAATGGCCAAAAATCATAGGTTATTGTCCATGAAATCATGAATTTTGAACTCCATAAAATTATTTGCTAATGATCAAAATGACTAAAAATTGCTAAAACTATTGGTTATAACTCATGAAATCTTTAATTTTTGCCTATCTGAAATTATTTGCCAATGGATCGAATTGATAAAAAAGGCCAAAATTGTGGGTAATAACTCATGAAATCTTTAATTTTTGCCTATCACGAAATTATTTACTTGTGGATCAAAATGACTAAAAATTGCTAAAACTATTGGTTATAACTCATGAATGGTTATAACTCATGAATGGTTATAACTCATGAAATCTTTAATTTTTGCCTATCACGAAATTATTTACTTGTGGATCAAAATGACTAAAAATTGCTAAAACTATTGGTTATAACTCATGAATGGTTATAACTCATGAATGGTTATAACTCATGATATTGTAATGTTTGGACTCATAATACTATTTACTAGTGGTTTGAAATGACCTAAAATGTCCAATAGTTATGGATTATAGCTCACTTAAATTGTGAATTTTGGCCTCATAAAATTATTTGCTAATGGATCAAAATGACTAAAAATTGCTAAAACTATTGGTTATAACTCATGAATGGTTATAACTCATGAAATCTTTAATTTTTGCCTATCACGAAATTATTTACTTGTGGATCAAAATGACTAAAAATTGCTAAAACTATTGGTTATAACTCATGAAATTATGAAGTTTAGACTCTACAAAATTATTTACCAACGGTTCAAAATGACTAAAAAGGCCAAAACTCATGGGTTATAACTCATGAAATCTTTAATTTTTGCCTATCACGAAATTATTTGCCAATGGATCAATTGATAAAAAAGGCCAAAACTCATGGGTTATAACTCATGAATGGTTATAACTCATGATATTGTAATGTTTGGACTCCATAATACTATTTACTAGTGGTTTGAAATGACCTAAAATGTCCAATAGTTATGGATTATAGCTCACGAAATTGTGAATTTTGGCCTCTGTAAAATTATTTACCAGTTGTTGAAAACTACGAAAATATCTAATAATTGTGGTTTATAGCTCATGAAATCATGAATTTTGAACTCCGCAAAATTATTTGCTAATGATCAAAATGACTAAAAATTGCTAAAACTATTGGTTATAACTCATGAATGGTTATAACTCATGAATGGTTATAACTCATGAATGGTTATAACTCATGAATGGTTATAACTCATGAAATTATGAAGTTTAGACTCTACAAAATTATTTACCAACGGTTCAAAATGACTAAAAAGGCCAAAACTCATGGGTTATAACTCATGAAATCATGAATTTTGGCTTCTGTAAAATTATTTGTCAATGGATCGAAATGATAAAAAATGGCCAAAAATTGTGGGTAATAACTCATGAAATCTTTAATTTTTGCCTATGCGAAATTATTTGCCAATGGGTCAAAACTACTAAAAATTACCAAAATCATGAGTTATAGCTTATAAAATCATGAATTTTTAGCTCTGTGAAATTATTTGCTAATGGATAGGAAGTACTAAAAATGGCAAAATTTTGTGGGTTATTGCTCTTGAAATACTAATGTTTAGTCTCTATAAAATTATTTACCAATGGTTCAAAATGATAAAAAAATTCCAATAATCGCAGGTGCTCATGATAGTGTAAATTTTAATAGCCACAAATTTATTTGCCAACAGGTCGAAATAACTAATAATGGCCAAGTATCATGGGTTATAACTCATGATATTGTAATGTTTGGACTCCGCAATACTATTTACTAGTGGTTTGAAATGACCTAAAATGTCCAATAGTTATGGATTATAGCTCACGAAATTGTGAATTTTGGCCTCTGTAAAATTATTTATCACTGGGTCGAAACAACTAAAAATGGCCAAAAATCATAGGTTATTGTCCATGAAATCATGAATTTTGAACTCCGCAAAATTATTTGCTAATGGATCAAAATGACTAAAAATTGCTAAAACTATTGGTTATAACTCATGAAATCATGAATTTTAGCCTCAGAGAAATTATTTGCCAATTGGTCGAAATGAATAAAAATGGCCAAGAATTATATATTATAACTCACGAAATCGCGAAGTTTGGACTCTGTAAAATTATTTACCAGTTGTTGAAAACTACGAAAAATATCTAATAATTGTGGTTTATAGCTCATGAAATTATGAATATTTGCAACCACAAAATTATCTTTCAATGGGTCAAAATGAGTAAATATTGCATAAAATTATTGGTTATAACTCATGAACTCGTGATGTCTAGACTCTGCAAAATTATTAACCAATGGTTCAAAATGAGTAAAACTGACCAATAATCATGGGTTATAGCTCATGAAATCTTGAATTTTGGTCTCCACAAAATTATTTCCTAAAGGGTCGAAACAACTAAAAATGGCTAAAAACCTAGGTTATAGCTCATAAAATCATGAATTTTGGCCGTCATGAAATTATTTGCTAATGTATCATAAGGTAAAAAAAAAGCCAAAAGGTGTGGGTTATAGCTCATGAAATCAGGAATTTTGGCCTCCGCGAAAGTATTTGTTAATTGGTCAAAGCGATAAAAAATAGCTAAAAATCAAGGGTTATAGCTCATGGGATCCTGAATTTTGGCCTCCAAAAATTATTTGAAAATAAATCGAAACAATAAGAAATGGTAAAATTTATTAGTTATAACTTATGATGCCCTGATGCCTGGACTAATGCAAGATTATTTACCAATGGTTCAAAATGACTAAAAATATCCAATAATCATGGGTGTAGCTCATGAAATTATGAATTTTGGCTTTTACAGAAATATTTTCCAATAGGTTGAAATGACTAAAACTAGTCAAAAATCATGGCGTATAGCTCATCAAATCATGAATTTTGGTCTTCGCAAAATTATTTGCCAATCAATCAAATCAACCAAAAATCATGGGTTACAGCTCATGAAATTGTTAATTTAGCCCCCGTGAAATTATTTGCCAATGGGTCGAAATGATTAAACATGGCAAAAAATTATGGGTTATAGCTCATGAAATCGTGAATTTTGTACTCTGTAAAATTATTTGCTAATGGATCAAAATGCCTAAAAATGACCAAAAATCATTGGTTATAGCTCATGAAATCATGAATTTTGGCCTCAAAGAAATAACTTGACAATGGGTCGAAATGAATAAAAATGGCTAAAAATTATATGTTATAACTCACGAAATCGTGAAGTTTGGACTTTGCAAAATTATTTATCGGCTGTTCAAAACTACTAAAAATATCCAATAATTGTGGGTTATAGCTCACGAAATCATGAATATTTACCTCCATGACATTATTTGCCAATGGGTCAAAATGACAAAATATTGCATAAAATCATTGGTTATAAATCATGAACTGCGTGATGTCAGGACTTTAAAAAATTATTTATCAATGGTTCAAAATGAGTAAAAATGTCCAATAATCATATATTATAGCTCATAAAATCTTAAATTTTGGTACCTATCAAATTATTTGCTAAAGGGTCGAAACAACTAAAAATGGTCAAAAATCCTAGGTTATAGGTCATGAAATCATGAATTTTGGCTGCCGTGAAATTATTTGCTAATGGATCATAAGGACCGAAAAAAGCCAAAAAGCATGGTTATAACTCATAAAATTGTGAATTTTGACTTACGTAAAATTATTTGCTAACGGGTCAAAATGACAAAAAATAGCTAAAAAACAATAGCTACAGCTTATAGAATCTTGAATTTTGGCCTCCAAACATTGTTTGCAAATGAATCGAAACAACTAGAAATGGCCAAAAATCATTACTTATAACTCATAAAGTCCTGATGTCTACACTAACGCAAAATTACTTACCAAGGGTTCAAAACGACTAAAAATATCAAATAATCGTGGGCTGTTGCTCCTGAAGTCTTGAATTTTGGCTTTTACGGAATTATTTGCCAATGGGACGAAATGACTAAAACTAGCCAAAAATCATTGCTTATAGCTCATGAAATCATAAATTTTGGCCTTTGTTCGCGGGGAAAGTTGGTTTGTTATTCATTGCTTGTTTGAACTCGTGTACAGCTTCGTTGGCCTACAACAAAATTTCAAACAAAAGAAATGCCTTTATTTTAGGCGCATAATGAAAACTAAAATTACAACTTGCTTCCTTTTGTGAACAAACACGAGGATCTCTATTTTCCGATCCCGCCGGGTTCTTTGCCCGTGTCGGACTTTTATTCGTCCGCTGACCACCGCAAGCAATTCGATCCCGGTGTAAACCGGGTTCTCGAACTACAGACGAGGGGCTCGCTTCACGAAGGAAACGGTTACCGAGGGGATCACACTCACGAAGGAGAGGATCGCCTGCGGGATCACACTCACGAAGGAGAGGATCGCCGAGCGGGTGAGATCTACAAGGAGAAATCACGCGCTTATCCCCGAGGTTAAAGACGAAGCTTAACCTAGAGGGTATCTCAGAGTTCGACCCGAAGTTTGCTTACCTTCCGCCTATAGATCCGACGCCGATCGGACTTGAGCCAGCCGCGTTCTGGAACCGAAGTCCGAGATCTCGCGAGGGCTCTTCTGAAGTCCGCCAAAATCCAAAAAAACTCTCTAATAAAGCAAGACCCCCTATTTATACACTCTGCTGGGGTGGTTTCTAATTGGCCGAGCCACCTCTACCACTTGGCCGAGGAGGCTCGGCCATGTTGGCCGAGGAGGCTCGGCCATGTTGGTCGAGCCACCTCGCCTTGGTCGAGGAGCTACCATACTGTTTGAGCCACCTCGGTTTTGCCGGAAGTTTCTGCCAAGTTGGTTGATGAGCCACCTCGCCACTTTGTCGAGGTACTCTACCACGGTTTAGCGGCTGCCATTGCCCGGAGCCACCTCGGCCAGGCCGAGGTCCCGCTTACGCCGGTTCGAGTTGTTTTTCCGCCGCTTCCGGTCTTCCGGCTTGGTTTTTCTCCGTGATGTCGCCGTTGTGTTTGAGTCCGTATCCGATCAACTTCCGAGCTCGAACGGCTCGCTTGCATCGACTTTAATTAAGTACAGCCTGATTCGCTTCGGGTTTGCCTCGAAGCGAGCTTCGCCGCGCTTCACGGCAGACGCCGCTTCGCTTCTGGCCAGATGCCTTGCCAACTCGCTTTACGCGCTCGCGAGTACTCACTCGCCAATGTTTTCGGTCGCGTTATCGGACGGATCGTCGGTTGTCAACCCACCGCCACGAAGTCTTGTTCGCACCGATAAGCAATTTTAACGCCACAGATACCCCTCCAAAGCGTCTCGGTCTCGATTCTTGATGAGTCGGGATGCTTTGACATGATGAGCCCTTCACTCTTTAATCGGCGGATAGGACTTGTGAATGACCACGGCGTTTGATCTCTCCATTCCCTTCAGCCTTTCCAGGCTTTGTAGGATTGTCAAGGTATTACTGCATCGCATTTTTGCCCGACCGTTGTCGAAATCTCACCGTAAGTCGATAGATGAATTTCTTTTGAGGTTGGCTCCAGTATTTGATTCCTCCAATTCTCGGGTTCTCCGGTGCTTTGTAGGATACCCGGGGTGTTGGCACGTGATTATTGCTTGACCGCTGCTAATTTCAAACCAGAGCTAATTGAGTTCATTTGTCGCTGCTGACTCGTGCGGATTGTCGCCCAATTGACCATCGAGGTTCCTCCGCTGATCGGGAATTCTTCCGGATCCAACCGCTGATCGGTGAATCCTTCGCCGACGACGCTATTGGTCAAGGCCAGCACCGCATTACTTCGTGTGTTCATCCACCTGGGAGGTATTCTTCCCAATTGTTGATTGGTAGGCTCCTGCCAAGGACGATGAATCGGCATCGATACAAAGGGGAGGAGTCCTTCGAGGTAGAGCGTTGTCCGTCGATATAAGCCTCCTCGAATTTTATCCTCCTTGAGGTCCCACGGGAGGAAATTGAGGGTTATCGAAGTTATCCTTAAGAATATGGTAATATTCTCCAGAACTTCTCGTTAGGAACTAGTTTATACTGTAATCCTATTTGGAGTAGGGCTAGGCGACATGGGAGAATATCCGAAGATTGAGTCCGCCCGCCATTTGTTGATGATTTCACCATTTGGAGGTTAAGCCCAAAGTCCACAAGATTTTGAGGTAGCCGGGTTCTCCTCATATATAGAGACAGACGGCCACCGACGGCCAAGTGATGCTTGCGCTATTACCGACTCAAGTTTAAACGCAATGGAGACCAGTGCATCATTCGAGACTGCTGTCGCAAGCTTCATCTTCCGTGGGACATTTTTCGGTCTCATGTTCTTTGTCGGAGAAGCGAGGATAGTAGAGCTCGAACAGAACCCCAAGCGGCGAGGAGAGAGTCTCGATCATCTTGAAGTAACGGCCACAAAGAAGAGACTCTTAAGGTCATGCCCGAAATTTGAACTCGAAACAAGCCGTTGACATTAAGAAGGAGATCATGAGGCCCTTAACGGCAATGGTGAGACTTTGTCTCGAGTCAGAGGAACTTCAACAAGCTTTCCTCAATAAAGTATTCGAAGCAAAGAAATTGTCGCCATAAATTTGCCGCTTAGAAAACTTGTGTAACTTCAGCCTTTATCAATAAAACATATTTGTCCTCTTTTGTGCTCTATTATGATTCTTTTATTTCATCGTAAATAATTAACCATAATACTTATAGGATTTTTGGCAAACCCTCACCAACGGATTTGATTAGCCTTTACCAACTACCGCTTGAATTGGGCTAGCGCGGATTATCCGATCCGCTCGCGACGGACGCTAGGCCGAAGAATGAAACTCTTCTAGACTCGTTGCTATGATATTGAATACATAGGCTTGGTACTCTTTACCGCAAGAGATCGCCCGCAACGCAGGAGGCGTGGCTTAACCCTTCTTAGGCTTCGGATGAAATACCCTGAATCAACTCGTGTCTTCTTCAATCGAGAAAGACTAAACCGCGACGCTGTTAGGCCGACTTTAGGTTATTGGTCGACCCCAGCTCTCAACGGATTTGACTAGCCTTTACCAACTACCGCTTGAGTTGGCTAGCGCGGGATTATTCGATCCGCCCGACGTGACGCCTGTGCTAAAAGAATGAGACTCTCTTAGACTTAATGCTACGATGTTGAATACGTAGGCTTCGCTTTTTGTCACGAATAGACTACCCTAACGGGAGGCGTGGCTTTATCCCTTCTTAGGCTTCGGACAAAATACCCCTTAATCAACTCAGTAGCTAATTGAGTTCATTTGCCGCTGACTCGCGTCGGTGGATTGTCGTCCAATTGACCATCGAGGTTCCTCCGTTGATCGGGAATTCTTGATGGATCCGAACCGTTGATCGGTGAATCCTTCGTCGACGGCGTTGGTTGGCGCAAGCACGCATTACCGCTGAAGTGTGTTCATCCACGGTGGGAGGTATTCTTCCCAATTGTTGATTGGTAGGCTCTGCGGCGATGAATCGGCACTGATACAGTGGGAGGAGTCCTTTCGAGGTAGAGCGCGTTGTCCGGCGTCGATATAAGCCTCGTCAGAATTTTATCCCTCCTTGAGGTCCCACAGCGGGAGGAAATTGAGGGTTATCGAGTTATCCTTAAGAATATGGTAATATTCTCCAGGAACTTCTCGTTAGGAACTAGTTTATACTCGTAATCCTATTTGGAGTAGGGCTAGGCGACATGGGAGAATATCTGGAAGATTGAGTCTGCCCGGGCCATTTGTTGATGATTTCGACCATTTGGAGGTTAAGCTCCAAAGTCCACAAGATTTTGAGGTAGCCGGGTTCTCCTCATATAGAGACAGACGCGGCTCGCCCGACGCGCCATGTGATGCTTCGCGCTATTACCGACTCAAGTTTAAACGCAATGGAGACCAGTGCATCATTCGGAGACCGCCGTCCGTCGGCTTCATCTTCCGTGGGACATTTTTCGGTCTCATGTTCTTTGTCGGGCGAGGATAGTAGAGCTCGAGCAGGAACCCCAAGCGGCGAGGAGAGAGTCGATCATCTTGAAGTCGACGGCGTCGGCAAAGAAGAGACTCTTGCGGTCATGCGAAATTTGAACTCTCAAACGTAAGCCGGTTGACATTAAGAAGGAGATCATGAGGCCCTTAACGGCAATGAGGAGACTTTCAGTTCGAGCTTCGTGAGGAACTTCAACAAGCTTTCCTCAATAAAGTATCGAGTTAAAGCGGCAAATTTCTTTGTCATAAATTTGCCGTTTAGAAAACTTGTGTAACTTCAGCCTTTATCAATAAAACATATTTGTCCTCTTTTGTGCTCTATTATGATTCTTTTATTTCGTCGAAATAATTAACCATAATACTTATAGGATTTTTGGCAAACCCTCAGCCGTCAACGGATTTGATTAGCCTTTACCAACTACCGTTTGAATTGGGCTAGCGTTGCGGATTATCTGGATCCGCTCGCACGCGGACGCTAGGCCGAAGAATGAAACTCTTCTAGACTCGTTGCTATGATATTGAATACATAGGCTTGGTACTCTTTTACGGGCAAGAGATCGCCAGAACGCGTGTGAGGCGTTGGCTTAATCCCTTCTTAGGCTTCGGGATGAAATACCCCAGAATCGAACTCTGGTGTCTTCTTCAATCGGAGAAAGACTAAACCGGCGACGCGTGTTAGGCGTCGACTTTAGGGTTATTGGCCGACCCCCAGCCCTCAACGGATTTGACTAGCCTTTACCAACTACCGTTTGAGTTGGGCTAGCGTGCGGATTATCTGGATCCGCTCCGCACGTGACGTTGTGCTAAAAGAATGAGACTCTCTTAGACTTAATGCTACGATGTTGATACGTAGGCTTCGTCTTTTGTCACGGGAATAGACTACCCTAAACGCTGGTAGCGCTGGCTTTATCCCTTCTTAGGCTTCGGGACAAAATACCCCAGAATCGAACTCTGGTGTCTTCTTCAATCGGAGAAAGACTAAACCCGGCAGTTAGCGCCGACTTCATCCCTTCTTAGGTTTCGGATGAAATACCCCGAATCGAACTCGTGTCTTCTTCAATCGGAGAAAGACTAAACCGCGACGCTGCAGTTAGGCCGACTTCATCCCTTCTTAGGTTTCGGATGAAATACCCCAGAATCGAACTCTGGTGTCTTCTTCAATCGGAGAAAGACTAAACCGGCGACGCGTGTTAGGCGTCGACTTCATCCCTTCTTAGGCTTCGGGATGAAATACCCCAAGATGAATCTTGGCGCCTTCTTTTGACCGGAGAAGGATTGAACCGGAACAAGGTTGATTGAGGTGGGAAAGGAAGAATGTATTCTATTTCCCGAGGGTGGAGAGGAAGGAGGATCTTGTCTCCTATCTCCGGGTAAGGGATGAACAAGAGAGGAAGGTTTTGTATCCTATCTCTTGCCAGTAGAGAGAAAGGTCTTGTGTCCTATCTCCAGGTGCTCACAAATTTGAAATAAGAGAGGAAGGTTTTGTATCCTATCTCTTATTGATGGGGAGGAAGGAGGATCTTGTCTCCTATCTCCGGATATTGGAAAGGAAGGATTTTTGTCCCTGCTTCAAATGGAGAGACTAAAATGGGATCTCCATTTTGAGACTCTTGAAAGATGAGACTAAGAGTGGGATCTCCACTCAGAATCTAAGACAAGAGAGGAAGAATGTATTCTATCTCTTGCTGCGGAGAGGAAGAATGTATTCTATCTCGGGTAAAATGTGGGAAAGGAAGAATGTATTCTATTTCCGATGAGAAACTAAGAATGGGATCTCCACTCAGAATCTTGGAAGAGTACGGATAGCTTTAAGCTTTTGTAGGATTGCTAACGAATTTGAAAGTGGACCTCTCGTTCGTGGAGAATCGAGAGGGATTTTCTTTGGTAGTTGGACGGGGAAGATTTTAGTGGGCCACCGTCAATGAATTTGATCGGTGAGAGAATTTTGGAGGAAAACACAATAACTTAGGGTTATCCTCATGAAAATGAGTGAGATATCCTCTGAGGAGCTTCCCACCAAAATGGGTTATCCTGAACATACTAAGGATAGTACTTTTTCAGAAACTTCCCATTTATCGGCATTAATTGCCGGTCGCCATTCTGTGTGATAAGGCGATATGCACCGTTTGAATAGGCTGTGTCTATTATAAGCGGTCCTTCCCATTGGGTTGAATTTACCTTTCTTTTTAGAGGTGAGGATTATCGGCCGTCGGCGGCGGGGCGAGATCTCCCTCCTTAAAGGTTCTCTGTCGAACTTTCTTGTTGAAAGCCCTCGACATTCTAGCTTGATAGAACTCAATGCATTGTTGAGCCTCAAAGCTTCTCATCTAACATCTCAAGCTCTTGAGGCGTTTTGATGTTGTTCTTGATCGTCATCTACATTTGCAAGAGGCCGAAGTGGCGAATCTGGATTTCCAACGGAGAATTGCTTCACACCCGTGAAACCGTAGAGTACGGTAGCTCCCTGCTGGCGCATCGCATCGCAGCGATATGCCCAGAGTGCTTCTCCGAGTTTATCATCCCAGTCTCGCTTGTTATTCTTCACAAGCTTCGACAAAATTTTGATGATTGTCTTGTTGAATGCCTCGGCTAATCCATTTGCAGCTGGATTATAGGCTGTCGACGAGACATCTTGTATCTTGAATTTTTCGCAAAACCTGATGAAGGAATTGCTGATAAATTGGGGACCGTTGTCATGCACGATCCGTCTGGGGACACCATGTCGATAGATGACATGGTGTTTGATGAATCTGACGACGGTACTCGCCTTGACCTCTTTTAGTGGGATTGCTTCAGCCCACTTGGAGAAGTAGTCGGTGATCGCTAGAATAAACCGATCTCCTTTAACTGACGGAGGAAAAATGGGACCTACAACGTCCATTCCCCATGTCTCGAATGGCGGGATATGGCCAGAAGGATCTGGCTGCTGCGGTGATGCATATAATTAGCGTGAATTTGACACGCATGGCATTTCGGCGTGCTCATTGCGTCATTAATCATTGTGGGCCAAAAGTAGCCCATTCTCGATTCGATCGTAGAGTTTGGGACCGGTGGTGTGCACCACATTCACCCTCGTGTGCTTCGAAGGACCTCTTACGCCTCCTTGTTTGAAAGGCATCGGATAAAGACCATCGTACCCGGCGATATAGCATCACGGGTTTCGTGTCGTAGAAGAATCAGGAGCTCTTCGGCGGATTGACTCTCTCTCCTTCCGTCTTCGTGAGAATACGTGTAAGGCGTAATCGATGATAGGAAAGCCAATCTCGGGGCTCCAACTTGGTTTGGGTTGCATGTACCTCTTTGGTAACTACCCTTTGTCTTCTTGTACCCCATCATATATTGGTACGAAGAGTTGGTGAATCGGCCGTAACTAATTGCTCGGTCTCGGAAGGTTGTGCTAACGACACGCCTAACGCCAGACCAAGGTGAGCGCTTTTGGAGGCGGATATATTCGATGAAGAATTCTTGAATGAGTCCGCCATTTCAGCGGCTACGATGATAGGGGACGGTCGGGGTTCCTCACTTCGTAGTCACCACGGACACGCTTAACTATCGGTTGTGAATCTCCATACGCCGAGATATTGACCCCGGCTCCTTGGCGAAGCTAAGTCCGATAAGTAGCGTTGTATTGACTCGTTATTGGAGCGAGGGTTGGTGAGTGAATAAGCCGCGGGCATGACATGATTCCGGGAAATCAAGACAACTCCGACTCAAATGAGATTTTAGAACGTCGGGGTACTTGCTACATTAGTGGCCGAAGCTCCGTCAAAATGCAATCGCCATATTTGTTGGTGCGGCGTAGTGTTGACTTCCTAGACTTCATTGGAAGATCATCATATAGCTCAACTGCGTCCGTTGTCGGGTTGGCGACCAAGAGATCGCAAATCGCTTGCCCTTTGGTGACTTACGTTGTTTGAAGTGCAGGTCGTATTGGGACAAGAGCAAGGCCCACTTCGCCAAACGCCAACTCATTGAAGCCGGCTGGGTCATAAATATTCGGACCGGATTCACGTTAGAGATAACATAAATCGTCGTCCGACTAAATAGTGTCGCATTTTGAATTGCGAACACTAATGCAAAACCTTGCTTCGACCATTGGGTATCGAGACTCGGCCGACCAATGTTGGCTTAGGTAATACATCGCCGCTCGCGGATCCTGCCGCCGCCTCCGCCGAGTAAGACGCTTAACGAGTGATCCGTTGCCTTGGCGTAGATCGAGGCGGTTTTCGACTACGGTGCAACAAAACAGGAGGTTTAGCGAGATCTGACTTGATCTCTTCAAGCGCTTTCGACGAGCGTCGTCCCAAATAAGCGACAAGCCCTTCTTGTTCAACTTGGAGAGCGGTGGCACTTCGGATAGGTTCGATATGAACCGTCGGATGTACGCCAATCGTCCTTGTAACCCCCTGAGTTCTCTCAGATTTCTCGGAGGTTGCAACTCTTGAATTGCCTTCACTTTGTCAGGATCGACGTGGATTCCTTTGTCGGTGACGACGAAGCCGAGGAACTTGCCACTGGACATCCCAAGGAAGGATTTGGCAGGGTTCATCTTTAGCTGATGAGTCCGCATGAGCTCGAATACCGTTCTAAGATCTTTGATGTGATCTCTCTTGTCACGGCTTTTTACGACTAAGTCATCGACGTAGCATTCGACCGTTTTCCGGAGATGATCTTGGAAAATCTTAGTCATTGCTCGCTGGTATGTTGCGCCGGCGTTCTTTAAGCCGAACGGCATGACCGTGTAGCAAAATATACCGATGGGTGTTTCAACGTACAGATATGTTTGGCATCATCGGGGTGCATCTTGATTTGATTATACCCCGAAAAGCCATCCATAAAGGACATCCTCCCGAATCCACATGTATTGTCAACTATGACGTCGGTGATTGGCGAGGAAATCATCCTTGGGGCAGCGGCGTTGGTCTCGTAGTCGACCACAGACCCTAATCGAACCATTCTTTTTCATGACCGGGACTATATTCGCCACCCAATCCGGATGTTGAACTTCCTCGATGAATCCCGATTCTATGAGCTTCTTTACTTCGTCTACGATCGCCTGTAAGATTTGTGGACGAAACCGTCTTTGCGATTGCTTGACAGGTTTGACATCCACGTTGATGTTGAGGCGATGTGTCGCCACATTAGGGTCGAGTCCTGGCATATCCTCGTAGCTCCAAGCGAATACATCGATATACTCCCTGATTAGGGCGATCAACTCTTCCCTTTCTTCCGAGGGAAGAGTATTACTGATGTTTATGAGCTTAGGATGCTCCTCATCACCCATATTAACCTGGACTACCTCATCCTTAGTAGGGGGTTCTCTTTGTTCGAATCTATCCCCAAACTGCTCTCTGAGTTGATGGATCCATGGGTCTTCCCATGTTGGCATATCTTCATCACCCTCAATAGTAGCAGGATCGATCGTGGCCATATTCGACATCAAAGCCTTGAAAGCTTCTCCGAGGCTGGTGTCAGAATCCCAAGCCGAAGAATCAGACGAATGTCCGTCTCCCTCATCGGGTGGATTATTATCAATCAGCCATGAGCATTCATCTTCTGAGGATGATTCATATCCCAATCCCCGTCTGAATGCGTAGTAGTTATCCGGCTTCCCTTTTGGGACATATGCCGCTTTAGGAGGGACTCGAGGACCTCGCCCAAAACATAGACCTTCTCCTCGTGTCAAGTCGTACCCCCACTTCTTCATGATACCCAGTGTTTCTGGACTATATCTGAATGTGTTGAGGATAGGCCCGTTGTCATCTTCATCTTCTTCGAAAAAATGATTTGGCGTTGGAACAGCATCTCCTTTACCGTAAACCAAGTCTTTTTCAATACTCGATCTTCGTGGGATGACGAGTGTTGTCCCAAAGGAGTCTCGGAACTGCTTTTGTGTAAAGCAAGACGACCGAGTTGGTAGGTGCAACTCCGGATTGTTGTATAAACCTGTCATTACATCATTCAAAGACAAGGGGTACTCTAAATCGTCATTTATTGATTCATCGGCAATTTGCCAATTACAATGCTCATCTGACGATTCTTCATCGTCAAAATTGATTACAAGGGGTACAATGTCGTTTAGAACAAAACCACCACTATAATCAAGCCCGGCTTCGGTATCAGCTTCTTCACCGCTGTCCGTGCCTTGGGCCGATGATTCAGTTTCGGACTCATTACCGTAGAGGAGAGAATCAGTAAAATAATTCTCCACCCCTTAAGCGGTGTTTGTCGCGACCACCGTCTTGACCTCATTATTCGTGTCTACATATTTGAGACGATGAAGAGTAGGCGGGACTATAACGTTATTGTGGATCCAAGGTCGACCCAACAATAAGTTATAGGAAGTCTCTGCGTCAATCACATAGCAGGTGACTTCGGACTTTAAATCCCCCATTTGGCACTTTATCCGGATTTTACCAAGCGGTAGAGACCGGTGTTAAACCCATAGATCATTGTGTTCGCTGATCACCATCGCGTGATTCCAAGGTGATACATAAAGCGCAGGGCATGATGCTCATAATGAACCCGGATCGACTTGGATCCGGTTAACTTCACTAGAGCCAATATACGGTGAAGTATAGCGGCTATCGTGCTTGGAATCTCTCGTCGCATATCCTCCTTTGTAAAAGTGATGCGGGGAAGTGTTTGGTTGCCAAGTTGCATTGTTGTGCGATTCTTAGGAATCGGCTTGATCGAGTGAGAAACACCTCGAGTCGACCCGAGCTTCTTGTAGAGCTTCCGGGTTTCCTTTGACAATCGAACCTTCGTAGAGAGTTATTCGGCGGGATGTTCGCGGTGGGCCATGGCGTCAGCGGTATGGAGAGCTCGATGTTCGGTCTATCCCTCTGTCAGGCGATTGAATCGGATCGCCGGAGTTGAGCTTCACGGACTGAGGTTTGTTTCTCCTTTGCTTCACCGCTTTTAGCAGCCGTCTGCCGTTGTCCTTTCTCCGCGACGAGTGAGAGGAGTCGTGGTCACCCGGCTCGGCGGTGTCTTAGCATTTGGGTTTGGAGCCTCAGGATATTTGTAACTATATTCGTGTCCGCTCCTAGTAGCGAAGACTTCGGGCTCCTTTTCGAGAAATTGGAAGGTGGCTACTTTTCCATCATCCTTCTCTGGAATTCTTTGAGCGACATGGCATAGCTTGCCTTTTCCCTTGGTCTTCTTTATGGCCGAGGATGTAGTCCACTGGTCGCCTTTTCAAAGAAGTCGGGGTGGACCCAAAGGATTTCTCCGTTCTTTGCCGTGTCTTGATCTGAGCCCTTCTTCGTTGCCGTGAGGATCTTCATTCACCATCTTCATTCCTACCTTCACAACCGGCGTCGGTTAGAACCAATCCGAAGGCGATCCGAAGCTTATAGAGGCGCATTTGCTCCCACCTTCTTCTCTTTAGAGGGTTTGAATAATGACTCAACATCGATCAAGGCACGAATCTTGTCCTTGAGATGGTAGAGAACTTTGTAGGATAGTGTACGCCACGTGGTAAGCACGATTACTTAGGATCCGTAACCTTGTTTGCCTCCTCTTGGTTTACAATTGGGGCAAGCTGGATTTTGTTGTTTTCGAAGGTATTTGAAGATGCGGAACTTCCTCGTCCTTGAGCGAGTAAGTCTTGGGAAACCTCGAACCGGACGGTTTCGGTTCGAGCTTGTTGGCGCCATTGAGGTGATTGCTGTGGTGCCGCGTTGTTGCGTGGCATTTGTGGTTGCGTTCGAGCGTTTGATTAAGCGTCTGAGACTTTGCGGTGCTTTACCTTTGCCACGGGGGCGAAGTTACGCTTGTGGGCATCCACCATAGGTGACCTCTCTCCGCTTTCTTCCTTCGGGAATCGCTTCGGCTTGCTCTCCACGTATCCTTAAATCTTTCCGGGTCTCGGGCGGTGCAGTTCCCATTGCTTCCAACCGTCCAATGACAGTTGCTATGACAAGTTTGGAGAATGAACTTCTCCGTTATCGGTCTCGGCAATTCATTGCCTTATTTCGAACCTCTTGGCGAAGTTGTCCCTTTGTTTCCCGTCTTTCGTTTCTCGTCCAACAAAGACCGATGGATACCTCGGTGTCATCGTCGAAGAAATTGGTGAAACATAGCCTCCATATCATCCCGGCTATTAGCGGCTCCACGGTTTGAGGCGGCGGTACCAATCGGCGGCTCCACGAAGGGTGCCAACGAATGACCGAACCATCAAGGGCTCGTTCTTGGGAATAACGCCTAGATGAGACTTGAAGTAGATCAAGTCTTTGAGTGGGTGATCCCTTTCCGTCAAATGGCGTAAAGTTGATGAGGTGAACTTTGTCGGATACGGATTGATTCCCACTCCCTTGGGTAAGGACATGGTATACCGTCTTCTTTACCTCTTGGCGGAAATCAAAGTATTGATTTTGCTCGAGGTCTTTATTTTCTCATTTTCCCCTCGTCTCCGTTCGGGTAAACTTGGGGAGGAACTACGGTGTTATCGCTAGCGTTTTGGCGGCATGATCATTCGTTTGGCCTCCTTCTCTGTCGTGTCGCTATCATTAAATTGACATTATTGCGGCGACTTGGCTCGCCTTGGCGGTTCATTATCGCTGGATCTGTTGGTCATGCATTGCTCTCATCTGGCATGGCGGTTCCATTCAAGCTTAAAGCTGTCCTTTTGCTTGGTTAGGGCCTTTTCAAGCATCGAGACACTTGATCCGCTGATCATGAACGCCTCGCAAGGTTGTCCTATCTTTGGAAATTGTATTATCGGAAGCCATTGCGGGCCGGCATCCGACACTTCATCATCGAGGGTAATCCCTTCGCATCTTGCGATAATTGGGTCGTCTAACGGTCCGGACCGCAATCGAGTCATTCGTTCGCGATGCCGGGAGCGGCATGTGACGGCGTCCCTCTTGGTCATATTGATGGTAACACTTTCGGCAATTCATCATGCAGTATCTCTTTTCTTGGCGTCGACTTGAGTTCGGGCATTCTCGTCGAGCCTATCAAAACCGGCGCCTTTTCGAGTCGTTTTAAGCGCAATTGCACTCGATAACACCGCCTTGATCAGTTTGAGCACAAGCAAGGCATGTTTGATTCAGGCGTTCCTCTTTCGGGTTTACTTCGTACCCGACACGATAGTACAACTTCGTCGGCATGAATACGGAGCAACCTATCGTGTGTTGGCACGACTTCTCGGTATAACGTTGTCATCGTCGGATGAGGCGTCTCCCGAGAACAAGTAGGCCTTTCATAAGTCACCCGCCATAGCGCGCCTTGAGTGTGATTCTTCGGCGGGCTCTGGACTTCGATTTGAAGCGGTGCGGCGGCTGCAGGTTTCTTCTTATCTTTGTGGGTACGACCCCAGTATTAGGAGTGACCCGCGATTCCTTTAACGGACCTAAGCGATCCTTGGCGGTAAGCCTGGCGGTCGTGGCGAGTTAGCCGTAGGAAGTTGAGTCTGACGCGGAGGTGACTTCGGTGTCAACGGCACTTTTGCTGAGGTGCTCACAATTTCTGATTTGAGCACGGGAGCAGGAGTTGGCCTGTTGGCAGAGCTAGGCTTGGATGTTGGGTTCGTCGAAGTTGAAGCCTCGACGGACTTGGGCTTCCAAGCTAGCTGATTTGTCGACGACTTCTTGGCCGCCTCCCTCTTCAACTCGCGGGCTTGTTGCACCAAAGCCCGGTTGCGCTGAGCTACGCTGGCGTCGATAATGCTCGGCTGCGGAACGATTCCGTTTGACTCGGACCCATTCGTTCGTCGCCGGCCTGTAGGAATCGGCTACGATCTCAGACTTCAGCCTCTGAGTCAACTTGGATCTTAGATCCGCCTCATAGCGGACCCCATCCATTGATTCTTTCGCCTGGGCTAATTGTTTCGCCAGGCGCTGACGTCGCCTCTGACGGGCTCTCTTGGAGAGTCACGGCGCCATTGGCGGAATCGACTCGCCGCGAAAGACAGGGTTTCAAGGTTTGGCCGTTGTTAGGGCCGGGGAACCACCGTTGTGTACAATCTTGACGGCGGTGGTGGTGGATTTTCTCGCCTCCGCATCTGAGGCCGATCGGGTCTTCCTTGCAGCGGAGACCATATTGGACTTGCGGGGAACTCGATCTCGACGAGGAGGAGAGGTATTCTTCATACTTCTTACGGTCGAACTCGAACTTCGACCTCCCCGATGGCCGGATCGATCCGCTGTTACACGACGGCTTCTTTGTTGAAGCCGTTGGCTCTTGTGGTCGCCAGCTTGTTCGCGGGAAAGTTGGTTTGTTATTCATTGCTTGTTTGAACTTCGTTATGCGGCCGTTGGCCTACAACAAAATTTCAAACAAAAGAAATGCCTTTATTTTAGGCGTACAATGAAAACTAAAATTACAACTTTCTTCCTTTTGTGAACAAACACGAGGATCTCTATTTTCGGTATCACAAACTGCGTGGGTTCTTTGCTGCGGGGACTTTTATTCGTCCGTTGACCACCGCGCAATTCGATCACGGTGTAAACCGGGTTCGGAACTACTGAGGCGTAGAGGGGCTCGTTCCGAAGGAAATGAAGCGCTGAGGGATCACACTCACGAAGGAGAGGATCGCTGCGGGGATCACACTCACGAAGGAGAGGATCACGAGCGGGTGAGATCTACAAGGAGAAATCCTGGCTATCCACGAGGTTAAGGCGAAGCTTAACCTAGAGGGTATCTGTAGTTCGACCGAGTTTGCTTACCTTCCGCCTATAGATCGGCGTCGACCGGACTTGAGCTCGCCGGTGCTTTCGGAACCGTCGTCGTAGATCTCGCGAGGGCTCTTCAAGTCCGCCAAAATCCAAAAATCCAGCCCTCTACCAGCAAGACCCCCTATTTATACATCTCAACTAATTGGTCGAAATAATTCGACCACTGCCGGAGGAGGCTCGCCATGTTTGGCCGAGGTACCTCGCCTTGGTAGGAGGCTCGGCCATGTTTGGCCGAGGTACCTCGACTTGGCCGAGGAGGCTCGGCCATGTTGGTAGAGCCACCTCGCCTTGGCGAGGTACCTCGGCCAAGTTGGCAGTGGCTCGACCATGTTGGCCGAGCCACCTCGACCCTCGGCCGAATTACCTCGGCCAATTTGGCCATGCTTCGACCATGTTGGTAGAGCCACCTCGGTCATTTGGCCGAGGTCCCGTTCACGTCGGTTAGTCGTTTTTTCGTCGTTTCCGGTCTTCGGGCTTGGTTTCTCGGTGATGTCGCCGTTGTGTTTGAGTCCGTATCCGATCAACTTCGAGCTCGAGCGGCTCGTTTGCATCGACGGACTAAGTACGCTTGATTCCGCCTCGTCGGCGCTCGAGTTTAGTTAACTTCGCCTCGTCGAGCCGATGCCGACACGCGTCGTTTGGTCGGCCGTATGCCTTATGGCTTCGCTTCATCGTTAGCCAGAGTACTCACTGCAATGTTTTGGTCGTTATCGGACGGATCGTCGGTTGTCAACCCACCGTCACGAGTCTTGTTCGCATCGATAAGCAATTTTAAGCCCTCGGCCTTCACAAAATTATTTGCCAATGAATCAAATCAACCAAAATCATGGGTTCTGACTCATGAAATTGTTAATTTAGCCCCGTGAAATTATTTGCCAATGGGTGAAATGATTAAACATGGCAAAAATTGTGGGTTATAGCTCATGAAATCGTGAATTTTGTACTCTGTAAAATTATTTGCCAATGAATCAAAACAACTAAAATGGCCAAAAATCATTGCTTATAGCTCATGAAATCATGAATTTTGGCCTCAAAGAAATAACTTGACAATGGGTGAAATGAATAAAATGGCTAAAAATTATATGTTATAACTCACGAAATCGTGAAGTTTGGACTTTGCAAAATTATTTATCAATGGTTCAAAATGACTAAAAATATCCAATAATTGTGGGTTATAGCTCACGAAATCATGAATATTTACCTCCATGACATTATTTGCCAATGGGTCAAAGTGACAAAATATTGCATAAAATCATTGGTTATAAATCATGAACTCGTGATGTCAGGACTTTAAAAAATTATTTATCAATGGTTCAAAATGAGTAAAAATGTCCAATAATCATATATTTAGCTCATAAAATCTTAAATTTTGGTACCTATCAAATTATTTGCTAAAGGGTCGAAACAACAAAAATGGCCAAAAATCCTAGGTTATAGGTCATGAAATCATGAATTTTGGCTGCCGTGAAATTATTTGCTAATGGATCATAAGGACCGAAAAAAGGCCAAAAAGCATGGTTATAACTCATAAAATTGTGAATTTTGGCTTACGTGAAATTATTTGCTAATGGGTCAAAATAATAAAAAATAGCCAAAAAACAATAGCTACAGCTCATGGAATCTTGAATTTTGGCCTCCAAACATTGTTTGCAAATGAATCGAAAGAACTAGAAATGGCCAAAAATCATTACTTATAACTCATAAAATCATGAATTTTGGTCTTCACAAAATTATTTACCAATGGTTCAAAACGACTAAAAATATCAAATAATCGTGGGCTGTTGCTCCTGAAGTCTTGAATTTTGGCTTTAACGGAATTATTTGCCAATGGGACGAAATGACTAAAACTAGCCAAAAATCATTGCTTATAGCTCATGAAATCATAAATTTTGGCCTTCACAAAATTATTTGCCAGTGAATCAAAACAACTAAAAATGGCCAAAAATCATGGGTTATAACTCCAAAAATCTTGAACTTTGGACTGCATAATATTATTTACCAATGGTGCAAAATGACTAAAAATATCCAATAACTATGGGCTATAGCTCATGAAATCTTGAATTTTGGCCTTTATGAAATTATTTGCTATAGGACCAAAAGGACTAAAAATGGTAAAAAAATCATGGGTTATTGCTCATGAAATCGTGAAGTTTAAACTCTTCAAAATTATTTACCAAAGATTCAAAATGATAAAAAAAATCTAATAATCGTGGGTTATAGCTCATGAAATCGTGAATTTTGGCCTCCACAAAATTATTTGATAATGAGTCAAAATGACTAAACCTAGCTAAAAATTATTAGTTGTAATTCATAAAGTCGTGATGTCTGGACTCCACAAAATTATTTACCAATGGTTCAAAATGACAAAAATATCTAATAATCATAGGTTATCGCTCATGAAATCTTGAAATTTGACTTTTGTAAAATTATTTGCTAATGGGTCGAAAGGACTGATCGCCAAAAATCATGGCTTATAGCTCATGAAATTGTGAATTTTGACATTTATAAAATTATTTGCTAATGACTGAAAACTACTAAAAATGGCAAAAAGTCAAGAGTTATAACACATGAAATCGTAAAGTTTGGACTCTGTAAAATTATTTGCCAATGGTCAAAATGATTAAAAATAGCTAAAAATTCTAGGTTATAGAACATTGAATCATGAATTTTGGCCCCGCAAAATTATTTGCTAATGGATCATAAGAACCAATGAAAGGCCAAAAGCGTGGTTATAGCTCATAAAATCGTGAATTTTGGCTTTCACAAAATTATTTGCTAATGAGTCAAAATGATAAAAAAAAAAAGATCAAAATCAAGAGTTATAGCTCATGGAATCGTGAATTTTGGCCTCATAAAAATTGTTTGCAATGAATCAAAACAACTAGAGATGGCTAAAAATCATTGGTTATAACTAATAAAGTCATGAAGTCTAGATTACACAAAATTATTTATCAATGGTTTAAAATGACTAAAAATATCCAATAATCTTGAATTATTTGCCTATGGGTCGAACTGACTAAAACTAGCCAAAAATCATGGCTTTTAGCTCTTGAAATCATGAATTTTGGTCTTTGCAAAATTATTTGCCAATGACTCAAGATAACTAAAAATGGCCAAAAATCATGGGTTATATTTCCTAAAATTGTGAAGTTTATACCCTACAAAATTATTTACCAATGGTTCAAAACAACTAAAAACATCCAATAAACGCGGATTATAACTTATGAAATTGTGAATTCTAGCCTCTGCAAAATTATTTACAAAAGGATCAAAAGGACTAAAAATGACAAAAAATCGTGGGCTATTGCTCATAAAATCATAAAGTTTAAACTTTACAAAATTATTTACCAATGGTTCAAAATAGTAAAAAAATCCAATAACCGTGGGTTATTCGCGAAATTATTTGATAATGAATCAAAATAACTAAAACTGGCCAAAAATCATTGGTTATAACTCATAAAGTTGCGATGTCTAGACTGCGCAAAATTATTTACCAATGGTTCAAAATGACCAAAAATGTCCAATAATTGTAGGTTATAGCACATGAAATCTTGAATTTTGGCCTTGGCAAAATTATTTGCCAAAGGGTCGATACAATAAAAAATGCCAACAATCCTGCATTATAGCTTATGAAATCATAAATTTTAGCCTAGGTGAAATTATTTGCTAAGTGGATCAAAAGGACCAAAAATGGCCAATAATCGTGTGTTATAACTCATGAAAGTGTGATTTTGGACTCCGCAAAATTATTTCTCATTGGTTCACAATGACTAAAAATATCTAATAATCATGGGCTGTAGCTCATGAAATCGTGAAGTTTGGCCTCTACAAAATTATTTGGTAATGGATCAAAAGGACTAAAAGATGCAAAAATCGTGGCTTATTGCTCATGAAATTGTGAAGTTTAGAATTTGCAAAATAATTTACCAATGGCTCAAAATGACAAAAAATATCCAATAGTCATGGTTGTTGCTCATAAAATCATGAGTTTTGGCCCTCGCGAGATCATTTGTCAATAGCTCAAAATGGCAAAATAATCATCGGTTATAGCTTATGAAATCAAGAATTTTGGACTCCACGAAATTATTTGTTAATGTATCAAAATGACTAAAATGGCCAAAAGTCATGGGTTATAGCTCATAAAAATATAAAATTTTGACCTCTGCAAAATTATTTGCCATTGGGTCGAAACGACTAAAATTGCCAAAAATCACGGGTTATAACTCATGAAATTGTAAAATTTAAACTCCATAAAATTATTTACCAACTATTTAGAATGACTAAAAATATTCAATAATTAGGGGCTATAGCTCAAGAAATCATGAAATTTGGCCTCCATAAAATTATTTGATAATGAGTCGAAATAATTAAAAATTACCAAAAATCATTGGTTCTAACTCAGAAAGGCGTGATGTCTGGACAAAATTATTTATCGAAGGTTTTAAATGACTAAAAATGTCCAATAATCATGGGTTATAGCTCATAAAATCTTAAATTTTGACTTTTATAAAATTACTTGCTAATGAGTTGAAGCGACTAAATAAGGCCAAAGATCATGGCTTATATCGCATGAAATCGAAAATTTTGGTCTTCGCAAAATTATTTTTTAATGAGTCAAAATGACTAATAATGGTGAAAAATCTTGGGTTATAACTCATGAAATCATGAAGTTTGGACTTTGCAAAATTAATTACCAAAGGTTCAAAACGACTAAAAATATCCAACACTCATGGATTATATACCTCATGTAATCATGAATTTTGCCTCTGAAATTATTTGCTAATGGCTTAAAATGACTAAAATATTTAACAATTGTGGGTTATAGCTCATGTATTCATGAATTTGGCCCATTGTGAAATTAGTTGCTAAAGGATCGAAGGACTAAAAATGTCAAATAATAGTGGGTTACTGCTGATGAAATCGTGAAGTTTAAACTCTGTAAAATTATTTACCAATGGCTCAAAATGACTAAAATGCCTAATAATCGTGGGTTATAGCTCATGAAATCTCAATTTTGGCCTCGTGAAATTATTTGCCAAAGACTCAAAATGACTAAAAATGGCCAAAACACGGGTTATAGCTCATGAAATCATGAATTTTGGCCTCCACATAATTATTTGCTAATGAATCAAAAGGACTAAAAAAGGTCAAAATTGTGGGCTATAGCTTGTGAAATCATGAATATTGGCTACGGTGAAATTATTTGCCAACGGGTGGAAACGATAAAAGATGGCCAAAAATCATGGGTGATAACTCATGAAATCGTGAAATTTAAACTCCATAAAATTATTTACCAACTATTTAGAATGACTAAAAATATTCAATAATTAGGGGCTATAGCTCAAGAAATCATGAAATTTGGCCTCCATAAAATTATTTGATAATGAGTCGAAATAATTAAAATTACCAAAATCATTGGTTCTAACTTCGGAAAGGCGTGATGTCCGGACAAAATTATTTATCGAAGGTTTTAAATGACTAAAATGTCCAATAATCATGGGTTATAGCTCATAAAATCTTAAATTTTGACTTTTACAAAATTACTTGCTAATGAGTTGAAGCGACTAAATAAGGCCAAAGATCATGGCTGATATCGCATGAAATCGAAAATTTTGGTCTTCGCAAAATTATTTTTTAATGAGTCAAAATGACTAACAATGGTGAAAAATCTTGGGTTATAACTCATGAAATCATGAAGTTTGGACTTTGCAAAATTAATTACCAATGGTTCAAAACGACTAAAAATATCCAACACTCATGGATTATATACCTCATGTAATCATGAATTTTGCCTCTGCGAAATTATTTGCTAATGGCTTAAAATGACGAAAATATTTAACAATTGTGGGTTATAGCTCATGTATTCATGAATTTGGCCTATTGTGAAATTAGTTGCTAAAGGATCGAAAGGACTAAAAATGTCAAATAATAGTGGGTTACTACTGATGAAATCGTGAAGTTTAAACTCTGTAAAATTATTTACCAATGGCTCAAAATGACTAAAAATGCCTAATAATCGTGGGTTATAGCTCATGAAATCTCGAATTTTGGCCTCTGTGAAATTATTTGCCAAAGACTCAAAATGACTAAAAATGGCCAAAAACCTGGGTTATAGCTCATGAAATCATGAATTTTGGCCTCCACATAATTATTTGCTAATGAATCAAAAGGACTAAAAAAGGTCAAAATTGTGGGCTATAGCTTGTGAAATCATGAATATTGGCTACGGTGAAATTATTTGCCAACGGGTGGAAACGATAAAAGATGGCCAAAAATCATGGGTGATAACTCATGAAATCTTGAATTTTGGCCTTTACAAAATTATTTACTAATGGATCGAAAGGATTAGAAATGGCAAAATTTGTTGATTATTGCACATGAAATAGTGAAGTGTAGACTCTGTTAAATTATTTACCAATAGCTAAAAATGATTAAAAATCCCAATAATCTTAGCTCATGAAATCATGAATTTTGGCCTCTACGAAAATATTCGCTCACAGGTTGAAACGACTAATAATGGCCAACTATCATGGGTTATAATTCATGAAATCATGAAGTTTGGACTCTGCAACACTATTTACTTGTGGTTCAAACGACTAAAAAAGACCCAAAATCATGGGATATTACTCACGAAATCGTGAAGTTTGGACTCTGTAAAAATATTTACCAAGGGTTTGAAAAAACTAAAAACATCAAATAATCGTGGGTTGTAACTAATGAAATAATAGATTTTTCCTTCACGAAATTATTTGACAATGGCTCAATACGACTAAAAATGTCCAAAATCATGGATGATAACTCATAAAATCATGAATTTTGGCCTCTATGGAATTATTTGCCAACAGGTTGAAATAATTAAAAATGGCCAAAAATAGTAGCTTATAACTCACAAAACTGTGAATTTTCGTCTCCACTGAATTATTTGCTAACAAGTCAAAATGACTAAAAATGCCCAATAATCATGGTTTAGAGCTCACTAATAGTGAAAATTTGTACTTCATGAAATTACTTGCCAGTGGGTAAAAAAAGATATAAAATGGTAAAAATAATGGGTAGCTCATGGAATCGTAAATTTTATCCTCGACTAAATTATATTCGAACGTGTCGAAACGACTAAAAATGGCCAAAAACCATGAGTTATAGCTCATGAAATTATGAATTTAGGCCTCTAAAAATTTATTTTTAATGAATTGAAATAACTAAAAATGGTCAAAAAACACTACGAAACTATTTGCTAATGGGTTCAAAATGTTTGGACTCCGCAAAATTATTTACCAATAGTTTAAAATGACTAAAAATATCAATAATCATGGATTATAGCCCATTTAATCTTGAATTTTGTTTTCTATGAATTTATTTGCCAATGGGTCAAAAGAACTAAAAATGACCAAATTTGTGGGTTATTGCTCATGAAATGATGAATTATGGCCTCCGTGAAATTGTTTGCTTATGGATCAAAATGACTAAAAAAGCTCATAATTATGGGTTATAACTCATAAAATCATGTAGTTTTGACTCTACAAAATTATTTAACCATGGCTCAAAATGACTAAAAATATCTAATAAACGTGGGTTATAGATCGAGAAAATCATGAATTTCAAATCGTGAAATTATTTGCTAAAGGATTGAAAGAACAAAAAGGTAAAAGCGATCATGGGTTATTGCTTATGAAATTATGAAGTTTAAACTCTGCAAATTTTTTGACCAATCATTCAAAATGATAAAAATAATCAATAATCGTGGGTTACAGCTCACGAAATATTAATTTTGGCCTCCACAAAATTATTTGCTAATGGGTCCACATGACTAAAAATAGCCAAAAAAATCATGGGTTATATAGCTCATGAAATCGTGAATTCTAGACTCCATAAAATTATTTGCTAATGGATCAAAATGACTAAAAATCATTATTTATAACTCATGGCATCGTGAATTTTAGCCTCAGAGAAACTATTTGCCAATGGGTCGAAATGAATAAAAATGGCCAAAAATTATATGTTATAACTCACAAAATTGTGAAGTTTGGACTCCTCAAAATTATTTACCAGTTATTTAAAACTACTAAAAATGTCAAATAATTGTGGGTTATAGCTCATGAAATGGTGAATATGCATTCACTAAATTTTTGCCAATGGATCATAATGACTAAATATGGCATAAAATTATGTGTTATAGCTGATGAACTTGTGATGTATGGACTCTGCAAAATTATTTACTTATGGTTCAAAATGACTAAAATGTCTAATAATCATGGATTATAACTCATAAAATCTTAAATTTTAATCTCTGCAAAATTATTTGCCAAAAGGGTCGAAAGGACTAAAAATTGCCAAAAATCCTACATTATAGCTCGTGAAATCTTGAATTGTGGCATTCGGAAATGATTTGCTTATGGATCATAAAGACCAAAAAATGCCAAAAAGTATGGGTTATAGCTCATGCAGTCGTGAATTTTGGCCTCCATAAAATTATTTGCTAATAGGTCAAAATGATAAAAAAAAAATAGCCAAAAATTATGGATTATAGCTCATAGAATCATGAATTTTGGCCCCCAAAAAAATATTTTTCAATGAATCGAAACAACTAGAAATAGCCAAATGATCATTGGTTATATAACTCATGAAGTCTCGATGCCTAGACTATGCAAAAGTATTTACCAATTGTTCAAAATGACTAAATGTTCAATTATCATGGCATATAACTCATGAAATCTTGAATATTGGCTTTTACAAAATTACTTGTCAATGGGTCAAAACAACTAATACTAGCTGAAAATCATGACTTATAGTTCATGAAATCATGAATTTTGGCCTCCATAAAATTATTTGCCAATGAGTCATAACAACTTAAAATAGCCAAAAATCATAGGTTATAACTCATGAAACCATGAAGTTTGAACTCTACAAAATTATTTATCAACAGATCAAGATGACTAAAAATATCTAATAACCATGGGTTATGCTCAAGAAACCATGAGTTTTGGCCTTTTGAAATTATTTGCTAAAGGACTAAAATGGTAAAAATCATGGGTTATTGCTCATAAAATCATGATGTTTAAACTCTGCAAAATTATTTACCAATGGTTCAAAGTGATAAAAAATATCCAATAATTGTGGGTTATAGCTCATGAAATCATGAATTTTGGCTTTTAAAAATTATTTGATAATCGTCAAAATGACTAAAATAGCCAAAATTATTGGTTATAACTCATAAAATTATGATGTCCGGACTACACAAAATTATTTACCAAATAACTAAAATGTCCAACAAGCATGGGTTATAGCTCATGAAATCTTGAATTTTGGCTTTTGCAAAATTGTTTGCAAATGGGTGAAACAACTAAACACGGCCAGAAATCATGGCTTATAGCTCATAAAATTATGAATTTTAATCTTGAGAAAATTATTTGCTAATTACTCAAAACTACTAAAAATATCAAAAATCATGGGTTATAACTCATGAAAACCTGAAGTTTAGATTTTGCAAAATTATTTATCAAATGTTCAAAATGACTAAAAATATCCAATAACCATGGGTTATAGCTCATATAACAGTGACTTTCGACCTCTGCTAAATTATTTGCCAATAATTCAAAATGACTAAAATTTCTAATAACTGTGGGTCAAAGCTCATGTATTCATGAATTTTGCCCTCTACGTAATTATTTTCTTAAGGATCAAAAGGACTAAAAATAATAAATCATTGGTTATTTCTCATGAAATCGTGAAGTTTAAATTCTACAAAATTATTTATCAATGGTTCAAAATGACTTAAAATGTCTAATAACCATGGGTTATAGCTCATGAAATCTTAAATTTTGGTCTCTATGAAATTATTTGACAAAGGGTTGAAATGACTAAATATGGCCCCAAATTTTCATTTACAGCTCATGAAATCATGAATTTTGACCTCCGCAAAATTATTTGCTAATGTATCAAAAGGACCAAAAAAGACTAAAACTCATGGGTTATAGCTCATGAGTTCATGAATTTTGGCCTCCGTGAAATTATTTGCCAATGGATCGAAACAATACAAAATAACCAAAAACATGGGTTATAACTCATGAAATGGGAAAGTTTGGACTCTGCAAAATTATTTAACAATGGTTCAAAATGACTAAATATATCAAATAATCATGAGTTATAGCTCATGGAATCGTGAATTTTGATCTCTATGAAATTATTTGGTAATGGATCGAAAGGACTAAAAATGGTAAAATAATTGTGGGTTATTGCTCATGAAATTGTGAAGTTTAGACTTTGCAAAATAATTTACCAACGGTTTAGAATAACAAAAAATATCTAATAGTCATGGGTTATAGCTCATAAAATCATGAGTTTTGGCCTTCGCGAAATCATTTGCCAATGGGTCAAAACGGCTAAAATGGCAAAAAAATCATGGGTTATAGCTCATGAAGTCAAGAATTTTAGACATCACAAAATTATTTGCTAATGGATTGAAATGACTAAAATGGCCAGCAATCGTTGGTTATAACTCATAAAATTATGACTTTTAGCCTCTTCAAAATTATTTGCTAATGGGTTAAAATTACTAAAAATGGTCCAAAATCATGGGTTAAAACTTTTGAAATCATGAAGTTTGGACTCTATAAATGTAATATCCCTAATTTTTCTAGTGATAATAAGTCTAAGTTATTATTTGTTTAAATAGATATCCAAACAATGGGGTTGATAATATTAATTTATAAATATGAGTTTGTAAGAGGGCTTTTATGCAAAGAAAGAAAGTTATAGTATAGAAATTATTTGCTAAAGGACTAAAATGGTAAAAATCATGGGTTATTGCTCATAAAATCATGATGTTTAAACTCTGCAAAATTATTTACCAATGGTTCAAAGTGATAAAAAATATCCAATAATTGTGGGTTATAGCTCATGAAATCATGAATTTTGGCTTTTAAAAAATTATTTGATAATGCGTCAAAATGACTAAAAATAGCCAAAAATTATTGGTTATAACTCATAAAATTATGATGTCTGGACTACACAAAATTATTTACCAAATAACTAAAAATGTCCAACAAGCATGGGTTATAGCTCATGAAATCTTAAATTTGGCTTTTGCAAAATTGTTTGCAAATGGGTGAAACAGCTAAACACGGCCAGAAATCATGGCTTATAGCTCATAAAATTATGAATTTTAATCTTCAGAAAATTATTTGCTAATTACTCAAAACTACTAAAAATATCAAAAATCATGGGTTATAACTCATGAAAACCTGAAGTTTGGATTTTGCAAAATTATTTATCAAAGGTTCAAAATGACTAAAAATATCCAATAACCATAGGTTATAGCTCATATAACGATGACTTTCGACCTCTGCTAAATTATTTGCCAATAATTCAAAATGACTAAAATTTCTAATAACTGTGGGTCAAAGCTCATGTATTCATGAATTTTGCCCTCTACATAATTATTTGCTTAAGGATCAAAAGGACTAAAAATAATAAATCATTGGTTATTTCTCATGAAATCGTGAAGTTTAAATTCTACAAAATTATTTATCAATGGTTCAAAATGACTTAAAATGTCTAATAACCATGGGTTATAGCTCATGAAATCTTAAATTTTGGTCTCTATGAAATTATTTGACAAAGGGTTGAAATGACTAAATATGGCCCCAAATTTTCGTTTACAGCTCATGAAATCATGAATTTTGACCTCATAAAATTATTTGCTAATGTATCAAAAGGACCAAAAAGACTAAAACTCATGGGTTATAGCTCATGAGTTCATGAATTTTGGCCTCCGTGAAATTATTTGCCAATGGATGAAACAATACAAAATAACCAAAACATGGGTTATAACTCATGAAATGGGAAAGTTTGGACTCTGCAAAATTATTTAACAATGGTTCAAAATGACTAAATATATCAAATAATCATGAGTTATAGCTCATGGAATCGTGAATTTTGGTCTCTATGAAATTATTTGGTAATGGATCGAAAGGACTAAAAATGGTAAAAAAATTGTGGGTTATTGCTCATGAAATTGTGAAGTTTAGACTTTGCAAAATAATTTACCAACGGTTTAGAATAACAAAAAATATCTAATAGTCATGGGTTATAGCTCATAAAATCATGAGTTTTGGCCTTCGCGAAATCATTTGCCAATGGGTCAAAACGGCTAAAATGGCAAAAAAATCATGGGTTATAGCTCATGAAGTCAAGAATTTTGGACTCCACAAAATTATTTGCTAATGGATTGAAATGACTAAAATGGCCAGCAATCGTTGGTTATAACTCATAAAATTATGACTTTTAGCCTCTTCAAAATTATTTGCTAATGGGTTAAAATGACTAAAAATGGTCCAAAATCATGGGTTAAAACTTTTGAAATCATGAAGTTTGGACTCTGTAAATGTAATATCCCTAATTTTTCTAGTGATAATAAGTCTAAGTTATTATTTGTTTAAATAGATATCCAAACAATGGGGTTGAAAATATTAATTTATAAATATGAGTTTGTAAGAGGGCTTTTATGCAAAGAAAGAAAGTTATAGTATAGAAATTATTTGCTAATGGATTGAAATGACTAAAATGGTAAAATAATTGTGGGTTATTGCTCATGAAATTGGAAAATTTAGGCCTCATAAAATTATTTGCCAATGGATCGAAAGGACTAAAAATAATAAATCATTGGTTATACCACATAAAATCTTGAATGTTGGTTTTGCAAAATTATTTGCCAATGGTGAAAATGACTAGAAATATCCAATAATCATGGGTTAAAACTTTTGAAATCATGAAGTTTGGACTATGCAAAATTATTTGCCAATGGATCGAAATGACTAAAATGGTAAAATAATTGTGGGTTATAGCTCATGAGTTCATGAATTTTGGCCTCCGTGAAATTATTTGCCAATGGATCGAAATGACTAAAATGGCCAAAAATCATGGGTTATTGCTCATGAAATTGTGAAGTTTAGACTTTGCAAAATTATTTGCTAAAGGGTCGAAATGACTAAAAATATCCAATAATCATGGGTTATAGCTCATGAGTTCATGAATTTTGGCCCCGCAAAAGAAAAATATAGAATAACTACAATGCAAGAAAAAAAATTCTACAAAGCATGAAAGTAAATCTAAATAATAAAAATAAAAGAGCATGATAGTAAATTTATTCTATAAGCATGATATAAATCTAATCTACTGTTGAGGAAAAATTGAGAAAATGTAAAATTGGTCTATTCTATCTGAAGAATAATGAATACAATCTCTCGAATGCAATCTCTCTCTCTAACTAACTTAGATAAAAAAAATTAAACTAGTTTTATACAATTCTAGAATTCCTACAATAATTAGTTACTCATTTTGGAAAATAAAACAAGGAAATAAACTCTATACTAGAAAGCATAAAAGAATAAGAATTTCATCTAAATTACAACAAAAAAATAAAAACTAACTATTAAGAAAGAGATGAGCATAAAAGTAAATCTAAAATAAGGATTAAAAGAAAAATATAGAATAACTACAATGCAAGAAAAAAAATTCTACAAAGCATGAAAGTAAATCTAAATAATAAAAATAAAAGAGCATGATAGTAAATTTATTCTATAAGCATGATATAAATCTAATCTACTGTTGAGGAAAAATTGAGAAAATGTAAAATTGGTCTATTCTATCTGAAGAATAATGAATACAATCTCTCGAATGCAATCTCTCTCTCTAACTAACTTAGATAAAAGAAATTACAAATTCCTCGATCGGTTGCCGATTTACAAAGAGAAGGATCAACAGAGACCCTTCCTTTATTTAATCTGGGTTCTTCACGGTGGCGGTGGGAGCTTGAATCTTGTATCCCGTTGGCGATCCGACCGTCTTGACTCGTGGGGCGAGGTTGAAAAATAACTTCGCGAGAGCAAGTTTAGAACTCTGACCGAGTTAAGAACTCTTTGATAGAGTTGATTTTAGAAAAGGATTAGTAATCCTTTTAGCCAAGAATGGCGGAGAAGAACTTGCCGTGCAAGTTTGAAAACTATAATCGAGTTGAACTCTCTAGGAGAGTTGATGCCAGCAAAGGAGGTTTGATCTTTTCTTTAAAAAGAGACTCAGATCTTCGGTAAAACCTTTATATCTCTGGATCCAACCGGTAGAAAGCTATCTCCACCGTTCAGAATTAGGAACGACTAGTTTTGAGGCTACCCTCCAAGTTTCACTCTGATCAGACCACGGATGAAGGTCCGATCGTCATATCGATCACAGCTGCGCAGAAGAAACCGTTTTCTGCACAATTGGCTTCGGTAAAACCTTAATATCTCCAAATATAACCGGTAAAAATCAATCTCCACCATTCAGAATTAGGAACGAAGAGTGTTGAGGCTACCCTCCAAGTTTCACTCTGATCAGACCACGGATGAAGGTCCGATCGTCACGCCGATCACAGCTGCGCAGAAGAAACCGTTTTCTGCACAATTGGCTTCGGTAAAACCTTTATATCTCTGGATCCAACCGGTAGAAAGCTATCTCCACCGTTCAGAATTAGGAACGAAGAGTGTTGAGGCTACCCTCCAAGTTTCACTCTGATCAGACCACGGATGAAGGTCCGATCGTCATATCGATCACAGCTGCGCAGAAGAAACCGTTTTCTGCACAATTGGCTTCGGTAAAACCTTTATGTCTCCGGATCCAACCGGTAGAAAGCTATCTCCACCGTTCAGAATTAGGAACGACTAGTTTTGAGGCTACCCTCCAAGTTTCACTCTGATCAGACCACGGATGAAGGTCCGATCGTCATATCGATCACAGCTGCGCAGAAGAAACCGTTCTCTGCACAATTGGCTTCGGTAAAACCTTTATGTCTCCGGATCCAACCGGTAGAAAGCTATCTCCACCGTTCAGAATTAGGAACGAAGAGTGTTGAGGCTACCCTCCAAGTTTCACTCTGATCAGACCACGGATGAAGGTCCGATCGTCACGCCGATCACAGCTGCGCAGAAGAAACCGTTTTCTGCACAATTGGCTTCGGTAAAACCTTTATGTCTCCGGATCCAACCGGTAGAAAGCAATATCCACCGTTCAGAATCAAGAACGATAAGTCTTGAGGCTGCCCTCCAAGTTTCACTCTGATCAGACCACGGATGAAGGTCCGATCGTCACGTCAATCACAGCTGCGCAGAAGAAACCGTTTTCTGCACAATTGGCTTCGGTAAAACCTTAATATCTCCAAATATAACCGGTAAAAATCAATCTCCACCATTCAGAATTAGGAACGAAGAGTGTTGAGGCTACCCTCCAAGTTTCACTCTGATCAGACCACGGGCTATATAATAGTGGGGTTTGGCAAGTCAACCGAGTGTCGAAGTGTTGACCGCATTGAGACGTGACACCTTATTTCCATTTCATTATTTTTAAGTTTTCAAATATTTGCATCAAGTATTAGAGTTCATTGATGATTATCTATTATTTTAATATTTTTCTTATCATTTGTCAAAATATTCCGGTTTTTATAAAACCGGTGTTTAATGTATAAATTTATCCACTTATTGAGTTGTGAACTCATTGTGTTATATTCATTCTTTGGAGACTTCGAGATTAGGTGGAGTTGGTAGTTTCTAATTTATTAGAAGGAAGCAAGGAATAAAATTTGCATTGCTACTTTTCTTCTAGGTGAAGATTGAATAAAGTCTTCGATATGTAGTCATAATTGGAAGTTTTGTAATAATGGAATATTTTCCTTTAGGTTGACTTTTATTTCAAGTTGAGGAATATTTATTATCTCAAGTTAATTTGGATTAATATCGACTTTTAGACTATAGAGAATATTTGTTGTTGGTTTTAATTCAAGAGGAGATTATTTTGGTGGTCTTTGATTTGTAGATTTTTAGAGGATATTTTTCGGAGTTTAGTCCAGTAAATGTTCCTTTGAGGTTTGGAAATTGGGGTTGTAATTAAAATTATTTGTCAATGGTTCAAAATGACTAAAAATATCCAATAATCATGGGTTATAACTCATGAAATCGTGAAGTTTGGACTATGCAAAATTATTTGTCAATGGTTCAAAATGACTAAAAATATCCAATAATCATGGGTTATAGCTCATGAAATCATGAATTTTGGCCTCTATGAAATTATTTGCTAAAGGGTCGAAATGACTAAAATGGCCCAAAATCATTGGTTATACCACATAAAATCTTGAATGTTGGTTTTGCAAAATTATTTGCCAATGGATCGAAATGACTAAACATGGCAAAAATCATGGCTTATAGGTCATGAAATCGTGAATTTTAGCCTTAGTAAATTATTTACAAATGACTCAAAACTACTAAAAATGGCAAAAAACATTGGGTTATAATTCATGAAATCATGAAGTTTGGACTATGCAAAATTATTTGCCAAAGGTTCAAAATGACTAAAAATATCCTATAATCGTGGGTTATAGATCACATAATCGTGAATTTCGGCCTCTATGAAATTATTTGCCAATGGTTCAAAATGAGTAAAATATCCAATAACCGTGGGTTATAGCTCATGTATTCATGAATTTTGCCCTCTGTGAAATTATTTGCTAAAGGCTCGAAAGGACTAAAATGGAAAATAAATTGTGGATTATTACTCATAAAATTGTAAAGTTTAAATTCGCAAAATTATTTATCAATGGCTCAAAATGACTAAAATTGGGAAAAAATCATGGATTAATGCACATGAAATTGTGAAGTTTAAATTCGCAAAATTATTTGTCAATGGTTCAAAATGACTTAAAATATCTAATAATCTTGATTATAGCTCATGAAATCTAGAATTTTGGCCTCTATGAAATTATTTGCTAAAGGGTCGAAATGACTAAAAATGATAAAAATCTTGGGCTATAGCTCATGAAATCATAAATTTTGGCCTCTATGAAATTATTTGCTAAAGGGTCGAAATGACTAAAAATAGCCAAAAATCATAGGTTATAACTCATGAAATCATGAATTTTGGCCTCTATGAAATTATTTGCCAATGGTTCAAAATGACTAAAATAACCAATAATCATGAGTTATAGCTCATGAAATCATGAATTTTGGCCTCTATGAAATTATTTGCTAAAGGGTCGAAATGACTAAAAATGATAAAAATCTTGGGCTATAGCTCATGAAATCTAGAATTTTGGCCTCCACAAAATTATTTGCCAATGGTTCAAAATGACTAAAAATATCTAATAATCTTGATTATAGCTCATGAAATCATGAATTTTGACCTCCACAAAATTATTTGCCAATGGTTCAAAATGACTAAAAATATCCAATAACCGTGGGTTATAGCTCATGTATTCATGAATTTTACCCTCTGCAATTTATTTGCTAAAGGATGGAAAAATTAAAAGGGCCAAAAATCATAGGTTATAACTCATGAAATCGTGAAATTTGGACTCGCCATATTATTTATCAAAGGTTCAAAATGACTAAAATAACCAATAATCATGAGTTATAGCTCCTGTAATCATTAATTTCGGCCTTCCTAAAATTATTTGCCAATGGTTCAAAATGAGTAAAAATATCCAATAACCGTGGGTTATAGCTCATGTATTCATGAATTTTGCCCTCTGTGAAATTATTTGCTAAAGGCTCGAAAGGACTAAAATGGAAAATAAATTGTGGATTATTACTCATAAAATTGTAAAGTTTAAATTCGCAAAATTATTTATCAATGGCTCAAAATGACTAAAATTGGGAAAAAATCATGGATTAATGCACATGAAATTGTGAAGTTTAAATTCGCAAAATTATTTGTCAATGGTTCAAAATGACTTAAAATATCTAATAATCTTGATTATAGCTCATGAAATCTAGAATTTTGGCCTCTATGAAATTATTTGCTAAAGGGTCGAAATGACTAAAAATGATAAAAATCTTGGGCTATAGCTCATGAAATCATAAATTTTGGCCTCTGTGAAGTTATTTACTCTTGGATTGATATGCACATAATAAACATGCACAAAAGTTGTAAGGGAACAACTATCAAGTTATAGTATAGAATTTAGATGTGAACCCACAAAGAAGGTGCGTTGAATTTTTAAAATTGGTCCTAAAAAGTATGGACAAAGAGAGTGAAGTAGAGTGTGTGAGAGAGGAATTGTCACAAACTAAAACAAGAGAGGATGAGAGGAGGAGAAAACAAATAAAAAGAAAAGAGAAGAAAGAGGAAACTAGAAAAATAAAAATAAGAAATCAAGAAAAGAATTAGAAATGGGAACAAAATAAAGTCGAGAAAAGAGAAATCAAGAGAGAAATCAAATCTAGAAAGAATGAGGAAAACAAGTAGAGAAATGAGGAATTTAGAATTGAATCCACTTGTTAATTTCATTTAGGATTTATTAACTACTCTCTTTTATCATATTTTACTTTAGATTTACTAAACATAGATTATCAAACTACAAAAGAAAACATAATCTATCAAATTATCATCCAAGCAAAAATTCCATTCATGAAAAGAATAAACAACTAGATAATAATTCTAGAATTCATAAGCATAACCTATCAAACCACTCAAGATAAGCATACATTATCAAATTCTTTTTCTACCAATTAGGTTTCTAGTTGATTATCCTAACATGATCAATTTAAGCATAAAGAGAGCAATTCATAATTCATAAAGAAAATTAAACTAGTTTCATACAATTCTAGAATTCCTACAATAATTAGTTACTCATTTTGGAAAATAAAACAAGGAAATAAACTCTATACTAGAAAGCATAAAAGAATAAGAATTTGATCTAAATTACAACAAACAAAATAAAAAGTAACTATTAAGAAAGAGATGAGCATAAAAGTAAATCTAAAATAAGGATTAAAAGAAAAATATAGAATAACTACAATGCAAGAAAAGAAATTCTACAAAGCATAAAAGTAAATCTAAATAATAAAAATAAAAGAGCATGATAGTAAATTTAGTCTATAAGCATGATATAAATCTAATCTATCAACATAAAAATAAAAATAAGAAAATAAAAGAAGAGGAAATAAATTTTTATTTATTGCAAATAAAAGTTTATAATTTTAGAGGATCTTCTCAATTAACAGTAACTCTCCTCTCCAAATAGAGTTTTTATAAAAAATTCACACCCAAACCCTCACTCTCTACCCTATTTATAGAGTTTATCAATCAATATTAGCCCTCAGTTAAACTTAACCCCCAAGTTAAAGAATTTGACTTTTAATCTATAACTATTTACTAGGTATCGATCTTGGTTTCAATCTGATATTGATACATATATCGATATAGGTATTGATATTGATATCAATACTAGTATCGATACTTATATCGATACTTCTTTGATTCAATTTGGTGAAATTCTTAGACTCTTTAGGTTTATGTTGGCTACTTGACTTAATCTTGGGCTTCAATAAGAGCTTCAATAAAAGGTAGAAAATTGAGAGAATTGAATTCTTTTGAGCTCATATTCATTAAATCTTCATTAACCTACAAATTAAGATAAAACACTTACTAGCAAATATTTTTTCAAAATAAAATAGATAATGAGGGTATAAATGTGTAATAAAATGCAATGATCAAATACCCCACACCTAACCTTTTGCTAGTCCTCTAACAAAAAAAAGAAAAATCCTAACTCACTTATGTAGAAATGTGATTGTATTTAGCACATATAACAAGCATTTAAACCCTATATTATCCTAGAGGACGAGTTGTAATCTTGTGAGGGTTGCATAAATATACATAAAATTGATTAACTTGCCACTTTGAAGAAGCCAATATATAATTAATCCATTTGGCATCTTTAAACAATCTAATAGAGTTAGATTATACCTAAGAAAATATTTTTATGCATAACTCTAAAGTAAATTTTTAGAAAATCTTTTCATTATTGTTATACAAAGCCAAGTCCAACTTAGACATTCAATTAAGAGTTTTGAAGAGAACATGCTTACTCTTTGTTTCAAACAATTTTTCAAGCCTCTTAACCAATTTATTTTTCAAGAACATATAGATAAATATAAATACATATAAAAATTATTATTTTTATTTTATTTTATATATATATCTCTTTATTCTTTAGTGATTTTGTTCTACTTTATCGGGCTTTTAAATGACCATGTAACTAGTTTTGGACCAATGGATCCTAACCCAATTGAGCTTAGGTCACTAAGTATGAAAATACTCCTCGGGCTTAATTACTCGGTCAACTTAGGCTTAGTAAGATAGAATCACCTTGGAGTTCAATAAGCTTTTATTGGTACCCATTTTTCGCACTCTTCTTTACAATTTTTTAATATATATGTATATAAGTATATAGACATATCTTGAAAAATATTTTGGATCAAGAGAATTTTCAAAAAAATGTTTTCTACTCTAAGCTAACATGCAAAATAAATTCTTTTCATTTTTCTTATTATTATGAGACAAAGAGAAAAGATGTAGAATAAAAGATTGGAAATGAATGGCTCACACTCTATATCAATTCCTACCTTATTCTGAAAACTCTACCTCAGTTTTAAAGAAGTCTAAAATGATAAACTCTATGATGTGCTTAAATTCTATACTCTCCAAGGTTTTAATAATTTTTGTAGCAATTGATGGTAGGTATGTGTCTTGAGTTTCGGTTTTGATCGGTCGAAAGCTAGTCTCAAATTTAACCGGTAAAAATCAATCTCCACCATTCAGAATTAGGAACGAAGAGTGTTGAGGCTACCCTCCAAGTTTCACTCCGATCAGACCACGGATGAAGGTCCGATCGTCACGTCAATCACAGCTGCGCAGAAGAAACCGTTCTCTGCACAATTGGCTTCGGTAAAACCTTTATATCTCTGGATCCAACCGGTAGAAAGCTATCTCCACCGTTCAGAATCAAGAACGATAAGTCTTGAGGCTGCCCTCCAAGTTTCACGCCGATCAGACCACGGATGAAGGTCCGATCGTCATATCGATCACAGCTGCGCAGAAGAAACCGTTTTCTGCACAATTGGCTTCGGTAAAACCTTTATGTCTCCGGATCCAACCGGTAGAAAGCAATATCCACCGTTCAGAATTAGGAACGACTAGTTTTGAGGCTACCCTCCAAGTTTCACTCTGATCAGACCACGGATGAAGGTCCGATCGTCACGCCGATCACAGCTGCGCAGAAGTGGCTTTTCTTTTTTCCCTCCTTCTCTCCTTTTTAGTTCTCCGGCCAAACTCTTTCAACCCGCCTCATTTGGCTGTGAAAACCCCCCATTTATAGGGATTAAAGGGGTGTAACCACCCCCTTAAATTGCTCCATAATGGGGGTTTAGTGGGGTGTAACCACCCCCCTTAAATCTCTCAAACGGTTAAGGAACCGTTCAACTCATGTTTGAATGAGTCAAAGCAGCGGATTCGCGTTGGAGCAAACCGGCGTCGCATTTTAGTGCAGAACACGGGATGAACCTCGCGTCGTTTAACTAGGGCGGGGTTGGAAACCAGCGTTTTGAGCTTGAAGCGGGCCATGTGCTCCGCGTTTTGAATTGAAACGCGGGCCATGTGCTCCGCGTTTTGAATTGAAACGCGGGCCATGTGCTCCGCGTTTTGAATTGAAACGCGGGCCATGTGCTCCGCGTTTTGAATTAGAGTTCATTGATGATTATCTATTATTTTAATATTTTTCTTATCATTTGTCAAAATATTCGGTTTTATAAAACCAGTGTTTAATGTATAAATTTATCCACTTATTGAGTTGTGAACTCATTGTGTTATATTCATTCTTTTGAGACTCGAGATTAGGTGGAGTTGGTAGTTTCTAATTTATTAGAAGGAAGCAAGGAATAAAATTTGCGGATTGCTACTTTTCTTCTAGGTGAAGATTGAATAAAGTCTTCGATATGTAGCTGATAATTGGAAGTTTTGTAATAATGGAATATTTTCCCTTTAGGTTGACTTTTATTTCAAGTTGAGGAATATTTATTATCTCAAGTTAATTTGGATTAATATCGACTTTTAGACTATAGAGAATATTTGTTGTTGGTTTTAATTCAAGAGGAGATTATTTTGGTGGTCTTTGATGATTGTAGATTTTTAGAGGATATTTTTACAGGTTTAGTCCAGCGCCAATGTTCCTTTGAGGTTTGGAAATTGGGGTTGTGACAGTAAAATTATTTGTCGATTGTTTAGAATGGCTAAAAATATAAATCATGGGTTAAAACTTTTGAAATCGTGAAGTTTGGACTCTGTAAAATTATTTGTTGATTGTTTAGAATGGCTAAAAATATCCAATAATCATGGCATATAGCTCATGAAATTGGAAAATTTAGGCCTCCGCAAAATTATTTGATAATGAGTCGAAACGACTAAAAATGGCCCAAAATCATTGGTTATACCACATAAAATCTTGAATGTTGGTTTTTGCAAAATTATTTGCCAATGGATCGAAATGACTAAACATGGCAAAAAATCATGGCTTATAGGTCATGAAATCGTGAATTTTAGCCTTCGTAAATTATTTACAAATGACTCAAAACTACTAAAAATGGCAAAAAAAACATTGGGTTATAATTCATGAAATCATGAAGTTTGGACTATGCAAAATTATTTGCCAAAGGTTCAAAATGACTAAAAATATCCTATAATCGTGGGTTATAGATCACATAATCGTGAATTTCGGCCTCCTATAAATTATTTGCCAATGGTCGAAAATGACTAGAAATATCCAATAATCATGGGTTATAGCTCATGTATTTGTGAATTTTTCCCTGCAAAATTATTTGTAAAGGATTAAAGGAATAAAAATAGCAAAAAATCATGGGTTATTGCATATGAAATTGTAACGTTTACACTCTGCAAAATTATTTACCAATGGCTTAAAATGACTTTAAATATTCAATAATTGTGGGTTGTAGCCCATGAAATCTAGAATTTTGGCCTCTATGAAATTATTTACCAAATGATCGAAATGACTAAACATGGCAAAAATCATGGCTTATAGGTCATGAAATCGTGAAATTTGGACTCGCCATATTATTTATCAAAGGTTCAAAATGACTAAAAATATCCAATAATCATGGGTTATAGCTCGTGAGATTGTGAAATTTGGCCTCCATAAAAGTATTTGCTAAGGAGTCAAAACAATAAAAAAAGGCTAAAAATCATGGGTTATAACTCATAAAATCGTGAAGTTTAGACTCCACAAAATTAATTACCAATGGTTCAAAATGACTAAAAATATCAAATAATCTTGGTAGCTCATGAAATCATGAATTTTGACCTCCACAAAATTATTTGCCAGTGGCTCCAAATGACTAAAAATATCCAATACCTGTGGGTTATAGCTCATGTATTCATGAATTTTGCCCTCTGTGAAATTATTTGCTAATGGATCAAAAGGATCAAAAAGGCCAAAAATCTTGGGTTATAGCTCATGTATTCATGAATTTTGCCCTCTGTGAAATTATTTGCTAAAGGGTCGAAATGACTAAAAATGATAAAAAATCTTGGGCTATAGCTCATGAAATCATAAATTTTGGCCTCTATGAAATTATTTACCAAATGATCGAAATGACTAAAAATGATAAAAAATCTTGGGCTATAGCTCATGAAATCATGAATTTTGACCTCCACAAAATTATTTGCCAAAGGTTCAAAATGACTAAAATTGGGAAAAAATCATGGATTAATGCACATGAAATTGTGAAGTTTAAATTCGCAAAATTATTTATCAATGGCTCAAAATGACTAAAATTGGGAAAAAATCATGGATTAATGCACATGAAATTGTGAAGTTTAAATTCGCAAAATTATTTGTCAATGGTTCAAAATGACTTAAAATATCTAATAATCTTGATTATAGCTCATGAAATCTAGAATTTTGGCCTCTATGAAATTATTTGCTAAAGGGTCGAAATGACTAAAAATGATAAAAAAATCTTGGGCTATAGCTCATGAAATCATAAATTTTGGCCTCTGTGAAGTTATTTGCTACTGGATTGATATGCACATAATAAACATGCACAAAAGTTGTAAGGGAACAACTATCAAGTTATAGTATAGAATTTAGATGACGAACCCACAAAGAAGGTGTGCGTTCGGAATTTTTAAAATTGGTCCTAAAAAAGTATGGACAAAGAGGAGTGAAGTAGAGTGTGTCGAGAGGGAATTGTCACAAACTAAAACAAGAGAGGATGAGAGGAGGAGAAAACAAATAAAAAGAAAAAGAGAAGAAAGAGGAAACTAGAAAAATAAAAAGAAAATGAAATCAAGAAAAGAATTAGAAATGGGAACAAAATAAAGTCGAGAAAAGAGAAATCAAGAGAGAAATCAAATCTAGAAAGAATGAGGAAAACAAGTAGAGAAATGAGGAATTTAGAATTGAATCCACTTGTTAATTTCATTGATAGTGTTTAGCGGATATTGGTACGTCTTCGGTAATTTTTCTGACCTACATCTACCAACATAAAAATAAAAATAAGAAAATAAAAAGAAAATGAAAACTTACATTCCAAGGGTTGGCCCTTGTGAAGTAAATCTTCATCTTCACTTCATCATCATCAAAGGAGAAGAATGAAAATAAAAGAAGAGGAAATAAATTTTTATTTATTGCAAATAAAAGTTTATAATTTTAGAGGATCTTCTCAATTAACAGTAACTCTCCTCTCCAAATAGAGTTTTTATAAAAAATTCACACCCAAACCCTCACTCTCTACCCCTATTTATAGAGTTTATCAATCAATATTAGCCCTCAGTTAAACTTAACCCCAAGTTAAAGAATTTCACCTTTAATCTATAACTATTTACTAGGTATCGATCTTGGTTTCAATCTGATATTGATACATATATCGATATAGGTATCGATATCGATATCAATACTAGTATCGATACTTATATCGATACTTCTTTGATTCGAATTTGGTGAAATTCTTAGACTCTTTAGGTTTATGTTGGCTACTTGACTTAATCTTGGGCTTCAATAAGAGCTTCAATAAAAGGTAGAAAATTGAGAGAATTGAATTCTTTTGAGCTCATATTCATTAAATCTTCATTAACCTACAAATTAAGATAAAACACTTACTAGCAAATATTTTTTCAAAATAAAATAGATAATGAGGGTATAAATGTGTAATAAAATGCAATGATCAAATACCCCACACCTAACCTTTTGCTAGTCCTCTAACAAAAAAAAGAAAAATCCTAACTCACTTATGTAGAAATGTGATTGTATTTAGCACATATAACAAGCATTTAAACCCTATATTATCCTAGAGGACGAGTTGTAATCTTGTGAGGGTTGCGATAAATATACATAAAATTGATTAACTTGCCACTTTGAAGAAGCCAATATATAATTAATCCATTTGGCATCTTTAAACAATCTAATAGAGTTAGATTATACCTAAGAAAATATTTTTATGCATAACTCTAAAGTAAATTTTTAGAAAATCTTTTCATTATTGTTATACAAAGCCAAGTCCAACTTAGACATTCAATTAAGAGTTTTGAAGAGAACATGCTTACTCTTTGTTTCAAACAATTTTTCAAGCCTCTTAACCAATTTATTTTTCAAGAACATATAGATAAATATAAATACATATAAAAATTATTATTTTTATTTTATTTTATTTTATATGTTTTATTTTATATATATATCTCTTTATTCTTTAGTGATTTTGTTCTACTTTATCGGGCTTTTAAATGACCATGTAACTAGTTTTGGACCAATGGATCCTAACCCAATTGAGCTTAGGTCACTAAGTATGAAAATACTCCTCGGGCTTAATTACTCGGTCAACTTAGGCTTAGTAAGATAGAATCACCTTGGAGTTCAAGAAGCTTTTATTGGTACCCATTTTTCGCACTCTTCTTTACAATTTTTTAATATATATGTATATAAGTATATAGACATATCTTGAAAAATATTTTGGATCAAGAGAATTTTCAAAAAAATGTTTTCTACTCTAAGCTAACATGCAAAATAAATTCTTTGTTTCTTTCTCTTTTTCTCTTTTTTTTTCTTTTTTATAAAAGAACAAGATACTCTCAAAGAGAGAAGAATAAATTCTTTTCATTTTTCTTATTATTATGAGACAAAGAGAAAAGATGTAGAATAAAAGATTGGAAATGAATGGCTCACACTCTATATCAATTCCTACCTTATTCTTTGAAAACTCTACCTCAGTTTTAAAGAAGTCTAAAATGATAAACTCTATGATGTGCTTAAATTCTATACTCTCCAAGGTTTTAATAATTTTTGTAGCAATTGATGGTAGGTATGTGTCTTGAGTTTCGGTTTTGATCGGTCGAAAGCTAGTCTCAAATTTAAACTTCGGGTTCCATGTAAATGAAAGTTTATCCTAACACAACCAACTCTTCTTTAAAAATTTTCTCAAACTCAAAGTTCATGGTTGAAGCATGATAGGTGATTATTCTACATCTTCTAGGAACCAAAGCTTCTCTACAAAGAGTTATTTAAAGTGAGATCAATGAAACTTGTGTCCGACTTAGTACTTTTCTTCTTCTGACTAGTTCGATTCTAACTCCTCTAGTATCTTGAGTACATCAACAAAGATCTCCACAAAACTCGAGTCGACCCGTTCTTCTTTTAACTCTTTGTTTGATGTTCCTGAATGAAGTGTCTTAGTTCTTAAAATTGGTCCTAAAAAGTATGGACAAAGAGGAGTGAAGTAGAGTGTGTCGAGAGGAATTGTCACAAACTAAAACAAGAGAGGATGAGAGGAGGAGAAAACAAATAAAAAGAAAAGAGAAGAAAGAGGAAACTAGAAAATAAAAAGAAATGAAATCAAGAAAAGAATTAGAAATGGGAACAAAATAAAGTCGAGAAAAGAGAAATCAAGAGAGAAATCAAATCTAGAAAGAATGAGGAAAACAAGTAGAGAAATGAGGAATTTAGAATTGAATCCACTTGTTAATTTCATTTAGGATTTATTAACTACTCTCTTTTATCATATTTTACTTTAGATTTACTAAACATAGATTATCAAACTACAAAAGAAAACATAATCTATCAAATTATCATCCAAGCAAAAATTCCATTCATGAAAAGAATAAACAACTAGATAATAATTCTAGAATTCATAAGCATAACCTATCAAACCACTCAAGATAAGCATACATTATCAAATTCTTTTCTACCAATTAGGTTTCTAGTTGATTATCCTAACATGATCAATTTAAGCATAAAGAGAGCAATTCATAATTCATAAAGAAAATTAAACTAGTTTCATACAATTCTAGAATTCCTACAATAATTAGTTACTCATTTTGGAAAATAAAACAAGGAAATAAACTCTATACTAGAAAGCATAAAAGAATAAGAATTTGATCTAAATTACAACAAACAAAATAAAAAGTAACTATTAAGAAAGAGAGATGAGCATAAAAGTAAATCTAAAATAAGGATTAAAAGAAAAATATAGAATAACTACAATGCAAGAAAAGAAATTCTACAAAGCATAAAAGTAAATCTAAATAATAAAAATAAAAGAGCATGATAGTAAATTTAGTCTATAAGCATGATATAAATCTAATCTATCAACATAAAAATAAAAATAAGAAAATAAAAAGAAAATGAAAACTTACATTCCAAGGGTTGACCCTTGTGAAGCAAATCTTCATCTTCACTTCATCATCATCAAAGGAGAAGAATGAAAATAAAAGAAGAGGAAATAAATTTTTATTTATTGCAAATAAAAGTTTATAATTTTAGAGGATCTTCTCAATTAACAGTAACTCTCCTCTCCAAATAGAGTTTTTATAAAAAATTCACACCCAAACCCTCACTCTCTACCCCTATTTATAGAGTTTATCAATCAATATTAGCCCTCAGATTAAACTTAACCCCAAGTTAAAGAATTTCACCTTTAATCTATAACTATTTACTAGGTATCGATCTTGGTTTCAATCTGATATTGATACATATATCGATATAGGTATTGATATTGATATCAATACTAGTATTGATACTTATATCGACACTTCTTCGATTCAATTTGGTGAAATTCTTAGACTCTTTAGGTTTATGTTGGCTACTTGACTTAATCTTGGGCTTCAATAAGAGCTTCAATAAAAGGTAGAAAATTGAGAGAATTGAATTCTTTTGAGCTCATATTCATTAAATCTTCATTAACCTATAAATTAAGATAAAACACTTACTAGCAAATATTTTTTCAAAATAAAATAGATAATGAGGGTATAAATGTGTAATAAAATGCATGATCAAATACCCCACACCTAACCTTTTGCTAGTCCTCTAACAAAGAAAGAAAGAAAAATCCTAACTCACTTACGTAGAAATCGCGGTTGTATTTAGCACATATAACAAGCCTTTAAACCCTATATTACCCTAGAGGACGAGTTGTAGTCTCGTGAGGATTGCATAAATATACCCAAAATTCGATTAACTTGCCACTTTGAAGAAGCCAATATATAATTAATTCATTTGGCATCTTTAAACAATCTAATAGAGTTAGATTATACCTAAGGAAATATTTTTATGCATAACTCTAAAGTAAATTTTTAGAAAATCTTTTCATTATTGTTATACAAAGCCAAGTCCAACTTAGACATTCAATTAAGAGTTTTGAAGAGAACATGCTTACTCTTTGTTTCAAACAATTTTTCAAGCCTCTTAACCAATTTATTTTTCAAGAACATATAGATAAATATAAATACATATAAAAATTATTATTTTTATTTTATTTTATTTTATATGTTTTATTTTATATATATATATCTCTTTATTCTTTAGTGATTTTGTTCTACTTTATCGGGCTTTCTAAATGACCATGTAACTAGTTTTGGGCCAATGGATCCTAACCCAATTGAGCTTAGGTCACTAAGTATGAAAATACTCCTCGAGGCTTAATCACTTTCGGTCAACTTAGGCTTAGTAAGATAGAATCACCTTGGAGTTCAATAAGCTTTTATTGGTACCCATTTTAGCACTCTTCTTTACAATTTTTTAATATATATGTATATAAGTATATAGACATATCTTGAAAAATATTTTGGATCAAGAGAATTTTCAAAAAAATGTTTTCTACTCTAAGCTAACATGCAAAAAAATTCTTTGTTTCTTTCTCTTTTTCTCTTTTTTTCTTTTTTATAAAAGAACAAGATACTCTCAAAAGAGAAGAATAAATTCTTTTCATTTTTCTTATTATTATGAGACAAAGAGAAAAGATGTAGAATAAAAGATTGGAAATGAATGGCTCACACTCTATATCAATTCCTACCTTATTCTTTGAAAACTCTACCTCAGATTTTAAAGAAGTCTAAAATGATAAACTCTATGATGTGCTTAAATTCTATACTCTCAAGGTTTTAATAATTTTTGTAGCAATTGATGGTAGGTATGTGTCTTGAGTTTCTGGTTTTGATCAGTCAGAAAGCTAGTCTCAAATTTAAACTCAGGTTCCATGTAAATGAAAGTTTATCCTAACACAACCAACTCTTCTTTAAAAATTTTCTCAAACTCAAAGTTCATGGTTGAAGCATGATAGGCTGATTATTCTACATCTTCTAGGAACCAAAGCTTCTCTACAAAGAGTTATTCAAAGCTGAGATCAATGAAACTTGTGTCGACTTAGTACTTTTCTTCTTCTGGACTAGTTCTGATTCTAACTCCTCTAGTATCTTGAGTACATCAACAAAGATCTCCACAAAACTCGAGTCGACCCGTTCTTCTTTTAACTCTTTGTTTGATGTTCCTGAATGAAGTTTACTTCTATGGGTTGATCGATGGATCATTAGGTTGATTCCCTAAATTGAAGATGTTGAGATCTACAGCTACATTCCCAAAGGATGATTTTATTTGATTGGTTTTATAGTTGATCAGAGCATTTGAAGTAGCTAAAAATGGTCTTCCTAGAATGACTGGAATCTATCCTTTAGGATTGGAAATGGGCTGTGTTTTCAAGACTATGAAGTCAATAGGGAAAATAAACTCCCCTACCTTAATCAGAACATCCTCTATCTCTCCCATGGGATTTTGACGGATCTTTCAGCTAACTGTAAGTTACATTTAGTTGGTTTAAGTTCTTCTACACCAAGTTGCTAGGAGACCGAACAAGGAAGCAAATTGACACTCGCCCCTAAGTCTAAAAGCGCATTATCAATGAAGGTATTTCCTATGACACACAAGATAGTAGGACAACTAGGATCCTTATGTTTCAAAGGTATGGGCTTTGAGAGCATGCAACAGATATTGGCAGCAAGAAAGACTTTCTTTGAAATATTTATTATTCTCTTCTTAGTGCATAAATCCTTCAAAAATTTTGCATAAGATGAGATTTGTTGGATGGCGTCTAAGAGAGGGACGTTGGCCTTGACATGCTTGAAGGTTTCTATCTTCTCTATTTGAGGATTTTTTTTTCCTAGGCCTGAGTCTATCTGGGAAGGGAGCAATAGGCTTAAACCTATCAAGATCAAGCACAGGTTCGGTTTCAGGTTCTTGGTCATCAAAAGAGGATTGTTGATGAATAGAGTCATTAGAAGGAGAAGGGATTTATTCAGGTTCAACATTTTGAATAGGAGAAAAAGAATATGGAGTTTTATCCGGAGGTATTCTCACTGGATAATCCATCTGCTTTCCTGACCGTAGTGTATGGATTGCATTCACCTGAGCTAGGTAGTTTGAACTTGATCCAATATCCCTAGGGTTTGCAATAGGTTGACTCGAAAATTTTTCTTTCTCTTTTTCACTCACGGTACTAGCTAGTTGACCAAGTTGGATTTCTAACCTAGCTATGGCTTGAGTATTGGAATTGAGCATTTGACCGGTTGTCTACATGAAGGAATTCAGAGTATTAGATGATTGAGTCAAAATATTGGTGATCTATGTAGAAGCCTTAATCATGGATTCTAAACCCTTTTCTAAGTTAATCAAACATCTCTCTTGATTAGAATTTGAAGGAGTAAAATTTATTGATTGATGAGGAGGAGGCTAGTTTGAATAAGGTAAATTAGATTGTTAAAAATTATTCAGTGTGTTGAATGGAACTGTGTTTCCTCTAAAATATTGTTAGGTTGAAGTGGGAGGGAAATTTTGATTTTTAAAGAAATTTTCCTGATTCCATATAAAATTCGGATGATTTCTCCAACCCAGATTATAAGTTAGAGAAAACGGATTATTTCTAAGATACTAGAATGCAGTGTTCATCTGCTCTAGTGGTTGATTATTTCCAAAGAGAAGACTTTTCTCTGAAACACGGCTGGAGAAAGATGACATCCCGGGGAAGAAATTTGGTTGATTTGAGCCAGAGCTCGTTCTTTGGTTTCAAGGGCTTATAACCTACTTTGGATTGTAACCATTTTTATTTCAGAGGCTATGTTTAACTCTAGGGAAGGACCACTGGATTTGGTTGGGGAAACTGATGAAACTCTTTCATCATAGTGTTCCCACTACAATATTTTTGGACAAATTTTCTAAGAATTTCCAATATTCATAAGCATTTTCTTCATAAAATCTTCTTGACACATAGATTCTAAAGATGTCTTTTAAAAAAATAATTCAATCCTTCATACATGATTTGGTATAATCGTCACTTTTCTAGACCATGGTGAGGACATTGGATAAGAAGATCATTAAACATATTAAAATACTTCGAATGGCTCCCACAGGTTGTCTTGAAATTGAATGATTTTTTAGGCTTAACTGTTTTATGATTTGGGAAAATTTTCTTTAAGAAAGCGGTAACAAATTCATCCTAGGTTGAGATAGGATTTTGGGTAAGCTCTGACCATTTCTTAGCTTTGTCCTTAAGAGCAAATGGGATAAATCTAAGCTTAATTGTGTCATCGGATAACTCTCTAATCTTAATCATAATACAAACTTTCTCAAACTCGGCTATAAAAATGTATGCATCTTGATTCATTTCCTAAAATTTTGGAAACATGTTTATGAAGTGAGGTCTAAGCTCAAAATTAGCTCCATTAACATAAGGAAGCCTAATATAAGAGCAGTTGAATTCCTAGTTGGATAACATATGTCTTGAAGAACCGTGCATTTGGTTTGCCATATTTTTAGTCTCAAAATTTGGTTCAGCCCAAATTAAACAATTGGTATTATCTCTAATCCAAACTTCATACACTAAAGCAAAGAAAATTTATATCTAAAAAAGTTAGAGAAAAATATCTAGGAAAAACTAAAAGACCTAAAAAATTTCTCCTACTTTTAATTTTTAAAGGAAAAACTAAAAGACCTAAAAGATAAGTGAGAGAAAAGAGGAAGGATAAAAGAAAAACCTAACTAAAAACTTAAGAGCAACCACTTTGAAACAATCACCCTTAATTCTAGGGCTAAGCCTAAACTCAACTAGACCAGCTCCTAACCAAAAACTCCTTGAGTGAAAAGATTAACGTTTACTTGGTCAGTTATCCAGGTAAGGATAGTACTAGAGGGAGGTCAATGACTAATTAAGTACTTCTTTCTTTGTGGAGCGCTTTATGCAACCCCTAAACCTTGCCTTAGATACCAATGGATTCAAGTAAACTCAAACCAGTTCACATAAGGATTTCTTGTTCTTTAATGAGCTCGAGTTTTTAGGGGCCAACATCTAATGAGATTTACAATGTTTGGATTTATGTAGTGAGGAATTGATTTGTGTGCTAAGGGAAGGGTGATGAAATCCCTCATCTCATCTTGATTAGGGGGTTTTGCCCTTAAGAGTAATTTCAAGTGAGTGCCCAAATCAAAATGCTCAATCACTTTGGTGAATTTCTACTAACTATATGCTATGCAACTCTAAGAATTAAAAGCAACTACAAAAGGATGCACCAAAAATCTTTTGTTTTTAATTAGGGTCAATAATCAAACAAACGAGAGAAAGAGTGCTCTTGTTTGAATTTATTATCTTGTTAGTAGTTGTTAAAGTAGAGGGTAGATTTTATTAGGGTCGACAAGAGAAAATTTTTGGTTTTATTTTTATATTAGTTCCTAATTGTCTCAAATGTGAAAAGTCTAAACTAGCTATGGCTTGAGTATTGGAATTGAGCATTTGACCGGTTGTCTACATGAAGGAATTCAGAGTGTTGGATGATTGAGTCAAAATATTGGTGATCTATGTAGAAGCCTTAATCATGGATTCTAAACCCATTTCTAAGTTAATCAAACATCTCTCGTGATTAGAATTTGAAGGAGTAAAATTTATTGATTGATGAGGAGGAGGCTAGTTTGGATAAGGTAAATTAGATTGTTAAAAATTATTCAGTGTGTTGAATGGAACTGTGTTTCCTCTAAAATATTTTTAGGTTGAAGTGGGAGGGAAATTTTGATTTTTAAAGAAATTTTTCTGATTCCATGTAAAATTCAGATGATTTCTCCAACCCAGATTATAAGTTAGAGAAAACGAATTATTTCTAAGATACTAGAATGCAGTGTTCATCTGCTCTAGTGGTTGATTATTTCCAAAGAGAGGACTTTTCTCTGAAACACGGCTGGAGAAAGATGACATCCCGGGGAAGAAATTTGGTTGATTTGAACCAGAGCTCGTTCTTTGGTTTCAAGGGCTTATAACCTACTTTGAATTGTAACCATTTTTACTTCAGAGGCTATGTTTAACTCTAGGGAAGGACCACTGGATTTGGTTGGGGAAACTGATGAAACTCTTTCATCATAGTGTTCCCACTGCAATATTTTTTCAGACAAATTTTCTAAGAATTTCCAATATTCATAAGCATTTTCTTCATAAAATCTTCTTGACACATAGATTCTAAAGATGTCTTTTAAAAAAATAATTCAATCCTTCATACATGATTTGGTATAATCGCCACTTTTCTAGACCATGGTGAGGACATTGGATAAGAAGATCATTAAACATATTAAAATACTTCCAGAATGGCTCCCCTGGGACTGTCTTGAAATTCTGAATGATTTTTTTAGGCTTAACTGTTTTATGATTTGGGAAAATTTTCTTTAAGAAAACGGTAACAAATTCATCCTAGGTTGAGATAGGATTTTTGGGTAAGCTCTACAGCCATTTCTTAGCTTTGTCCTTAAGAGCAAATGGGATAAATCTAAGCTTAATTGTGTCATCAGATAACTCTCTAATCTTAATCATAATACAAACTTTCTCAAACTCGGCTATAAAAATGTATGCATCTTGATTCATTTCCTAAGAATTTTGGAAACATGTTTTGAAGTGAGGTCTAAGCTCAAAATTAGCTCCATTAACATAAGGAAGCCTAATATAAGAGCGGATTGCATTCCTAGTTGGATAACATATGTCTTGAAGAACCGGTGCATTTGGTTTGCCATATTTTTAGTCTCAAAATTTGGTTCAGCCCAAATTAAACAATTGGTATTATCTCTAATCCAAACTCGCATACACTAAAGCAAAGAAAATTTATATCTAAAAAAAAGTTAGAGAAAAATATCTAGGAAAAACTAAAAGACCTAAAAAAAATTTCTCCTACTTTTTAATTTTTTAAAGGAAAAACTAAAAGACCTAAAAGATAAGTGAGAGAAAAGAGGAAGGATAAAAGAAAAACCTAACTAAAAACTCAAGAGCAACCACTTTGAAACAATCACTCTTAATTCTAGGGCTAAGCCTAAACTCAACTAGACCAGCTCCTAACCAAAAACTCCTTGAGTGAAAAGATTAAAGTTTACTTGGTCAGTTATCCAGGTAAGGATAGTACTAGAGTGAGGTCAATGACTAATTAAGTACCTCTTTCTTTATGGAGCGCTTTATGCAACCCCTAAACCTTGCCTTAGATACCAATAGATTCAAGTACACTCAAACCAGTTCACATAAGGATTTCTTGTTCTTTAATGAGCTCGAGTTTTTAGGGGCCAACATCTAATGAGATTTACAATGTTTGGATTTGTGTAGTGAGGAATTGATTTGTGTGCTAAGGGAAGGTGATGAAATCCCTCATCTCATCTTGATTAGGGGGGTTTTGCCCTTAAGAGTAATTTCAAGTGAGTGCCCAAATCAAAATGCTCAATCACTTTGGTGAATTTCTACTAACTATATGCTATGCAACTCTAAGAATTAAAAGCAACTACAAAAGGATGCACCAAAAATCTTTTGTTTTTAATTAGGGTCAATAATCAAACAAGCGAGAGAAAGAGTGCTCTTGTTTGAATTTATTATCTTGTTAGTAGTTGTTAAAGTAGAGGGTAGATTTTATTAGGGTCGACAAGAGAAAATTTTTGGTTTTATTTTTATATTAGTTCCTAATTGTCTCTAATGTGAAAAGCCTAAACTAGAGGGTGAAATTGAAAATAGTAGAAAGAGGATTTACCTTTTCAAGCAAATCTTCTTATTCAATCTTCAATCTTCAATCTTCTAGTTTAGTCCTTCTAAGAAACACACAAATTAAAAACCAAAATGGAAAAATCCTAACTCACTTATGTAGAAATGTGATTGTATTTAGCACATATAACAAGCATTTAAACCCTATATTATCCTAGAGGACGAGTTGTAATCTTGTGAGGGTTGCGATAAATATACATAAAATTCGATTAACTTGCCACTTTGAAGAAGCCAATATATAATTAATTCATTTGGCATCTTTAAACAATCTAATAGAGTTAGATTATACCTAAGAAAATATTTTTATGCATAACTCTAAAGTAAATTTTTAGAAAATCTTTTCATTATTGTTATACAAAGCCAAGTCCAACTTAGACATTCAATTAAGAGTTTTGAAGAGAACATGCTTACTCTTTGTTTCAAACAATTTTTCAAGCCTCTTAACCAATTTATTTTTCAAGAACATATAGATAAATATAAATACATATAAAAATTATTATTTTTATTTTATTTTATTTTATATGTTTTATTTTATATATATATCTCTTTATTCTTTAGTGATTTTGTTCTACTTTATCGGGCTTTTTAAATGACCATGTAACTAGTTTTGGACCAATGGATCCTAACCCAATTGAGCTTAGGTCACTAAGTATGAAAATACTCCTCGAGGCTTAATCACTTTCGGTCAACTTAGGCTTAGTAAGATAGAATCACCTTGGAGTTCAATAAGCTTTTATTGGTACCCATTTTAGCACTCTTCTTTACAATTTTTTAATATATATGTATATAAGTATATAGACATATCTTGAAAAATATTTTGGATCAAGAGAATTTTCAAAAAAATGTTTTCTACTCTAAGCTAACATGCAAAAAAATTCTTTGTTTCTTTCTCTTTTTCTCTTTTTTTCTTTTTTATAAAAGAACAAGATACTCTCAAAAGAGAGAAGAATAAATTCTTTTATTTTTCTTATTATTATGAGACAAAGAGAAAAGATGTAGAATAAAAGATTGGAAATGAATGGCTCACACTCTATATCAATTCCTACCTTATTCTTTGAAAACTCTACCTCAGATTTTAAAGAAGTCTAAAATGATAAACTCTATGATGTGCTTAAATTCTATACTCTCAAGGTTTTAATAATTTTTGTAGCAATTGATGGTAGGTATGTGTCTTGAGTTTCGGTTTTGATCGGTCAGCTAGTCTCAAATTTAAACTCGGGTTCCATGTAAATGAAAGTTTATCCTAACACAACCAACTCTTCTTTAAAAATTTTCTCAAACTCAAAGTTCATGGTTGAAGCATGATAGGCTGATTGTTCTATATCTTCTAGGAACCAAAGCTTCTCTACAAAGAGTTATTCAAAGCTGAGATCAATGAAACTTGTGTCTGACTTAGTGCTTTTCTTCTTACAGACTAGTTCTGATTCTAACTCCTCTAGTATCTTGAGTACATCAACAAAGATCTCCACAAAACTCAGGTCTGACCCACGTTCTTCTTTTAACTCTTTGTTTGATGTTCCCTGAATGAAGTTTACTTCTATGGGTTGATCTGATGGATCATTCGGTTGATTCCCTAAATTGAAGATGTTGAGATCTACAGCTACATTCCCAAAGTATGATTTTATTTGATTGGTTTTATAGTTGATCAGAGCATTTGAAGTAGCTAAAAATGGTCTTCCTAGAATGACTGGAATCTATCCTTTAGGATTGGAAATGGGCTGTGTTTTCAAGACTATGAAGTCAATAGGGAAAATAAACTCCCCTACCTTAATCAGAACATCCTCTATCTCTCCCATGGGATTTTGACGGATCTTTCAGCTAACTGTAAGGTACATTTAGTTGGTTTAAGTTCTTCTACACCAAGTTGCTAGGAGACCGAACAAGGAATCAAATTGACACTCGCCCCTAAGTCTAAAAGCGCATTATCAATGAAGGTATTTTCTATGACACACAAGATAGTAGGACAACTAGGATCCTTATGTTTCAAAGGTATGGGCTTTGACAGCATGTCACAGATATTGGCAACAAGAAAGACTTTCTTTGAAATATTTATTATTCTCTTCTTAGTGCACAAATCCTTCAAAAATTTTGCATAAGATGAGATTTGTTGGATGGCGTCTAAGAGAGGGATGTTGTCCTTGACATGCTTGAAGGTTTCTATCTTCTCTATTTGAGAATTTTTTTTCCTAGGCCTGAGTCTATCTAGGAAGGGAGCAATAGGTTTAACCTATCAAGATCAAGCACAGGTTCGGTTTCAGATTCTTGGTCATCAAAAGAGGATGGTTGATGAATAGAGTCATTAGAAGGAGAAGGGATTTATTCAGGTTCAACATTTTGAATAGGAGAAAAAGAATGGAGTTTTATCCGGAGGTATTCTCACTGGATAATCCATCTGCTTTCCTGACCGCAGTGTATGGATTGCATTCACCTGAGCTAGGTAGGTTGAACTTGATCCAATATCCCTAGGGTTTGCAATAGGTTGACTCGAAAATTTTTCTTTCTCTTTTTCACTCACGGCACTAGCTAGTTGACCAAGTTAGATTTCTAACCTAGCTATGGCTTGAGTATTGGAATTGAGCATTTGACCGGTTGTCTACATGAAGGAATTCAGAGTGTTGGATGATTGAGTCAAAATATTGGTGATCTATGTAGAAGCCTTAATCATGGATTCTAAACCCATTTCTAAGTTAATCAAACATCTCTCGTGATTAGAATTTGAAGGAGTAAAATTTATTGATTGATGAGGAGGAGGCTAGTTTGGATAAGGTAAATTAGATTGTTAAAATTATTGATGTGTTGAATGGGCGTGTTTCCTCTAAAATATTTTTAGGTTGAAGTGGGAGGAAATTTTGATTTTTAAAGAAATTTTCTGATTCCATGTAAAATTCGGATGATTTCTCCAACCCATTATAAGTTAGAAAGCGAATTATTTCTAAGATACTAGAATGCGTGTTCATCTGCTCTAGTGGTTGATTATTTCCAAAGAGAGGACTTTTCTACGAAACACGGTGGAGAAAGATGACATCCGGGAAGAAATTTGGTTGATTTGAACGAGCTCGTTCTTTGGTTTCAAGGGCTTATAACCTACTTTGAATTGTAACCATTTTTACTTGAGGCTATGTTTAACTCTAGGGAAGGACCCTTTGGATTTGGTTGGGGAAGCCGATGAAACTCTTTCATCATAGTGTTCCCACTACAATATTTTTGGACAAATTTTCTAAGAATTTCCAATATTCATAAGCATTTTCTTCATAAAATCTTCTTGACACATAGATTCTAAAGATGTCTTTTAAAAAAATAATTCAATCCTTCATACATGATTTGGTATAATCGCCACTTTTCTAGACCATGGTGAGGACATTGGATAAGAAGATCATTAAACATATTAAAATACTTCGAATGGCTCCCAGGGCTGTCTTGAAATTGAATGATTTTTTAGGCTTAACTGTTTTATGATTTGGGAAAATTTTCTTTAAGAAAACGGTAACAAATTCATCCTAGGTTGAGATAGGATTTTTGGGTAAGCTCTACAGCCATTTCTTAGCTTTGTCCTTAAGAGCAAATGGGATAAATCTAAGCTTAATTGTGTCATCAGATAACTCTCTAATCTTAATCATAATACAAACTTTCTCAAACTCGGCTATAAAAATGTATGCATCTTCAGATTCATTTCCTAAGAATTTTGGAAACATGTTTATGAAGTGAGGTCTAAGCTCAAAATTAGCTCCATTAACATAAGGAAGCCTAATATAAGAACGGATTGCATTCCTAGTTGGATAACATATGTCTTGAAGAACCGGTGCATTTGGTTTGCCATATTTTTAGTCTCAAAATTTGGTTCAGCCCAAATTAAACAATTGGTATTATCCCTAATCCAAACTCGCATACACTAAAGCAAAGAAAATTTATATCTAAAAAAGTTAGAGAAAAATATCTAGGAAAAACTAAAAGACCTAAAAAATTTCTCCTACTTTTAATTTTTAAAGGAAAAACTAAAAGACCTAAAAGATAAGTGAGAGAAAAGAGGAAGGATAAAAGAAAAACCTAACTAAAAACTCAAGAGCAACCACTTTGAAACAATCACTCTTAATTCTAGGGCTAAGCCTAAACTCAACTAGACCGGCTCTAACCAAAACTCCTTGAGTGAAAAGATTAAAGTTTACTTGGTGGAGTTATCCGTAAGGATAGTACTAGAGTGAGGTCAATGACTAATTAAGTACCTCTTTCTTTATGGAGCTTTATGCAACCCCTAAACCTTGCCTTAGATACCAATAGATTCAAGTACACTCAAACCAGTTCACATAAGGATTTCTTGTTCTTTAATGAGCTCGAGTTTTTAGGGGCCAACATCTAATGAGATTTACAATGTTTGGATTTGTGTAGTGAGGAATTGATTTGTGTGCTAAGGGAAGGTGATGAAATCCCTCATCTCATCTTGATTAGGGGGGTTTTGCCCTTAAGAGTAATTTCAAGTGAGTGCCCAAATCAAAATGCTCAATCACTTTGGTGAATTTCTACTAACTATATGCTATGCAACTCTAAGAATTAAAAGCAACTACAAAGGATGCACCAAAAAAATCTTTTTGTTTCTTAATTAGGGTCAATAATCAAACAAACGAGAGAAAGAGTGCTCTTGTTTGAATTTATTATCTTGTTAGTAGTTGTTAAAGTAGAGGGTAGATTTTATTAGGGTCGACAAGAGAAAATTTTTTGGTTTTATTTTTATATTAGTTCCTAATTGTCTCTAATGTGAAAAGCCTAAACTAGAGGGTGAAATTGAAAATAGTAGAAAGAGGATTTACCTTTTCAAGCAAATCTTCTTATTCAATCTTCAATCTTCTAGTTTAGTCCTTCACAAGAAACACACAAATTAAAAAAACCAAAATGGAAAAATCCTAACTACAAGCACCTTCCCCCGACAACAGCGCCAAAACTTGATATGCACATAATAAACATGTACAAAAGTTACAAGCGAACAACTATCAAGTTATAGTATAGAATTTAGATGTCGAACCCACAATGGAGGTGTGCGTTTGGAATTTTTAAAATTGGTCCTAAAAATGTGTGGACAAAAACGAGTGAAGTAGAGTGTGTAGAGAGGGAATTGTCACAAAATAAAACAAGACAGGAGAAGGAGATAAGGAGGAAATAAATAAAAAGAAAAGAGAACAAAGCGAAAACTATAAAAAAATTAAAAGAAATGGAATCAAGAAAAGAATTAGAAATAGGAATAAAATAAAGTCAAGAAAAGAGAAATCAAGAGAGAAATCAAATCTAGAAAGAGTGGGGAAAACAAGTAGAGAAATGAGGAATTTAGAATTGAATCCACTTCTTAATTTCATTTAGGATTTATGAACTACTCTCTTTTTATCGTATTTTACTTTAGATTTACTAAACATAGATTATTAAACTACTAAAAGAAAGCATAATCTATCAATTTATCATCCAAGCAAAAATTCCATTCATGAAAAGAATAAACAACTAGATAATAATTCTAGAATTCATAAGCATAACCTATCAAACCACTTAAGATAAGCATAGTTTATCAAATTCTTTTTCTACCAGTTAGGTCTCTAGTTGATTATCCTAACATGATCAATTTAAGCATAAAGAGAACAATCCATGAATCATAAAGGAAATTAAACTAGTTTTCATGCAATTCTAGAAGTCCTACAAGAATTAGTTACTCATTTTGGAAATAAAAATAAGGCAATAAAATCTATACTAGAAAGTCTAAAAGAACAAGAATTAGTTATAAATTACAACAAAAAATAGATTTTAACAATTAAGAAAGAGAGATGAGCATAAAAGTAAATCTAAAGTAAGGACTAAAAGAAAAATATAGACTAACTACAAGGCAAGAAAAAAAATTCTACAAAGCATGAAAGTAAATCTAAATAATAAAAATAAAAGAGCATGATAGTAAATCTTTTCTACAAGCATGAAATAAATCTAATCTACTAACATAAAAATAAAATTAAAAAATAAATCCTAAACATGCAACTCTAAAAGATGAAAATAAAAAGAGAAAATGAAAACTTACATTCTAAGGGTTGGTCCCTTGTGAAGCAAATCTTCATCTTCACTCCATCATCATAAAAATAGAAGATTGAAAATAAAAGAAGAGGAAATAAAAATTATTTATTGCAAATAAAAATTTATAATTTTGAAAGGTCTTCTCAATTAAGAGTAAAGTCCTCCAAATAGAGTTTTACAAAAATTTACACCTAAACCCTCACTCTCTACCCTATTTATAGAGTATATCAATCAATATTAGCCCTTAGATCAAACTTAACCCAAGTTAAATAATTTTAGCCTTTAATTTATAATTGTTTCTTGGGTATCAATACTGTATTGATACAAGTATCGATAATTATATCGAATCTTCTTCGATTCTGAATTTGGCTGAAATTCTTGAATTCTTTGGGTTTCTATGGACTGCTTGTCTTGATCTTGGGCTTCAATAAGAGCTTCAATAAAAGGTAGAAAATTGAGGGAATTGACTTTTTTTAGGCTCTTATTCATTAAATCTTCATTCCTGCAAATTACGATAAAAACACTTATTAGCAAATATTTATTCAAAATAAAATAGATAATGAGGGTATAAATGTATAAATAATGCAATGATCATGAATCAAAAGGACCAAAAAGGGCCAAAAATCATGGGTTATAGCTCGTGAGATCGTGAATTTTGGCCTCTACGAAATTATTTGCCAATGGGTCAAAATAATAAAAAATAGTTAAAATCATGGATTATAACTCATGAAATCGTGAAGTTTGGACTCTGCAAAATTATTTACTAATGGTTCAAAATGACAAAAAATATCAAATAATCGTGGGTTGTAGCTCATAAAATTGTGAATTTTGGTCTTCGTGAAATTATTTGGTAATGGATCGAAAGGACTAAAAATGACAAAAAAGCATGGGTCATTGCTCATAAAATCGTGAAGCTCAGACTTTGCAAAATAATTTACCAATGGTTCAAAAAGATAAAAAAATATCTAATAATTATGGGTTATAGTTCATAAAATTATGAGTTTTGGCCTTCACGAAATTATTTGACAATGGGTCGACATGACTAAAAATGACAAAAATCATGAGTTATAGCTCATGAAATCATGAATTTTAAACTCTGTAAAATTATTTGTTAATGGATCGAAAGGACTAAAAATGATAAAAATCATGGGTCATTGCTCATAAAATCGTGAAGCTCGGACTTTGCAAAATAATTTACCAATGGTTCAAAAAGATTAAAAAAATATCTAATAATTATGGGTTATAGCTCATAAAATTATGAGTTTTGGCCTTCACGAAATTATTTGCCAATGGGTCGACATGACTAAAAAAGGCAAAAAAATCATGAGTTATAGCTCATGAAATCATGAATTTTAAACTCTGTAAAATTATTTGTTAATGGATTGAAAGGAGTAAAATAACCAAATATCATAGGTTATAGCTCATAAAATTGTGAATTTTGGCCTCTGTAAAATTATTTACCAATAGGTCGAAATAACTAAAAATGGCCAAAAATTATGGGTTATAACTCATGAAAGCGTGAAGTTTAGAGTTTGTAAAATTATTTACCAATTGCTTAGAATGTCTAAAATATCCGATAAGTATGGACTATAGCTTATGAAATTGTGAATTTTGCCTCCACAAAACTATTCGATGATGAGTCAAAATGTCTAAAATGGCCAAAAAATTGGTTATGACTCATAAAGAAGTGATGACTAGACAAAATTATTTACGAGTGGTTCAAAATGACTAAAAATGTTCAATGATCATGGATCATAGCTCATGAAATCTTGAATTTTGGTTTTCAAAATTATTTGTCAATAGATCGAATAACTAAACATGGCCAAAAATCATGTCTAATAGCTCATGAAATCATGAATTTTATTTATCACAAAATTATTTGCTAATGACTCAGAACTACTAAAAATAGCAAAAAATAATGGGTTATAACTCATGAAATCATGAAGTTTGGTCTTCGCAAAATTATTTACCAATGGTTCAAAATGACTAAAGATATCTAATAACTGTGGATTATAGCTCATGTAATTATGAACTTCAACCTCCACGAAATTATTTGCCGATGGTTCAAAACGACCAAAAATATCCAATAACCATAGGTTATAGCTCATGTATTCGTGAATTCTCTCTGTGAAATTCTTTGCTAAAGGATTGAAGGGACTAAAATGGCAAAAATTATGGGTTATAACTCATGAAATCATGAAGTTTGGTCTTATAAAATTATTTACCAATGGTTCAAAATGACTAAAATATCCAATAACTGTGGATTATAGCTCATGTAATTATGAATTTCAACCTCCACGAAATTATTTGCCGATGGTTCAAAACGACCAAAAATATCCAATAACCATAGGTTATAGCTCATGTATTCGTGAATTCTCTCTGTGAAATTCTTTGCTAAAGGATTGAAGGGACTAAAAATGGCAAAAAAAATTGTGGATTATTGCTTATGAAATCCTGACGTTTAAACGCTGCAAAATTATTTACCAATGCTTCAAAATGACTTAAAATGTCCAATAATCGTGGGTTATACCTCATGAAATCTTGAATTCGACCTCTGTGAAATTATTTACTAAAGGATCAAAATGACTAAAATGGCTAAAAATCCTAGGTTATAGCTCATGTAATCATGAATTTTGGCCTCCATGAAATTATTTACAAATGGATCAAAAGGACTAAAAATGACAAAAATATCAAATAATCGTGGGTTATAGCTCATGTAATTATGAACTTCAACCTCCACGAAATTATTTGCCGATGGTTCAAAAGCGACCAAAATATCCAATAACCATAGGTTATAGCTCATGTATTCGTGAATTCTCTCTGTGAAATTGTTTGCTAAAGGATTGAAGGGACTAAAAATGGCAAAAAATTGTGGATTATTGCTTATGAAATCCTGACGTTTAAACGCTGCAAAATTATTTACCAATGCTTCAAAATGACTTAAAATGTCCAATAATCGTGGGTTATACCTCATGAAATCTTGAATTCGACCTCTGTGAAATTATTTACTAAAGGATCAAAATGACTAAAATGGCTAAAAATCCTAGGTTATAGCTCATGTAATCATGAATTTTGGCCTCCATGAAATTATTTACAAATGGTTCAAAAGGACTAAAAAAAGGGTTAAAATTGTGGGTTATAGCTCATGAGATTGTGAATTTTGGCCTCCATGAAATTATTTGCCAATGGGTGAAACAATAAAAATGGCCAAAATTCATGGGTTATAACTCATAAAAACATAAAGTTTAGACTCTACAAAATTATTTACCAATAGTTCAAAATGACTAAATATATGAAATAATCATGGGTTAAAGCTCATGAAATCATAAATTTTGGTCTCTGTGAAATTTTTGGTAATGGATCAAAAGACTATATAAGTGGCAAAGAATCGTGGGTTATTACTTATGAAATTGTGAAGTTTCGACTTTACAAAATAATTTATGAATGGTTCAAAACAACAAAAATATCCAATAGTCATGGGTTATACCTCATAAAATCATGAGGTTTGGTCTTCACTAAATCATTTGCCAATGGGTCAAAGCAACTAAAATGGCAAAAATCATTGGTTATAGCTTACAAAATCATGACTTTTGGACTCCACGAAATTGTTTTGTAGTGGATCAAAATGACTAAAATGGCCAAAATTATGGGTTATAGCTCATAAAATTATGAATTTTGGCCTCTACAAAATTAATTGACAATGGGTGAAGCGACTAAAAATAACCAAAAATCATGGGTTATAACTCATGAAATCATGAAGTTTGGTCTTCACTAAATCATTTGCCAATGGGTCAAAATGACTAAAGATATCTAATAACCGTGGATTATAGCTCATGTAATTATGAACTTCAACCTCCACGAAATTATTTGCCGATGGTTCAAAAGCGACCAAAATATCCAATAACCATAGGTTATAGCTCATGTATTCGTGAATTCTCTCGTGAAATTCTTTGCTAAAGGATTGAAGGGACTAAAAATGGCAAAAAAAATTGTGGATTATTGCTTATGAAATCCTGACGTTTAAACGCTGCAAAATTATTTACCAATGCTTCAAAATGACTTAAAATGTCCAATAATCGTGGGTTATACCTCATGAAATCTTGAATTCTGACCTCTGTGAAATTATTTACTAAAGGATCAAAATGACTAAAAATGGCTAAAAATCCTAGGTTATAGCTCATGTAATCATGAATTTTGGCCTCCGTGAAATTATTTACAAATGGATCAAAAGGACTAAAAAAAGGGCTAAAATTGTGGGTTATAGCTTATGAGATTGTGAATTTTGGCCTCCATGAAATTATTTGCCAATGGGTCGAAACAATAAAAAATGGCCAAAATTCATGGGTTATAACTCATAAAAACATAAAGTTTAGACTCTACAAAATTATTTACCAATAGTTCAAAATGACTAAATATATGAAATAATCATGGGTTAAAGCTCATGAAATCATAAATTTTGGTCTCTGTGAAATTTTTCGGTAATGGATCAAAAGGACTATATAAGTGGCAAAGAATCGTGGGTTATTACTTATGAAATTGTGAAGTTTCGACTTTACAAAATAATTTATGAATGGTTCAAAACAACAAAAATATCCAATAGTCATGGGTTATACCTCATAAAATCATGAGGTTTGGTCTTCACTAAATCATTTGCCAATGGGTCAAAGCAACTAAAAATGGCAAAAAATCATTGGTTATAGCTTACAAAATCATGACTTTTGGACTCCACGAAATTGTTTTGTAGTGGATCAAAATGACTAAAATGGCCAAAATTATGGGTTATAGCTCATAAAATTATGAATTTTGGCCTCTACAAAATTAATTGACAATGGGTGAAGCGACTAAAAATAACCAAAAATCATGGGTTATAACTCATGAAATCGTAAAGTTTGGACTCCATAAAATTACTTACTAATTGTTTAAAATGACTAAAATATCCAACTGCCATGGGTTATAGCTTAAGAAATAGTGAATTTTGGCCTCCACGAAATTAGTTGATAAATGAGTCAAACCAACTAAAAGGGCCAAAAAATCATTTGTTATAATTTGTAAAGTCATGATGTCTAGAAAAAAATATTTATCGATGGTTCAAAATAACAAAAAATGTCTAATAATCATGGGTTATAACTCATGAAATCTTAAATTTTGCTTTTGCAAAATTATTTGCCAAACTATCGAATCAACTAAATATGGCCAAAATTCATGATTTCATGGATTATAGCCCATGAAATCATGAATTTTGGTTTTCATAAAATTATATTTTAATCAGTCAAAATGAGTATCAATGATAAAAAATCATGGGTTACAACTCATGAAATCGTGAAGTTTGGACTCCGCAAACTTAATTAGCAATGGTTCAAAATGACTAAAATATCCAATAATCATGAGTTATAGCTCATGTAATAGTGAATTTTTCCCTCTGAAATTATTTGCTAAAGGATCGAAAGGACTAAAAATGGCAAAAAATATTGTGGGTTATTGCTTATGAAATCATGAAGTTTAAACTCTAAAAATTATTTACCAATGGTTCAAAATGTCTAACAATGTCCAACAATCATGGATTATACCTCATGAAATCTTAAATTTTGCTTTTGCAAAATTATTTACCAAAGGATCAAAATGACTAAAATGGCCAAAAATCCTAGGTTATAGCTCATGTAATCATGAATTTTGGCCTCTACAAAATTATTTACCAATGGTTCAAAAGGACTAAAAAAGGGTTAAAATTGTGGGTTATAGCTCATGAGATTGTGAATTTTGGCCTCCATGAAATTATTTGCCAATGGGTGAAACAATAAAAATGGCCAAAATTCATGGGTTATAACTCATAAAAACATAAAGTTTAGACTCTACAAAATTATTTACCAATAGTTCAAAATGACTAAATATATGAAATAATCATGGGTTAAAGCTCATGAAATCATAAATTTTGGTCTCTGTGAAATTTTGGTAATGGATCAAAAGGACTATATAAGTGGCAAAGAATCGTGGGTTATTACTTATGAAATTGTGAAGTTTCGACTTTACAAAATAATTTATGAATGGTTCAAAACAATAAAAATATCCAATAGTCATGGGTTATACCTCATAAAATCATGAGGTTTGGTCTTCACTAAATCATTTGCCAATGGGTGAAACAATAAAAATGGCCAAAAATCATGGGTTATAGCTCATAAAATCATGAATTTTGGCCTCCACGAAATTATTTGCTAATAGATCGAAATGACTAAAATGACCAAAAATCATGGGTTATAGCTCATGAAATTATGAATTTTGGCCTCTACAAAATTAATTTACAATGGGTGAAGCGACTAAAAATAACCAAAAATCATGGGTTATAACTCATGAAATCGTAAAGTTTGGACTCCATAAAATTACTTACTAATTGTTTAAAATGACTAAAATATCCAACTGCCATGGGTTATAGCTTAAGAAATAGTGAATTTTGGCCTCCACGAAATTAGTTGATAAATGAGTCAAACCAACTAAAAGGGCCAAAAATCATTTGTTATAATTTGTAAAGTCATGATGTCTAGAAAAAATATTTATCGATGGTTCAAAATAACAAAAATGTCTAATAATCATGGGTTATAACTCATGAAATCTTAAATTTTGCTTTTGCAAAATTATTTGCCAAACTATCGAATCAACTAAATATGGCCAAAATTCATGATTTCATGGATTATAGCCCATGAAATCATGAATTTTGGTTTTCATAAAATTATATTTTAATCAGTCAAAATGAGTATCAATGACAAAAATCATGGGTTACAACTCATGAAATCGTGAAGTTTGGACTCCGCAAACTTAATTAGCAATGGTTCAAAATGACTAAAATATCCAATAATCATGAGTTATAGCTCATGTAATAGTGAATTTTTCCCTCTACGAAATTATTTGCTAAAGGATCGAAAGGACTAAAAATGGCAAAAAAATATTGTGGGTTATTGCTTATGAAATCATGAAGTTTAAACTCTAAAAATTATTTACCAATGGTTCAAAATGTCTAACAATGTCCAACAATCATGGATTATACCTCATGAAATCTTAAATTTTGGTCTCTACCAAAGGGTCATAATGACTAAAATGGCCAAAATCCTGGGTCATAACTCATAAAATCATGAATTTTAGTTTGGACAAAACTATTTCCTAGTGGATCAAAAGACCAAAAAAGGCCAAAAATCATGGGTTATAGCTCATGAAAATGTGAATTTTATTCTCCACGAAATTATTTGCCAATGGGTTCGAAACAATAAAAATGGCCAAAATTCATGGGTGATAACTCATGAAATCTTGAATTTTACCTATGCAAAAATATTTGCATATTGGTCAAAATGACTAGAATTTACCAAAAATTATTGGTTATAGATCATAAAATCATAAATTTTGGCCTCTGCGAAATTATTTGCTAATAGATCGAAATGACTAAAAATGGCAAAAAATCATGGGTTACCTCATGAAATGCCAAAACAAAATTATTCCTTCCACCGTGCCACACTAATTAGGAGATCAAAGAAGATAATATCTATTATAAAGAAGGCCAAAAGGGGGTGGAATGTACCAATTGTGACATCATTGAGCAATCATTTTTAGTGAAGTTAGACTCTGTAAAACTATTTACAAATGGTTCAAATGATAAAAAACAATATCCAATGATCGTTGGTTATAGCACATGAAATCGTGGGCCTCCGCGAAATTATTCGCCAACATGTCGAAACAACTAATAATGGCCAAATATCATAGGTTATAACTCATAAAATCGTGAAGTTTGGACTCCACAACACTATTTACCAGTGGTTCGAAACGGCTAAAAATATCCAATAATCATGGATTATAGCTCATAAAATTGTGAATTTTGCCCTCCATGAAATTATTTGTCAATGAGTCAAAACGACTAAAAATGACCAAAAATCATGGGTTATAGCTCATTAAATTATGAATTTTAGCGTTCATGAAATAATCTACCCGTGGTTCAAAATGATAAAAAAAAATATCCAATAGTCGTGGGTTATAGCTCATTAAATAGTGGGTTCTTGACTTAACAAAATCATTTGCCAATGGGTCAAAATAACTAAAAATGGCAAAAAAAAATGGGTTATAGCTCATGAAATCATAAATTTTAGACTTCACGAAACTATTTGCTAATGGATCGAAATAACTAAAATGGCCAAAAATTATGGGTTATACCTCATGAACTTGTGAATTTTGGGCTTTGCAAAAGTATTTACCAATAGTCGAAACGACTAAAAATGGCCAAAAATCATAGGGCTATATAACTCATGAAATCGTGAAGTTTGGATCCATAAAATTATTTACTAATTGTTTAGAACGACTAAAAATATCCAATAATCATGAGTTAATTGTGAATTTTGACCTCCTCAAAATTATTTGATAATGAGTCAAAACGACTAAAAATGTCCCAAAATAACGTATAACGTCATGATGTTTGGACAAAATTATTTACCAATGGTTCAAAATAACTAAAAATGTCCAATAATCATGGTTAGCTCATGAAATCTTAAATTTTGGTTATTGTAAAATTATTTGCTAATTGGTCGAAATGACTAAACATTGCCAAAAATCATGGCTTAGAGCTCATAAAATCTTAAATTTGGCCTTTGCAAAATTATCTGCTAATGCATCAAAACTACTAAAAATGGAGGAAAGTCATGGGTCATAACTCATGAATCGTGAAGTTTAGACTCCACAAAATTATTTACCAAAGTTTCAAAATGACTAAAAATCTAATAACCGTGAGTTATAGCTCATGTAATCGTGAATTTCGGCCTCCTCGAAATTATTTGTCGATGGTTCAAAATAAATAAAAATATCCAATAATAGTGGGTTATAACTCATGTATTCATGAATTTTTCCCTCTGCAAAATTATTTGCTAAAGGATTGAAAGGACTAAAAATGGCAAAAAAATCACAGGTTATTGCTCATAAAATCGTGAAGTTTAAAATCTGCAAAATTTTTTACCCAGGGTTCAAAGTGACTAAAAATATCCAATAATCATGGATTATAGCTCAGAAAATCTTGAATTTTGGCCTCTACAAAATTATTTGCCAAAGAGTTGAAACCACTAAAAATGGCCAAATATTTTGGATTATAGCTCATGAAATCATAAATTTTGGCCTCCACAAAATTATTTGCTAATGGATAAAAATGACCAAAAAATGGCAAAAAAAACATGGGTTATAGCTCGTGATGAAATTATTTGCCAATGGGTTGAAATGATGAAAAATAGCCAAAAATCATGGGCGATAACTCATGAAATCTTAAATTTTTGCCTATGCGAAATTATTTGCCAATAGTCAAAATGACTAAATATTACCAAATAGCATGGATTATAGCTCATGAAATTATGAATTTTGGTCTTTGTGAAACTATTTGCTAGTGGATCGAAAAGAGTAAAAATAGTAAAAAAAATCGTGTGTTATTGCTCATAAAATAGTAGAGTTCAGACTCTATAAAATTATTTACCAGTGGTTCAAAACAAATAAAAATGTCTTATAATCATGGATAATGGCTCATGAAATTGTGATTTTTGGCCTCTACAAAATTATTTGCCAATGGGTCGAAACAACTAAAATAGCTTTAAAATATGGGTTATAGCTCATGAAATCGTGAATTTTGACCTCCGTAAAATTATTTGCCAGTGGATTGAAAGGACTAAAAATGGTCAAAAATCGTTGGTTATTGCTCATGAAATTGTGAATTTTGACCTCTGCAAAATTATTTGCCAATGGGTGAAATAACTAAAATGGCTAAAAATATGGGTTATAGCTCATTAAATCGTAAATATTGGTCTCCGCAAAATTATTTGCCAATGGATCGAAAGGAGTAAAATGGACAAAAATTGTTGGTTATTGCTCATGAAATTGTGAAGTTTGGACTCTGCAAAATTATTCACTAAGGGTTCAAAAAACTAAAAATGTCAAATAATCATGGGTTATAATTAATAAAATCATGGATTTTTGCCTTGGTGAAATAACTTGCCAATGGATCAAAATGACAAAAAATGTCCAAAAATCATGGGTTATATAGGTCATGAAATTGTGAATTTTAGCCTCCGAGGAATTTTTTGCCAATAGGTCGAAACAATTGAAAATGGCCAATAATCATGGCCTGTATCTCACGAAATTGTGAATTTTAGTCTCTGCAAAATTATTTGCTATCAGGTCAAAATGATTTAAAATGGCCAAAAATTATGGGTTATAGCTCACAAAATCATGAACATTTTGATTCGATGAAATTACTTGGCAATGGGTCTGACATAAAATAAATGGCAAAAATAGTGGGTTATAGCTCAAAAAACCATAAAATTTGGCCTCCGTTAAATTATTTGGCAATGGGTCAAAATAACTAAAAATGGCTAAACAATCGTGGATATAGGTCACAAGATCATGAATTTAGGCCTCCAAAAATTATTTGCTAATGGATCAAAATGACCAAAAATGGCAAAAATAGTGGGTTATAGCTCGTGATGAAATTATTTGCCAATGGGTTGAAATGATGAAAAATAGCCAAAAATCATGGGCGATAACTCATGAAATCTTAAATTTTGGTTATTGTAAAATTATTTGCCAATAGTCAAAATGACTAAATATTACCAAATAGCATGGATTATAGCTCATGAAATTATGAATTTTGGTCTTTGTGAAACTATTTGCTAGTGGATCGAAAAGAGTAAAAATAGTAAAAAAATCGTGTGTTATTGCTCATAAAATAGTAGAGTTCAGACTCTATAAAATTATTTACCAATGGTTCAAAATAACTAAAAATGTCCAATAATCATGGATTATAGCTCATGAAATTGTGATTTTTGGCCTCTACAAAATTATTTGCCAATGGGTCGAAACAACTAAAATAGCTTTAAAATATGGGTTATAGCTCATGAAATCGTGAATTTTGGCCTCCGTAAAATTATTTGTCAGTGGACTGAAAGGACTAAAAATGGTCAAAAATCGTTGGTTATTGCTCATGAAATTGTGAATTTTGACCTCTGCAAAATTATTTGCCAATGGGTCGAAATAACTAAAATGGCTAAAAAAATATGGGTTATAGCTCATTAAATCGTAAATATTGGTCTCCGCAAAATTATTTGCCAATGGATCGAAAGGAGTAAAATGGTCAAAAATTGTTGGTTATTGCTCATGAAATTGTGAAGTTTGGACTCTGCAAAATTATTCACTAAGGGTTCAAAAAACTAAAAATGTCAAATAATCATGGGTTATAATTAATAAAATCATGGATTTTTGCCTTGGTGAAATAACTTGCCAATGGATCAAAATGACAAAAAATGTTCAAAAATCATGGGTTATATAGGTCATGAAATTGTGAATTTTAGCCTCCGAAGAATTTTTTGTCAATAGGTCAAAACAACTGAAAATGGCCAATAATCATGGCCTGTAGCTCACGAAATTGTGAATTTTAGTTTCTGCAAAATTATTTGCTATCAGGTCAAAATGACTTAAAATGGCCAAAAATTATGGGTTATAGCTCACAAAATCATGAACATTTTGATTCGATGAAATTACTTGGCAATGGGTCTGACATAAAATAAATGGCAAAAATAGTGGGTTATAGCTCAAAAAACCATAAATTTTGGCCTCCGTTTAATTATTTGGCAATGGGTCAAAATGACTAAAAATGACTAAACAATCGTGGATATAGGTCACAAGATCATGAATTTAGGCCTCCAAAAATTATTTTTGTCAATGAATCAAAACAACTAAAAATGGTCAAAAATTATTGGTCATAACTCATGAAGTCATGATGTCCGGACTCCACAAAATTTATTAATGGTTCAAAAGGACTAAAAATATCCAATAATCATGCCTTATAGCTCATGAAATCTTGAATTTTGGCTTCTACGAAATTATTTGCCAGTAGTTTAAAAAGACTAAAATGGCCAAATATCATGGGTTATAGCTCATGAAATCATAAATTTTGACCTCCCAAAATTATTTGCTTATGGATCGAAAGGACTAAAAAAGGCTAAAAATACCATGGGTAACAACTCATGAAATCGTGCGGTTAGGACTGCGCAAAAGGATAAAGAAGGAGAGTTGCGATAGTTAGGCAACAACAAGCGTAAAACATAGTCAGATCCACATGAAAATGAATTCTATGAAATATTTGTGGGGGCGTCCCCACCAGGATGCGTTGCATCAATGCCACCCCGATGCAATGATAAGTAAACAAGGGTGGTTTTCTAGGGTGTTCCCCAAAAGCAACACGTTACATTGATGTCACCCGGTGTAATGATAAGTAAGCAAGGGTGTTCTAAGAATGTACAATCCTGTAATAAGTTGACATAGAGTAATAGGCATAGACTAGAATGGCAAAAGATGGAAAATAGTAGAAGACTTTTACAGGAGAATAAAATTAGGTTAGCTACTTGGAATATAGGTACACTTACTAGAAAGACAATGAAATTAGTAGATATCATGTTTAGAAGAAAGATAAGTTTGTTTATAAGAAACTAAATGGATAGGTGCAAAATCTAGATAAATTGAAAAGACCGCATATAAACTTTGGTACATGGGAAAAGAGAAGAATAGAAACGGAGTGGGAGTCCTTGTAGATAACATAATAAAAGATAGTGTTGTGGATGTAAAAAGAGTTGGAGATAGAATAATACTAATAAAAATTATAGTTGGAGATAGAATAATACTAATAAAAATTATATTAAGAGTAGAGGTTATTGATATTATTAGTGCTTACGCACCACAAGTAAGGTTCTTAGAAGAGTACTAAAAGGGAATATTGGGATAGTTTAGATGAATAGGTATAAGGAATTTCATTATGAGAGAAATAATTTATATGAGGGATCTTAATGGGCATGTGGTAAGGATAATAAATATGAGAGGATACATGGAGGTTTTGGGTATGGAGATAAGAAAGATATGGCAGAATTGATTTTAGAGTTTGCAACATCATGTGATTTGATAATAGCAAATATACAATTTAGAAAAAGAGATGAACACTTAATAACCTTTAAAAGTGGATTTAATAATAGTCAAATAGACTTTTTGTACTAGAAGGATGGATAGGTTAACATGCAAAGTTTATAAAATTATATCGGGGAGTTTAACTATACAATATAGATTGATGGTATTCGACATGTCCATCAAGAAGTGGTGCAGAAAAACTAACATGGACAAGAGACTAAGAACTAAATGGTGAAACTTAAAAGGAGAGGATTTAATGCATTTTAAAGATAAGTTAAGGAAAGAAGATATATAGAATATAAATAATGAGACTAATATTATATAGAATAGCATATCTTCTTGTATTAAGAAGGTGGCTAAAGATATACTAGGAGAAGCTAAAGGTTTATAGATTAGATGGTAAGGAGAGTTGATTGTAGAATGAGGATGTACAAAATGCGATTAGAGAGAAGAAAATATTATATAAAGAGTGGCAAAATTGTAGGAGCAAGGAAAACTTAGAGAAATATAATCTAGCGAGGAAGGAAGCAAAAAGAGTGGTCAGTGAGACTAAATACAAGTCTTATGAGAATTTCTATAAAAAGTTCGACTCTAAGGAGGGATGTGTGTGTGTGTGTGTGTGTGTGTGTGAAAGCTTTTATTATATAAAAGCTTGATAAGATTAGAGAAAGGAAGAGTAGGAATTTGGGTAATATTAGGCGTATTGAAAGTGAAGATCAAAGAGTTCTAGTAACCGATGGGGAAATAAAAGAGAGATGGAGGAGTTACTTTCATAAATTGTTTAATTATAACTAAATAAGTGAGCAACCTAGAGAATTTGACCATATAGTGAATGATAGAAACTATAGATATTGTCGAAAAATTAGGATTAGTGAGGTTAAAGATACTCTAAAGAAAATGAAAAGTGAAAGAACTCTAGGACAGGACGGTATCCCTATTGAAGTTTGAAAATGTCTTCAAGATACAGGCTTAGGATGGTCAACTAAGTTATTTAATAAGATTATTGAGACAAAGAGGATGCCCGATGAGTGGAGGATTAGTACTTTGACACTGATGTACAAGAATAAATGAGATATATAAAGTTGTTTAAATTATCATTGTCTAAAACTCATGAGTTATACTAAAAAACTTTCGGGAGGGTAATTGAACAAAAACTAAGAAAGGAGGTAAGCACATTTGAAAATCAATTTGGTTTTATGCCTGGAAGGTCAACTATGGAACCTATACATATTTTGAGATGGTTGATGGAGAGATATAGAAAGAAGAGAAAGGATCTACATATGGTTTTATAGATCTACAAACACTTAGATAGAGTACGAGGTAATGTGGTGAGTTTTAGAAAAGAAATATATATCTAGTATATATATTAATGTGATTAAAGATATGTATGATAGAGTAAGAACTAATGAATGAGAGACTATGTCGTTTTCTATTACCATATGTTCACCAAGGGTCACCTTAAGTCATTATCATTTTCATTAGTTATTGACCAACTTACTAGGGACCTTTAGGATAAAATTCTATGGTGTATGTTATTTGTAGATGATGAAAGTGTTAGTCGATGAAATTAGAAGAGGTATAATTTCTGAAGTAGAAAGGTGGAGACAAGCTCTTGAATCTAAATGTTTTAGAACTAGTAGAACAAAAATAGAATATCAGGAGTGCATTTTTAGTAAAACTAAGAAAAAAAGAGCATATAGTACATATTGATGGTCAAGAAATATCTAAAAGTAATCATTTTCACTATTTAGGATCATTCATTCAGCATGATGGTGAGATTAACATTGATGTTGTTCATCAAATTAAATCAGGATGGTTGAAATGAAGGAGTGCTTTGGGAGTCTTATGTAATAGTAGAATACCAATGAAACTAAAGGAAAAATTCTATAGGACGGTTATAAGACCAACAATTCTTTATGGGTCAAAGTGTTGGGCAATTAAAAAATATATGCAAAAAATGAGTGCAGCAGAAATGAGAATGTTGTGATGGTCTTGTGGGTATATACTAAAAAATGGGATAAGAAATGAGTGCATCCATAGTAAATTAGAAGTTGCTCCTATCGAGGATAAAATGAGAGAGAATCGACTAAGATGGTTTGGTCATGTACAATGGAGACCTCTTAGTGTACCTGTTAGGAAAAGTGATAGTATTATAGTTAATAGGGCTAGAACATCTAGAGGTGGACCTAAAAAACTTGAGTGAAAGCAACTAAGAAAGATATGATTATGATTAACTTAATAGAGGAGATGTCCCATAATAGAATGAAATGAAAGAATAGGATTCATGTAGCCAAGCCCAAACATTTGGGATAAAGGCTTTGATGTTGTTGCTTTTTTTTTCAAAGCAATTAAAATATCCAAAACTATGGGTTATAGCTCATATAATTATAAATTTTGACCTCTGCGAAATTATTTGGTAAAGGATCAAAAGGACTAAAAATAGTAAAAAATAATGGGTTATTGCTCATGAAATCGTGAAGTTTAAACTTTGCAAAATTATTTACTAATTATTCAAAATGATAAAAATCCAATAATTGTGTGTTTAGCTCATGAAATTATGAATTATGACCTCTGTGAAATTATTTGCCAATGGATTGAAACGACTAAAATGACCAAAAATCGTGGATTATTGCTCATGAAATCATGAATTTTGGCATCCTTAAAATTATCTACCAACGGGTCAAAAGACTAAAATGACCAAAAGTTGTGTATAGCTCATAATATCGTTGGTTTTGGCATCCATAAAATTATTTGTCAATGGATCAAAAGACCAAAAAGGCCAGAAATCATGAGGGTTATAGCCCATGAAGTTGCGAATTTTGACCTCCACGAAATTATTTGCCAATGGGTCGAAACGACTAAAATGGCCAAAAATCATGAGTTATAACTCATGAAATCGTGAAGTTTGGACTCTAAAATTATATATCAATAGTTTAAAATGACTAAAAATATCCAATAATCGTGGGTTATAGCTCATGAAATCATGAAATTTGGTCTCTCGAAATTATTTTGTAATGGATCAAAAGGACCAAAAGGGCCAAAAATCATGGGTTATAGCTCATAAAATTGTGAATTTTGACCTCTGTAAAATTATTTGCTATTAAATCGAAATGAGAAAAATAACCAAAAATCATGGGTTATAGCTCATGAAATTGTGAATTATGACCTCTGTGAAATTATTTGCCAATGGATTGAAACGACTAAAATGGCCAAAAATCATGGGTTAGCTCATGAAATCATTAATTTTAGACTCCACAAAATTATTTACTAATGGATCAAAAAGGCCAAAAAAGGCCAGAAATCATGAGGGTTATAGCTTATGAAGTTGCGAATTTTGACCTACGCAAAATTATTTGCCAATGGGTCGAAACGATAAAAAATGGCCAAAAATCATGAGTTATAACTCATGAAATCGTGAAGTTTGGACTCTAAAAATTATATATCAATAGTTTAAAATGACTAAAAATATCCAATAATCGTGAGTTATAGCTCATGAAATCATGAAATTTGGTCTCTCGAAATTATTTTGTAATGGATCAAAAAGACCAAAAAGGGCCAAAAATCATGGGTTATAGCTCATAAAATTGTGAATTTTGACCTCTGTAAAATTATTTGCCTATGGGTCAAAATGATAAAAAAATAATCAAAATCATGAGTTATAACTCATGAAATTGTGAAGTTTGGATACCACAAAATTATTTATGGATGGTTAAAAATAACTAAAAATATCCAATAATCGTGGGTTATAGCTCATGAAATCATGAATTTTGGCCTTCGCGAAATTATTTGGTAATGGATCGAAAGGACTAAAAATGGTAAAAAAAATAATGGGTTATTGCTCATGAAATCGTGAAGTTTAGACTTTACAATATTATTTATCAACGGTTCAAAATGAATAAAAATTTGTGGGTTATAGCTCATAAAATTATGATTTTTGGCCTCTGTGAAATTATTTGGTAATGCATCGAAAGGACTTAAAATGGCAAAAATTCAAGGATTATTGCTCATGAAATCATAAGTTTAGATTTTGTAAACTTATTTAACAATGGTTCAAAATGACTAAAACATATCCAATAATAATGGGCTATAGCTCATGAAATTGTGAGTTTTGACCTCCACGAAATCATTATCCAATGATTCGAAATGAGTAAAAATGGCCAAAAATGATAGGTTATAGCTCATGAAATCATGTATTTTGGACTCTGCGAAATTATTTGGCAATGCATCAAAATGACTAAAAATGACCAAAAATCATGGGTTATGGCTCATGAAATTGTAAATTTTGGCCACTGCAAAATTATTTGTTAATGGGTCGAAACGACTAAAAATGGTCAAAAAATCATGGGTGTTAACTCATGAAATCATAAAGTTTAGGCTCCACAAAATTATTCACCAATCGTTTAGAACGACTAAAAAATCCAATAATTGTGGGCCATAACTCATGAAATCTTGAATTTTGACCTCCACGAAATTATTTGCCAATAGGTCAAAATGACTAAAAATGGCCAAAATTATGGTTATAGCTCATGAAATAATAAATTTTGGACTCCGTGAAATTATTTACTATTAAATCGAAATGAGAAAAAATAACCAAAAATCATGGGTTATAACTCATGAAATTGTGAATTTTGGCCACTGCAAAATTATTTAGCAATGGGTCGAAATGACTAAAATGGCCAAAAATAATGGGGCCTTAACTCATGAAATTGTGAAATTTGGACTCCATAAAATTATGTACCAATTGTTTAGAACGACTGAAAATATTCAATAATCGTGGGTTATAGCTCATAAAATCTTGAATTTTGGCCTCCACGAACTTATTTGCCAATGGGTCAAAACGACTAAAAATGGCAAAAAATCATTGGTTATAACTCACAAGGTTATAGCTCACGAAATGATGAATTTTAGCCACTACAAAACTATTTGACAACGGTTCGAAATGACTAAAAATTGCCAAAGTTTGTAGGTAATATCTCATAAAATTATGAATTTTGACTTCCACAAAACTACTTAACAACGGGTCGAAACAGCTAAAAATGACCAAAAATCGTGAATTACTGCTCATGTGAAATTTAGACTCCACAAAATCATTTGCCAATTGTTTAGAACGACTAAAAATATCCAATAATCAGGGGTTATAGCTCATGAAATCTTAAATTTTGGACTCCACAAACTTGTTTGCCAATGGGTCGAAGCGACTAAAAATGGCCAAAAATCCTTGGTTATAACTCACAAGGTTATAGCTCACGAAATGATGAATTTTGGCCACCACAAAACTATTTGACAACGGCTCGAAATGACAAAATTGCCAAAGTTTGTGGGTAATATCTCATGAAATTATGAATTTTGGCTTCCGCAAAATTAGTTAACAACAGGTCGAAACGACTAAAAATGACCAAAAATCGTGGATTATTGCTCATGAAATCATGAATTTTGGCATCCTTAAAATTATCTACCAACGGGTCAAAAAGACTAAAAATGACCAAAAGTTGTGTATAGCTCATAATATCGTTGGTTTTGGCATCCGCAAAATTATTTGTCAATGGATCAAAAAGACTAAAAGTGGCAAAAAATTATGGATTATTGCTCATGAAATTATGAAGTTTGCACTCTGCAAAATTATTTACCAAGGGTCCGAAAAGACAAAAAATATCCAATAATCATTGGTTATATCTAATGAAATCATGAGTTTTAGTTTCTGCAAAAATATTTTGCCCACGTGTCAAAATGACTAAAAATGCCGAAAACTCATGGGTTATATAGCTCACAAAATCGTCAATTTTGTCTCCACAGGATTATTTGCCAACGGATTGAAATAACTAAAAATCGTGGGTTATACTCACGAAATTGTGAATTTTGAACTCGACAAAATTACTTGCTAATGGGTCAAAACAACATAAAATGACCAAAAATAGTGAGTCATAGCTCATAAAATCATAAATTTTAGCCTCCGTTATTTATTTTCCAACGGGTGACAATGACTAAAAATGGCCAATAATCATGGGTCATAGCTCACGAGCTCGTGAATTTTGGTCTCCACAAAATTATTTACCAATGAGTCGAAATGACTAAAAATTGGGGGTGCTCACAAAATCATGAATTTTGGACTTGACCAAAATACTTGCTAATGGGTTGAAACAACACAAAATGGCCAAAAATCGTGGATTATAGCTCAAAAAATCCTGAATTTTGGACTTTGATTTGCTAACAAGTCAAAACAACTAAAAGTAGTCGAAAATCATGGCTTATAACTCACGAAATTGTGAATTTTGACCTCCTCAATATTATTTACCAATGGAACAAAATGACTAAAATAGCCAAATATTGGGGGTTTTTACTCATGAAATTGTAAAATTTGGACTCTGCAAAATTATTTACCAAGGGTTCGAAAAGACTAAAAATATCCAATAATCATGGATTATAGCTAATAAAATCATAAATTTTGGCCTCCACGAAATTATTTTTCAATAGTCGAAATGACTAAAAATGCCCAAAAATCATATGTAATAGCTTATGATATTTTGAATTTTCTCCTCCGTGAAATTATTTGTCAATGGGTCAAAGCAACTAAAAATGGCCAAAAATCGTGGGTTATAACTAACGAAATCGTGAATTTTGGCCTCCTCAATATTATTTACCAATGGGTCAAAACAACATAAAATGACCAAAAATAGTGGGTTAATAGCTCATGAAGTCATGAATTTTAGACTCTAAAATTATTTGCCAATGGGTCGAAACGACATGAAATCCCAAAAATAGTGGGTTAATAGCTCATGAAGTCATGAATTTTAGTCTCCATTAAATTATTTATCAATGGGTCAAAACAACTAAAAATAGCAAAAAATCGTGGGTTATAGCTCCCTAAATCTTAAATTTTGGCCTTCGCAAAATTATTTGCCAAAGAATTAAAACAACAAAAAATTGGCAAAAAATCATTGGTATAACTAATGAAATCATGAAGTCTGGACTCTGTAAAATTATTTACCAATGGTTCAAAATGACTAAACATATCTAATATGCCTAAGTTTTAGCTCATGAAATCTTAAATTTTTTTGGCCTCCGCAAAATTATTTATCAATGGGTCGAAATGAGTAAAAATAACCAAAATCATGGGTTATAGCTGAAGAAATCATGAATTTTAGCCTACATGAAAATATTTGCTAACAGGTTGGAACACCTAAACATGGCCAAAAATCGTGAGTTATAGCTCATGAAATAATAAATTTTGATCTCCATGAAATTATTTACCAATGGGTCGAAATGACTAGAAATATCCAAAAATCATGGGTTATAGCTCATGAAATTGTGAATTTTGGACTCTGTAAAATCATTGGCAAACAGGTCAAAACGACTAAAAATGAACAAAAATAGTAGGCTATAACTCATGAAATCATGAATTTTAGACTCTAAAATTATTTGCTAACAGCTCAAAATGATTAAAAATGACAAAGTCGTGGGTTATAGCTCACGAAATTGTAAATGTTGGTCTCCTCAAAATTATTTACATTTGGCTCAAAAGGACTAAAAATGGTCAAAATTTATGGGTATTTGCTCATGAAATCATGAAGTTTTGACTCCGAAAAATTAGTTACTACGGATTCGAAAAGACTAAAAATGTCTAATAATTATGGATTATGCTAATGAATCGTGAATTTTATCCTTCACAAAATTATTTTCCAATGGGTCTAAATGATTAAAGTGCCCAAAATTGTGTGTTATTGCTCACAAAATCCTGAATTTTGACCTCCCCGAAATTATTTCCCAATGGATCAAAGCAACTAAAAATTGTCAAAAATCATGGGTTATAGCTCACGAATCGTAAATTTTAGTCTCCACGGAATTATTTGCCAACAGGTCAAAATGATTAAAAATAGCAAAAAATCATGGGTTAACGTTCACAAAATCATGAATTTTGGACTCGACTTAATTACTTGCTAATGGGTCGAAACAACATAAAATGGCCAAAATAGTGGGTTATAAATCATGAAATCTTTAATTTTGACCTATATGTAATTATTTGCTAACGGATAGAAACGACTAAAAATAGCCAAAATAGTGGGGTATAGCTCACGAAATCCTGAATTTTGGGCTCCACAGAATTATTTGTCAATGGAACAAAAGGATTAAAAATGGCCAAAAATCATCAGTTCTAACTCATGAAATCGTGAAATCTGGACTCTGCAAATTATTTACTAATGGTTCAAAATGACTAAAAAAAATCAAAAATCGTGGTTTATAGCTCATGAAATCATGAATTTTATCTCTGTATGATTATTTGCCAACGGATGGAAATGACTAAAATTGACCAAAAATCGTGGGGTTATAACTCACGAAATCTTGAATTTTGAACTCGACGAAATTACGTGCTGGGTCGAAATGACATAAATTTGCCAAAAATAGTGGGTTATAACTTACAACTCATGAAGTCTTAAATTTTGGCTTCTATTAATTATTTTCCAATAGGTCAAAACGACTAAAAATGGCTAAAATTCGTAGGTTATAGCTCATGAAATTGTGAAGTTTGGCCTCCCCAAAACTATTTACCAATGGAACAAAAGGACTAAAATGGCCCAAAATTGTGGGTTTTTGCTCATGAAACCGTGAAGTTTGGACTGTGCAAAATTATTTCTCAATGGTTTGAAAAGACTAAAAATGTCTAATAATTATGGATTATGCTAATGAATCGTGAATTTTATCCTTCACAAAATTATTTTCCAATGGGTCTAAATGATTAAAGTGCCCAAAATTGTGTGTTATTGCTCACAAAATCACGAATTTTGACCTCCCAAATTATTTCCCAATGGGTCAAAGCAACTAAAATTGTCAAAAATCATGGGTTATAGCTCACGAATCGTAAATTTTAGTCTCCACGGAATTATTTGCCAACATGTCAAAATAACTAAACATAGCTAAAAATCATGAGTTATAGCTCACTAAATCGTGAATTTTGGTCTCCACAAAATTATTTGCTAATGGGTCGAAACAACTAAAATAGTCAAAAATGTGGGTTATAGCTCATGAAATCATGAATTTTGGCCTCTGAAATTATTTGCCAACGGATGGAAATGACTAAAATGGCCAAAAATCATGGGTTATAGCTCATGAAATTGTGAATTTTGGACTCTGTAAAATTATTTACCAATGGGTCAAAATGACTAAAATGGCCAAAAATCATGGGTTATAGCTCATGAAATCATGAATTTTGGCCTCATAAAGTTATTTACCATTGAATCAAAACAACTAAAATGGCCAAAAATCGTGAGTTATAGCTCATGAAATTGTGAAGTTTGGCCTCCCAAAACTATTTACCAATGGGTCAAAGCAACTAAAATTGTCAAAAATCATGGGTTATAGCTCACGAATCGTAAATTTTAGTCTCCACGGAATTATTTGCCAACATGTCAAAATAACTAAACATAGCTAAAAATCATGAGTTATAGCTCACTAAATCGTGAATTTTGGTCTCCACAAAATTATTTGCTAATGGGTGAAACAACTAAAATGGCCAAAATAGTGGGTTATAAATCATGAAATCTTTAATTTTGACCTATATGTAATTATTTGCTAACGGATAGAAGCGACTAAAAATAGCCAAAATAGCGGGGTATAGCTCACGAAATCCTGAATTTTGGGCTCCACGAATTATTTGTCAATGGAACAAAAGGATTAAAATGGCCAAAAATCATCAGTTCTAACTCATGAAATCGTGAAATCTGGACTCGCAAATTATTTACTAATGGTTCAAAATGACTAAAAAAATCAAAAATCGTGGTTTATAGCTCATGAAATCATCAATTTTATCTCGTATGATTATTTGCCAGCGGATGGAAATGACTAAAATTGACCAAAAATCGTGGGGTTATAACTCACGAAATCTTGAATTTTGAACTCGACGAAATTACGTGCTGGGTCGAAATGACATAGATTTGCCAAAAATAGTGGGTTACAACTTACAACTCATGAAATCTTAAATTTTGGCTTCTATTAATTATTTTCCAACAGGTCAAAACGACTAAAAATGGCTAAAATTCATGGATTATAGCTCACGAAATTGCGAAGCCAAAACTATTTACCAATGGAACAAAAGGACTAAAATGGCCCAAAATTGTGGGTTTTTGCTCATGAAATCGTGAAGTTTGGACTCTGCAAAATTATTTCTCAATGGTTTGAAAAGACTAAAAATATCCAATAATCATGGATTATAGCTAATGAAATCTTGATTTTGGTCTCCACAAAATTATTTTTCAATGGGTCGAAACAACTAAAATGACCAAAATGGCATAACGTAGTGGGTTATAGCTCATGAAATCATGAATTTTGGCCTCTGAAATTATTTGCTAATGGGTCGAAGCAACTAAAAAGGCCAAAAATCATAACTCAAAAAATCGTGAGTTTTCGTCTCCGTGAAATTATTTGTCAACTGGTCAAAACAAATAACAATAGCAAAAAATCGTGGGTTAAAGTTCAGGAAATCGTGAAATTTGGACTCGACGAAATTACTTGTTGATGGGTTCGAAATGACCAAAAATGGCATAACATAGTGGGTTATAGCTCAGGAAATCGTGAATTTTGTCCTTCGTTAAATTATTTGCTAACGGTCAAAACAACTGAAAATAGTCAAAAAATGTGGGTTATAGCTCATGAGAATTTTGGCCTACGCAAAGTTATTTACCATTGACTCAAAACAACTAAAAATGGCAAAAAATTCAATGGTTATAACTCATGAAATCGTGAAGTCTGGACTCTGTAAAATTATTTACCAATTGTTCAAAATAACTAAAAATATCTAATATGTCTAGGCTTTTAGCTCATGAATTTTGGCCTCTGCGAAATTATTTGCCAACATGTCAAAATAACTAAACATAGCTAAAAATCATGAGTTATAGCTCACTAAATCGTGAATTTTGGTTTCCGAGGAATTTATTACCAATGGGTCGAAACAACTAAAATGACCAAAAATCATGTGTTATAGTTGATGAAATCATGAATTTTAGACTCTGCAAAATCATTTGCTAACAAGTCAAAAGACTAAATATGCCAAAAATCGTGAGTTATAGCTCACAAAATTATAAATTTTAACCCCCTCAAAATTATCTACCAATAGCTCAAAAGGACTAAAATTGGCCAAAATTTATGAATTTTCAATCATGAAATCGTGCTTCTCCTAGTTAGAAGGAGCTATAATCATAGTGATGAACCAGAATTCAAATTCTAGGATCAATCTTCAATCCCACACAACATTAGGTGAATTTGAACCCACGAATCGAACCTAGCACTTCAGAATCACAATGATAGCCAAAACACTTGAGCCACACGTTGGTCGTAATTCATGTGAAGTTCATGTTAAAGGGAAATGGGGTTATATTGAATGCAAATTGGATGAAAAAAGTAAATGGAAACTATCATGCCATACCAGCCTGTAGCAAAATCAGCAACTCTTTACCTATTCCATGCTACCTCCACACAGCAGAAAGAAGCATTCTTTAATCTTAAAGGAGTCACATCTAAAGCATTATGAAACGAAAACTAGCAATCCTGGCAAAAATGATATCAGTATGAGTAACTCAAAAATTGTGAGTAATGATTGTGAATAATCTATGAACTGATGAACTCGTTAAAAGGATTAAATTTTTGCGAATAGTCAAAAGTATTTACAGGAAAAGGCCGTACCCATAAACTACAAAAACAAATATACAAACAGAATCACTGCTAGGCAATCTGCCTCAGAATACAAAAATACTACCAAAAAATTTCCTTTATAAATTGCTGCCTCATAAGACTAAAATACTACCCCCAAAAAAAAATCCTTTCTAACTCTTACTACATACCTAAGGAACTTAAAAGAACCTATAAATCGCCTGCAAACATTGGTGATGAGAAGATCAATCATGCACAAGGCATGAATCTAGCTGTTGAAGCAGCAGAGTTTCATGCAAAGCCCTCTTCTATAACAAGCCCACATCATCACAGAACCAGCACAATAACCATATGAGAGAAAATTCCATGGCTTCTTACTTGGCCTCCATCCTCTTAATGATTCTTGTTGCCTCAACCTCAGCACTCGACGAGGGCAATCTCAACAAAGAAATCACCATCTCAATGCAGGAGATGCAGCGGGCCAGCTACTTCACCTTTGTGACGCTGCTCAACATGGTAAAGGACAATATACCACAAAACACCACTTTCTTGATGCCAAGTGATCGAGCTCTTTCAAAAGCATCAATACCCGAAAACAAAACCCTAGAGTTCCTGCTGAGGCATTCAATTCCATCAACTCTTTTGTTCGACGAGCTGTCACATCTGCCAACTGGAACAACAGTTCCAACACATCAGCAAGATTATGTGCTTAAAATAGTTAATGGAGGGAGGAGAGATTTTCACCTCAATAATGTTCAGCTTGTAAGTGCAGATATTTGTACTGCTGGAACTTACTTTCGGTGCCATGGAATATATGGAGTTCTGATGGAGGAAAACAATGAAAGTACAGCAAATTGCTCGCAGAGAAGTCCTCCAACTGAAAGGGAAGTTGGACCATCTTCAGCTCCTCCTCAGCCATCACCACCACCGCCTCCTTTGGAAGTGTCTCCAAGTTTGGCACCAACAATCAGCCCACCGAGAATTCACTCCAATGAGGGATTCAAAAAATCAAGTTGGCTTTGTCAAGGACCATTTACTGGTTTAGTTTTGATCATAGTATTGTCAGTGATGTAGGTTTCTTTCTTAAATTCTAGAATAGGTCTCCTTGAGGCTTACATGCTAGGGAAGGCATAGTTTCTGTTATCAGACATATGTTTTCTTAATGATTATTTTATTATTAAATCGCACTGATGATGTCCAAAGATGAAGCTTCTGCTTTCATGAGATTATCATACCTCAATCTGCCTTCATTTTTGCAATCCACAAACTGGGACAAGACACCTGTTAAAAAAAGGACAAAGATACTAAAATTAATTAGCAGATCTACATGTTCCCTAATACAAATACAACCTAATCATTGAACCAATAATCAGATCATAAAAGCCTTCAAATTGCAGTTATTAAACAGAAGATTATATATTGGACAAAACCAAAAGTAACCGTGTGAAAATTAGACGCTATTAATTACTGGAACAGCTTTTATACCTGAAATGTCAATGCTGAAATACTCATCTTATGGGTAGCCAACATGACACAACCCCAGAATTGACTTCCCAATGTCTTTACAGTTCATTAACCTTTAATCCAAACTCAAAACATACCTTGAGACTCTTAAATCTATCACAGATGTATACATCAAGTATGGAAATATCTGAAATAGAGAGAAAAAAATTAGAGTGAAAAACACTAAAACACTTGCATGTTGTTGTCGCCTTAAATTTAGTAAGTCGAGAAAGAAACTTATCTTTCACGTTTGTAAAAGGCTCTACATCTATTCCAGCAAACTCTGGCACCTTATGCAAAACATTGCATATTCATCTACACCAACCAACTAGTACTAATGTATGAATAGATCATAGCTATTGCATCACAAATTCATTTCTTTAGTGATCAAATAATACACGCTTAACCGGTGTGCCTTCAACTGTAATGCAATATATTACATAAAATATCAATGGTAGATGAAGTCATTAGCTGTAGAATACATCACTTCACCACAAAGAGCATAGATTACATTAAACACACAGATAAGAGTGCGTGAAATGAGAAGAAAAAAAGCAAACTAGCATTAATGTTAACAGGATAGGATGAAACTGTGTTCCAACCAACATGCACTGCTAGGGCTTGACTGTAAAAAGACCAGTCAAGACTATGGAGGTCAGCATTGAAATCATAGCTACCTACTGACAATTAACTGTAGTAAATTATAGTCCTCATCGTTGTAACATACGATAAACTGTGAGTGGGCATATATCTAGCTGGAGCTATGCTTCAGGATAGTTTGAAGCATGTGAGATATTACTGACCACCCTCTTCTGTATTCTTTTGTGCTGCCTGTCTGTCAGAATCCAAAGGCCTCTGACGGTTGTCATCAAGAGAATGCTGGCCATTCCTCTCAAGCCTTATACCTTCATCTCCCCCAGTTGTGCCTCCAAGTTTCTCCTGCAAGATTTGAAGGCAATTTAAGTTCATGTCCAGTGAAACAGAACTTAAGGGTTTTTTCAATATTAAACCCTTCAATATCCCCAAGTCTTATATCTTGCCATTGTTGCTCTTGAGTGAAGGGATTAATTTAAAATAATTTATAAGAATTTGGGGACTTAATACCAATTTCAATTATTTGAGGGACTAGTTTTCGAACAACTTATAAGAATTGCGGGACCTAAGACAGATTTCAATGGTTTGAGGGACCATATTCAAAATATTAAAGATTTAAGGGACTAATATCAGAAAAAAGTCATAACTTAATTACCGGACAGACTAGGAAAAATCACGCACCTTAAGAGAGGAGTTCTGAGAAAGAAGTTGATCATACTCCTTCCTTATCTGGTTTAAATCTGCTCTGAGGGAAGCATTTTCCTCTTTCAAAACCTCAACCCGCTGAGCCAACTCTTCACACTCGGCCTGAAACTCATAAACACTAATAAGTCACGTTTTTCTTTCCTTTCTTCCTATAAAACGTAAAGAACCTATATACCAGCAATAAGCATAAAGTTTGGTCTTAACAGCCCTAATAAAGGATTGTAAATAACAATGTTACCATTGAATGCCTCCATATATATAGATATATATTCCATACCTGCTTGCGCAATCTGGATCGACGAGCAGATTCCCTGTTAGACTGCTTTCTTCTCTGTCTTTTAAGTTCCCTCTCGTCCTAAGTTTTGAAGGCATTAAAGAGAACAAAAGTCAGAGTAGGTGATATCCAACTTAAGTGGCTGAAACTCTTAGCGGAGTAATGTGAAGGCAAGTCAACAGACTACAAACAAAGCTCAATATGCAGTCCTACATCAAGTTTTGTTTGCTTTGGAATTTAACTTAATTAAGATGCTCATGTACAACTATACATGGTAAAAAGAGAGTAAATGTATATTGTAGTCTGCAGATGTCTTTAAAGCTCCCTTTAGCTAGGACAGCCATTCCATTTCATCACCTATTTGTAAGCTACAGACTTCAGTTTGACAGACACATGATGGACAACCTTAAGAGGAAGATGCTTTGTATATTTGACCCAAAACCTAAAAAAGGACACAAAGGCAAAGAGAAGGACTAAAGATTTTATGAAGTAATTATGTAATACGGATGAGACAGGAATAACTAAAACAAAACCCCAAGTTTATTGTATTTTACAAGAACCATAAACGGCTAGCAGGAAAAAAGATTAAAATGCAGGTACATGACTTAAGAAAGAAGTGGGAAATATATATAGCTCATTGACAAAAAAAATTTAAGGTTCTATTAAATCAGAAATCTAGAAACAGAATCAACACTTCAACATTACTGCATTAAAAGAAGCGTGTAAAATCAGCATAACGTATATAGGACAGCTTTTCAGTGCTGGGGCATAAGCTTACATTCATATAGTAGTTACAGGTATATAATAGAAACTTTTGAGAGAAAAAAAAAAGGAACTATATAATAGAGACAGCCACAAGAAAGAAGAGATACAGATTTTTTTTTTTTTTCAAATAATCAACAATTTTAAACAGAAACCTGCATCCATAATTCTGATGGACCACCAGGAACCATAGCTCCTCCAACTGCAACAGTTGCCCCCTTAGCTCGCATTTGAGGAATAGGTGATGGGGTTGTAGCACTCCAGTAGTCCATCCCTATATTCAAGTTTGTGGTAGGACCTGCAATAGCTCCAGGAACACCAGCCACTGGTGTAGGCATGACCGGCATGGTATGGCTTATTGCTGACTGTGAAGGAGTACGGGATATTCCATTTCCAGAACTATGTGCATGATTACCATTCTGGTCAGCCTCTGTTTTAATGCATTGATAAGTTTATCAACTAATATGAAAGGGATTTGGGATGCTAACTTAAAAATGCATACCCTACCATCATACAAGCCTTGAGCACCAGATGTCTTCGGTTGAGAATCCTGTACAACATTAAAAAAAATCCAGGCAATAAATAGCTGACAGTTTTCAATTGGCTAGCTTTACAATAGATGCATCTATCTTAGAAACTGCTCATAACTAAGTTCAACTTGGAATACTTCAGATTCAAGGGGGGAAAATAGATCAGTTGGTTGACATACCAATTACCTGCTTGATTTTCAGGACTCATCATAACATATGCATAAAAGAATATATAATGTGGATGAGTAATCAAGTTGGAGAACAAGAACAAAGCCTTTTCCTCAAATAGTCAAATACTTTCGGTCGGCTAAGTGATCAAGTTGGAGAAGAAAGGAAAAGCACTAATCATATAAACATATAGACTACAACAGGAAATTAAAATGACTGTAGCTATGTATTAAGGTTATCCAACATGAATACGACTTTGCACATGGATGCTTTATTCCGCCATCTGTATTGTCACAAAACCCGTTTTGGATTTAATTTCTGGATGTGTACAGACATGAAGTATTGCAAAAAATTGAATACTTCTCGCTAACAAGTTCTGTAATTTTAGAAAACACAAATCTACGAGCAAAACAATCAAGTATAATGGATCTTACATTTTGTGAATTCACATCACTTCCTTCGCTCGAACCTTCACTTCCACTTTCACCGCTGCAAAAGCCACATTTGCCTTAATGATAGGATCAGCAAGACTTGCTGGAGTATGATTACCCAGAGGAAATGGTTAATAAAAATCAAAATTCTTGGGCATGCATCGGACCATACCTCTGAGAGAAGCCTCCATTAGCCGAGGCCCCCGATGTTTTACCAGGATCATTGTTGCTCCTGCCTGTGATCATATTCAAACTGCCTAAACTTCCTTTTGAGCCCTTGAGGGGGCTTTTTTCCTTGCCTTCTGGGGTTTTTCCATCCACTTCCATGCCACCTGGTGCTGCACCCTATGGAATGATATACATGTCATATGTTCATTTCATGCGTGAATCTCCTGTCATACATAACCATTGATTGTTAAACTTACTAGGGAACTCACAGAGGCCTCAGCATTGTTATTTGGAGAAGGCATAGCATAAGGACTAAATGGGTGAGAACCCTGTATGAACATTGATAGACAGAAGCAAATTGTTAGTGGCATTCTAAACTTAAAGAACTACAAAAACAAATATTCTTGAGCACAGGATGTCATATTTTCTTCGGTTGAAGAATATACTGGCGGCATAGATGGATGAGCATATACTCCATGAGGATACATGACAAATGGAGGTGGTGGTGCTCCATATGGAGGCATCATAGGCTGCAAAGAAAAGGAATATTCATGAGCGACAATGAAAAACACTGCAAACTTGGGGAACTGACCCCACACTCGACTTTGTGCTTTAACGTACAAATCACTCGCACTTCTGTATTTTGTTTCCCATCCACGAAGGTGATTAACCAGTCATCTCAATGTCAACATGCACATGTAGAATTACCCAGATGGAAAGATAAAGTCCTAAAAGCCTAACCACAATGCCCTAGTATAGAGGATAAGAACATCCTAAAACCAGTTGCTTTAGGCATTAAGAAATAAGAACCATCAACATCAAGCCCTTAAACATATTTATCTACTATTTCTGTTCTAATTATAGCTACGACAAAATGAAGGTAGTTATGGCTGGATGTTCATGTCTTAGTTATATTGCCACTTCGACTTCAGCAAAGACAAAGAAACCAGTAAAGTCATCGAACCAACTGCCATCCCAGAAACTGTTCCAAGAAACAAACTGAACCCACCATTGCTCTCAAAATCAAGCCCTCTCCAAATTATCAATTAGCTCATTCCAAACTAGAAGTTGCTAGGGTAAACTCTCAGTGTATAGCATAAAGCATGACGAAAACACAAAAACTGATACAAACGAAGAGCACCTGAGGTCCCCACATGTAAGGATGAGCCGGGGAACCCGATGCCATGGGTGAAGGATAGAACCCATGTGGCGGAATTGGCGAATATGCCTATATCCAAATCAATTCCACAATAATCATCAGCTTCCTCAACTAAATGATCTCTTCAAAACTTTAAAAGGGAAAGAAACTCTAAATTCATCTTAAAAAGCATAAATTACCTGAAAATTGGACCAATCAGGGTAAGGCGAGGCAGCTGCTGTTGAGCTAGTGGCCGGAGGTTGATCCTAAACAATCGGGAGAAGGCAAAGATCCAATCTTTTTCTCATCAAAAACTGAAATTGAACAGTTTACAAGAGCAAATACACTAACCTGAGCTGCAGTTGACGTTTTCGGTGCCTTTGTCGCCTCTTCAGCGTCGCTTTTTCCCATGAATAAACCCTAATTTTGCTGTCAATTCAACACTTAAAATCAAAACCCTAGAACCAATGAACCCAAAAACAGGGGAGAAAACGGACTTTTACCTAACTGAAACCGGTATTAACTTCTGAATCGATCAGTTGAAAGAGAGTGAATTCAGTGGATAGAAGGGATCGGAGATACTTACAATGAAAAGTTTCGAGCTTTTTAGCGATGGAGCCCTAGCTCGAAAGCGAAATCAAAAATATCAGAGGGGCAAAATGGGAAAACGCGGGTTTATTTTGGTAACGAGATTAAAAAGAAAGTCCTTTTCCGCGAAATACAAGAAAATGGAAAGGGAAAACAACGAAATGAATTTTTAGGTTTTAAATTGAGTTAGGAACCAGCTAAACTTGTGTGGTTTTCAAAATTTTATTGCAATATTTGATGGTTTCCGCTAACGTAATTTTCCAAATTTTGCATTCTTATATGAAGTATTTGGAGAGTTTCGGAAAATCGAATATTTTTCCCTAATAATAAATCATTGTATCTTGAACGTCCTATCTGTAAACAAATTCTTATTAATGCAATGAATTAGAATCTCTTGATTCCTTAAAAAAAAAATCAAAATCTCCAAAGAGACTGAAACATCCTCAAGCTTGCATTTTTTTTTTCTCACACAATATCAGACATCATAAGTAAATAAGAACTTCAGTCTCGAGTTTTAGTTGAATACATCATTCATCAAGACACGCGACCATCAAAATGACTAAAGATAAGTCCTGAGAAATGAGACAGGCGAAAGTACAATCTTCAACTAGGTAAACGATTATGCAAGTACTATATAAAATGGACATGTCCGAAAACTGATCAAGACTTGGTACATATTGCTGCAAGTCTTCAAACATGGGACTAAGAAGTTCAGCTATCGTCATGACATCTTAGACGAACTCATCGAGAAGAGACACTCGTTGATGTTTTCCTACCGATAACAATGTAGTTCTACCCGAGGAAGTTCATGATATCACAAGGTGGAGAACCAGATTGCAGAGGACAAAATCAAGCAGAAGCTCGCTCCGGTGGCAAGTCCTGCAACGAGAGGGTGGGTTTGTTAACAAAAGGAAGCGCAGCGCACAGGCAGTATGATGCTTTCTGTATAAGTGGAATAGTATCATGTGAAATGAGAGGATTATTTTCTTATCATTTTTTACCTGCAAGAACTGCAGTCCCAACACAGGAAAGTAAAAGAGTTGAATGGGAAAGATCCAACTATGCCCATGTATACCACCTGAGAGCAGAATGAATATAATTAATGAAAATAGTTTGAAAACCTCATGATATACATGCAGTTAACAGATATTGTATTTCAATAGTTTTTCCTGCTTGATATTAAGAACTACGAACATCATGGACAAAACTGTCTTTGTAAGAGAGTATCATGTGACTGTACCTATAAGATTACAGATGCTCGTTTTTTTTAATATTTCATTTAGTAGCTATTATTGTAAACTTGTATTGCTGGCATTCTGATGGCAGTTTCCACCATTGGCTTAATATAATAGATTAATAGTGTACAGAAGTTGTAATGTGGTGAACGTTCACTACCAAGTGAGCCTTTCATCTAATTTTAAAGTGAATGATTGTCAAATAATTAATGATAAGCAATTTCATTTCATTCTTTGGCATAGATTACGACTCAAGAAAATTACATTTCCTTAAAGCAAATCCAAACCTACACATGTGGAAAACTACTGTTCTCTAAAGCCAATCCTAACAACAGAACTTTCATCTATACTTTTTACGTGTCTCACAAAACTAGCAATACCCCTTGATTGCATTAGGTATAATTGGTTACAAAGAAATTTTGGCTGGATTACCTGCCAACTACACTTAAGGTTGTACTCAGAAGGCCTGATCCTGTTTAACTCACAGAAATTTGATGAACTGACCACATTTTGTAAAATCTTGCCTAAAAGTCCAAAACTTCATTGAGGCCTTCCCTACTCCAAGTCATTCTCTACCTAATCCTCTTTTTATGGAAGACAACTTATACAACCCGATGTATGATTCACTTAGGGATTGTTTGGTTGGATGGAAATAAAGTTGCAAAAGTAAATAGAGTAACGGATTTGTAAATACATTGTTTACTTTGTAATTAGGAATGGTAAATGGACTTGCATTTTGTAGAAAAGAAACTTGCAACAACTGATATGGCCAATTTGGAGGAAGAAAAAGTTGCAAGCTTCAAAAAAAGAAATTAAACAATAAAAAAATTCCACCTCAGCAAATTAAATATTTTACATCCAAACCGAAAACCGTCTACATCAAGTTTCCATATATGGCAAAACTATGTAGCTTTTGCACTAAATGCTTTTCAACCAAACACTAAATTTGCATTGGAGATACCTTTCCTATAATACAACTGCAGATATGCAAACAAAGAATTTGAAATTGATTTCTCGCAACAAATGTTGCAGCAAATGCAACATTTGCTACAGAAACATTCGTTGCAATTTATTAATGCTGTAAACCAAACAGCCCCTTAGAAACGACTACAATTCTGCTCAAATTTTTAAAACAATCAATTATTGATTCCAAAACCACCAGAGAAATTAAAGAAGATTGGAGTGGTTATATTCATGGTTTGGTGAATAATTGACTAAAAATATTTAGCTAGCAGCTTATAGTGATTAAAAGTTACAGGCTCCAAATCCATTAGCAAGCCAAACATGAAAATGGATTCAAATTTCTGCTGTACTGCAGCAAAGCATACTAGAATCCAGAAGGCAAATGTGCTATATTTTCAGCCAAAATAAATAGGTCATGAAGAGAGTAAAAGAGGAGAAGAATACAACCATCTCCTCAACAGTAACTGCAAAAACAAATCGGAATGGAGAATTCAGGCAGTGTCTTGATGGAAACAGATAGAAAACCTAGTAGGAACTCAACGACACACAACGTACATCTCAATACAAAGCCACTTTCCTTTGTTAAAGTGATCCCTAACAATTGTCATTTTAGTTAAATTTTGGTTATTAAAGACAGGCAACAAATGAAAATGCAAACACTCAACAAACACCAAAGGACATTACTGCCCCTTTTGCTACATTACTAGCTAGATTCCTAAATGAAAGGCAACATAAAGTCTATACTCGGTAGTTAGCAAAAAGTTACTTGTATAATTTCTTTTAGTATCAGCATATTCACTGGATTCTCTTCCTTTTCTTCTTGGATTTCAATGGGCTAAGTATAATGAAGATCAGTTTAGTATGTGGCATTTGATTGTTTGAGCCACTTGTTTGATAGATAAGATTATCAAAAGACGTTAACTAATCATAATTATATCCGAACCAGATCTATGTTTGAGATACTAACATAGAACATAGTTGAGAAACATCATATAAAGATAAATATTGCGCCATTTAATCAAACCTGAATTAATGCCGTGAAGATAGCAAAAACCACATAGAGATCAATGATTCACTCTTCCAGACCCGATCCACATGTGGACCATTTTCTTTTGCTTTCCCTTCAAAATGTTAAGGGTCCCGTTTGGTTAAGTTGGGCTAAATTGCCCCCAAAAAAAAATGCCATAAAGTTTCTCATTTTGTCAATTATTAAATACGGTAAGCTGCATTTTGGTACAATAAAATATTATAAAGTTTTTCAAATTTGTATGTTACTACTATAGATCATGCAAAAGTGAAAATTTTTACTGAATGTTTCACTATATTACTTACATGCTAAACTTAGAGTTTTTCACTAATAATATTTATTAAATTTTCTATTAAGTCAACCAATTTTTTTCAAACTTATCTTAATTCTACTTTATAATAGAGTTGGGATATTTCTAATAAAAATTTAACAAATATTAATAGTTAGAAAGCTCTAAAATTAGTATGTAAGTGCCATAGAGAAATATTTATGTGAAAATTTCCACATTTGCATGATTGATTATAGTAACGTGCAAATTTTGAGAATTTTATGGTATTTTATTATGCCAAAATGTAACTTGTGGTATTTAATTGTCAAAATGAGAAACTTTATGGTATTTTTGTGCAATAGCCAAATAAGTTGCTTAGAAAAGCGACTCATAGAAGCAACTTATATAAAGCTGAAAATAGTTGTTTGATAATATAAACTGTTGAAAATAGGCGTTTGATAATCAAATATCAAAATTACTAAAAAACAGTTAATGTTGTTTGGTAGATTTGTGCTTAATGATCATTGTTGAAAGATAAAAAGTATATATGGTATATAAACTGAAAAAACAAAAGCTGCTTTTAAAAGCATCCTCATATTACTTTGAAAAGCACCCTATTAAGCGAAAGCAATTTCAATAAGCATGCTAAAATTTCTTTCACCAAATACTATTTAATAATAAGCAGAAGCACCCTTTAAAAAAACCAAAACTGGCCCTAAGTAAACAAATTAAACATTAAAATGGGCCCTTTTTCACATGGACTTTGCATTTGAGTTCCTCTTCCCTGAAAGATAATCAGTGGACAATCTACTTCTTAATCACATGCATAATTTTTCATACAAATAATTAGAAATAAAACCGATGAAGCATAGCTTTACAAGTGCATATAATGTTGGTTTCATCTGAAGACAAGGAAGTTTTCATTGCTTTCCTTCTCCATTAAACTCTTTTGCAAAATGGGAAAAATTAAAAATAAGAATAAAAATAAATAAGATTAAAAGTGGTAGCGGGTCGAAATTACGTCCATATAAATTTCTAACATCTATTTTAGGATTCAGACCAACTAGCATACTTAATTTAAACAAAAATCTCAAAATTCACCTGCTCAATTATCAACAAGAAGCAAAATAAACAATCAAATGAAAGAACTTAGATCAAATTAACAAAAGTTTAACAAATACAAAATTTGAAGAAAACTCTCCTCTGAACAAACTTCTAACTGAACTGGAACACCAAAGCTCTCATATCCTGAGCTAAAATCAACATATTCAACAATCTTCAACATCCATCTACAATAACAACCAGCATAAATGTAACATATTGTGCAATGTTTCTATGTTCAAGTTAACCAACGGTTCTTTCAAGGGAAAGTAAAAGAGCCACCGATCTGATTCGTTTGCGATGGCGGGTTGATTGCAACCCAGAGTAACGATATCGTGATCGCAATCAACCCCGACCAAACAAACACAATCGTCGGAGTCCTCCCTCTTCTTCCCATCAACCCTTTCGCAAAGGGGTACAAATGCGCCAAAACCCAGAAACTAAAGAACACACCGCCGAGCAACCTGCTCCACTGAGGCAGCACACTGTAAATCGTTCGACTGACTCCAACAGCAATCGCTATCAAATTCACCATCATGATGGTGATCGGTGGTAGCATCAGAGAAGTCCACTTCACGACGTAAAGGTCAGCAAACTCGTCGTCCACATCATCACCTCCAGATTTCGAAGTGAGCGTGAAGGATATCTCGATACCAGCAATGACTTTTAGAAGTCCTTGAAGTACTGCTGCGAGATGTGCACTTGTACCTCCGATGAGCCAGAACTGTTCGTTTCGCCACCACTCTTCGAGTTCGATTCCTGACCATTTGACCTCGAGCACCGCCAGCATGCAGAGGGTAACGGTGATGACTAAAAGGTAAGTGAGGAAAGTCACATTGAGATTCTTGACGATGAACTGGCCGGAGAAGAGCGAGAGCGCCGGGAGAAAGCAGTAGACGATGAGAAAGATGGAGGTGAATGGATAAATGCCCACGTTGAGATACGCGATCCTTTGAAGGATCTTCATCTTGGAGGAGGCAAAGAGCGCATTGTTTCTTGAGAAGAAAATCTCGACCGAGCCGGTTGCCCACCGGAGAACCTGGTGGAGCCGGTCAGTTAGATTGATCGGAGCAGTCCCACGAAAGGCGTCACGCTTTGTCACACAATATATTGACCGCCACCCTCGGTTGTGCATGCGATATCCGGTAACAACATCCTCAGTAACCGAGCCATATATCCAACCAACACGCACGCCCCACTCGGTCTTGTCCTCGTACCTAGGGTGGAAACAAACCAAACAATTAACAAATAGTTCGTTATTTGCATGTCTTACTGTTCAGTTATATTTGATTTGGTAGTTCATTTAGAGGCAAACAAGTAGTTTTAAGTATTTGGTTAAAGGGACTAGAATTTAACTAGATGATTTGTTCAATTATCAAATATTCATTTACAATTAATTTTATCTCTTATAATTTGTACTATTACCTGCACGATGTTATGTTTTTGTATTCGTTTATACTTTGTAATTTAAGCTCTACACTAATTTTGACAAACTTATAGGGCTTTAGATCAGTTGTTAAACCAAATTCTTTAACAAAATAAAAATATCTTTTTAATTAAATAGTTTGATAATCATGAACTTATTAATCATATAAACATTGTGAAATATTTAATTTCTTGAATATTTGAAAAGTATTTGTATTAATTTGAAGAAATTTAGAGAATATTTTAAATGAACACAAATACAAACACCTCAGTATTCGATTTAATTCGTTTTGAGCCCTCACCAGCACGAAATGACGGAAATGGCCTCGGCGACGGTTGAAGCATCAAGGAGGTCCCGCGGGAGAGTTAGGGCACCAGGCGGGCGGCCATACTTGATGGCGGGATGGTCGGCGAGGGGACGGCCTTGGAACTCGGCGACGGGGATGGAGTCGATGAGAAAGCTCGAGTTGCCGAACTTCTTGGGGAAAGTGGAGAGATTCATCTGCTCATCTTCATCGGAGTCATCACCCATGCGAAGGGCTCGGGTTTCTTCGACGGTGGAGGAGATGGATTTGTTTTTCTTGCGAGGAAAGCAGCAGGAACAACATCCGGGGGTGTGATCTTTGGAGCGAGGAGGGTCAAACCCGTACAGAGCAATGCGACGGAAGAGGCAACCTGTACCTACATAGACTGGACCCTGCAAGATTGATGCACGAAATGAATGGTTTTATCTTGAAGAGATGTAGAATGTCACTATAAGTCTTTTTGAGAGAAGTTTCAGAATTGAGAAACTGTGTAAAATTTTGTTTATGATTGATCGTAAGCAATGCAAGCATTAGGCTGATGAAGATGGTATGAATGTGCAAAAGTCTATAATAATTAGTTTGATGAATCAGTATTAAGTTGTGAATATTTTGAAAATGTAATTACAGAGGAGGCTACAAGGAAATAATAATATAATACGGGAAAATTACTACATCTAATATTTCAGTTCAGACCCAAAAAAGAAAAGGGGGAAAAAAAGAAACAGGAAGTAGCACCATCAAGAAGAAGTTATGAATACGGAATACCTAAGGACAACTCAGATATTTGGCAGCAAATAACCAACGTTTATTATAAATTTGTAAGTGAAGATTTCCTCACAATCTTGGGGGAAAAACAGCAATACAGAAGAAATAGGAGGGTTTTGTGTGTGGATCAAGGAATTGTGTTCAGGAATTTTGTGCAATATCAGTTTTGAAAAATTCAAAGTTTGGAATCAAATAAAATGCAGTAAACATTCTATTTGACATCCAAATATTCAAGGACATAAATTCTGATTACATAATGAATAAACTCATAACTCCTTGATCAACTAAATACTAACCTGGAGGCCATCAAGAGCGCGCATGTTGACATCAAAAAACACAGTGTTCCTGTTGGCGTATCGATCAGAAGGATCAATACCTTCAAACCGCTGTGGGAACTGGATGTAGCAGAGGCGGTCCCCACCACGGTCCATCATGAAGCACATTCCCTCTCGAAGAGCCTGTGAGTTGTACACGTAGTGGTCGCAGTCGAGATTGAGGATGAAGGGACCATTTGACATGATGGCAGAGGCTCGGACTAGGGCATTCATTGCACCAGCCTTCTTGTTGTGATCGTAGCCAGGACGCTTCTCCCTAGAGACATACACGAGCATGGGCAGCCGAATGTCGACTTCTGTGAAGTCTAGAGGATTGCCATCGTCGATGCTGCCTCCGAGGAGTGGTTCCTCACTTGGAGGCTTCAGCATTACCTGAACAAAATCAAATGTGTATCAATATTCAATTTTTTTTTTTTAGTTCAAATCAAAAATCTAAACCTTAACTTGGTTATTCACTTGGATCAAAGTTTAAACTGATGCAAGTAAGACTGTAAATGATTACTGGTGACCTAGTAATCCGAACGGACTGGGTATATATAGTTAAATGTATGAGCCTATAACCTAATAAAAGATTGGCCGATAATTTATATAAAAAGTACACATAATACTGGAGATAAAAATTCAGACATACAACATATAAGCTAATTAGGCAAGCGTGACACTTCTATTACATGAATCAAGTAAGCTAAAAAAATAAGCAATCATCATATTTTCAGACTGTAGATATATACAATTGATGTACAGACAACCATATTGAGCACATTTTAACTCTTTTGTATATAGTTTTAGTACTTTAGACATAACCAATCCTTTCTAGTTATCATGTGCCTATCAGGCATCTTGCACAGGAAGTATTTATGCCTGTAACTAAAGTACTCTACTTAGCCTCACCAGAAAACATTATCCATAAGTAATGTGTTGATGCAAACATAAGGACTGATCATATCACATTTCAAATTTATTCCAAATCTCCCAAATTCTACATATTCAAAATATGAGATGGAGATTTGCTTGTATCATGTACAGTCTTGAAGAGTAAAAGGATTTCAGGTAGTATGAGTCCATCTGGTAAGAATTTAAAGTTGAGATATACAGCAAAAAAAAATTACCTGAATAATTCCTGCATGATCACCACGGGTATGCTCCGATGAAGGATGAATCCAAGTCCCTGGCCAATGAGTCCCATCAGCCATCCAAGTTGCCTTCGAAATCTTAACCGGGTCCAGTGGTTCATCAGAAACCATCTCCCTCTGCCTCTTCATTGCCTTAATCTCCTCCCGAGCATGGTACGCATCAGAACGCCGCCTAATTGAATCCGGCAACCCATTAATCCTCACCTTGAATTCATCATATTCACGTTTCAACCTCCTCCTATCCTTCACAAAGTCAGACTTAACCTTATTCTTATAAGGATCTCGTTTCAAATTGAAGTAGCTCTCTGGGTTTCTCGGCTCAATATTATGCTTCCGGCAAAAAGGGACCCAGAGGTTAGCAAAGCTCGCAGCCTCAGCCATGGCTTCAAATGTCAAAAGGGCACCACCGTCATCAGAGACATAGCAAGCTATCTTCTCAACCGGGTAATCCGTTGCTAGGATGGATAAAATTGTGTTGGCAGTTACAAGAGGGGGTTCTTTCTCAGGATCGGCAGTAGAGACAAAAACGTCGATGCCCGGGAGGTCGGATTTGCCCGTGGGATTGTTGATTGTGGCGGTTTCAAACTTTTCTTTTAAAACGGCGAGATCAGTGGAGCGGTTGATGGGGCAAAGTTTCGGAAGTTGATCCAAGAGCCAAGAGAAGGCGAACCATAGCTCACAGACAATAGACATTCCCCAGAGCCATATGGCATCATCGTTCTGGTGTGTAATTCTCCAGGAAAGAAAAAGGCCAAGAGCAACGAGGCGGATTAGGACAAGGAGCCTACAAAAATCACAATGGGTAATTAAAAAAAATATCAACTGTAAGGGTGCATAATAAAAGTTTGTTGATATTTAATGAAATTATCTTCCATTTTCTGTGTGCACTTTTAAGGGTATGAGAGTTAATAAATACAAAAAGATGAAACAGAAACAAAATAGAAGTCAGCTGAGATATGAAACAACATATGAATAATGTTCAAAGAAATTACTACATACGAGAAGATGAATAGGCAGTTGGATTTGTAACTTATTTCATGTTAAGAACAAGCTAAGAAGTAACAAAAGGATTTAAACAATGAGTTTAGTCCATGTATATCAGATGATCAACTGAAGTGTGAGGGCTCAATACATGATTTGGCTGCCTCCAAGCTGCTATTATGGTCAAACGAGGTCAAAAGTGGTCTCATCATCATCATTATTATTATTAAGATAATGACAAGACTGACTCAAAATATCATACATCACAATCTTGACAGTTTATATATAGTACACTTAGCCATGAATCAAACTAAACTTAAACCAACCAAAAATACAGATTGATTTACAGAGATTTGTCCACTATTTTCAAGAGAAAATTTCTAGTGCAATGATAAATGTAAACTTTGTTATAGAGAATATCAATTATTAGGAAGCTTTCTACAAGAGAACAATCAATTGAAATATGACCAAGTATATGCAACATGTAAACCTTTTCCAAGAAATGAATCTATTGCAGTATCATTACCTATATGGACTCAAGATCGCCGCAGGAATCTTCAACTTTCTCGTGAGAGGCTTCCATGGCTTGTTCGCCAACTCAGCTGGCTCCCCACCATTGTCTCCCCCATTCTCTTGAGGCCAAATTGCATTACCATACCCATAAGTCCCCTTCGTCTCAAACAACCACCTATTATGATCGAAATCTCCGGTCTGACTCCTGCTCAAAACCCTAGACTTCATCATCGACAGCCTCCTCTCCATCTTTGACACTCCCGGTGGCGGTGGAGGCAACGACAAGGCCGGCCTCCCCACACCAGCATTCGCCATCACTTCATCAACCTCAGTCACCTTATAAGATTCCTTACACCCTGGGCATACCGCACCACCGGATTTTACCGCATCAGTAAAGCAGTCTGCACAAATCTTGTAATCACATTCGCAAGGAAGAATGTCAACTCCCCGTTCATCGCTCATAACTTTACCATCACAACCGGGGACTGCACATGAAGAACCTTTTGATCCGGCCATTTGAGGGTGCTGGTTGTTGGTCTCAGTAACCTTATCCATCAAATGAGCTCTCGTGACGCTGTTGAATCCACCGGTGAATAGGGAACTGGAGACGTATTGTTCTTCGACCTTGGCGGAGATTGAAGGGTCCATTGTGACTGCTATAGGTTGGTTATCTGGGGTTGGGGGTATATGAACATGATAGTTGAGGTATTCTTTGGAGAATGAGCCACTGCTGAGTTCACTGTCAAGGTCGTCACGAGAGTAGCTGATGTATCGCCCTGAGCTAGTGCGGCGGCCAAAGGTTACAGTGGGAGGAGGAGGAGCGGTTGTGGAGGAATCGGCAGGTAATCGAGCTGATCTGCTGCCTCGAAGAGCAGGGTTTGAAGCCATGATCTTTCTTGATCTGAAAATTACATAGTAAAAGGTCTTTGGAGAAATTATCAAGTAAAAGTGACAGGTTTGGATACAAGAAATTAGATCTATAAAGTGAAGTAAAGGGCAGTACAAAATTTAAACTTTTAAACAATACACTAAAGAAGAATCAAAGAATCAAAGAAATGACAGAATGAGAGAAAATTCAACTATTTGTTAAAAAATTCCTCAAAGCAAAGAGGGATTGCAGACAATGAGAGATCAGATACTGGATTCGGAGATAAATGGGCAGTAGCAAGATTCAATCTTTAGGATAACTATGCAAAAAGGACTCAGCAAAATCGAGAAAAATATTCAGAATTAGGATCAGAACAATAACAATGCCATGCTTAGCCGAATCTAAAGCAGAGAACAAAAGGGTAGTAACAAGATCCCATCTTTCTACCAACTAAGCAAACATTATCAAAGCAAATACTTCAAAAGTACAGATTGCAAACCTTTAGGATTCTCCAAATGGAACTTTTTAGGGAAAAAAAGAGGAAGTTAAGTCTTCATCAAATCAGGTCATCTCACCGCTGCTCCACTTGATCTGAAGGCAAGAAGTCGACAGCTTTTCTTTCAGTTTGATTCAGTCCAGACCCTAGAATCAAAAGGTCACAAATTTTCCTCTTTTTTTTTTAAGGAAAAAAAACTCAGTAGCCGGCTGTCCAAAAATGGCAACTTTTTTGGGGAAAAATCATTTGCGTTCTTGAAAAATGTGAGGTTGGATTGGAGATATGAAGAGAAGAAAAGAGAACTAAAAAGACTGTGTTTTTATTTTTATATGTTTTATATTTTTTGCAATTTTTTTTTGAAAAAAAAAGAACAGATCTTTCTGTTCGCTTTCATACAAGGAGGAGATGAACGCGGATTGATTAACTGCACGTTCTCAGACAGCAAACGGACTTTTTGTGGGTCGGATCCGCTGTGGGATCCATACCCGAAATGGTAGTATTTTATATCTACCCTACAAAATTAAAGGAAATTATTTTTCCTCTTTCACATGTTTAGAGATTCAGGGATCAGTTCCTAATTGAATACTAGATATTTTATAAATTATTTACTGTGTCTTTTAAATTTTGGAAAGAAATTAAATGATTGAGTTTTTCACATTATTTTGATAATATATTTGTCTTGAAAACTAAAATATGAGCTTTCAATATCTGTAAGTATCAAAAGATTACTAAAATAATATATAAAATTATTTATTTGTAATTGTATTCTAATAAATGTCATTTCCGTTTTCTTCACTTGTTCAAGATTAAATTTATTTCTTATAATTTTTAGTTTTCATGTTTATTATATATTCTAGATTAGATTAAACTTAAATGATAACACATATCATTCCAGAGGAAATTTTTAAGCAATTCATCTGTCTTTTCTCTTTTTTTTTTCTTTTCTCTTTTTCTTTTTTTTTTTTTTTGTCTCTCCTTTGAATAGAGGAGTTATCTTATCGGATCTTGGAAACTTTTCACTATCCATTAACCCGTGCCATTGGTTGGTATTTGGTGTTTGAGACCTCACAGCAGATCCAAGTCAAGCGAAGAACATGCCGCACGTACCTCAAGGGTCTAATAATTCCCGCCGGTGCCTTCGGAGAGTGTCCTTAGATGTCGTTAAAATTACGCAATTGCTCAGCGTAAAGTGGGGCCCACACAACCGTTGAGGCTAGATTTCAAAGGCCACTGTGTCCCACTCCCCCATGTGCTCGGGAGGATTACTAAAATGCCCTTGGGGCATGTTTGGAAATAGGAATTATTTCCCAATCTAAGGGTCAGTTTTTCTAAACCTGGTTTTATTTGGGCCTGGCGGTTTTAAGTTTGTCAAACACACCCTAAAAAACTTTAGTTTATTTTTCTGGAAAATTTGTGCCCATGCTCCAAAGAGTAAAACTTCATGTGACTGCCCTTTGTATAATTTTCATTATGTAAAAGTCCTAAACATATTGCCAAAATATGTATCATCCTCTAACATTAGGAAAAATATTAAGTGCACACGGGTCTATGACATTAAATGTTCACGCAAATAATGTCAACTTTTTTTATCATTAGATTTCGAGATTCGTGTCCAAATCAACCGGTTGACATTCTTTTCAAAATAATCTTCATTTTATCCCTCTCTCCTCTCTCTCTCTCTCTCAATGGAGTCAACCGTCATGGCTAGATCTCTTCTCTCCCCCTCCAAACTCAACGATCTTCCTCTCTCTTCCTTGCTCAACTCTCCCCCTCCTTCCTTTCTTTCCCTCGCTCAACTCTCATCCTCCCAACTTAACCCTCTCTAGGGTTTCGTCCTCTTCTTGATCTTCTTCTTCAATCGCCTCTTCCCCCTCCGCCACCATCAACTCGAGCGCATCCTCGATACGTTCGACTCCAACGACAATGATAAGATCTTCTCTTCCGAGCTCACCACCATCTTCTCCTCCCTCGACCACTCCCCTCTAAACTCTCTTGCATGATGGCTGAGACCATCATCTTCTTTGTCGAACTCCTTCTCCCTCCCTCATTGTCACCAACTCCACCGTGATCTCCCTATCGAGCAAAACCACCTACAACCTCCTCTACTCTCCCTCTCTCTCTCTCTCAATGGAGTCAACCGTCATGGCTAGATCTCTTCTCTCCCCCTCCAAACTCAGCGATCTTCCTCTCTCTTCCTTGCTCAACTCTCCCCTCCTTCCTTTCTTTCCCTCGCTCAGCTCTCATCCTCCCGACTTAACCCTCTCTAGGGTTTCGTCCTCTTCTTGATCTTCTTCTTCAATCGCCTCTTCCCCCTCCGCCACCATCAACTCGAGCGCATCCTCGATACGTTCGACTCCAACGACAATGATAAGATCTTCTCTTCCGAGCTCACCACCATCTTCTCCTCCCTCGACCACTCCCCTCTAAACTCTCTTGCATGATGGCCGAGACCATCATCTTCTTTGTCGAACTCCTTCTCCCTCCCCTCGCTGTCACCAACTCCACCGCTGATCTCCCTATCGAGCAAAACCACCTACAACCTCCTCTACTCTCCCCTCCGTCCTCTCAAACAAATCCCATAATTGGATTATGTAATTTTATTTCTTAGTGGTAGATTGGAGCTTACTTAGTTTACTTTTAATTAAAATGGATGAGTGAGATTTGGTTTCTTGGAGTAGTATATTAAATTGGTATATGATATGTGGCGGTTTAGAGATTACTTGTAAAGTGTGTGATGAAATGCCAAATAGAGATGTAGTTTCTTGGACTATGATAATAACAGGTCATGTACAAAGAAAATATCACGGAGATTTCACCGTGTAGTTATGTGTATGTAAACATCAAATTACACAAACTTATAATTGTATGGGTTGATTGTGAACTTTGAAGGATTAGTTGTGAATCTTACTTATTTGATGTTAACCTTACTCATTGTATGTTAAGTTTATTGCATAACCGTTAAGTTTATACAGCGAATATTAATTTTGAACGTCGGTTGTTAAGTTCACTCATTGGTTGTTAAGTTTAGAGTATAACTATTAGGGGGTTTTTTCTAAAACTTTTTGGGGGTTATTTAAAAATTTAATAACTTTCAAAGGGCGGTTTGCAAAATTTCCTTGGGTAAGATTTACAGATAATCTTTCATAGTTTACAATCAACCCATACAATTATATGTTTGTCTAATTTTGATGTTTACATGCACACAACTACATGGCAAACTATCCAAACATTTTCTTTGCGCATGACCTATTACTATCACAGTCTAAGAAACCACATCTCTCTTTGACTATTAATGTACCAATAACCACACAAGTCACATAAAACTTACATATAGAAGCCTAAGTTAAACAATTTCAGTTTTCAATTTGGGAAAAAGTTATGAGTTTTCAATTTGAGTTTTGTGTTTACAATTAGGATATTTTTTTGAGTATATTAATAATGAGAATTTGGATCAGCAGCTTCATGGAGAAATAGGAGAAATTAGCCCACTATGAGCTTGCATGTGAAGTATAAGCATTTCAGTTGTTGAAAGACTCAGCTACATTAGAGCTAACGTGACCATATCTAAAAACATTTCAGTTAATAATAGTTAATAATACTCTAAAAATTATTATTTTTAACAGTTATAGTATAACCTTAACAGGTATACCACAACCTTAATAGGTACAACATAACCTTAATTGGTATGACATGACCTTAACAGGTACGCCATAATATTAACAAGTACACCATAACTTTAACTAGTACGTGATAATATTAATAGGTATGACATAACCTTCACAGGTGCACCATAATCTTCATGATGCTAATTTTGCTTTGTGAAATACTTAATCTCTTAGGAGATGGAATACCCATCATTGATATCGGTAAAAAGGATCTTTTAACATACAAATGATAATCTTAACATCCAATCTTTAACATTAACATCCAATCTTCCTTTTATAAGAATAATAACTAAATAGGATGCCCTTGTAGATTTATGCACAATGCCATTAGTCAATATCCTCCTAAAAAGATCAACATCTTCAGTAAATGAGTAATATTCAATATAACCATACTAGTCCACTAAATTATTTCTCTTCGGCATTTCATAAATAACTTCTTGGTATCCTCTAATATCCCATATTTAAATAATTTTCCAAGTATAGTGTTCCAAGAAACCACATTCATCTCCTCAATTCCAACAACACCACCATTTTAGCATCATCTCAATTAATGTCCAAACTCAATGTACATTTTCATCAAAGGGTTTGAAACTCAAGTATCCAAATCCAAAAATAGCTTGATAAACAAACAATGAGCTAATGGAGAGGGTGGATAGCAATAGAGAGGGTGTAGGGTGATGGAGAGGGTGGATGGTGGAGATAGGTGGGTTTGGTCGACTGTGGAATCGGTGGCGACGAGGGGAGAGGGTTCGACGAAGAGATGGCAGCAGGAGTTTGCGACAGAGGTGGTTGGATAGGGTTGAGACGAGGGAGAAACAGTGACTGAAGTTTGAGAGAGGGGCGAAAGAGGTATAATGGCAAGAGAGAAAAGAGAAAATTAGGGATTTAGAGTGAAATATGTATACATAAAAGGTACCCTTGGGCTGGAGGGCTAGGCCGCATTGGGTTTTCATATTTAGAGCCTTAACATAAATTTTCTTTTTTTATTTTTCCCCCCCTCTCAAATTCAATAAAATTAAAGTTTAGAAAATAAATCAACAAGATAAGGTATTAGTTTTTCACTTTCCATCACCTGAGAAAACTAAAAATGGAAAAAGATTCAAAATTTTATGAAATAATTTATTGTTGGGTTTTTGAGGTATTATCCCCCAAAACTTGAATTATTTAAAATTTAAATGCATGCCTCTAAAGATTATATTATAATAGTAAAGATTTGGTTTTTTTGCTTTTTTTTTTGGAGTTAGTTTTAGAAAAATGTTATTTATGTTATATACGCAAGTTGGTTGTTCTTTTTTTTTTTTTTTGATGGCGCCTTTGGCGCAGACGGGTATCGAACCCAGGCCCCCCACGAGAGAGCGACACACACAAGAATGTAAGGGGACAATTTAAAAATTGTTAACTGTGTAAAGATACAGCTTTGCATCTACTTAATCTCATGATTTTCTTAAAAAAGGAATATCCAATGCAAACGTGTTGCAAGATCCTCACACGATACCGTGTTTACAATGTCAACAAGAATCATCATCAATGTGAAGGCATGTTGATGTGTTATCCTATAGGTAAGCAAAGAAACACAATGAACAAGTCCAGCTAATTAAATTAATAAGTAGTGCTCAAAATCAAGGAAAAAGCTGTACTCTTTCTACCCTTTACCAATTCAAATGGAGTAGTTCTCATCACATTGTCATCCACACTACTCACTTTTCTACATGGGTTAGGTGAAGTTGTTGCCAAATCTTGGAAGAAATCACATTAACAACATAAACATATGTTGTACATTACACTAATTATCCCAACAATTATTATCGAACCCCAATCAAAATAGCAAGAAACTGAGAAGTTAATAGTACAATAAAAACTTTGGTTCACTTCCTAATTGATCACTCTAAACCTCGCTATGTCAGCCATCAATCCCTGTACAAAGATCTCCTACCCACCTCTCGCTCCACAACATTTGCAACATATCATCATCGATACGCACGAAACCAACGACTTAATGCACCCACATCCACAACAACATGAACATGGGCAAGAGCACGAGCACGTGCACGTGCACGGGCATGTGCATTTTGGCTTGCGAACTCTAATTCGGCAACAACAGTTGGTGGTGAAAGTGGTGGTGGTCGCCGTGGAGGTTCTAGAAGGCTTCGTCTTCTTGGGCTTTTGATGGGCCTGATGGATCTTTTTGAGGTGGGTGGCGGTGGTTATGCTCTCCATGTCTCTGACGAAGCGAGAGAGATGGCGTATAAAGTCTGGATACAGCTCGAGATTGCAATGGCCCCCTCCTTTGATCCATAAGGGGTCATATGGATCCTTGGATCGCTTCCATAGACCATTCCCATGGTGAAAATTCACGACATCATCGTCTGTTCCCTGTACAAGTATAACGTGCAATACAATGAGCACGTTAGCACAAGAACAAGGTGAACTAAGCATGTTCCCTGTAGTTTCTATCAGGAAGACAATCTGTCGAAAAACAAATTTCTCTTTCTTTGAAGGTAAAAGAGTACAAAAAATATTTAAAAAAATCACTCAGGTCTATCAATAGAACAACAGGGGTTCCATCCACAATTGGGCAATAGTACAATCTATCCGCAATTAACTATGGGAGCAACAGCTGAATCAGAATAGTTTAGGAATAGAAGTGTGAAAATGAGCTAAGAACAGTATTTGGTTGCTATGAGCTTTTTACAAGATAGAGTGGTATATGTTGTGATAATCTGAATAGCAATAAGATAAAGATGTGCACAATTGTACAAATTAAAGATGAAAGGATGGCTGATTTGTGGTGATTAGGTGCCATTATATTGAAAAAGAAAGCTAAAGCCTAAATAACAACAAACATGGTAAAGTAAAATATATATATATATATCTTGAATGTATATAATCTATTTAGACAGCATTAGTGACATTTTTCGGTGTTTTATGTGTATTCTCAAATTCTGTGGCTCTAATCCATTTGGTAAACCTCTTTTAATATAGACTGACCAATTGGCCAGAAAAGCTTCTGCTAGTACATTGTTGATCCCAGCCTTGTACCTGTGTTCATCATTATTGTTCTACTTCCCACTCGAACATAGCTAAATCTATTATTATTAGCCAATGGACAACTGCCTAATTATTTGATTTCACTTTGCCAGATAGGCAAATATAATACATTTGCTTCATCGCCACTCTGCAGGAGATTCTGAAGCGAATAGTTAAATGGAAACTGAAAAGTGAAAATATTTTATTTCACTATATACCAAGTTTAGGTTCGCCCAATGGGACATCATGCACAGAAAACCCACCCAACCACACAATTGTACAAACCAATGGGTCAACATATAACAAAGTTTGAAACTCTTGGTTCCTATTCACCCCCACAAATTTACACCTTGTTTATCAAATAAATTTCACATAGGAACCTTCATACTTGTCTCTATACATCCACATTTTGTTCATCATTGATTCTATTTCCATGCTGCCTAGAAGTTAACATGATCTTCGATGACCAACTCTTCTTCCCAATACAGTATTTAGTATTTAGTGCGATTATGATTCTGGAAATCTCTGTTGAGATTGTGTCTTTGATTATTTGTATAACTTCATAAGAATTAAATAGGAATAGAGGTCTATCATAATTAGGAAATTGGATCTCATCATAATAAGGAGTTTGAATCCTATTCTAATTAGGAAGTTAGGCTACAAATAGAGTTTTTGTTTCTCTATATATAGTTTTCTATTGTTGGAGGAAAAACTAAGGAGAGGAGAGAGTCACTATTCTTGTAATCTAAGTTAGCAGAAGGCGTAAACCAGATTTAAGAATAGTGTGCAAGAGGAGAGAGTTTCGTAGTCTTTATCCGTACAAAATGTTGCAATATTGGGAGAGGGTTTAACGGTCTTTATCCGTCTAAAAGATTGTAAGGAGAGGGGTGTGGAGAGAATATGAGAGTTGATTATGTATGTGAGGTTGAGAGATTGAGAGACGAGAGTTGAGTGGTTTCTATTGTAGTTCTCCCTGATACATAGTGGATTTTCTCATATTGTTCCCCCGTGGATGCAAATCGAAGTTAGTCGACCGAACCACATTAAATCTTGGTGTTCTTATTCTCGATTGTTGGTGTTTTCTATCTTATAAATTGTGGGTGGATTTTTGTTTTCTGGAGACCGTACTAGGGCGACTAAAATCCTCAACAATCTCCTCTCTTCTTCATCTCCAAAGGCACTTCTCTAGCAATTTTGAGACTCTTCAGAGATAAACATATACCACTCTATACCCCCAAATAATCAATTGTTACACTTGAATCAATCTCCATTGCAATTTGCATTGCATACAAGTGACATGCAATGTGACATACTTATTTGAGATGGTCTGATATTTCACGATGAATTTGAGATGCATTCTACATCTTGAGAGAGGTCCAACTAAGAGATAAAGAGCTTTTAAAAACTAAAATAGGACTTCCATAATCAAGCAACAAAGTATTTCGTTTAATTATCATTAAAATCCTTTTCATGGGCCATTTCCATGTTGCCTATTCACGAAACCATTTATCTGTTCCTTGGACAAATATAATTGACAAATATAGAACATGTTAAGATGACATCAGGAACATTGAGAATCTTCCTATAATATGGGGGCCTGCAACCCTTATCACATTTACATTTAAAATACAAGATGAGAGCGATGTTGGCCAACATCCTGTTTAGAAAATGATGAACAGTACTGAAAGTTTACAAAGAAAATAAAGTAATTGGTCGCTCTATATGACTTTGTCACAAGCAATAATGGGTATATGTTGACTTGTGATAAGCTGAATACCAAGAAGATAGATATGTGCACAAATGTACAAATTAAGGATGAACGAATAACAGTCTTTTGATGATCAAAAAAGAATAAAGGCATAGCAAATAAGTGACAAGCAAATAAAACAAATTATTGTCTTCAAGAAGCAGGATGAGGTGATGTTTGTTAGAAAGAACATGGACGTTTGGGGAGTTACCCAATGAGGCCTAATATGGGTTGAAATTACATCCTTGGGCCAACAAAAGTAATTTCTGGGCCAAAGTAACTAGCAATTTAGGATTTTTTATTCACCAGCCACAGCCTACAGTAGCAAGTTTCAAACTTAAAACATTTGCAACACAAATTGAAATAGAATTTTTTGCAATAAAATGAAACTTAAAAAAGGCATCCACACTAGGGAAACGTACTTACATGGATTACAAGAACTGGGCACTTCACCTTTTTTATTTTGTTAATATTCTGCATTTCCAAATCATTGAATCAGTAATTCAACCCAACCAGAACAATTTTTTTCACAATAATCTAGAAAGAAACAAGCCGTTAAAATGACTGAAACATACTTTATAAATGTCGAAGCAGAAAGTTGTATTGACATGGCAAAGCACCCGGATGCCAGACAATATAGCGCTATGAAGGACAACACCCCTCAATCTAGGCAAACGCGATGCCAAATGCAACGTCGGCCCACTTCCTACAGACTGGCCGTATAGAATAATATCCTCCTGACTAACCCCATACTCGGTTTGCAGACACTGGTATACTGCTTCTATATCTGCATAAGTATTCGATTCGCTCGGCTACACACAACAAATATACACATTTTTTACGTTTAGACTACTTGATTCAATGTTGCCATTGAATTAATGATATAGAAATCAGAAGTGGAAGTAAGTATAGCAGCTACTAAATGTTGCAATAGACTTGACAGTCTTAGCTATGGTGTAGTGCAATAACAACGAATGAGAATTGCGGTGGCTCAGAAAAGTTATTCAAAAGAAAGTTTATTCATTTGATGGCTGGGATAAAGGATCAGATTGGAGTAAATGAACCTATATTTATAGACTAAACGTCTACAGACATTTCTTAATAATGTGTTACTTTTATTTTTCTTAATAATTCACCAGCATATGTCTAAAAGCTATGCCATTATGTCATATGCTGAGAGGAACTTAATAAATTTGAAGTATGCAATAAGCACCATTGTGCATAAAAAAAATGCAAACAGACTCAACACAACACAACCAGAGTTGAGGTTTAGAACATAATAGTATAAAAAATGAATATTAAGGGATTGAGTAAAATACCATACCTTTCCGCTAGAAGCACCATAACCAGAGTAGTCATATCTGCAGATAGCACGGATACTGAGTTAGTTAAGGGCCAAAAATATGCCTGACTCTATAAACAACAGAAGTTCAAAAGATGTGTAACGCCATGGAACCAACTTTAAAAAGCAATATCATGTGAGTAGCAGCTTGACTTGCTTTTACCCCCCAGTTTGCAATAGCCCAAACAGCATACAAAACTACATCAATTGGGGATTTGGATCGTCTCCGCTACCAAAAGGGAATGGAGTAAAAATGAATGGAGAGACCACTTATTGTTACGAGACCACTTGCAATTAATCACAACAATCGATTGTTTAATGGGCAGTTGTGACTCGTGCCAAATCTAGCACTCACCATACATTCCACGAATTGCGCTCATTCCTAATTGGCACACAAAAACAAATCACGGCTGCCCATTAAACAATCAATGATTGTGAACAATAGTAGTGAAGAGGATCCAGATCCATTAGTTTTTATGGATCATAGACAAGTTTGATACAGAGCCCACCCCCAAACTTCTAATCCTGTGTGGATTGGCATCTAATTGATAAGTTTGCATCAAATCAAGGAGTTTGGGCCACTAAGGTCTGTCTTAGTCTGAAAGGGGTGGGATCGGGTTAAGACCCTCACGGCAGATTCAATTTTCAGACCCGGGCTTCGGCCTTTTTAATAAGAAGAAAATTTTGGAACAAAACACGGACAGATCATACATGAGGGCAAATGCTTTTCAAATGATGTGAAAGAAAGTTTTAATTGACAGATTACTAGATTCTATCTGTATAAGTACATACAGCTTTCTAAAATACAAAAATCCAACAAAAACATTTGCAAACTGAAGTTATGCAACCTAATCTTCTTTTTGTGAGATAAGGTTCCAATTGATAGGTTAATGGAGCTTGTACAGCGAGCCAAACTAAAGTAGACAAAGGCCACTTTCACCTAAAAGCTTAACCTATCAGGTCTTGAAGTCCAATCACATATCAAATGTTCATAAGACCTCCTTACTTCCTCTGCGACTAAATCTTAATTATATCCACCCTTAACTTGGATGTTTAACCGGATGCAAGTCATGAACCCAACAATCTCCATCTTGGCTCATATCCAACGGCATGCCTTTATCTTTGAAGGTCTATGAGTTTAACTTTATTCTCTATTCAAACCATCTTTGAATACAACATCCACAGTCAGCATCATCTCAGGAGCCCAACTTTTAGAACAATCTTTGGGAATCACCTTTGTGATTGAATGACCACATGTTCACTAGTCTCAAAGCAACATTCATCCGTTAAGTCATAAATCAGCCAATAAAGCTATGCCCAATACCGATTATTCTGGAAAAGGAAGCTTGTATTCAAGAAGCATTGATAATAGACTAAGTTGGTTTCGACCTAAAAGGTTAACCTATAATGTCTTATATTCCAACCGCATATCAGACAATTGTGTTCCCCCTTTATTTCCAGTGTGTAACTAAACCTTAGCTCCATCACTCCTTAGCTTGGATAATCTGAACCTAATTTCGGACACAAACGTAACATATAAAGCTCTCGAATGACAAATTTCCACAAGTGACATATTTTGAAACTTACGTTACCTGATCTATTCTTATCAGTCTACAAGACAAAATTCAAATAAAATGACACATGTTCTAAACAAAACCTTAAGTTCTCTGCTCTATCTTCTAAACAAAACTAGCTGTACTCAGCAATAGATCTAAATAGATAATTTATGATTTAATGAAAACTTAAAATCAGGGGTTTTGGCCAAAAGCAAACTTCGACAAACCTGTTCAGTTTCATAACCTCATCAAGTTAAAATGAATGAAGTGCAAAATGAAAGGGAACACTAACCCCATGAGATTAACCCTGAGATTGACCTTGAGCTGCACAAAGAGATCATAGAGCTGCCCCAAGTCTGCAGCATTGCCATGAGAGTAGAGAACAGTGAGCCTTGCATATGGGTTCCTCAAATAGAAGGCCACGATCTTGTTCCCATACTTGGTCTCCACAATGTGCACATCCAAGGACTTATCCCTAGGGATTCCAGAGGCCACCAGCCTCCTATTTTCACCTCCACCTTCTTTCTTGACGCTGTAAGTTGCAGGATTTGGGGGAAAGAAGGCAAATTTTGCTGCCAGATTCGATACCGAACACCCCGAGAACATCGAGATCGGCCCAATTCATTGACAGAGTGCCAAGTTCCAGAGATTTTGATCAAAATGCAACACAGAGGGGAAAAAAAGTTTTTGAGATGGGTTTTTTGAGCAGAAGAGGGTGGAGAAGGAAAGGAGGCTCCTTTTCCTCTTCAGACTAGAAATTGGAAGTGGGCTTTTGTGCTAGTGAAGAAAGGTGGCTCCTTTTTCTTCCAGCGTCACTAAGAACAAAATTTCTGAATTGGGTTTAGGAGCAGAGTTGATAATTTTTCCCCCTTTGAGCAGAATCCGAAGCTTGCAAACAAAAAGGGTCTAAATATAAAAAGGATTTGTATTAGAAACTGTATGAATTTGAGAGCATAAATAATAATAATAAGAAAATTTTTTAAAGAAAGCAAGTAGAGTGTCTGAACTCTGAAGCAGGGAGTTGGTAGGGTTTGCTGTTATAAATCTTGTTGACTTGACATCTATCAAAACTATGTTTGGTTTTGATTTAGCTAAGAAGGAATATGACAAGCTTGAAGAGTCAAGAGATGAATGATTAATCTTTGATTTCAGGTCCCTCTTTTTTCCCTTTTATTATTATTTCTTTTTTTCTCTTATGTGGCTACAGGGAGGGAAGTTACAAAATATTTACTTCATTCATTAAATTAAAATTAATTTGCACAAGATTTCATAGCATTAAAGAAAAGTTCAAAAAAAAAAAAAGACTGCAATTGAGAGTGAGTGCGTGTGGACAGGAAGGTGAACACAGTGAAGTTCATGTGGTAGGGGCCACAGTTTTAACTCATGCGGCTTGTCAGAGAGCAGATAATAAGACAATGTTTTGGCATGCAAATAGCAATGTCTATAATAATGGCAAAGAGTCTGGATCTGATGTCTGACTAAATCCAGCAAACAGCCTTTTTTATGGGGAATGCAATATATTTTTTTGATAATATTTATGGAGAAAAAATTTAGGGAAAATTGTGTCAAAGCCCCAAAGTTCAAAACTTCATGTGCTGCAGCCCCTCAACCCTTTTCCCATGTGATTCAAATTTCAAAAGATCCCAAAACGACCGTGACTCCCTTTTTTTTGGCAAGCGAACAGACGCCATCCAAGATGAGAAAAGAACAAAAGACCTAAAATACCCTTGTCTCCTCCATTCTTTTTTTTCTTCTAGATCGATCTGTGACTCCTTCCTCCTCTCCTAACCCATCTCCTTCCTCCTCTCCCCATCTTTCTTCTTTTTCTCTAAGACACCGACATCCTCTCTCCACCACCGCCGATCTTGAGTGCACACTCCGGCCATATTTTTCGATCCTAAAGGCGAAGAGATGGCAAAGAACACGGCGGATGATGAGAGCCAGTTCGAATGGTTGGCGATGGCGGGCCTCTTCCCGCGTCGCTAGAAGGGGGCCCACAAGCAAATTAGCGGGCTATTGGACCCTCCGGTGCCACCGTCGATCTTGAGTGCACACTACGGCCATATTTTTCGACACTAAAGGCGAAGAGATGGCAAAGAACACGACGGATGGCGGAGAGCCCGTTCAAAGTTCGTTGGCAAAGAACCCGGTTCATGTTAAGTCTATTTTGATTCATGTTAAGTCTATTTTGGTTCATGTTAAGTCTAATTTCGTTCATGTCAAGTCTAACTTCGTTCATGTTAAGTCTATTTTGGTTCATGTTAAGTCTATTTTGGTTCATGTTAAGTCTATTTTGGTTCATGTTAAGTCTATTTCAACTTAATTTTAAGTCTAATTTCATGTTAAATTTAATTTAATTCATGTTAAGTCTAATTTAATTCTATTAAAGACGCCAAAATGCCCTTATCTCCTCTATATGTTTTCATGTTAAGTCTAAAAATTAGACTTGACATGAAACATGTTAAGTCTATTTCAACTTAATTTTAAGTCTAATTTCATGTTAAATTCAATTTAATTTATGTTAAGTATAATTTAATTCAATTAAAGATGCCAAAATGTCCTTATTTCCTCTATATTTTTCATGTTAAGTCTAAAAATTAGACTTAACATGAACCAATTGCACTTAACATGAACCAAGTTAGACTTAACATGAACCAAAATAGACTTAACATGAAACAAGTTTGAATTAACATGAACCAAGTTGGATTTAACATGAACCAAATTTGACTTAACATGAACCAAAATAGACTTAACATGAACGAAATAGACTTAACATGAACCAAAATAGACTTAACATGAACGGGTTAGACTTAACATGAACCAAGATAGACTTAACATGATCCAAGTTAGACTTAAGATGAACCAAAATGGACTTAACATGAACCAAGTTTGAATTAACATGAACCAAATTGGATTTAACATGAATAAAAATAGATTTAACATGAACCAAGTTAGACTTAACATGAACCAAAATGGACTTAACATGAACCAAGTTTGATTTAACATGAACCAAATTTGACTTAACATGAGCCAAAATAGACTTAACATGAACGAAATAGACTTAACATGAACCAAAATAGACTTAACATGAACGGGTTAGACTTAACATGAACCAAGATGGACTTAACATGATCCAAGTTAGACTTAAGATGAACCAAAATGGACTTAACATGAACCAAGTTTGAATTAACATGAACCAAGTTGGATTTAACATGAATAAAAATAGATTTAACATGAACCAAGTTAGACTTAATATGAACCAAAATAGACTTAACATGAACCAAGTTTGAATTAACATGAACCAAGTTGGATTTAACATGAACCAAATTTGACTTAACATGAGCCAAAATAGACTTAACATGAAGCAAAATAGACTTAACATGAACCAAAATAGACTTAACATGAACCGGTTGCACTTAACATGAACCAAGATGGACTTAACATGATCCAAGTTAGACTTAAGATGAACCAAAATGGACTTAACATGAACCAAGTTTGAATTAACATGAACCAAGTTGGATTTAACATGAATAAAAATAGATTTAACATGAACCAAGTTAGACTTAATATGAACCAAAATAGACTTAACATGAACCAAAATAGACTTAACATGAAGCAAAATAGACTTAACATGAACCGGGTTAGACTTAACATGAACCAGATTAGACTTAACATGAACCTAGTTAAACTTAACATGAACCGGATTAGACTTAACATGAACCAGATTAGACTTAACACGATCCTGGTTAGACTTAACACGAACCATGTTTGACTTAACACGAATCAGGTTAGACTTAACACGATCCTGGTTCGTGTTAAGTCCAGTTTCATTCGTGTTAGGTCTAATTTGGTTCATGTTAAGTCCACTTTCAACATTGAATTTCCTACAGAACGGAACCCGCCATTCGTGTTAGCCGCTTCTTCTTGGACTTCCGGTGGTGCTAGAACTGCGGTGGCGGAGGAGGAAGAGGATGGGGAAGGAATTGAAGGGGAGATGAAGTGCTTTTGACCTGTAATAATATTCCATATGTAATGAAGGAGTAGTGGTTATTTACTACCGTGGAGGGAGGAACATGTGATGGAGGCGTGGAGGAGACACGAGTAGTGTCGTGATGGTGATGGAGGAGGATGGAGAGGAGGAGAGGAGGAGAGGAGGAGAGGAGGAGAGGAGATGGAGGAGGATGGAGAGGAGGAGAGGAGGAGAGGAGATGGAGGAGGATGGAGAGGAGGAGAGGAGATGGAGGAGGATGGAGAGGAGGAGAGGAGATGGAGGAGGATGGAGAGGAGGAGAGGAGGAGAGGAGATGGAGGAGGATGGAGAGGAGGAGAGGAGATGGAGGAGGATGGAGAGGAGGAGAGGAGATGGAGGAGGATGGAGAGGAGGAGAGGAGGAGAGGAGATGGAGGAGGATGGAGAGGAGGAGAGGAGGAGAGGAGATGGAGGAGGATGGAGAGGAGGAGAGGAGGAGAGGAGGAGAGGAGATGGAGGAGGATGGAGAGGAGGAGAGGAGGAGAGGAGATGGAGGAGGATGGAGAGGAGGAGAGGAGATGGAGGAGGATGGAGAGGAGGAGAGGAGATGGAGGAGGATGGAGAGGAGGAGAGGAGGAGAGGAGATGGAGGAGGATGGAGAGGAGGAGAGGAGGAGAGGAGGAGAGGAGATGGAGGAGGATGGAGAGGAGGAGAGGAGGAGAGGAGATGGAGGAGGATGGAGAGGAGGAGAGGAGGAGAGGAGGAGAGGAGATGGAGGAGGATGGAGAGGAGGAGAGGAGATGGAGGAGGATGGAGAGGAGGAGAGGAGATGGAGGAGGATGGAGAGGAGGAGAGGAGATGGAGGAGGATGGAGAGGAGGAGAGGAGGAGAGGAGATGGAGGAGGATGGAGAGGAGGAGAGGAGATGGAGGAGGATGGAGAGGAGGAGAGGAGATGGAGGAGGATGGAGAGGAGGAGAGGAGGAGAGGAGGAGAGGAGATGGAGGAGGATGGAGAGGAGGAGAGGAGGAGAGGAGATGGAGGAGGATGGAGAGGAGGAGAGGAGATGGAGGAGGATGGAGAGGAGGAGAGGAGATGGAGGAGGATGGAGAGGAGGAGAGGAGATGGAGGAGGATGGAGAGGAGGAGAGGAGGAGAGGAGGAGAGGAGATGGAGGAGGATGGAGAGGAGGAGAGGAGGAGAGGAGATGGAGGAGGATGGAGAGGAGGAGAGGAGATGGAGGAGGATGGAGAGGAGGAGAGGAGATGGAGGAGGATGGAGAGGAGGAGAGGAGGAGAGGAGATGGAGGAGGATGGAGAGGAGGAGAGGAGGAGAGGAGGAGAGGAGATGGAGGAGGATGGAGAGGAGGAGAGGAGATGGAGGAGGATGGAGAGGAGGAGAGGAGATGGAGGAGGATGGAGAGGAGGAGAGGAGGAGAGGAGATGGAGGAGGATGGAGAGGAGGAGAGGAGATGGAGGAGGATGGAGAGGAGGAGAGGAGGAGAGGAGATGGAGGAGGATGGAGAGGAGGAGAGGAGATGGAGGAGGATGGAGAGGAGGAGAGGAGATGGAGGAGGATGGAGAGGAGGAGAGGAGATGGAGGAGGATGGAGAGGAGGAGAGGAGGAGAGGAGGAGAGGAGATGGAGGAGGATGGAGAGGAGGAGAGGAGATGGAGGAGGATGGAGAGGAGGAGAGGAGATGGAGGAGGATGGAGAGGAGGAGAGGAGGAGAGGAGGAGAGGAGATGGAGGAGGATGGAGAGGAGGAGAGGAGATGGAGGAGGATGGAGAGGAGGAGAGGAGATGGAGGAGGATGGAGAGGAGGAGAGGAGATGGAGGAGGATGGAGAGGAGGAGAGGAGGAGAGGAGATGGAGGAGGATGGAGAGGAGGAGAGGAGATGGAGGAGGATGGAGAGGAGGAGAGGAGGAGAGGAGATGGAGGAGGATGGAGAGGAGGAGAGGAGATGGAGGAGGATGGAGAGGAGGAGAGGAGATGGAGGAGGATGGAGAGGAGGAGAGGAGATGGAGGAGGATGGAGAGGAGGAGAGGAGGAGAGGAGATGGAGGAGGATGGAGAGGAGGAGAGGAGGAGAGGAGGAGAGGAGATGGAGGAGGATGGAGAGGAGGAGAGGAGATGGAGGAGGATGGAGAGGAGGAGAGGAGATGGAGGAGGATGGAGAGGAGGAGAGGAGATGGAGGAGGATGGAGAGGAGGAGAGGAGATGGAGGAGGATGGAGAGGAGGAGAGGAGATGGAGGAGGATGGAGAGGAGGAGAGGAGATGGAGGAGGATGGAGAGGAGGAGAGGAGATGGAGGAGGATGGAGAGGAGGAGAGGAGATGGAGGAGGATGGAGAGGAGGAGAGGAGATGGAGGAGGATGGAGAGGAGGAGAGGAGATGGAGGAGGATGGAGAGGAGGAGAGGAGATGGAGGAGGATGGAGAGGAGGAGAGGAGATGGAGGAGGATGGAGAGGAGGAGAGGAGGAGAGGAGATGGAGGAGGATGGAGAGGAGGAGAGGAGATGGAGGAGGATGGAGAGGAGGAGAGGAGATGGAGGAGGATGGAGAGGAGGAGAGGAGGAGAGGAGATGGAGGAGGATGGAGAGGAGGAGAGGAGATGGAGGAGGATGGAGAGGAGGAGAGGAGATGGAGGAGGATGGAGAGGAGGAGAGGAGATGGAGGAGGATGGAGAGGAGGAGAGGAGGAGAGGAGATGGAGGAGGATGGAGAGGAGGAGAGGAGATGGAGGAGGATGGAGAGGAGGAGAGGAGATGGGTTATGACTAGAAGAGATGCAATGAATAGAGTAACAACTTAAGATTCACCCTCAAAGAGGTCCAGTGTACAGGAAAAACAATTAAATAATTTGTTGCCATCCAAGAAATTCAAAAACATATGAATAGTTTAAACTTGTCCTCTGTTGCGTGAACTGGAAAAGCTTGTAATGTTGGCAACCATGCACCTTCTCTGAACTATGCCTTAATTTAACATTTGATGTGAGGGACTAATATAAAACTTAGAAAAAGTACATGTGTCTCAAATGCAAGATCTTTGGCCTGCTAACGCACCAAAATTTCACCATTCTTTTAATGCATGGAGATGTGAGATTATTCCGAGATCTGATGCATGCGGGACTAAACAAATGGAGAGGGCTTGCTTCATTACCAAAGATGATATTATATCACCTGACTAACACATGAAAGGACTAAATCATTATAGCTCTTGTGCTCTGAGTCCAATTTTTTTTTGGCTCTAGAGAGCATTGATTGGTTTGTTTTAATTACATATTCTACTTGGTCTCCAATCTCATTTTAGAAACATGAAACTTAATATACTGAACTCTTCATCTTTGTTCAGACATAGAGATCTGAAAATTTTCTTTTTTGGACTTGATGATAGGAAAAACTATGCAAGATGTCTCCTCTTTAATCACCACAGGAACTATTGCTAATGGAGAAACCTTAGTTCTATTCTACCTTTGTATGTTCTCAGAACCAAATAGAGACCTTTGGCAGTTGACAGTTATTATAGCTCAGATATTTGACAAAATACTTCACCAAATAACTCATTATTATCCAAAACATAGAATGAAAATCAAATAATTTAACCAAAATTTTCATTATCCATAAACCAAGAATTAACAATATATCTACCAATAATCTCCACATGAGCATCTTCCATCCTTGAAATGATGAAACCTCTGCATGTCTCTCACAATGATCTCCCTCCCAGTAACCTGAGATATAAACTTAGTTGCAGTATGGCAATCTCTACACACTCTCAGGTTCTTCTTGATCTGAATCATTGTTCCAGGCCTCGAGCTTATAAGCCCGAACGCAATCGCCAGCTTCTCGCTGTGGCTAGCCAGCAACTGAACCTGCACGTCGTCCTCCACATCATGACTTGATTCAGTATCAGGCACATACCCGATATCCCTTATCTCTTCCATCAACTTCTTCAACCTCGCATAAATCTTCATGGACTGTGGATGATTCGTGCTCCCAGAATAAAATTTATGGACTTTGCTATGCAACTCGATTGAGGTCCATCCAGGGGTTTTCTGCAATCCTTGCTTCTCCATCAATCTTCTGACTCTGGCAACTTCCTCCCACATTGAACACGATGAGTAGATATTGGCTAACAATACATGGTACCCACCTTCGTCTGGCTCAAGCTGAAATAGTCTCTCTGCTGCTACCTCCGCTAACTGCACGTTCTTGTGAATCTTGCAGGCTCCTAGCATTGCGCCATAGACACTAATGCTTGGTTGTATTGGCATCCTCTCAATGAAATTCCACGCTTCATCGAGCCTCCCAGCTCGACCCATGAGGTCGACCATGGTCCCATAATGGTCCATTGCAGGCTCCAACATGTAGTCCTTCTTCATGCTCTCAAAGTGCAGCTTTCCTTCATTGACCAGGCCCGCATGGCTGCAGGCTGACAAGACGCAGAGGAATGTTACGTCGTTTGGCTGTATCGAGCTCCTCTTCATCGTTTCGAACAGTTCGAGTGCTTCTTTAGCAAACCCGTGTGTTCCATAGCCATCTATCATCGCGTTCCAGGTTGTGACACGTCTGTCGACCATCAAGTCAAAGAGCTTTCGCGCTAGGGCAATGCCTCCACACTTTGCGTACATGTCAACAAGTGCGGTCGCCACGAAGATGTCTCCGTCTAGACACATTCTTATTGCATACCCATGAATCCATTTTGCTCGACGGAGGACTGACATATCTGATACTGCTGGAATGACACTGACTAAAGTGAAAGAATCGGGCTTTATGTTTTCAGATTGCATCTTGCTGAAGAGCCTGAGAGCATCATCTGCGCATTTATTCTGTGCATAGCCCAGTATCATAGCGTTCCATGAAACACGAGTCTTTGCTCTGAGGCCTTCGAACACCTTTGCAGCAAGATCAGGTCTTTTGCACTTTGAGTACATTGTAATGAGAGAATTCATGACCGATACATTAGACCCTAAACCAATACTCAACGAGAGCTCATGAATTTGTCTTCCTTCTTCAAGATCCGCCAATTCAATACAAGCATTCAATGCAGCTAACACGGAGGCATCTGTGGGCTTGATTCCCTTCGCCAACATACTCTTGTAAAGCCTCATTGCCTCTTCGGCATCTCCACTCTGTGCATACCCATCAATCATCGAGTTCCATGAGACAACATTCTTTGCTTGCAATCTATCAAACACCAATCTTGCTAGCTCTATATTCCCACATTTGGCATACATATCAAGAAGAGCTGTAGAAACATTTACCAACTGCTCGAATCCAGCACGAATTGCAAACCCATGAATAGATTTCCCAATCTTCAAAGATTTGGTATCGGCACAAGCAGGCAGAGCCGACACCAGGGTGATTGGATCGGGTCTCATCCTGTCCTCTTGCATTCTAGAAACAAACTCTAAAGCATCAATTGACAACCCATTCTGCGCATATCCTGCAATAACTGCATTCCAAGCTACCAAGTCTCTCACAGGCATTCTATCGAACATCTTTCTTGCATCCTTAATCCTCCTACATTTAGCATACATATTAGCAACTGCTGTCATCGCATACACGTTTGAACCAAACCCATTTGATATCAACTGTGAATGAATCTCTCTTCCTCTCGTGAGGTCTGCATTATCCCCGCAGGCTCTAAGAAGGTAGCTGCAATTGTAAGCCGAAGGGCGAACTTGTGCCTGTCTCATCAAGGAGAAGAAGCAAAGGGCTTCTTCAAGAGAGGAATGGTGACAATGGCCGTTGAGGATCGAATGGTAGAGCTCTTCGGTCTTAGTTTCGATCGAGGAGAAGACCAAGGAGGCTTCTTTGAGGCTGCCGAACCGAGAGAAGAGGGCGACGAGCTTCGATTGGATGATGGGTTCGATGGAAAGGCCTCGCTTTGTGATGAGGGAGAGGAATTGGTGAAGTTCTTTAGTGTTGGAGCAGAGCTCGAGGAGGAGAGAGGAAGGATGAGAGAAGAGATGGGTATTGATTAAGGGAAGAGTTTTGGGTTTTTTTGAGGATTGAGGAGCAGTGAAGGAATGAAGTGAGGAGAGCATTTGGGTTTCTGTTCTTGTTGCTTGGCTTTCAAAAAGAAGCGGGTAAAAAAGGGACCTTTGGCAGTTGACAGTTATTATAGCTCAGATATTTGACAAAATACTTCACCAAATAACTCATTATTATCCAAAACATAGAATGAAAATAAAATAAATGTTGCTGTCAAACTTCTGCATTGGAGATGATACAAGGAGATACAAGAAAACTCTGGAGATCATAATTATCTTACTGTAGAAAACCCTACCAATACCTCACACGATCTCAGCTCGAATTTGAGCTAACAAGACCCTTAACTTCTAGGTCTCTGTACACCAGAGATTCAAGCATAAGGAGCTATGAGTAAGTTAGTTCACGCTAAAGAGCCTGAATCTTCCTGATTTCTCCCACATTTGTATTTTGTTTCGAGCATTTCTCATTTCCGATGAAATTCTGAAAGATCGACCTCCTCTTTCTTATTTTTTCAAAAACTTTGCCTTGTCTGGTAATTCAAGGATACAAAACTTTTGGATTTGAAATGCTCGCATCTCGTGTTTATTCCCTTCGGTGGATGTCTCTTCTCTGTTCAAGCTTCACTCGGACAGGAAATATGGCTGACTCCTGCCAAAATCAGAGAAGATACAATTTCCACAAGAAAACTCTCATGCATTCTCATGGAGAGAAAAAATTGATCAGTAGCCCAAAGGCTGATTCATCCATCACAACCAAATGAAGAATCTCAATCTCAAAACCCTTTCAATCTACCGCTTGGTGCTTTCAGTTGAGTCTACTGCAATGCCTGGTAACTTCAGCGATACAGCTAAATCATCCATCATCGCATATATCTTCTCGATCTCTGGCTTGGTTCTATCCCCAACTTTAAAATTATGCACAATTTCATTCAAATCAACAAGCCTACCATTAGGCATCGTTCTCACCCCTCTCTCCTTCATCAATTCCTTCACATTCTGCGCATCTTCCCATCGTCCTGCAGCCATATAAACATTCCACAACAAAGCATATCGAGAACCATTGAAAGGTTCCAACTCAATCAATTGCTTCCCTATTCGTTCTCCCAGTTCTACGTCTCCTCGAAACCTACAGTATCCAAGCAAACCGCTCCAAACCAAAGATTCTTTCTCCTCTGGCATGCACTTTAACAGTTGCTCAGCTTCTTGAATCAGTCCAAGGCTGCCATAGAGATTTGCCATGCACCAATAATGCGCAAATGTGGGCTTCAATTGATACAAGCTTGTCATTCGCTCGAAGTACTTATTCCCCTCTTCAAGAAATCCCCCACGAGCACAAGCGGATAGGATACCAACAAAAGTAACCTCGTCTGGAGTGATTCTTGCTGAGTTTTCACCTAACAAAAAAATCAAAACAAACCAGAAAGTGAATCCTATATCCATCTAAATCGACAACTTTAAGCATGACGAAAGAACACAGATTACCATCTCCAACCATTTCTTCAAACAGAGAAATCCCATCTCTCGGATCACCATGCATGCAATATCCCAATATCATCGCATTCCAACACACCAAATTCCTCCCCTTCAACACATCAAAAACCCTCCTCGCATCCCCAATCCTACCGCACTTCCCATACATATCAACCAACGCCGTCCCGAATATCAACACCCCCTCCTCCTCCTTCTCTTTCCCCGCAAAATTCCGCACAAAATACCCATGCACGGACCTCCCCTCCCTCCCCCTCCCGATCCTCCCACACCCTGTAGCCGCATTAACCAACGTCCTCACGTTAGCCTTCGCTCCCCCTCCTCCCTCCATCATCAACTCCCTAACCAATCCCAACCCCATCTCCGTCCTCCTCCCCTTCAAATACCCGCCAACCATAACATTCCAAGAAACCACGTTCCGCGCCCCCATCGAATCAAACACCTCCCTCGCCGTCCCGAGGTCCCCAACCTTGACGTACCCGTCAACCATCGCGTTCCACGAGACCAGATCCCTGCTCCCCATTTCGTCGAACACCTGGCGCGCGTCGGTGACGACCCCGCACGCGGCGTAGCAGCTGATCAAACAGTTGGCGACGCACCCGTAGGCGGCGAACCCGCGCCTAAGGGCTTGGGCGTGGAGGGCCTCGGAGAGAGGGAGGGAGGGGGAGGGGAGGGGAGGGGAGGGGAGGGGAGGGGAGGGGAGGGGAGGGGAGGGAGGAGGAGAGGAGGAGGGGAGGGAGGGAGGAGGAGAGGAGGGAGGTGAAGGTGAAGGAGTTGGGGGAGGAGGGGAGGAGGAGAGGAGGAGGGGAGGGGAGGGGAGGGGAGGGGAGGGGAGGGGAGGGAGGAGGAGGAGGGGAGGGGAGGGGAGGGAGGAGGAGAGGAGGAGGGGAGGGGAGGGGAGGGGAGGGAGGAGGAGGAGGGGAGGGGAGGGGAGGGGAGGGAGGAGGAGAGGAGGAGGGGAGGGGAGGGGAGGGGAGGGGAGGGGAGGGGAGGGGAGGGAGGAGGAGAGGAGGAGGGGAGGGGAGGGGAGGGGAGGGGAGGGGAGGGGAGGGGAGGGGAGGGGAGGGGAGGGGAGGGGAGGGGAGGGGAGGGAGGAGGAGGGAGGACGGTTGTGGGTCCATTCCATTTGCGCACATTTCAAACGTGCATCATTTGGTGTTTATTAGACTTCATACAAATGACACAACCATCAATCCTGACAATATCGAAATCTAACGCCCAATAATGACATTATCACAAGCACATTTAACGCATAATCTTGCATTTCGATACTTCCTACATTGATGTTTTCCTAATGCTTCTCAAAGAATTTGACTCCCCGTTTCATTCAATCAATCATTACAATTGATATTTTGCTAATGCTTCGGGAAAACAAGAGTACACAAACAAGATACATTTCATTTATTTCATCCAAGACAATATATATCTTCCTGAATTTCAAGAATACGATATTTTCTTTAGGCCATGTTTGGATTAGGGACTTGTTTTATCCAGGAACTAGTTTAACTCACTATAATCCTGGGATATAATAATCTAGGAGACCATAGTGAGTTAAAATTTTAATTGCATGTTTGGCTTAATTGTTATTAACATTTTTAATACCTAAGCCATGTTTGGAAACTTGTCATTATAAAAGGGTATAGACTATGACATACCAGTAATGTCGAAGATGTCCCTCTTCCTACCAAGAGTGAATTATAGCTTCGAGATGTAACAAGCAAAGTAATCTCAAAATCTGATTTCTAACTTTCTTCTCAATTATGTTAGATATAATTTGTGACTAATATTATAGTGAACTAATAGATTTTTCTATTGAGAAGATATTTGAATGAAAAATTACAAATTAAATACTTCTATACTTCAATATTGTAAAATATATTATTAAACACCTTTTAGAGAGATAGCATGAGAGCGATATATGGCGAGAGAAAATAGATCGTAAGAGGAGAGAGAGAGATCCTTGGACAACGAGTTCGCAAGTCCAAGAACTCCAAACCCACACGTGAATAAATAAAAGGCAGCGAGAAAAGGCTGATGAGAGAAATAAGTAGAGTGGAAATATTTGGTAATTTTAGGGACAATTAAGGGTCAATATGGTCTTTTCAAGTCTAATCTCAATAAGAAAATAGTCTCAAGACTATAATAACATCCCCTCCCCCTCCTTCATTTAGTCCAAAATCTCCGGACTGTTTCATTTTAAATGATTAATTAGTCCGGCCTAATCCCTCCTTAAATGTTGAACCAAACGCTTTGCTTTTTCATTTTAAAGGATAAAAGGCTTATTATCTCAAATTAGTACCAAATTCAAACATAGTCTAAAGGTACTACAATACAACAACAACATATTCTTCACCCGCACCTTGAATGATCTGATAAATGATTCCATTTCATTCATTCACATATTCTCTAAAATCATAGCACACTTAACACTGAAAATAATGTGGAAATAGTTCAAATATTCAATTCTGACATACTACTTTCAAATTTGCAATGGCTTCTTCTTCCCAATCACCCGAACAAATTCAACCGCGACTTTAAGAGAATTTACAGAAGCTAAATCCACCAGCCTTGTCGATGACCATGTTGTTAGATCTCTAATAAGACTTGATTACCTCAAAGAGATTGATAAAAAACTAAAGCGGAATTATACCTGAATCCATGGTTTGGATCTTGAGTGGATTGATGGATCTTCTAATCTTAGGGCTTCTTCTCTTCCTTAGATCTCTTTTTTAGATGGGGGTAAAAGAGATGAGAAGTCTTGTGTTAACCCTAGATTAGGGACCATAACCCCATATATATAGGTGTTGCACTTTTACAATTTGGCCCCTCATCAAATTGTAATTACAACTGTATATCTGCACATTTAGCCCATGACAATATATAAATACCGATAACCCAACTTAATTGATCACTTTAGTGGGTTTCCTTAAGTGATAGATTTACACATTAATTTAACATATGTGCCCACAAATAGATTTAATTAGATTTAAATCTAACAATCTCCCACTTGGGCACCATATGTATCCTTAAATGTGTATTACCTTATGAGCTCAAAATCTCTATCACATACAAGGGTATTTCCAAACAATCTCGATCCATTGACCATATCAATATAGGATCAAAGCGGTTTTCGTCACATTTATCGTGACTAAACCCATCAATGGTCACATATACTAATCTGACCAAATGACATAGATCAATCATGGATGTACTGACATGAAAATTACATGCAATGTGATGCATGCATGCCTATTTTCAACCGGTCCTACCGAAAACTTTAGTGAGGTCAACTTTAATCATAATGTAGCAGTGGTTAGCGAATACTTTATTACGATCGGAAAAATAACCAAAGCCCGAATAGGTCCAAAATACTCATAAAGCAATAAAATCACAAACTCCCACTAAAACATGATATCCTCAAATATTACCACCCCATATGAGCGGTGTGCTCTTGAAAATTTTGGGTGGTAATCCTTTAATAAGAGGATCTGCTATCATGGAGTTTGTCCCAATATGCTCTATGGATATATGTCCACTCTGTACTCTTTCTTTCACAACTAGGAACTTAATGTCAATATGTTTTGACTTAGTTGAGCTACATTGTTGTTGGAATACATGATCATGGATTTATTGTCACAAAATAACTTTAGTGGTCTTTCAATATTTTCGAATCATGAGACCGGTGACAAAATTTGCTGACCATATTCCATGATTGGATGCCTCATGACAAGCTATAAATTCTGCGCCATAGTGGAGGAAGCTACAAGTGTCTGTTTGACACTTTTCCATGATATAGCTCCTCCTGCTAACATATAAATGTAGCTGAAGTAGACTTTCGCTGTCTTGGCATCCAAAGAAAATCGAATCGAGTACCCAATGACCTCCAACCGATCGATTTCACGTATGTGAGCATATAATCTTTTGTTTTCGAAGATACCGCGATAACCCTTTTGATTGCGATCCAATGATCCATCGGGGTTGCTTAAGTGATAGATTTACACATTAATTTAACATATGTGCCCACAAATAGATTTAATTAGATTTAAATCTAACAATCTCCCACTTGGGCACCATATGTATCCTTAAATGTGTATTACCTTATGAGCTCAAAATCTCTATCACATACAAGGGTATTTCCAAACAATCTCGATCCATTGACCATATCAATATAGGATCAAAGCGGTTTTCGTCACATTTATCGTGACTAAACCCATCAATGGTCACATATACTAATACAGCCAAATGACATAGATCAATCATGGATGTACAGCATGAAAATTACATGCAATGTGATCTGTGCATGCCTATTTTCAACCGGTCCCACCAAAACTTTAGTGAGGTCAACTTTAATCATAATGTAACAGAGTGGTTAACTGAATACTTTATTCTGATCAGAAAAATAACCAAAGCCTGAATAGGTCCAAAATACTCATAAAGCAATAAAATCACAAACTCCCACTAAAACATGATATCCTCAAATATTACCACCCCATATGAGCAAAGGTGCTCTTGAAAATTTTGGGTGGTAATCCTTTAATAAGAGGATCTGCTATCATGGAGTTTGTCCCAATATGCTCTATGGATATATGTCCACTCTGTACTCTTTCTTTCACAACTAGGAACTTAATGTCAATATGTTTTGACTTAGTTGAGCTACATTGTTGTTGGAATACATGATCGCGATTTATTGTCACAAAATAACTTTAGTGGTCTTTCAATATTTTCCGTAATACGCACAGGTGACAAAATTTGCTGACCATATTCCATGATTGGATGCCTCATGACAAGCTATAAATTCTGCGCCATAGTGGAGGAAGCTACAAGTGTCTGTTTGACACTTTTCCATGATATAGCTCCTCCTCGCTAACATATAAATGTAGCTCAAGTAGACTTTCGCTGTCTTGGCATCCAAAGAAAATCGAATCGAGTACCCAATGACCTCCAACCGATCGATTTCACGTATGTGAGCATATAATCTTTTGTTTTCTCAAGATACCGCGATAACCCTTTTGATTGCGATCCAATGATCCATCCTGTGGTTGCTTAAGTATCGCCTAACATCCCAACAATGTCGCAATATCCGGACGTACATACGAGCATACATTAGACTCCCTACGGTGAAGCATAGGGAATCTTCGCATTTCTGAATTTCAAGGTTACCTTTAGGGCATTGATTGAGACTAAACTTGTCTCCTTTAGAAGCAGGGTATCACAGTGCGCAATTTTGCATGCCAAACCTTATGAGTACTTTATTGATATAGCTCTTTTGTGATAATCCAAGTATACCTCGAGAACGATCTCGATGTATCACGGATTCCTAATATAAAGAGGCGCCCCAAGATCTTTCATCTCAAAATTCTTTGATAGAAATCTCTTGGTTTAGATACAACAAGCCTATATCATTAGTGGCAAGCAAAATGTCATCCACATCTGAGAACGGAAAAATATACTTACTCCCATGAATTTTTGATATACACAATCATCAACAATATTCATCTCAAAACCAAACGAGATAATTATTTGTTGAAACTTGTGGTACCATTGACGAGGAGCTTGCTTGAGTCCATAAATGGATTTCCTTAGTTTACAAACCATATTCTTTGGGTCTCCTGACACAAAGTTTTCTGGTTGTACCATATAGATCATCTCATCAATGTCTCCATTGAAATGCGATCTTAACATCCATTTGATGTAACTCAAGATTGAAATGAGCAACAAGTGCCATGATAGTCCCGAAAGAGTCTTTCGATGAAACCGAGAGAAAGTCTCAGATAGTCAATGCCTTCCTTCGAGTATAGCCTTTAGCTACAAGACGTGCTTTATACTTTTCCACATTACCATTTGCATCCAGCTTGGTTTTAAATATCCATTTACAACCAATTGGTTTTGCACCTTCTGGCAATGGGACAAGTTCCCAAACTTTATTGTCTTGCATAGACTTGTACTCCTCATTCATGGCATCAATCCACTTTTGAGAGTTAGAACTTTTTATGGCCTGAAGGAAGTTGATCGGATCATCTTCCATCATTCCATTACTTTCCTCATGTTCTTGAAGAAATACAATATAATCATCCGGAATAGCATTTCTCCTTTCTCTCGTGGATCTCCTTAATGGCACTGGTTCTTGAGGTTGTTGAGTTTGTTCTTCTGGAACAGGGAGTTGTTCAATATTGCCTTCTTGAGGTTTCGGATTCATTTCTTGAACAATAACAGGTATAGGTACTTGAATATTGTCAGAAATGACTGTATGGATTGGATTTAAAGCCAATTCCTCCTCAAAGGCAATGTCTCTAACCTTATTTCTCCCCAAACTCAACATCCTCAAAGAATGTTGCCGCTCCTGCCTCAAAAATATTCCCGAGTGTGGGATCATAAAACTTATAGCCCTGGATCGCTCGTAATACCCATAAAGTAGTCGCTAACTGCTTTTGGAGTCCAATTTCTTTTCATTTGGCCTATAAGGCCTTGCCTCATTGGACATCCCCAAATATGTAAGTGCTTTGGTGGGCTTTCGACCGGTCCAAAGCTCATAAGGTGTTTTAGCAACCGCTTTACTTGGTACTCTGTTAAGAATGTAAGTGCGGTCTTTAGTGCTTCTCCTCAGAGTGACTCGGTAAAGAAGAATGAGCAATCATACTTCTTACCATATCCTTAAGAGTCTGTTTAGTCTTCGGCTACACCATTCATGCTAGGTGATCCCGGCATGGTGTAATGGACGATACCGAATTCCTCTAGGTATCTAGCAAATGGTCACGGGCGTTGTTCACGAACCATCATATCTGCCGTAGTACTCACCACCACGATCGATCTAACGGTTTTAATCTTTTATTGAGTTGGTTCTCAACTTCACCTTAAAAGATTTGAATACGCCCGAGACTCGATTTTTCTTTAATGAGATATAGGTACCCATAACGTGAGTAATCATCTATGAATGATATAAAATATTGTTGACCATTCCGTGATGCCGTAGGGAATGGCCCACAAATATCTGTATGTATCAATTCTAAGACGCCCAAGATCTGTTGACACCTAATCTCTTAACTTTAGTCTGTTTTCCCTTGATACCAATGCATACATCAAAGTCTCAGAAAATCAAGGGAATCCAAAATACCATCGGACACAAGACGCCAACTCTACCTTTTGAGATATGACCCAAGCTTGTGCCATAATGATCTTGAATTTTCCTTATTTAATTTACGCTTAGTACCACGTGATTCCACATTCGGGGTTTCATTATAAGAAGCAAGCGTATCAAGCAAATATAGGTTATCAAAAGTACTCAAGAAACCGGTTCCCACAATATTTGAATTTAAAGATAAGCTAGCCCGGTTATTTCCAAATGAACAATAATAACCTCGATTTGTCCAATAAAGGAATAGAAACTCAAAAATCTCTAAGAGTTAATCAAGAGGCTCGATACCACTTGTTAGTTCTCTAATAAGACTTGATTACCTCAAAGAGATTGATAAAAACTAAAGCGGAATTATACCGAATCCATGGTTTGGATCTTGAGTGGATTGATGGATCTTCTAATCTTAGGGCTTCTTCTCTTCCTTAGATCTCTTTTTAGATGGGGTAAAAGAGATGAGAAGTCTTGTGTTAACCCTAGATTAGGGACCATAACCCCATATATATAGGTGTTGCACTTTTACAATTTGGCCCCTCATCAAATTGTAATTACAACCCTGATTCCGCACATTTAGCCCATGACAATATATAAATACCGATAACCCAACTTAATTGATCACTTTAGTGGGTTTCCTTAAGTGATAGATTTACACATTAATTTAACATATGTGCCCACAAATAGATTTAATTATTAATCAATAACATTCAAATAATGACATATCCCCATCCAAGATATCGTACAACATTAATATCAAGTCTTTGGGCGGTAATATTAGCGCAAGTGATATCTTGTTGCAATGATCAAACACGACAATAACACATGTCAAACAACAAACCCTCTTTGGATTGATTTGTTATCCACATGTAAACCTTATAATTGTCGCGTTTATCATCACGAATCATATCTGATCTAAATAAATATTAATCTTCCTTTGGGCGATTAAATATCTACTCGAAAAGTATACACACAACCATCTAACATCCTTCATGAACAATCTACACAAGAGAGGTTACTTTGGCAACATCTTGCTTCAATTAATCATTTAGAATGAGAGACCAACTTAATTCCTTAGTGTCATAATACTTGAATGAAATAATTGATTAACACCGAAATTTAATTGAGTTTGCACGAATTGAGCACGAGGCTCGCTTGAGTTTGAAGCTGCGAGGTTCGACTTGAGTTCGAGCTGCGAGGTTCGACTTGAGTTCGAACGGCGAGGTTCGACTTGAGTTCGAGCTGCGAGGTTCGACTTGAGTTCGAACGGCGAGGTTCGACTTGAGTTCGAGCTGCGAGGTTCGACTTGAGTTCAGCTGCGAGTTCGACTTGAGTTCGAACGGCGAGGTTCGACTTGAGTTCGAACGGCGAGGTTCGACTTGAGTTCGAACGGCGAGGTTCGACTTGAGTTCGAACGGCGAGGTTCGACTTGAGTTCGAACGGCGAGGTTCGACTTGAGTTCGAACGGCGAGGTTCGACTTGAGTTCGAACGGCGAGGTTCGACTTGAGTTCGAACGGCGAGGTTCGACTTGAGTTCGAACGGCGAGGTTCGACTTGAGTTCGAACGGCGAGGTTCGACTTGAGTTCGAACGGCGAGGTTCGACTTGAGTTCGAACGGCGAGGTTCGACTTGAGTTCGAACGGCGAGGTTCGACTTGAGTTCGAACGGCGAGGTTCGACTTGAGTTCGAACGGCGAGGTTCGACTTGAGTTCGAGCGAGGTTCGCCAAAGGCGAGGTTCGCCAAAATGAACCGAGGTTTGCCAAAATGAACCGAGGTTCGCCTAAATCACGAGGTTCGCCAAAAGCGAGGTTCGCCAAAATGAACCTCGAACCTCGCTCAACTACAGAACCCCTTAGGGTTTAGATCGAACCGCCAAAGCCGCTTAGGCTTTTGAACCCATTAGGTTTATTCGTGATGGTCGCCGCCACAAAACCAAAAATTTTTTTTTTTTTTCTTTTCTTAAAACTCAATCCGGATCAAACCTTATATTAATTTTCTAAAATCATAGAAAATTTAACCAAAAACGAAAAAAGCTACTGTTCACGAAAAAAATTTACTGTTCATCGCGGATTATTTAATTTACTGTTCATCCGAACAGAAATTACTGTTCATCCAAGCTCAAACCTTTACTGTTCATCCGAAAATTACTGTTCATCGGCCAAAAAAACATTTACTGTTCATCCGAACCCAAAAAATCCGAAAAAGATTTGATCTTTATTCATAAATCCACCCGTAAAACCATAGAAACTCAAAAAATCTCTAAGAGTTAATCAAGAGGCTCTGATACCACTTGTTAGTTCTCTAATAAGACTTGATTACCTCAAAGAGATTGATAAAAAACTAAAGCGGAATTATACCTGAATCCATGGTTTGGATCTTGAGTGGATTGATGGATCTTCTAATCTTAGGGCTTCTTCTCTTCCTTAGATCTCTTTTTAGATGGGGTAAAAGAGATGAGAAGTCTTGTGTTAACCCTAGATTAGGGACCATAACCCCATATATATAGGTGTTGCACTTTTACAATTTGGCCCCTCATCAAATTGTAATTACAACCAGTATCGCACATTTAGCCCATGACAATATATAAATACCGATAACCCAACTTAATTGATCACTTTAGTGGGTTTCCTTAAGTGATAGATTTACACATTAATTTAACATATGTGCCCACAAATAGATTTAATTAGATTTAAATCTAACACATGTCGCTTCTCCTCCAGCCAAATCCGAAACCCCTCTAAACACAATCACAGGTACACCAGGAGATATCGCCGTCTATAACCAAATACAGCAAAATCAAACAATGGTTCATGTTACTAAGGTCAGTAAATATATACATTGCAATTTCTATAGTTACATACCATGACAATCGCTGAACTCTCCTCGTCGACTGTTGAGACTCCAAATTCTTTAAAAAGAAACTGGCGAAAAGCTGCATTGTCCACAAATATATCAGCAGTTGATGCATTTATACCAGGAAGTATTTTAGGAGTCTCGGGTAGGCAATAAGTCTCATTAACACATCTTTGTAACTCCACCTGCATAAAGAAAAAAGTAAATTTCGATTCAGGCAATTTCAAAATAGAGAGAAGAAGAAGTAGCGATTGTCGAGTGATATACATCGAGTTTTTCTGCAACTTGGTACCATTCTGGATTTACTTGCATCCAAAATACCTCTTCCATTGGCTTGCCAACTGAGTAAAATTCTTCAGGTTTAAATTCCACTCCTGATAGCATGTTCCAGCCCTCTGAGGGAATGTTATATTCGCCGAATCTCAGCTCTGGGAGTTCTTCTTTCTTCTTCGAGCCAAATTTCTTTTAACAAACATGTAATGAAGTATTTGAATATGATGATATGATGAAAATACATCTATAAAGTTAGAGAATCGAGCAAATATGAGATAAATTACCATCCATGACCATGAGCCAGTGAAAGCAACAAATTTGGGCACACTAACATCACCAAAGGATATAGACTCATTTGCGCTTCCAGCTGATCCATAGTGAACTATTCCCCATACATTAAAAACATCTAGCAGAATCTGAACTGTTATTCCTGCATTCAACTGATTTCACACAAACAATCTTTGTCACAATTAGTAAATGCACTTGTTAACTAGATTGATCGAATGTCGGTGCACACAGAAATTCAGAAGTAATATTTTCGGATTGTGATATATAAAATTTGATAATGATAAGTATAGAGAAAACTTGATAACATTATTCATTCTACTGAGGTGTTTAAATACAACAGATCATATAGAGAAGCTCTAATAACCTAAGCGATGCGGGACTAAAATAAAGCAAAATAAGAGAGTCTATTTACTATACTTCACAGATAATTGTAAATACCCTTCGTTGGCCGGACATGACGTAAATGACCTCTACACCATGAATGCTCCCGATGTGAAACCGCCGTCCTAACAGTTTACAGAATGTAATATCATATGTCACATACCATAACAAAAAAAAATTGATTAAAACACAAAAATAGCATAAGATTTAATTATTATATCTTTCACATTGTTACATGCCTCTGTGCCTACTAAGTTTGCTTGTACAATTTGCTATGCTTGTACTATTTGTTACGTAGACTACTAAAAGTCTCCGGGCATAGAAAAAAGTAAAATTCCAACCAGGGGGGATAAACCAAGTTTACAAGAAAACTACGTTACCATAGAGGTCAACGGAGGGCACGTCAGAGCGAGGCACGAAATCCCCAGAGTCTCGGAGCGCATCAGCCTCCGGCCGATACGCCATCACCACCCCGATGAACGGCCCAGATTCGTTAATCCGGTCCACCGTCGAGTGAAGCGGGTGCGAAGAATGGAGACCCGCTGACCTCTCCATCACCACCATCACCACCGTCGTCAAGCGAAAGATGAAGGCAGGAGTCGACGACAGCCGTCGGATATGGGAACCGGAGGCCTTCGCCATGGCCGAGGTTTGAGTTGAGAGGGGAGCTGTTGAGATATGAGGCTGAAATTTTGTCTAGTACAGAGAGCTTTCAGTGGTTGAATGAGAGAGGGAGGGAATTAATAAGTAGGTAGAGAAACACGTTGATTAATTAATGGCTACATTGCACACCACAAGTTGCATTTTAGTAAAAAAAAAAAACCATAAAATTTCCCAAATTTGCACGCTTCCAACATCAAACATGAAAGCGTACAAATTTTCACACGAATGTTCCTTTATGATATTTACAAACTAATTTTAGAGCTTTCTAACCATTTATTAGAAATATCTCAACTCTATGTTAAAGTAGAATTAAGATAATTTTTAAAGAAAATTTTTGGTTAATTTAATAGCAAAATTAACAAAATTATTAGTTAAAAGGCTATAAAATTAGCATATAAGTGTCATAGAGAAACATTTGGATGAAGATTTTCATGTTTGAATGATCGATGGTAGTAACGTGTAAAATTGAAAAACTTTATGATTTTTTTTACCAAAATGCAACTTGTGATTAAAACGGGAAACTTTATGGTTTTGTGTAATTTAGATTAATTAAATGATCAATAATTAATTAATGTAATTAGTCGTAAAGTGAGTATCATTGATTTCTCTTCTTAATCAAATTTGTATCTAATCCCGTGTTAATAACATTGCAACCACTCTGTGACCCGTTGTTCACGGGTTGGATAAAAATTACCCCTGCAAATCACCTCATTGCGCCTAATTTCTGGATCGATCATGTTCTGGTTTTAGGTTGTTTTGTGTTTGGTAAAAACAGGGTCAGAGTTAGCCCGGTTTTTTAATCAAAATTTGACTCTAAAACAGGCTCTTTATGATTCATCTCCAATGAAAAATGCTTCTAGTCTGGTTAAGATAACATCAGGATAAATCTTAACCCAAATTTAAAGGCTTTGCAGAATGATACTAAAAACTGAAAGTCTGAGTATTAATTCTAAAGATTGTTGAGGTTATTAATATGTGAGTATAGTCTCACATCGAATAGGATAAAAAAGAGTGATGTGTTTAAAATATAAATTGAGGTCAACATCTAGTAATTATAGGTTTTGAGTTAAAATCAAGGTTATCGATAGCGGATAGCGTCGCGTAGCGGTGAGGCATCGCTAAGGCTATTTGGGGCTATTGCGGTAAAATAGCGGTAAAAAGCGCAAAGTCAAATAGCAGTCTAGTTTAGATATGAATAAATATTAAAAAAAAGAAAAATTAAAGAAAAACCTCGAAAATCTAAAAGTGCATATTTGATGATTTAAGGAGATCCTAAATATGAAATAGACATGTAACCGTCACATAATATCGAAAATGACTAGAGGAGTCAAAGAGTCGTCGTTTTCGAGAAGATGAGCTGAGCGGTGAGAGGACTACAGTAGGAGGAGCTCACAGCGAGAGGAGGTGAGAGGAAGTGCTGAGTGAGGTGCCGGAGGCTATGAGAAGTGGCTGAGTACGGAATCAATGGGAGGCGAAAGAGTCTTGCCGGGTTTAATTTAAAAAAATAAACCTTAAATTGCTTTTAAATAGTGGTCAAGAAATCGTGAGAGGCGGTGAGATGCAGTGGTTGCAGGTCGAATTTAATTTTAAAAAAATAAACCTCAAACCGCTTTTAAATAGCGGTCAAAAAGCGGATTTTGCTTCCAATCGCCCACTATTCACCGCTATGGCGCGCTATTGGCCGCTTTTACGAGCAGAAAGCGCATATTCCGCAATGTCACCGATAGCGGGCAATAGCGTCGCGAGAAGGGACCGCTAACGCTATTAGCGCCGCTATTGCGGGGCTATTTACCGCTATTTACAACAGTGGTTAAAATTAATTCCTATCTTCTATTTAAGGCTTATCAACTCTCCCCCAACAAGGATGACTTAGGATTAATGAGTGTTGAGTGTTGTTGAAACTCATGAGCCCTTGGATGACAAATAGAACTGACTACGATGAGATTCTGGTAAATAACATCTAGTATAGCATACCCATATAATATACCCGTATAATATACACTACTTAAAAAATTAATCTAGGCTTTGAAAAATAACTTACTCAAAACCTCTGACAACTTGAGTCTTTTTTTTTACAGAAGGTGTGAGTTAATAAAAGCTTCATTTAAATTTCACATTACGATCTTTATGCTTAAAAACAAGAGAAGAAAATAAAAGAATTAAAAAAACAAAAAACAAAAGAAAAAGGGAAAAGTACTAATCTTTAAATTTCGGACGTAATTTCCATCCACGCGAGATGGGCCACAAAGATCGTGAGGATCTGCATGGGTTGCCTATTTCTATCGCAAATATTGTGTGAACTAAAACAGAAAACAAACAAAGAAAGACAAAAAAAATTAGAAAATCCCATTTTCTTTTTCTATTGACACCCCTAGAAATATATTACATTGATAACCCTTAAAAATGTGATTTGCAAATAGAGTTAGCCGTAAAGTTTGTTTTCTTTCTTTTCTTTAAATTAATAAGGCAACACACAAATAGACAAATGTAAATGCAAAATTCCTAAGAGTATATTTGAGAACTATTAATTCTAATCCACTTAACTTAAAATCTTGTGGACTATAATCTGCTTGGTAAATTTAGTAGATTATTCTATTTTTCAACTTTACATATTTGAAAAATGAGCGGATTATAATTTATTATTATTTTCAAAATAATATAAAAGGACCCTAGATCACTGGAGTTGATGATAGGTTAATAAATAAGCTTGGACATATGTGAAATGACGATGAAGTATAAATGTCTTTACTCGGTGAAGCTTCATGGATTTTAATTCACCAAAAATCAAGTTAGAATATCCAAGCTTATTTTCTAATGGATTATAGTTTAAAAAGGAAATCTCGCTTGCTAAACATCCAAAAGTGGATCATTATCCAAATCAATCCACTTGCTGAACATGCTCTAAGTTCCTGGGCGTATCATGTAAAATACAAAAAGTTTGGGACCAAATAACAATAGAGGCATTACAGAAGGACACAATTAAAACCCCAAAAATTCAGACAAAAATGAAGAAATAAGGCGGAAAAAGGGGAGAAAAAGAAGAGGCGAAAGAGAGAGAGGGAGAGATTTCTCTTGAATCTCGGGAAAATGTCGGCATCGACGGTGTGGTCCTCCGCCTCGGTATCCGGTCCTCCGCTCTCCTTCAAGAGACCTTCTCTCTGCGCTCGTCCAGCTTCACTCTCTCAATTTAACCCTCGACCTCTCTCTTATTCTCCCTTAAGGTGAGAGACCAAAAAACTTTCAAATTTATGTCTAGATTCGTGCAAAGCATCTAAATCTATGACGACCCATTAAATTTTTTTGTTTATTGTGGCCTAAAGGTTGGAGCTTTTTTACTTTTGATGCTGTTCTACTGCTAACACACTGGGAAATTTTAGTATCTCACTCAAGTACTGCCTTTTTAGCTGTAATTTGTTGGGCAATTTTTGAGTTTCTTTATTCTCAATGGGTTATTTTAGTGCATGTTGCTGTTTACAGCAGGAACTTGTTCTTCAAGTGTAATTCTTATGCGAATTTGTCATATCTTTAGATTTGAGTGTGTTTGGGAGCTTTTTTTTTTTGGTCAAACTAGCTTTTGAGCTAGCTTTTTTTTCCTACTTGTTTGGTAAAATACCAAATAACTTAGCTTATAAGTCAAATACCAAATAAGTTAGCTTATAAGTCCCTTTTAAAAAGCTGGTATAACCCAACTTTTGAAAAACTAGCTTGTAAGTTCACCTAAATATGCTAGGGTTGACCAAACAAATTATTATTCTACCCAAACAATTTTTATAGCATTTTTATCATAAAAGTCAAAAGCCACGGAAAGCCAACATACCTTATATAAGCTTCAAAAAAAAAAAAAAAAAGCATTCCCAAACACAGTGGGCTAGCCTCATTTTCGTAGTTTTGTTGCATGGAGCTGAGTGGAAAAAGGTTAGAAGGGGCAAACAAAGGTTTATATAGTTAGTAGCAAAGATCAAAATAAGGATAAAGATGGTGCGAAGAATTCGAAGCTTTGGAATGCAAGTACTCTTGGCATGTTGATCTGAGTTTTCAATCAGTAATATAGATGCAAAAATTTCAAATTTTGGTGAAGGCATTTGGAGTGTTTGTAGCAGAACCTAAAGTATCTATCAACGTGGAGCAAAAAAAAGTTGTTTATCTTATGTTTATTATTAAAATTTTTTTGGGGGGTGGGTGCGTGGGTGGGTGGAGTTTTTTTTTGGGGGGGGGGGGGGGGGATGAAACTGATTTATTTAGAAATAGAAGTCTGTCGTCTGACTCTGTCTAATTAATGCATGGGTGAATAAATCTCTATTATGAACTTATGAATACATTGTCTTGTTGAGTTTGTTTTAATAGTGTTAGTTTAACTTTTAGGGGTTGTTTACATATCGAGTTAGCTGCTGTTTGAGTGAATTCTCGAGAAGCTTATTAGCAAAAAGGTGAATTCTCACGTTTATTAGCACTCAGCCCTCCTCAATTCATGAGGGTGATGGGTGTTACCTGCAATTTATCTTTATAAACATGTTAATTTATCTTTATAAAAAAAATGTAGCAGTAGGTATTTCGAATTGGTCTTCAGAAGTGCTAGGATTTAAGCTGTGCCGGTTATTTTACACATAAGCCCTGTTTTAAGTAATATATGGAGTAGGAAAAGACCATTACGGGAACTAGGTCGCGTTAAATGTATGAATTGGTTTTATTTATTTAATTCTCTTCTGAATTTGGACTTTGCTGCTGTTAGCAGAAATTTTATAGCTTTCATAAATAAATGTTAATTACTTATCAGCTTATATGCCTTGCATATTGTTAACTTGGCAGGATAAATACTAGATGTAGCTATGCCGAATCAGATATCAACGAGAATTCCTCTTCTGTTCCGATAGATGTCGTAGCTGATGTAAAAACTGAAAGGGTGGGTATAAGATCTCTGTTCTTCACTTCTGTTATTTTTGTTGGAAACCTCTTTCATACATTCGCGCACACACAGACATACCATTGTGAAAGCTGACTATGACATTTCAATATAATAGGTTGTAGTATTGGGAGGCAGTGGATTTGTTGGCTCTGCTATATGTAAAGCTGCAGTCTCCAAGGGTATTGAGGTTGTTAGTCTAAGCAGGTGATTACACATGTTACTATAGTTCTTTGGCACATTGGTTTGTCTTTATATTGCACTTAATGTGTATAAGTCCAATATGCTTAAAATGGTGATGCTTCTTACAGGTCGGGAAGGCCTAGTATCTCGGATCCTTGGGTCGATCAGGTCACATGGATAACTGGTATCTGTTCAACTTGTATTATCACTTAAGTAATGTTTTCTACTTGATTAGATATTGCTTTCCTATTTTGCATCTCAAAATAGAAAAGCTATCACACTCAGTTTGTTACTTTGTTCTTCATTATGGCTCATTACTTGCTCTGATTGAAAACTTTCTACTGCAACAACAAAGTCTTTATCCCAATTTTTTTAGAGCTATCTCCTCCACTGAGTTAATCATTATGATATCCTTCTGACGATTTTTAACTGAGTTCTTTTAGGCCTATCTCTAATCCTCCATAAATTATAATCAAATCATTTCTCCAAATTGGTGCCTTTAATGGCCTCCATTGCATATGACCAAGCTATCTCAAACAATTCTCTCTCATTTTATCCTCAATAGGAGTAATTTATTGAAAATATTCTGCTTAAAACAATTCTGACCCGAATAAAATCTATGCAGGAGATGTTTTCTATGTGAAATGGGATGAAGTATTGCCTGGAGCAACTGCAGTTGTTTCGACCCTTGGAGGTATCGGCAATGAGGAGCAGATGAAGAAAATAAATGGAGAGGCCAATGTCTTGGCAGTAGATGCTGCAAAGGAATATGGTAAGAACTGAGAATTGTGTTAATTTTCTTGATCTCCTTAAAATTCATGCTACGTTATCATACCATTATGATGAGGGTGTTTTGGGAACTCATTTCCAAAGTGTAACTAAGAGAATGATCCAGTGAGTTCTTAGAGTGATTAGCTATCTTGATTTTGGGCAGTTTGTAAACAAGTTGAGAAACTCTTTTGATAACTCATTGCGTACATATCTGAATCAGTTCTTTAAAATATAGGAGTTCCAAAGTTCATTCTTATCTCCGTGCATGATTACAATCTACCATCATTTCTACTCAACTCGGGCTACTTCACGGGAAAGAGGAAAGCAGAATCTGAGGTCCTAGCAAAATATCCACGCTCAGGTAATTCACCTTTTCACTGCATTACTCTTGATATATACTGATAAAACTATGGATATACTTTTAAGTGACCTATTCATGTGGATGCTCAACGTCATTTATGTAATTATGTTCCATATCTCTACAATTTCAACAATGCCCCCATAGGAAAGTGTGCAATTTCATGCCAATTGAATCTCTTTAAACTGGAAAAAGTTTTTTTTGTGTTGGTTGTTTTGTGTGTGTGTGTTGTTGGGAGGCGTGATTTCTAGAGAGCCTTGTGTCAGTTTGAAGAATCTTGGGTTATTCTATTTGAATTATGAATAATGACCGCTTGCTTGTAGAATATGCACTACTAAAATTAATCAAAATGTGATATGATTCCCATGGTTTAATTGTTAGTGTCACAAACAAAAGCATAAAAAGTAAATATTGTAAAGTTTTACTGTTTGTCTTCATATTTCAGTTAAATAGTAAAGTTGCAAAAAAGGTTGTTTGAGTTAGTGTTAGTGAATGACAGGAGAAAATCCATCTTTCTGTTCACGCGATTCTCAGTACATGAGGACACTATTAGCAGCACCTCATTTGTTATACCACTGAAAATAAGTTGTTTGATTAAAACTTTACCACTCAAATTAATCAATAATCTCATATTTTCAACACTTTGAGAAAATACATTTAATATCTGCTCGTAGTAATTTTATGACAGTAACTTTGGAAGTATAAAATCTAATATGGTTTGGAGACTCATCGTGTTGAATACATCTTGCTTCAATGAACAGGTGTAGTATTGAGACCTGCATTCATCTATGGCAAGAGAAAGGTGGATGGTTTTGAGATCCCCCTCGATCTTATAGGAGAACCATTAGAGAGATTTCTTACAGCGACTGAGAGCTTTATAAAGCCTCTAAGCTCTATTCCAGCTTCTGATCTCCTGCTTGCCCCACCTGTGAGTGCCGATGATCTTGCTTATGCTGCCATTAATGCAGTCATCGACGATGAGTTCTTTGGTGTTTTCACCATTGAACAAATTAAAGAAGCTGCAGCTAAAGTGAAGGCATGAAATTTCAAAGCGCAATGGCTCTCTCTGAGGCATATAATCAAGTAACGAAGTAAACGATAGCATTGTAGCCTTTGTTGACACCATCAAGTATTGAGGTTCTACATTAGATTTCATTTATACCAGCATTCCTCACTGATCCAATCAGTCCCTTGACTAACTGCTTCTCTCATTCTTGGCTCCAATGCCAAATGTCTATTTCTGCATTGGCTTCACAGTTAAAAGGTTGTTTTCTTTTTAGTCTCAGAATTCATATACTTTTCTCTTGGCACATTTTCCCCCCTTTTAGGTTGCTCTTCTTTCGGAACGAGGCACTGTTATGTATTTTTGTTATAGCAAATCTCCGGGAAAAATTAATATCAATCACACAAAAGCCCAAAAAACAACTCAAAAAATATCAAGAACGTAAATAACACATGGATATACGTAATTCGGCTTGTTGCATACATCCATAGGCAAATGAGGAGAATAGCTTTACTAAAGTGTGAAGAATGCAATATGAAGATCTCTCAATCACTCAATTCTAAATCAAACCCTAGAAAGCATTTAATCTCGCTAACAATCTTTATCACATGTAGAGCCAACTAAATAGAGAACCAAATCAAGAACCTCTTAAATCTATTGTTTCATTTTGCGGAGTCCGTCTCAGTGCTTATTGTTGTCGTCGGGTGGGAAACATATAAATAGATGAACAAAAAAGAGAGCCAATTGCCTGCAGTCTTAATAAAGAACCGTTTGTTCTTTCGCTTGATGTTGTAACCCTAGGTTGTGTAAATTCTCATCGAATAGATTCTGTGAGTAGTTGCTAACCATAAATTTTACAAATTAAAAATCTTAATCTCAATAAAATAAGCAAACTCTTTTGTCCTTATCTTAATATTAGGCATAGCTAATAGTTGGATTGTGTATCCTATTTAAGGATTAGGATTTGAATCACCCATAACAATTTTAGGACTAAAAAGAAGAGGAATCCATAAGGGAAATAAAAAGAGTGCCTAGAGAAAATTATATGAATTCAAAGACTTGAAAAGAAAACGACCTTTGACTAGGAGGCCATTGCAGAAATAGATATTTAGCATTGGAACCAGGTATCAGATAAGCGCCAAGTTAGTGTATGAAAGAAAAGCGAGGAATGCCCACATTTTTCTTGATAGTTGATGATGTCAACGAGGGGTACAATGCTTCCATTTTTCATGTTCTTTTTTTTTTATAAAAGTGTACTTAACTACCAAATCTGTGACTGATTATAGATGTTCCAAACAATTATGTATACTTTTGTCAATTTATTTTTGTGAACAAAATTTTAACATGTTTTGGTTTCTGGAATCTATGAACAGTGGAAGGAAGCACAAAGGTGTTGAAATGAAAGTCAGAGATAAGGAGAAGCTAGCAGGCTTGTCCTTTTTAAGGAGTTGGGCCTCTTATCGTGGAAGTCATTTTAGCCCAGAGAATGAAACTATTTATTTGAATGAAGTATTTTGTTTGTCATATCTTATTATTTTGCATTTGTTAGTAAGAGGGGTTACAAATGGGAAAGCTTCACGCAAGATCAATGGAAATTCCATGACTTCAGTTGTTTGAAAATAGAAAGAAATAGTATTGAGTGCGTTATTCTCTACAACATAATCTGAAAACATATCACCATAAAAGAGAAAAGACTCCAGAAAATATATACTAATATTTTTCTTTTTCTTGATGTGAAATGAGACCATGAAAGGAAAAACTTCACCGAGAATATTAATTTAGTATTTCTTTCTATATCTTTTACTTTGTGAAGAAATTAATTTAGACATGAGAAAAGTCCTTAAAAAATCATATAGAAAAACTCCACAAGAGAAATAAACAATGGTTATAACCTACCGTCAAAGTTTGAGGGTCATCAATATAATTACAATCAACAATTTGAGAGTTATTCATATAGATATGTGCACTCCTTACTGGCCAGTGTAATTACATCGAATTTGGATCCTCTCCAATTAGATGGTAATTAAAGAGACTCCAATTACTTCAATCTTTAATTTGTTTTATTTCAATGGATAAAATCGATAAGATAAGGCCATGTACGATTCACAATCCCAAAAACGGTTTTTCATCGTAGTGGTTTTCAAGACAATAGGGATTTTCTAGATAATAATGCAATCTCACATGGCACATCGCCTCAACATGAAAGAACACAGAGGGCGAATATCCTCATCAATAGTCCCAAATCTTGAGTCCAAGGCAATCTATGTAAACAAGCCACCCAAAATATAAAAGAGTGCTTAGGGAGATTGTGAGTTTTGACCACACCGGAGTAGTCCCTTTCTGTTTCTCTCCGGCAGCAGCAAAGAGCCATTGATCTCCACACCCTTCAGAGCCTCTCCCTTAATCCGTTAAGCACATTCTTCTATAAATGAAAACAGAGCAAAATGGGGAGAGATCAAGTTTGTACCTCCAGTTTCAATCCGAACTTCATAGTTCGAAAGCAGATTAGGAAATAAGTGAGATGAACAAAGTATGTAGACAACAGATGATGTATGATGCGTGTGTTAGATTTAAATCTAATTAAATCTATTTGTGGGCACATATGTTAAATTAATGTGTAAATCTATCACTTAAGAAACCCACTAAAGTGATCAATTAAGTTGGGTTATCGGTATTTATATATTGTCATGGGCTAAATAATGAGATACCAGTTGTAATTACAATTTGATGAGGGCCAAATTGTAAAAGTGCAACACCTATATATATGGGGTTATGGTCCTAATCTAGGGTTAACACAAGAATTCTCATCTCTTTTACCCCCATCTAAAAAGAGATCTAAGGAAGAAGAAGCCAAGATTAGAAGATCCATCAATCCTCAAGATCAAACCATGGATTGGTATAATTCGCTTTAGTTTTTATCAATCTCTTTGAGGTAATCAAGTATTATTAAAGATCTAACAGCGTGATCTGGAAAGCAAACACAATCAACCAAAACATCATAAATAAAAGAAAAACGATAAACAACAGAAGCAAAAAGGGTTGACTCATAAGAGTTCATCTAATCCTTATGTGCCAATAGTGGTCTCGTGTCTGAATTAGTTAAATATTCCATGTTTTAGCATTCTTTTTTGAAAAGTAATGATGGTAATAGCTGATCTGAATCGAAGGAAAAACTGGTAAAGATAAACGATGGCGATAATCAACAAAAGCGACCGAAAGGGTCAGGATCTCGGTCATAGTTTGAAAATGTCACTGCTCATTGATCAAAGAAGTACACGTGAGATCACCCATCAAATATGACTAGTATGATGACATATCTACATCTCTTGGTAGCTTCTTTAACAAATGAGTCACCACCTTATACATCATTTTAATGCACAAACATAAACGTAAAGAAATTGAGAGACACATAGACAGATAGCTAGATAGACAGATAGATACTACAGATATTTTACAACGGGTTAATTTAAGAATACTTATAGATTTGGGGACTTATTTAGAATATTTGATATTTGGGACTTATTCAGAATATTTGATATTTGGGGGATTTATTCAAAAATAGGTTAGATTTGGGGGACCAATTAATATAAGAAAAACCCAATAAGTTTTGGATCCATCAGGGCTCAGTAGGTTAGAATCGTCAAGTTTTTTTAATAGCACAGTAGTATTCATGGTGAACCTAGGCTACCCTGACACTTCGCTTTGGATGTCGTATCCGTGTCTAACACGTGTTGAACACGGATTCACCATAGACATGCCATAAACACATGTGGTTCAAAGCGAAACCCGATTGCCTTATTACTTATAATCCAAAAGTGGTTTCTTTGGTATTGGGTTCATAACCAATAGGGTTTTGAACCCGAAAATACATCACTTAAAGATTTGAAAAATACCTATGGTATCTCATGTGATCAAAACTAAACCCGATTCTACCTTTTCTTCTCCGTTCCTAGGCTATCTTTTTCAGACCCAAAAAAGGAAAGAAGGTCTCATTTCGAGTTGCTCGATGACGAGAAAAAAAATCTTAATTCTTTGTTTGATTTAACTTGATTCTTAATTGTTATAGATAATAAAACAAAATACAAATGTTATGGGTATTTTAATTCAATATTTGATCTAATGTAAATTATAAATATATGACCGTGTCCCCGTATCCTACCTTTTACAAATCTGTCGTCTCCAGTGTCCGTGTATGCACCTGCACCCACACCTACACCCGTGTCTGTGCAACCTAGTGGTGAACTAATAGGTCACTCATTGATACCTTTCTCGCACTTCAGAAGGATACTAACTACAAAATTAGAGATTTTCCTAAAGAAGAATAGCTCCATGACCTCACAAGGACTACAGTGTGCAACTTGTGTTATGTAAAGAGTAGAATGAAGTGTATTCTGTGAATGATCAATTTAGTCCAAGGGTGTTTCTAACCCGTAAGGTTGCAGTGATTTCTGAAAAATCCATATACCTTGATGAAATTTTCTATCTCTAGAAAGTGAGGCACAAATTTTATTTTCTTTTGATACCATCGCTCTAGAGTCTTCCAAAGTTTTGTTGGTCTCATCAACTCCATTTCTTAAATTCATGACAAAAAAAAAAACCGACATGCTTTGCAGGCTGTATTCATCTTTGTTAAAAAGCTTCAGACCAAAAGGTTAATGGGAACAAAAATGGGGTTACGTATAGGGAAACACTGTCACTAGCCAGACTCAGAGATGCGCACGATATTTTCAGATGGAACATTTCTAATTCTTGTATTCTATCATGGCCTAACCAACTAAACAAGATTTTGAGAACCTTATAGCAGCTAGATTTGCAACAGCTAGATTTGCAATAACATTTTAAACACAGGAGGAATTTAAGTGTTTCGATGTGGAAGTTAATGCAAGGGAAACTACCAACAAAATGCTTTTCGCTATGCTACTGAATCATGGACCAGTTGCTTACGATTAAGGGTCTGATATTATTGAAGCTTGGCTGTCAGATGGCAACAAAATACAGCAGAAAATGTTTGATGTTTAGAAAAATTTAGCTAGTTGGGCTCTACCAATAGGAAGAAAGAACAATAAAAGAAAAGTATGCAAAATAAGAGTTGTTGCATTTTGTAGAGGTCCAACTAGAGAGCAGTATGAACCAAGAAAAGTATGCAAAATAGTTAGTTTTCAGCCATGTAATTAATAATAATCACAGGTCTGCACGGGGACCTGCATGAAGTTCTGGCTAAAAAAAAGGTTAGTTTACAACCATCAGGTTGAGGAGGAACCACAACCAATATGGGTATAAACCCATATGAACAGAACTCAACAAATATATATAAGCTATAATTATAAGAAATAAAATACCAAAACGGGCTTCCATATAGAGGATGTATTGGGATAAATACCTGGCAATGTGAACAAACATAAGAAGCCAACAGTATCCACCTGCCATGATCGTTTTTGTTGAGGCTCACCAAAGAGAATCCTATCTTTCACAAAGCGTAGATTCAAGAGAGAGAAACAAGTTGAACATCTGCAATGCTCTAGGGAGAGGCCATTTTGCAATTGTAGCGAGTTTAGGTGTTAGCAAAAATAAATGTCAAAAATAATAATTTGACATAAATGAACAAAATGTTGCACAAGTACAAAGTTTGAACTCCATCAGTTGATCATATAAGTACAAGGGTTAACTTCGTCTCTCATAACTTGAAAACACATTTTGTTTGGAGAACAAATGCCTACTCAGTTATATTAAAACAGAGTTTAGCTTCATCCCAAGGACCATTAATCTCAAACTTGTACTCTTGTATCCTTATAAGCCAGTAAGGGCAAACAACAGAAACAAAAATCAAAAGACCCAACAAGAGTACAAAAAGCAGGTGATGCATTGTGTATACAACACCCAAGGTCACACTCATAATCAAGAATGAGAACCACAGATGCAAGTTAAAAGAATACTTCCTAATACAAAATGCAACAAGTGGTGCAAAAGAAACATCTCAAGAGAAAAGAGCATTACTCCGAATACTTGAAGCCTTGATGGGAGGCGTGAGGCCACAAGAACTGAGGATACAATTGAAGCATTCAAAGAGATATTACTGACCAGGGTTGGGTTGTTCTGAGATCCTGGTGGTCTTATACTGCAGCCAGAATAATCATGCAAAAAAAGGTGCACTATTAGAATTGATGCAGACAAAGCCCATATAGAATCTGAACTGATGGACCTAGTGAGAGTATGATAAATTGGGGCTAAGATGTACAACCCGCTGATGAAGAATGAGACTTTAAGAAGATAACGAGAGAGAAGCTGGACGGAGAGTTGGCTTGTTGTTAGCAAGATTATAGCAAAGCCTGAGAATAGGATAATGGCATCCAGTGATAGGAGAGTGGCTGCATCGATGATAGAAGAAAGTGTTTGGGTCCACACTATGACCACGAGAGCAACAATGCAAAGATATTCGGAAATAGATATGGAATCTAGCATCACTCTAACAAAATCTCTCTTCACCAGATTAGCATTCATCACCATGTCTTCGAGGAATGACTCATCGGTGTAGTTGTCATCGTACCCAGGTTGCATTCCTCCATAAGCCACTTTCTTCCATTTCTGTCGGTGTTCACTTCTCTGAGCTTCCTTTTCCATGACTGTGTTGCTCTCCTGGCAAAGATTCCTTTGAATTTCATGTAATGCTATAGCATCCATCGGGTGAAAGACGTGGTGCAAATACAAGCAAACACCTGCTGGCTAGCAAAAAGAAAAAGGAAAAAAAATCTGTAAAACACAAATTTGAGAAGCCTACAAGTATAATTTCATTTGCACAACTAAAAACTGAGGCTAAAAGATTTCCCAAAATGCAGTAGATTCAGTTTTTCCACATCCTGATTTCCCCTATGTAAATTGCATGTTAATACATTCTTTGTCATTCTATAACTGCTAGTATGCCAACATAAAAGCTTGAAAATACACATCTATAGTTCAAGTGAATGCTAACTTCATATCAGTATATTTAAATTCAAAAGATGCAGATATATACCATTTGAACTGGGCTTCACATTTAGCGTTTAGTCCATTCTGCATTTCTCATGTGTGCGAACAAGTGCGCAAGTCTTTGAGTGTTTATTTGTTCGTCATGCCAAAGCTATGATATTGACGTTTAAAGAGGACTATAATAAGTTGATCCATGACGATCAACTGCTAGGGAGGAATAGTTGCTGTATACATATCCAGCCAGATGCCAAAACGTTCCCAAATCCTTAAGGTACACAGGTTGATTTCACGTGACCTCATTATGTAACAAGAAGATACTTCTCTCAAAAAATAATGAAAAATAAATAATTGTTGAAGTAGCTCTAAAGAAAAAATAAGGCCATCTTTTCACTATAATCAATGTCCACTTATAAACATATTCCATACTTAAACCTGATCATGAATTCTGTTTAGGCTGTCCAAAAAGAAGGAAGGGAATCCATTTATGTTGTCAGTAAAGATCAAAGAGAGACCACGAATATACACATCACATCAAACCTACGTAAAATTTTAAAGTGAATAGCTAATGTTTACCGGTGTTCATTGTGGAACGCTAGAAACTTGAGTTGGTTATTTAATTCAAATTTATCAATCAATTTAAAATGTGCCCTTTTATGTAGTGTGATTCAATATCTTAGAAAGTGCTAGGTGCTTCTGGGTGCTGAACATAGCACCCAGAAGCCTAGGCAGGTACCTAAGCGACATGCAGCCTTTTTTTAGCATCGATAGGGGAAAGATTTTTTCCAAAGATTCAAAATCGCAATCTCTCTGTTTTATCTGAGATGAACTTGGGTCAAGTTCTAATCTAGTCCATTTTAATCCTACCCATCTCTTCATCCGTTGTTATGCTTAAGTGGACAATATACTCATTTTTGACACATGAGTCAATATAAGCAGCTCATATTTACCTAGACGCTCTCAACAATTAAGCGGACAGCCTAGGTACCGCTTAAGCTTAGGCAGGTGCCAACGTTACAAAAGTGCTAGGCAGCCTAGGCGTTAGGCCCGACGCCTAGCGCCTATGTGCCTATCGGGAGTCTAGGCTGGGCCTAGGCGGTTTTCCTATTTTTTCCTTTATAATTATAATAATTAGTAGTAAATGCCAATGTTATAGAAAGCTTGGCCCCTCAGGTGCCTAGGTGGATTTATTTCTTGGTTTAAGTGGTGGTGGAGGTTTTGCTGAAGATCGGAGGAGGTGTTCATAGTTGGAGGCCGGAGGAGTTTGGTGGACGTAAGTTGCAGGAGGCGTGAAGTGTAAAATATACACATCCAAGAAGTGTATGATATATGTTTCAAACTAAAACATGTATTATCTAATTGAGTACACATCTGAATAAATGTATGCATTGTCAACTACGAACACCTCTTCCGATCTTCAGCAAAGCCTCCACCACCACTTAAACGAAGAAATAAGTCCGCCTAGTCACCAGACCGGTGCCTAAGTATTCTATAACATTGGCATTTAGTATCAATTATTGTAATTATAAAGTAAAAACTAGGAAAACCGCCTAGCCCCCGCCTAGACTCCCGTCTAGGCCAAGCCTAGGCGCATAAGCGCTAGGCATCGGGCCCAACGCCTAGGCCCCCTAGCGCTTTCTGTAATTTTGGCACCTGCTTGGGCTTAAGCGGTACCCAGGCTGGCTGCTTAATTGTTGAGATCGTCTAGGCAAACATGAGCCGCTTACATTGACTCGTGTCAAAAATGAGTATATTGTACACTTAAGCATGACAACGATTGAAGAGAATAGGTAGGATTAAAATAAGTGGGTGTGTATTCTCAAACAGGAGATGGACACTCCTTCAATATGCTTACATTTATTCAGATGTGTACTCGGTTAGATAATACATGTTTTAGTTTAAAACATGTCATACACTTTTTGGATGTGTATATTTTACACTTCACGTCCCTCCTACAACTCACTTAGGGGTAGGCGTGGGCGGGCGGTTCGGGCCCCGGCTACAGGGTTCAAACGGGCACGGTCTGCCGGAACTGGGTGGGCCATGGAGCGGACACCTTCTCGATCCAGTGCGGGATTGGACCCGGCCCGACCACGACTGCATAGGAGTGGGCCTGCCAGTCAGTGACCCACGATACATGGGTCGTGGGTCCCATGGGTTCGACCTTTTTCTATTTTTTTCATTTCTAAACTATATTAACTTTGTATTCATATTTGTAAAATTATATTTAATTTATTTTTTCTTATTTAAAACTATTTATTTAAAATTTTATATATATATACTAGTTTTTATGCACGTGCAATGCGTAGTTAAATATCATGATTAAGTATATTTGGTTTATTTTCTTACTAAAATTTATTCCTCGGTTCACATTAATGATTTTTGCTCTCTTATGTCTCTAAATTTTAGTATTGTGATTATTTATTTTCTTTGATGCTCATTTAAATGAGCTACACCTAATTTAAATTTTCATATTGGTAATTGCATTGACAGAAACAAATGTAATCCGAATTTAATTTGAATTATCATGTTATTTGGACCGACATAAAACCAAACTTGAGTTGACAAAGTATAGTGTTGCAAAAGTGAAAACACTTTAAAAAATAGTGTTATAAAAAGAAGATAAATAATTAAAGCTAATAAGATAAGATAATTAGGTAAAAGTGGGCTAAAACGATACAAAAGAGAATATGGAGTTTGTTCCTAATCCTTGATAGACTTATAAAATATTCAGAAAACAATGTCTTTAATTCCTTCGATTCATTTTTATTGAGCCGTCATCAATCCTTCTCCACTTTTATATTTTTCAATAAATTTAGACCACTTTTAGATCTTGAAAAAGATAGTAAACCTTAAATTGGAAGTTAAATTTATATATCTTAATGAAAGAATATCAAACAACTACTCTTTTCTTTTCTAAGTTTTGAAATTTTAGTCCTTTTTTTATTTTGAATTTTTGAGGGTGTGTTTTGTAAATTTTGAAACTTTAAGAGTGTTTTTAAAAATTTAAATTTTAAGTTGGGTGCTTGTAATTTCTATGTTTCATGTGTTGGTGATAAGTTTTTAATGTCGGGATATTTCTTACAACTTTGAAAATTTAAGGATGTTTTTGCAATTATTGAAACTTGGATTGTTTGTTATAAAATTTAAATTTTTATCGGTCTGCTAATAATTTTAAATTTGATATGTCTTGGTTATAAGTTTTGAAACTTCAGGTTTTATGATTTTTAACTTTTAAAGGAGTTTTGGCAATTTTATAACTTTGAGGTTATTTTTATAAATTTTAAATTTTAGGTGCCCGATGGTATGAATTCATCTTTGTTGTTTGCAAGTTTTGAAATTTCATAATTTGAGGTGCTTTTAATTATTTAAACTTTTGAGGTGTTTTTATAATTTTGAAACGTTGAGGGTGTTAATTGCAAATTTTAAATTCTTGAGGTCTTTGTTAATTTTTAGATTTCGGGTTTGTTGTTTTAAGTTTTGAAATATCATGATGTTTTGTGTAGTTTTAAACTTTTGGTGAGAAATAGTATACTGCTCCAAAACAATTTTGCACATCTCTTTCTTTACATAATACCAAAGAAAGGTTTTATAGTTTACACCAAAACTAAAATATTAATACATGGAAGAGCAACATCTAAGTCCAAGAATCTTTCTAAAAGCCCAAGATAGTGATCCTTACTTTCGTGGAAGTTGAAACGAAATTTAATTAGCATCCAATGATACTTATTTTTTAGGGTTTTTACATCAAAACCACCTAAACTTTTACTCAAATTGATGGTTACCACCTACTTCTTTTTTTTACGAAAACCACCTGAAATTGCTTACATGCTTTCAATGTCACACAAATCTATATTTTTTTTATTGTTACCACCTAGATTTTTATATCTCTTACCACCTAAATTTTTATATCTCTTACGGTTACCACCTTTACAAAACACAATTTGATATGCATACCACCTTACCTTTATAAACTTTTGACATGAACCACCTGCTATGTTATGAAAATCACAATTACCACCAAAATTTTGAAAATATATACCAAGCAGAATCACACATGAGACATTAGCTACAGAAAATAGGCGGTTTTGATGTGACATTGAAACTATAGATTGGTGTGATATTGAAAGCATGTAAGCAATTTCGGTAGTTTTCTTCAAAAAAAGTAAGTAGTAATCATCAATTTGGCCAAAAGTTTAGATGGTTTTGATGTAAAACCCTATTTTTAAGGAACAACATCCAAGATATTAAGAAGTCAAATAACGAAAATAACCTTGAATATTGTTTGATTCACTATCGAGCGGTTATTTTTATCTGTAGCAAAAATGTTTCTTCTCATAATATTATATAGGTAATATAAATACTTATTAAAAACTCCGTACACTACACAAAAACATTACATTAATCATTTTATTTCAAAATTGTATAGCTTTATCTTTTGTTGCTTCACATTTCTATATGATGTGCTCAAGAAAGAAAGGTGAAATTCGATCACTAACACTACAAACAAATAAGAAAAAATTGCCACACAAAAAGGAATGTGGTTTAGAGATCTTGAAAATGTGAAACAAAATAGGGTTAAACTCCTCTTAATGAATGGTTGGAATAGAAGAGCATTATATCCAGCTAAACATTGGGTACATAAGAATTTGAGGAACATTTTGACTTAGACTTTCTTTTTATCAAATTACTCTAAACATGCATAATTGCACCGTAAGCATTCTATTCCATATAATTAAATAAAGGTAATTATTTTTTAGTTTAGATTAGTTTAAGTGCTAAGGAAATTAAACCCAAGTGGATGATTAAAACCAATTCACAAATATTGTAAATTTTACAGAAAGCCGGAAACCCTATAAAATAATAAATAAACCATAAATTTAACAAATTAAGCAAAACACATGAAAGAGAACTCAAAAGAAAAACCAAGCAATGGAAGAAGTTGCAACTGGATGAAGTGGAACCTATCAAGAGAGTACGCATAAAACGATGTCAATATCTATATCATTCTTTGAGGAATATTACCAATCAAAACCCTAGCTGATCTCAAAAAATTCATGTATATGAGAAAACAATGAAAACTCACCAAATGTTTTACAGCAACTCAGAGATTTGTAGGCCAATTTCCATATAACCAACTTATAGATATATAGCCCAGGAATGTCAGTTAGTGAGTTGAATTCTAATAGAAAGTTATTTGGTCAAATTTAACAGAAATTCGCACGGGGTTGTTTTCAGTATTTGCAACGCGTGTGGTTTCTTTTCTTTTCTTTTCTTTTATCATATCCAATTTCTATCCCATATATATGCTACTGTATTTTATCTTAAAATTTAATATAATTTTCCATTTGACTTCTTTCAAATTAATCAAAAATTTTAATTTCTTTCAAATTAATCAGTTATATTTTCTTTCTAATTTAAAAACTAACTTATCTCGCACAATACTCTTTTAGAATCATGAATTAGTTTGGGATTAGGATATGATATATGATTAAGATAGATAAAGATTTAAATGAGATAATTCAAAATAATAAAGGGTAATATTGACCATAGAAAGATTTTCTCAAACTCAGACTTTTAAAGGAGTATGATATATATATATATATATGCATGCTCATCTTTTTAAAATGTTTGTCAAATTAATCAAGAGATTAAATTAAAAGCCGTGCTTTGCACATGCCTAAGGACTAGTACAAATGAAACAAAATCAAATGAGTATCCTATCTTTTACACCATGTTTAAACATAAAGAATTGTCATTTAGTCAGCATGGTGGACGCGGACAAAAGACAAAGAAAATAAGCTCTTTGAAACAGTAGGTGAGAATGACTTATAAAACTGACAGGGAGGTTATCGTCTTTGATATTGCTGCTAGAAAATAAGTAAAGATAGGTTACAGAAGGTGAAATAAATTTCCAATTTTCCTAAAATGTACTGAAAATAAGCATTCTAATAGTTATAGTTTTAACACCAGAAAGTGATGAATTGAATAGTTAGTTTCAATCTCCATTGATCACAATAGTAAGCATACAATTAAAGTATGTAATTAATTACAGTTTTTAACCACTTATTTTTTAAAGGAAACCAAAACATGAGCTGCTGTCCAAACACTGAGATATTTGACTCGGTAGTTAGAGCAAGTTTGTATGAATAGAGATTTAGAGCCATATGACATTGCATTGAAAAGATCATCTGATCATGAAACCTGAGGTTATATACTCATATTATGCCTTATCCAAATTTTTTTACATTTACATTGATATGTAATATTATTTTACGGCCGTGCGCATGGCATATATGCATTCGTGGTTACTAGAGATTTTTGCATATCCGCATATATGTGTCTTGGCATGCTTGTGTCCTATATCTGAATGCAACACTTGTTATTCACATAAGGTACTAAAATGAATTTTTTCAAGAAAATTTCTCAAATTAGATTTGTTCTATATAGCCAGTCCCTTTCAATGGGAAAAACCTACTTAATGACAGTCAACAGTCAACTTTTAGTCATTTTATTATTTATTAAAAGAATAAATTTCCAATTAGAAATGTTCATGAATAGATGACCATACAATTTATAACAAACCATAACTCAGTTCTAGGGCCCTCAAACTTCCCACCTACTCTCCCAAATAAGATGTCACAGAGGAAGATTCACTGAGTATCGGAGGCAGTTGAAAACTATTAAAATGCTACATTACCTGTAAAACAAACTTCAGAAATTTTAAACCACATATTATTGCAACTTATATGCCAAAGGTGGACCAATGATATGATATTACACTGAAGGCTGAGACTTAAAACAGCACTGTAAGGGTGAGCTACTACTTAGTTGCAAAATATGTTCCAATAAAAAAAACGTGTGAATTTTGATATAAAGTTTTGTCGCTTCATGATCTTCTCTTTCCATCCACAATCACCATCTTTTTTATCATTGAAATTGTGGTAGATTGCACTCATTTTTTCACCTAATTCGCCTAACCTCTATGCTACAATTCGATCATGTGATCTCATTCATTGCACTTAGTGGTACTAAATTTTCCCACCACAAGAAATCTGCAATCTAGATCACAGAACTCCATTCACTGTGCATTTGTGAGCCAGAACGCTAGAAATAGTTGCCCTGAAACACAATTTTAATGAGATGACGCAATAGGAGTCAGAGATATTTGGGCTCGTACAGGTTGTAATTTTTTCATAACGACAAAAATACTTGGTACTAGTGAATATTTAAGGGGAAAGAACTTATCGGATTCCTTTGATTATTTGTTTACCTTTCTCTCGAAATTAATTGGTTCTATGAAACGGCAAAACTATTACAGCGTTTAGTTTTTATTGCACGCATCAGTGGACTTCTGAAACAAATGTAGGGATTAAAGTTCCCAGGGTATTACCGTAGGGACTTTTACATTGTAGTGACAATACCTCAAAAGTAAACCATCCTATTTTTAGATCTGTGAAGTAGTAATCATGGTGAAATGCATGATACATATACTGGTGTGCTGTATCTTTGTTATTAGACTGCTATAGAGAAATGTTAAACTCACTAACATATATGAACCCTAGGAATTACGCCAGTCAATGGAGTTATGATTACTTTATTCATTCTGTCCAAAAACAAAAAATGAGATTATTCAAGCTTAAGTAGTTTCTACTACTACAGGTTAACACTAAATTTCTAAATATTTTAAAACCATGATTCTACAAGCATAGAAACAGCAAGAAGACTATCAATTTCCTTTTTATTAGTATTGTTTTATTATTTATTTATTTATTTTTAGGAAGGGGTCAGGGATCAGAATATATAATGGAAAATACAATGTTCTTATATAACAATGTGGAGATAATATATAACAGAAAGGAAGTACTAGAAGAGAAAAAGACACCAAATGCACAAACACCAAATAAAAGTAAATACTTACAAGATAAAGTGATGTAGGCACCAAGGTTTCGTATGGCTCATTTAAGGTGATTACTCCACAAACACCAAGTTTCTTTACGCATGGAACATGACTAGGAAAGGGAACTGCACTTAGCAAAAGAACCTGAGAGCAAATGTATTACAGCAATGTTGTTTAAGAAACAAAACAAGAATATCAACGAAAAAAATTTCAAGAACATAACCTCAGTAGAACACAAAAGCAAAAAAAAAACCCTGTAATGCACTCATGTTGGAACGAATCACAGAAGTCGTACTTTTACTGTTTTCCATCTTCTCTTTTAAATTGGATTTCACAGTTTGACATATTGTTTATTTTTAACCCCATTAAAACTTCCAGTTTAAACTAGATTCTGCAGACCTATAGGCTTTTTTAAAAAAAAATATGACCTATTATTACGGAGGGTATAATTACTTTATACCGATTGCGATAACAGGTGGTGAACACAATATTCATGCATGTGTCAGGATAATAAACACGATATTTACTTTATCAATCAAAAAGTCACTGTTGGGGGGGAAGTCAATCATATTGCACACTAAGTAAACACTGCAATGACCAAGTTACAGCCATAAAACTCAGAATTACGCACTCAAACTTCAACTCAACAAAGAATTATTAAAAACTAAACACATGTTGTCTTCAATTAAATAAACATCTCAAGTCACAGAAATGTCTTCTGTGACATGGGAAAATCATGTAGTGCCAAAAGATAGACCGAGAGATATCAAAAGAGGCACACCGGGACTAGCATAATAATACAATACTCATCATGGTTATAATAGGTCAAATCAGATGATTTTTACATCACCAACATTAACAAAGCTACAACAAAATGTCAAACGGGCAGACCCGAGATGATCATCTAAAACAACTCTGCTTATAACTTTTAACACATCAGTTGAATCAATTCCTCACACAAAAATGGATGATCAAAATTTTTGTGGAGATGCTTTTGGATTGGATTTCAAGCATTTATGACTTAATTTTTGTGGAGTAGTGATAATGATACATGATAATTGGGATGATTATTCTTATTAAAATCATTGTAACTATTTTGTGTATTATATTTATAAATAAAACATAAAACATGTGGCCTTTATTATGCGTTACATTGTCGTGTGTTTTACATCATTCGGAGAGTGTTGTTATTATGTGTTATCATTATTTTCAATATTGCTTATCAGTAATAGAAGTGAAACATGAACCATGGAAGATGGGCAGTATACTTGATGTAAATGGAATATATCCTCATCAGAAATAAGATTGTTCTCATCAGTAGCTAGAAAAATGTTTGTAGAGCATCACAAAAAAAAAATCTTGACGAGGAAGACAAGCGGAAGAGGAAGCAGATCACTGTCAATGACCATGATTCCATATCATACGGAGATGGTAGCCACTAGTATTTAATGGCGTATGGACACATGGTAAGCAGCAAGTGTCCAAGTGTTGGAAAATTCTGCAAACTGACATGCAGACGCATTTGCATCCTAAATATACAATATGGAATGTACATTTGTAGCAATACACTTAGTTAACATCATGCAAATGAACATTAATCAGCTCTCAACCAAAAGTATTATCTCAATTGTAAAAGATAAATATTGAAAACCCAAAATAAACATTCAAGAAGTTATAGATAAGAGAATTACATTTAATCACGATAATATCCTGAGGCCTGCAAGGATTTCAATTTGGTATCCTCATCAGAAAAAGTAGAGGAACCATCACGGTGAGTAACACGTGCATCATCAAACTATGCAGAACAAATTGATAACATAATCTTCTCCTTTTATGTTTGTAAAGATTTGCATTCAAGTTACCAAAAACTTTTGTTGATTTTTATGCTCATCATCTCACCACCAAAACCAGAAACATCGTATGGCATTTAAGAAATGTCCTAGACTCATAATTTAGAAAATGCCCTTTTTCTGTATCATGTCTAGAAACTTTCATCCCACGAATGTTGTAGACTGGAAGAGGCTACTAAATGTACCAGTTAGAATAAGTGATGATATTATAACTAATAGATAAAAGAGGACCAGAGTTAGGCCTAAGAGAACTAGGTTGGAAGTAAGCAAGAAAGTTATGATGGTGGTTATTGATGTTTAATTGATTAAACTTGAATTCTATAAATCCAGCTCTTTTCACTACCAAATTCCTACACAGAGAACCTCCAAATATTATCTACAAACATCAACACGATTCTACATAAGATGGAAAAATTCAATCTTTAAACAAGTTAATTACCAATTAAACAGAGAAAATAGAGAAAACGGACCTCATCAACCTCATCCCGCCACCGAAACTCCGCCTGGATCTTGTTCCTGATGACAAGATCATAAAGAAGCGGGGGGTGAAACAAAACCCTAGCTCCGACGCCGATCACCGCCCTCTCCGCATCGAGCATCGCCAATTTCTCATCGCTACCGCTGGAGATCTCCTCCTCCCCCTCAATTCCCGCCAATTCCTCAATACGCAATCTTCAAATTCCCCCAATTTGAAGAAATTTCAATGAGAGCCATGGGCCTGGCGTAAAGCTGGCCCCTGGATTTCAAGGAAATTACGGAGGTGGGTTTTGGGGATTTTATGTGGACATAACATTCTCTACATTTGATTACTACCAGCTGGCCGAGTAAACCATTGAGCCCGCCCAACCCTTGATGGCCTTTTGGGCCAAGGTCTCAGGGCCCAACCAACAGGCCACTTGCGGAGAATATCCTCATAATGACATTAATTAAATAAATCATATGAAAATATTTTAGTTGTGGGCTCCATTAAATGAGCCAATAGTATTCACTAAGATTAGAGGTATTCTCTACAATTAGGAATGCAGAGCACTGGGCTTTGTTGAAATTGGTAAATAGATTAGGGATGACATGGAGATAATGGAAAAGGAATTTGAGATGTGCACGTCCCTGTATTGAGTTATGACTTTTGGTTGGGAATAAATTTAGAAATGTATACGTGCAATTGGTAAAATATTTTCTTAAAAGAATCCTTAGTTAAAGATGCAATTTTACGAATTCTAGTAGAGATAATTTATACTATCTTGTTTAAGAACTGGTTATATGTTTTTTTACGAATTGCGCGAAATGGTGAATTCTTGTTGAAGTTAATCTTTGAGTTTAAAGCCTATAAATTCTTTGAAGTTTCTACTTAAGAATATAGTTTTTCTCTTCTTTCCATAAAAGTAATTTACAGTATTTAATATTGGTGAAAGTATCTAGTGGATCTGATTCATGACATTAAATGTGCATCAAAGGAATTTCAACTCGCAGATGCATGAATGAATCCCAAAATTCAAATGATCCCAAGACTGGCACCCTTTTAGTGGAGATATAATGGGTAGGATCTACTTGATATCTTCTCATAATCTGAAGAATATCATTTATGATCTTTAAGAGTTGGTGCTTTTTAAGGACTATTAATTAGGTCTAAAAAATCAATGATTTGGCAGCCTTAATATCGGAGCCCAAAAGCAAGTAGCAATTCTAAATCCAAATTCTTAAGCGAATCCCAAATCCTTATCATCTTGCAACCCAAGATTATATTATCTTAGGGCATTGTTTGTTTCATTTCCTAAATTATCGGAACCGACTTCCACCCTAATAACCATTTTCCGTAAATGAATGATTTCTTGAAATAGTGTTTTTATGTTTATTTCAAGTTTTAAATAAGGGGAAAGTATTTTATATGTCAATCTATTGTTTGATTGCAAAACCAAAAAGAGGAATTCCAAATATTGAATTTTCTTGTGGAAAGAATCCATCTACGGGAAAATTGAACCAATGCATCACGATGAAGTTACCCTCCATATAAGACAAATTAAAAAGCATGGCAATTAAAGTTTTATTCCTAACAGTCAAATGATCCCAACAGTTCCAATAGGATGTTATAAGTTGAAGGCCTTTGCAATAATACATTGAGCATAAATTGTATTCATGAACCCAAACTATTCATGCAAAATGCTTATATGTGAAAATATTGAAGCATTTGAAGTAGTTTGCAACTGTAATGTTCCCACTTGAAACTCATGTGTCGTCGGGACCGGAAGTTAATCCCGTAATTGTTTTTTTGATGTTGAGAGATTAGATAGAATCTTTTCTTTATTAGTTTATATGAGTCTCTATATTTTAGTTTTCTAAATAGAGGTTTTAGAAGGGTTTATGTGTTAAAATTTTTTAATGGGTTTTAAGTCAGAAGCGGTCACCCATTAGTCAACCCATTAAGACATATACCCCTATATAAGGTCTATAAAAGCCTAGGGATCAGAATTTTACTAATTCTGACACCTGCAGGGCTGACCAAGCGAGGGAGAGGAAGAGGGGAGTTTTCTGGCATATGCTTTCATCAGCCCGGAGATTGTTTTTTTTTAGTAAAAAAAACCCTAGACAAATACCATCTTGCTTCTCTCCGCCTTTGATTCTTAAATATGTTTAATTTCTTTGTTCTAAAAATATTTTTATCTATCAAGGGTGCCATCTTGTTCCATCTTTGTTGAAATTCTAGAGTTATATCATTGTTTTCGATGAAAAACATGCATGCCTGTGAATTTTGACCTAGAGTTATAAATACATGTTGAGAACCTTCTATCCATATTTTATATGCTAGGTTTTGATAGTTTTATGTGCCAATTTTTGTTTTACATCAATACGAAAAAGTTTCGACTAGTTTTTACAAAAACCCTAGATGAGCAATTCGTATTATATCATATCTATTCTTTCAAAATATGAAAATTCACTGAGGACAATTGTAAATTTTTTAAATTATTTATTATATAGTGACACCACTTTCTAGAAATCCTCGATCCGCCACTGCTTCCTCTAAATATTTCAAGGGGAATATTATATGTCAATCAAACACCCGCAACTTGAACGATAACTACAACTGTAGGTGATAAATTTTTTAGAGTTTTAAAAACAACTATAGGATAAATTTTTACAAATTTATAAATAAACCGTAACTACAACTATATACAACAATACTTATCATAATCACAATTTGGAAGATCATGTAATTCCAATTCCCACTGATTGAATATTCTTCACATTGAACGAATCAACAATTCTCATATTTTGGCCGACTTTTCTCTTTTGTGACAAGTTTCCTTTTGAAATTTGGATGTTGAAGTAAAAGTTATTTGCACGTTGACAGGCCAAAGTCAAAGTTCCACACTTTTTTTTAACTTTGATGTCTAGTAGAGCTTTTTTTAAAATTTCTACTCCCAACTAATAAAAAGTTAACATTAATTTTGTTCAAGTACATTAAATTTATGAAGTGAATGAGAAAATAGTTTTGTTATCAAATTTTAGTTTTTTAAGTTGAAAAAGTGAAGAAAACAATAAACATTCAGGGTTATTAAGTTAAAAGCTAAATTATCAGATTGGCCAATAAAGTGACACTCATTTACTAATAAGATCTAAAAACTGACAGCAACAACTATAACTCAAAAGTGACACACTTAATCAACAAGGCATATTCTGGTCATCGGAGTTTTGATTTGTGCAATAAAATTAAGGATTTTTTGCATATATATTCCTCAAATCTCCCATACTGACAGATTTATCCTCTAAATTTAAATATTTTGCAAAAAAGAACCCAACTCTCTCTCTTAGCAATCTTTCTTCCCTCCCCTCTCCCACTCCCTCACCTCTTTTCTCCTTCGCCTAATCCTCACCCCCCTTACCTCTTCTCACTCCTTCTCTAACCTTACCCATCTTTTCAAGCTCTCTCTCACTTTTCTCCCCCCTCTCCTCTCTCACTTCCTCTTGTTTGAGAGAGGAGAGACAGGAAGAGGAGGGAGGAGGAGAGTGAGAGGAGAAAGGAGAAAGAAGTTGAGAAGAGGGTTAAGATTGGAATATGTACTGGTTAGGCGTGTAACTTTTCAGATCTTGTTATTGTCGGCATTATTTTTAGGTCTATTGGTAAAGTGGTGTTACTCTATAGACCGATCTAATAATTTAGCCTTAAATTTTTTTTATTTGCTAATTTAGCCTTAAGTTAAATTAACATATTTATTGTGATAAATAAACTTTCAAGAATTAAACTTTTAGAATAAAACTTTGGGCTACTAAAGTTTAAAAAAAACCTCAAAGTGCAAATAAAGAGCTCGAATTGCATCAAACCCTAAAGATGTCCAAGAAAACTCATAGTTGCAATAGCAGCCATCACGGAGATCACCGACACCGCCTCCACCCTCACTCGCACGGAGATCGCCGTCACCGCCTCTACCGCCATCACCACCTCCAGCATCGCCGCCTCCGGGGTTTTGGGAGCCCGTATAAGCAATCATGAGGAGGTCGAAGATAATTTGAACTTGATAATCTAGGTTTCAATCTGATATATTTCTAATTTAATCGAACGTTTAGTATTCTATTTGAATCTAAAAGGTTCGAACTTTGGGTTCAATTTTCCTAAATGTCTGATATTTCTACAATTTTATATGGAGAATTTTTAATCTGGTTGTTCAATTTTTGGATGTATGTACTAGTTGTTTCTTTGATTTTGTTGGCACGTTTTTATTTTTGAGATATATTACTTTTTTTAATCAAAATGTTCCTATTTTCTCATTTTAATGTGCAATTTATTTTGCTTTGTTTATTGTGAGAAGTTGATGTGTTCTAATTGAATTGGTTGTGTTAAGATAGGTTGATGAACACTGAGTTACAACTAGAAAGCATGGATTGAGAGCTAAGTTAAGCGACACTTTGTCTGCTCTCCTGTATCGACACGTATCCGTATCCGACCATACTTGGACACTCCTTGAATATGCATACATTTAGTCAGATGTGTACTCAATTAGATAATACATGTTTTAGTTTAAAACATATGTCATACACTTCTTGGATGTGTATATTTACACTTCACGTCCCTCCTACAACTCGCTTGACTCTCCAATTACCACAATGCCATAACCAAAAATACTGGACGTGATTAATCTATGAAAATAAGGGTTAATTTCACAAAACCCCCTAAAATTTTGGGTGTGTTGCACATAATTACCCCTTTGAATTTTGTTTATCTCACTTAACCTCTCTGAACTATGGGGTGTCTCACAATCTCCCCCCTCCCCCGCCCAAAAAGAACTTTACTTTATATCACCTAGTCCTTCTACCTGTAATTTGCCCAAAAAAAAAAAGCTAAAATTTTTCTTGAGGAAAAAACTCAAAATTTTAGGGAGGAAGCATGTTGCACGTAAATGATACGAGTGACAAAGTTTGAGATTTTTTTCGCTCAATAATATTGTAGTTATTTGTAAATTACATGCAGGAGGTTTACGTGAGATAAGATAAAGTTCAGGGGGTTTTTGTGAGACACCTCATAGTTTAGGAGAGGTTACGTGAGATAAAAAAAGTTCAAGGTGGTTATGTGCAACAACCCTCAAAGTTCAGGGGTTTTTTGTGAAATTAACCCTAAAAATAAAGTGGCGTATTCTTTCTTCGGAGGGGTATAAATGAAAATTGGAGGGCAGTTAGAGGGGGGCGGTCAGCATCAAGGCTGCCCGAGCTGCCCCCGGATGTGAAAAGACAAGGACTGAGCCCTTGGAGGGGTCAGTGTTTTAGGGTCAGACCCAGACCCCAATCATAAAGCAATGGAGTACCAAATCATTTTCTCTCTCCTCATTTTACTACAACCTCGATACTTGTGTGTGTGTGTTTTTTTTTTTGCTGTTGTCAAATACCCATTGGTTGCCCTCTAAGCACTGTGCGGATAGGGCAAAGAATGTGACTCAACGGCTGAGATTTGTCCTTCCTCAATAAACTCTGTGATTCTAGTCCTATCCAACTCAAATATATGCCTTCCGCTGGTATAGAATATTCCCGCATGATTTGGGGGAATAATAACTATTTGGAAAAGATGTCCAGGTTATGTTTGGTTAGGTACTTAATTGGGACTTAAATTGCAATTTGTCTTTTCTATTTGTTTAGTTATGTGATAATTAATACTTGACATTCTCCTAATTTGATATGGTTCTCTCTTCTAACATAAGTACATCACCCCTTTTTTCCAAATTATACTTGGAAAAGGGATAAAAATCCTATAGAGGATCCTTTGTAAACTATGCTATGTAAAATTTGAGTGGATGCTACATGACACGCTATGAATCTTCACATGCCACTGATTCCTGTCAATATAGTTATTATTTACCGATACAGTTCTCTATATATTGATACCGATTGCACTGATATATAGGTGATTCTATCGATAGTAATTGCACTGATGCGTCAAGCTTCACTATTCTCTTACTTACTGCATGACTTCCTACACTATATTCTATGGAGGGCATTTTTCCAAGTAGATGTAGACTATGTACTGGTAATAGGAAGCATCTTGACCTAAAGAAGTCAATGTGTTCAATAGGATAGTCTATAAGCTCCCTACTTTTATCATTAAGCCAAAATTTACTCTCAGTAAGTTTTCTAGCTTAATCATGATATTGGCAACTATTCATTCACAAATGAATAGGATATACCTTAATTGCTTAATGTCTACAATTACATGAAAAATAAATGGGAATCCAACCACTTGATCCATGAGCCATCCCCCACCTCTTCCAAAAATTCCAAAGAGCAGACCTAACTAGAAGTTGACCATTCAACACCTCCCCCCCACCCTCCTGTTGACCATTGACCAGAGGACCTGTCAAAGTTGACCTGGGCCCCACTCTCACAGACATGAAGGAGCTCGTTTCTCAAGGCTCTATATTGCTGTTGTGCATGGGGAAGAAGCAAGAGGCTATGCGATGCAAGTAAATAGGACTTAGGGTTTTTATGAAAACAAGGCTCCACAGAGAGACATGTCATTTCATGGGACCCACGAACAGTAAATAAGGGCAGCACAGAACAGCTAGCCTCATGTCCCTTTTGTCTTGGTATAGAGAGAGAGAGAGAGAGAGAGAGAGGAGAGATATATACAATATATACCCCCATATCATAGTGTAATCATTCTTTAATTATATGAAGGGATAAAGGGTCTCTTTCTCTTTTTTTTCTCACTGATTTTGTCAGTGGGGATAAAGAAAAGGGTGAGGAGTTGGTACTGTTTGGTTTGCTGCCGGGCTCTGAAAAGAAACCCTTTATCATTTATTTCACCTGCCTCTAAATGGGTAATTTGTAAGAGAGCTTTTCATTTGCTTCACACACAAGTAAACAAGGAACCATGACACTTTATTTATTATATTTTATTATTAGGTAAATTGTATATATATAATAAAAAAAGAAAGCATAATCATTCTTTAAACAAATCGATAGTTAAGATAAACAATAATGAATATCTCTATTACTTTCTCTGTAGTGAAGAGGATCCTAATCCACTTGTCTATAATTGTATTTGTTTGTTACTTCACCGTGTCACCTTTGCAGATAACCTTGGTGTAATTTATGTAGACATATAAGTTATTTTCTCAATCAACATCAGTGCAAGGTACTTTTGTTGAATTTAACAAACCAAAGAGTTGTATTTGATGAATCTTATAAAATAATTGTTTGGCTAATGAGAGTGTATATATTGGGCAAGTCTGCAAGACCTAGATTATATAAATATGATTCTCCCTAGTGCATTTATATAAAGATATATTGGGCAAGTTTCAAGAAAAGAGTAATTGTTTTGCCCCAAAAAAAAGAAAGAAAGAAAGAAAGAAAAGAGTAATTGTAAGTTGTATAATTCTACCAAAAGGAAATCATTCTTTTGATATATATCATTATTAGATTAATTAGGAATTTTGTATGACATAATAAATTAAAGAAAGTATATGTGAATCTTTTTTTTTTAATTTTACTTTTTCAATGCATGGAAGAGAGAGGGACTTTGGAATGAGGTTGAGTCCAAAGTTGAGGCATAAAAGCAGTGGTAAGGGTTGCAGGAGGAAAAGAAAGCATCAATTATTGCTTATTGAAGTCTTCACTCTCTCTGCAGGCAAATCTGAGACACAAATGTACAAAGACTCGGTCCTAGGGAACAACTCACACATACGCCCAAATTACTTCTTAAAAAGAAAACACAGAATTATAAAGTCTTCATGTATGGAATATTTGTGCAGGAATGGAAAATAGCTTTCTCCTTAATTTCAATTTTCTCTCTCAAACTTCAAAAATGTTTCTCTACTAATTGAAGAATGGTACTTTAAAGATACCATATATAGCATTCTCAAATAATTAATAGCACTTTAACTTGAAAGTTTTTCCATTTAAAACTCATGATCAATTTAGGATTTGATCACCAAAAATCCCGTCCAACTATGATAATAAGTTTTGTTCTTAATTAAGCGTAAACAAACATGGAAATCTTGGGATGTTATTTGATGCTAAATGTGTACAAACCATGAACTTTCTTTGAGCACTCTAGAATCTTCAAAGCAAAAGGATGTAGGATGCAATATTCAAATATTTTTTGCTCGAGAAGTTGCCTTTCAATTTCCCTACTAATAAGTAATCTTGTCTTTGGAAACAATAGAAGGTTTGATGTGACACAAGAAGGCTATGCTCTATTGATTTCATAGGGAACATAATGAGAGAGAGAAAGAAGCAAAGTATTAATTAGTGATGGGGTGATAGGTGTAGTTGATGTGCATAATTTTCTTACACATCCAGCTGTGTCTTGCAGTAGTATGAATGTTTGTGAATTAACCAATAAATAAGGTTGCACCTAACAAACAACTCCCCTTTCGTTTTGAGATTGAATCAATGCAAATGTGCAATAAATATTTTGATTTGGATCACCTAGAAAAATCAACAGTTTATTCAACCATAGTGGTACAAAGCTAGGCTTCAATTCTTGCACGTATATATGACTCATAAAAGGGAGCATATATATATAGTTGGTAGCCACCTTGTTTGGTGGGAGGTTACAAGTTATAAAACATTACACATATTATTGTGTAGATACATGCATGCGCAAAATGTCTTGTGCGACATTTGTTCTTATTAGTGAATTTAGCTTGTTACAATTTGACATGTTGAATTTTGAGAATGTGACTTTAATGAGGAAAAAGAAAAAAGAGATGTTGGAATAAGTGAGTTTGATGTATTGAGTATAACAAGTTCATTTATCATGATTCATTTGGAAACTAACAAGTATTATTTGTTCGAATATAAAATTATAACCCTTGACCCTCATCACAACTTAGGAGTTTGGTAAATGTAGTGACGTGGATTTTTGACGAGGCATTAGAGCAACTCGAGTTCGAATCTTACTGATCACAAATTTCTAAAGCAGATTAAAAACAAGATACCGCTTTGTCAGTCTAGGTTTCAGCTCATGAAAGGGCACTCAATTTGGGGCATGTCAGTGTATAAAGTTATAATCATCACCCCAACTTCAAGTTCATACGGACCTTTAAAACTTTTGCTGATTAAAGGATAGGGATTCTAGCAACATTGGTTAAACAACCATTAGATTATGCTGCATAAGTTGTTTGCTTCTTATGTTTGAGTATGGATAGAGAGCGCAAACCCATATATAGATCATAAACTTTCACTAGACTAGAATTATTTACCATCCAATATTGTTCCTTAACTTTGTAACAGTTTCAATAAACTTGCATAAGAGCAAGGAGAAAAAAGATGTCCCTCCATATAATCACCTTATACTCAAAGAATTTAAGAAATAATAAGCAAGAAATTAGCAATATCTAACAAACAAAAACTTATAAAATTAACAACTAATTGATAGTTAAATATTCCATTGAAATTGGGATACGAATCAAAAGTTATATGGCAAGCACGAGAGTTGTAATTGGCCATGGCAGATCCTTTCATATGATTGAAATGTGCTTTGTCCTTCCCTTGGACTTTTTTCTTTGTTGGGAAACTACAAAGCAAAACCACGTGCACATCAGGTACGAGATCATTAAGGATCCCCCTGCCCATCTATCCCTATCTATATCTTTCTACCTAGTAATTCTCAATCCACAAAATTTGATATTTTTTCCTAGTTATCTCTCCCTCTCTAACTTCCCTATGAAAGATAAGCGCAATGTAGCTTTGCATTGAAAGATGGTCTTTAACACAACTTTCCTTTTACTTTTCTTTCTTTCTGCCTCAATGGTCTCCTTGTCTTTCTCTCTTCCACTTTTAATTGCTTTTCTTTCTTTAGTTTCCTTTTGCATGCATGTTTGTATCTCAAATGAGTAGAGAATACTAAGTGATTTTGGATCATTGCACTAACGATGCATCAAAGAAATATCAACAGCTGGATCAGTGGAAAAATCTCGAACTAATTCAACGGTTGACACGCCTTTGATGCTTCATCAATACAATGAACCAGGATCACTGGGTACTTTCTCTCAGTTAAGATCAATGTGGCATAATTCCCAAGGTGAACTCAAGGTTGGGTCTCTTTGGGCTCACTGCCTCAGCTGAGAGACATGATGAATTCAAATCTGATAAGATCTCCATGCTTTTGGATTGTGTGTCCTGCACAAGGGAAAAGGTGACTAGACATCAATTTGGGCATCAATCATATTGACATTATGGCATTCATAATCACCTCCTACTACCAAGTATACATTATCCTTACCATTTCAAGTAATGTACACTTTATTATCTTTATATGATAATGTGTGAGTACTTTCACACTGTAAACTTTCAAATGATTAATCATTTTGTCAAGTTTTCACCGCGTCGTTAAAGGAAATTCTAAATAGAACCATTTTTCTTTAAGTTGAGCTCCTTCTAATTAAAGATTTTATTTTCAACAAGTATAAAATAGTCTTGAACCTAGAGACAAACACATTAGTTAATTAGCATCCTATATACTTTACTAGCAATTGTCAGCAAAGGCTTATTAGTAGTTTCTGTCTATTCATATACATATATACTTGTGGGCACAAAAATTGAAGCAATGCTAAATTTAGTACACCATTTGCTCAACTTGAAGAATGTTAAACCTAAAAAGTAAATTTAAATAAAAAAGAGAGAGGGGATTGAAGTGGTTACCTCAAAGCATTGTTTGCTTCCAATGGTGGAATCTCTTGGTTTGCCATTAATCCAACTTCCCCTACTGCAAAACAACATCATGAGCATACTTTTTGAGTGGAATAATGGCCAAATGCAATGAGTACACCAAGGAAAGTTGGGCATCATTTACTATAATTAACTTACTAATTACGGTTTGGTTCATGAATTCAGATGACTGACATAAAAGAGTTAAAGTAGTTCCCATGTGATAAATGACACATTTCCTTGAACAAGAAATGGCAAGGAAGTTGCACACGGGTCAGCCTTCTTACAAACCCTAAAAGCCTCAGTGTGGCCTGTCACTCTTCAGACTTTGTGTCTGTGTTTGTGTGTTTGAGAGAGAGAGAGAGAGAGAGAGAGAGAGAGAGAGAGAGAGAGAGAGAGAGAGAGAGTCTTCTTCTTTGTTGTGTGTTGAGAAAAGGCCTGGGCAATAATATGTATATTTCTGAGGAAAATTCAGAAATATAGTTAGTATATTACTAGACAATCAATTGAGTTAGTATATCACATCAAATTTAATATATTATTCTTTGTTGTGTGTATGGTATATTACTAGACATACTCTGGGTGATAATCCAATACCAAGTCATCATCCAACCTATATAACAAGCTAAAATTTCTTTTAACAATAAGTATATCCATAAATATCATATATATGTACACTACGGTTAATTTGTATGAAAGTTATTTACATGTAGAGTTTTCACCATTCTTAAAGGATTTTTTGCACTTCTTTTTGTTCTTTCTATTTTTATTTTTATTTTTTGCTAGCTAGTGATCAGTCAATTTATGTACGCATATTGGATAATTAGGATATACTCTTTAAGTTTAAAGAAAATAATATAATGTAGTACTCTTTTTCCTCTAATGCCAAATTGATTTTTATGTGTCCTAGACATGTCAAAAAATTAGCATCTCGTGATTCTTTCATGATGCCGAAGTTTGACAAGTAATCAGCCTAGGACTAATAATTTTCTGTTCACACTTTAGTTGTCACTGAAAAGTTAAGTAGAAATTTCTGTCTTAAAATATACGCAGTTGTATATATTTTTGTGTTAAACTTATTCTCTTTTGTTGCATGATGAAAATCATAAAAACATTATATTTCTATTAGACAATAAACTTTTAACCTATATAATCATCAAAACTAGTTATTATATACCCACCGTGTTATTATATTTTTCTAAGGGCACAAATAGTTAGTTCTCAAGGATATTGTGATTAAGTTATATTAAAACAAGTGACTATTTTATCATTATTAGTTAATAAAATGAAAAAGACTGGTTTGGTCATTATACTTTATATATTTCTAATTGATATATAGTATTAATAAATGCATTTGTCCAAATGTGTTGTAATATAACGGTAAATACAGTTCTCTTTAACTGAAAATACAGTTTTGTCTTTCCAAAATCAGAACCATGTACTGACAAAACATCTTGAGCATAAATTTTTTATGTAATTAAAAAAATCAGTTCAATAATCAAAATAGAAAACAATACCATCTACTAACTAAGATATAAAAATAATAAAAACGAGATCTTTCTTAATTATCACCTTGAAGAATTGCTCCAAAGGCCATATTGATTGTTAGCCCCCTGATTCATCCCCGATCTATGAATCGATGACTGAGATCCCATGATGCATTGAACATCGACAGAATTATCGTCTGAGATTTCACCAGCAGAACCATTCTCAAACCCATCAGATTGACCTACAAACAAAAACAAAATCGCTTGATCAGGTGAACAATTTAATGTTGTAATCATCAAATGAATTAAAAAAATTGCATACCTGAAGAAGCTGCAGGTGCATTGGTGTTCTTCACAGTCCTGTACATCTACAGTCATACACAATTAAAATTACAATCCATATGATATTGAAACAATATGCTAGAATTAAGAAAATAATGCAATGGCATCCAGTTTACAACTGTGACTAATAAATATTGAAAAATAATAATAAATTTATGCTTTTGTTGTTATTATTATTATATGATTTCATGTTTTTTGGGCAAAGTTGAAGTTTCTCTTTTTATTTTCCAGCTACATGATTCCTGCTTCTAAAGTAAAGTTCTGCTGCAAAATCTGCAGTATTTGTTGCAGAACCCACTACACTGTAAATGACAAAACAAAAGAGACCCAAAAAATTAAAGAAGAATGAACTCTTTATATATATAAAAAAAACATACTGTCTTTGTTATTTTATTTTTTAATTTTCTTTTTATGAGGCACACATATATATTATCAATTTTGGATACCTGCAAGTGAGATTTAACATGAGCCAGGGTCAGATCCTTCACATCCATCAGCTCCAGCACTGATTTGGGTGTTGCCCCTAATCCCAAAAAAATAAATAAAACAACACAAAAAAACATTAATCTAAAAACCCAAATAAACAAAAACCAATAAAAAAATCAGGAGAAAGAAAAAGGAAAATAAAATCTCAAGCTCTAAGCTTACTTTCATGGCCACCCAAGAGCTCAACAGCATGAACAAATCTAGCATGAAGCGTAGTAGTCCACCGCATCCTCGGCGCTCTCATGCTCCTCTTCACCGGAACGATCCCCCTCGAAAAAAACCTCGACGAAGAAGTCGAAGACGGCGACGACGACAGCCTCGACATATTGTTAGCATTTGAAGAGTCATAGAAATGGGCTTGTGCAGCGTAGACTGGGATCCCTCTAATGGGCCTCAAGAAGCCCATCTCAGCTTGATTGCCACCATTAATGCAAGGGCCGGCGTTTGTGGCGCTGTAGCCCGCAGCTTCGTGATGAAGATGGTGATGGTGGTGGAAATGGGCCAAATGGGCTAGATGGGCCGAGTGGGTTTGGTAGTTGGGGGTTGGGGTTGGGGTTGAGGTTGAGAGGGACAGATCGATGTCGGTGCTGAGATCTTTTGTGGGTTTTGTCCAAAACCCTAGATGGTGGTGGTGACGATGATGATGATGGTCAGTTGGATCCATGTGGGGGTGATCATTTGATGTGGGTTTAGGGTTTGGGGGGCTAATTTGCAAGGAGAGGTCTGGTTGAACTGGGAAAAGCTCCATTTTTGGTTGATTTAAATTTTTTTTTTGGTTTGTTTTCTTCTTCTTCAAGTTCTTGATCTTCTTCCAGTAGCTGATGTATAGCTGAGTGTGAAGTAGGAGAAGAAGCAAGTGGGAGTTTAATGTGATTTGATGTGAGGGTGAATATTGTGGTGTGGTGATGTGTGTGGAATTATGGGGGTTGTCTGGGTTAGGATTTGATTTAATTTGTGGAGGAATAATAATGGAATAATATGGAGAGAGAGAGAGAGAGAGAGATAGATTGTGTTTGTGTATGGACTTGTGGGGGCAAAAGGGAGGAGGGGTGATAAATATAACTATGCTGTGAGAAAATGACAGTCTATGAGAGAGAGAGAGAGAGAGAGAGAGAGAGAGAGAGAGAGAGAGGAATTTAAGGGAATTTTATAGTATTTTTTAGTTGCTTTTCTTAGAGAAAATATTATTTTGGGGATTTTTGGAGAGATAGAGATGAATTTTAATTCTTAAAACTCCTAAAGTTATAGAGAGAGAGATTGAGGGATTAATAGTGTTTTTTTTCTAACTTCTTAATTGATAAGTGATCTACATGTTGTAGGGGATAAAATGACATTTGAAAGGTATGAGTGACATGGTTTATGTGTCTAGAGAGAGAGAGAGAGAGAGAGAGAGAGAGAGAGAGAATCAAGTTAGTTTGTGGTTTTTCATACTTTTGAGTCTCTTTACAATGAGTACTCGCTTGGGGAAGGAAGAATTGTGATGTGAGTGTAGACCCCTTGTTGGTTTCCTTCTCTCCAACCACTAGGGTTACAATCACTAAAAGCCCATCATGGAGTTTGCATTTGTGGTTGCTAGCGCATGATTTTCCTTCAAACTTTGTTTTTTATTTTTATTTGACCCTTAATTCTTTTAGACCTATTTTGCTTCTCCTCATGTCATATCTTTTGGTCCATGATTATGTATTTTGAATAGGAAAGAAAGGTAACTAGGAACATATATACCATTCTCATACCCAATAACATACAAATTTTCTTGTAATATTTAGTCATATTCAAATGTCATATTGGCTGACATGAACCTCCCTTTTGCATTTCACCCCCTTTCTTATCAAATAACAGAAGATTGCCCCCACTTTGGTTGCCAATTACATCTAATTCTTTTCTCCTTTTACACATTGCTTGAGCTTTAGCTAGAAACTTCCTTATGTTAGTCTTTTTTTCTTAGAATGTTATTAATTTATCAAGAAAACACTAACTATTCCACCATATATAGGTGTCTATAACCATTTATTGAACATATTTTTTTTATCAAGAAAAAGATTGGTGTTAAGAATTAGAGCTAATTAGTGGATACTTTAGTGGAATTCCAATATCCACAGCATTTCCATGAATGATTAGGCCTGATAGCCAAAATGCCATCATAACATTATCATTTCAAGCACATCAGAAACAACCACTATCTACCATCAACTCCTACTTTAAAAGGATATAACTAAATTCTCAAAGCTAATCAGAGTTCATGCTTCCCATTCCTTTTGTATATCATGTGCCAATGCTTTCTTCACTCCTTGCCTCAACTGAACTCATCTCCTGCATGAATCATCTACTCAAGGTGCCACACCTTTTGAGAGTCTTTATCCCTTTCTTCCCTCCAAAATTTGAACTTACTAAAATTCTAGTTTACTTGATTGACATACCCTTGGCTCAAATATCATATTGGGAAAAAATATATATGTCTTTCTTCATTAGTTAAATAAATTGTATAAATTAAGCTTCTTTTTAATATAAATATTTGCAGAAAAATTCTTCGGTTTTCTATTAATTAGATTTCATTAATAGAAAGCTAACCCACCTCTTTTCATGTCTACCTACATAACATATACCTTCAAATAATATCAATTCTCAGAGTGTTCTCCGTACTAAAAATTGAGACTAGTTAGTTGGTGACCGACATTAACATTATTACACATCCGTGAAATTTATGCTATAAGTCACTAAAATAGAACCACATCTCAATCCATTTATGTCTTTTCGCTTATCTTGTCTGCCTGGTAAATCTTGTTCATTTCATAAATCTACAACAAAACTATGGAGGAAATGTTAAATGCATACAGATACATGAATGATAGGATGTATGATAGCTAAAAATGAATCATTGTAGTTATCTCTATAAAGTTGATAAATATATGTGGGAAACCTGGCCCATACTCACATGTTTATATTTGGTAGTCATTTCACCTGGTGAGAACTTGTATCACATGCTTGATGCATGGATCTAATATGGAAATAAGAAAGAGGTCATGGAGAGAAATCAAATAGCTTTCAATGCTTTCATATTTGTTGGTTCCTTTGATTTCAATGCCTTCTGCCATCACATGTATACATGCACTTGTTTACTCCTTGCAATAAGGCCAATTAGTCAAATTTACCAAGCTAGCTATGAAGTAATTAAGTAACACCAACCTCCATTCCCTAATCTAAGCCTATCACATCTAAAACATATTCATGCCTAGAGCATCACATACCTTCTTTTCTATGGAAGACATTTCTCCCAAAATATTCTGGGTTCTAGTAATTACAGTGAGTTAAGTGTGATAGTGAGGATCCCTATGGAGAGAAGACACCTAATGATGCCAAAAAAATCAAGTTAATTTATGTTAAACCAATCCAAATCAAATAGTTTAATAGTGATGGTGGCACTAGACACAAACAAGAGATCAACAAGTTATGTTTTTGTCTGTGTTATCAACAAAGAAGTAGCATTCATGTCATAAATGAGAGAATAGTTAAAAAGAGATCAATCAATGTCAACTCTTCATTGGGAGATGAGGAGTGAGGGTTTGATTGAGGAAATAATGCGTGTTTGAGAGATTAAACAAGGGGGAGGTAGCATATGACTGACCTAGAAGAATTCCATTCTCATTTATTGTGGTATGTTTCCCTAGGTCTTGTCTTTGACAAGACCAAAAAGGAATCTTTGCACTAGGGCATTGTTTGGTGATTGAGTTAGAAAAAGGCTAAATATCATTAAAAAACCCCTTAACTTTGGATGATTACCAGAAAATCCCCCTTAACTTTGAAAATATCAGGAAACCCCCCTTAAGTTTAGGGGCTATCATAAAACCCCCCTTAACTTTGAGATTTTATCAAAAAACCCCCCTAAATTAGGGGATTTTCTAATAAAACCTGAAAGTTAAAGGGGGTTTCCTGATAAAATTTGAAAGTTAAAGGGGGGTTTTGTGATAATCCCGATACTTAAGAGGGGTTTTTCTCATATTTTGAAAGTTAAGAGGGGTTTTTTGATAATTGTCCAAAGTTAAGGGGGTTTTTCTGATATTTAGCCTTAGAAAAAACTACATGGTTTTTTGTGAGGTTTTTTCTTGGTTTTAGGCAGTTTGGGTCACGTGATTTTTTTTTTTATTTCTATAAACTCCCTCCCATGGTGAAACATTAATGAGGGCAAAAAATATTAATTAGGTGATAAGTTCAATGCCTTTTTTTTTAAACTCAATAAGCATAGGTGCACAATTTTAAAAAGTAATATATCTTAGAAAAATGATAACTACACTATAATCTACACTACATTCTAGACTACTCTCTCACAAAAGATGAGGTGATGATGACTCACCACTTGAAAATTATAGTGGTGAGCCCCACCTTTTGTGAGAGAGTAGTGTAGAATGGAGTGTAGGGTTAGAGTGTAGTTATCACAACCCTATATCTTATGAGGCAGTGATCTATTATTTTTCTTAGTCAAACTACCTCTTTTCCAAGACTTAGGCCATTGCAAATTTACAATGAATGGGTTAGTTTAGGATTAGGGTGAGGCAGCCAACACTATCTACTCAATGTAACCATGGAATAGAAAGTGTGACCCTTTTGCAACAGTCAATCGTCGAAGTCATTATTAAGTGATCTTACAATTTTCTTTATTTCATCGATCGTACTTTATGGAGTCTGTGAAAAATTATGAGGAGATAATTTTAACAGTAGCACAATAAATCATTAATGATAAACTAATATACACAGAAAATTATGATATTCGCAATTTACTCATCTGATCTCTTTCTACTGTTATTTTCTCGAGATTCTAAATAAAGTCGAAAGGAACGTATGTCTCATAAATTGGTCACACGGTTTTGGAGCCAAGGAGAATTTTGTTATTGCTTCAAGATGAGATAAAAGAAAGTAATTGGTGGACAAGGGTGATTCTAACATTTACACCCGAGACAAGAAGAGAGAACGAAAATTATAGCTCGGGCTACAAATAGGCCCCACACGAATGCAGTCGTCCTCCCTCCCCCCTCCCTATCAAAATATACCATTCATATGCAATCGCCCATATCCTGTGATGGAACAAGTTGAAAAAAACCATCGAAGGGAAGGAAAAAAAAAAACAAAGAGTACTGCTGCTCACGGTGAGTCATGCAGTAGGTAGGAAACACAACATCAGAGACAGAACAGGCTAACAAATGGGTTAGAATGCACTGTATTTGGGCTTATTATGTCTCCTTTCTTGTGGATCCACCATGTTAGGGTCAGTTTCGCAACTCGGAGGATTAATCCATGAATATCACACATTCTGAGCAAGAGTATCGAAACAGAGCCGCAGATATTTAGATACAACATCGCGCACGACAGTAAAAAAAAAACGGCTACCTCGATAGCACATAACTTTTATCAGAGTTCAAACAGCAAAAGTTCAGAATGCTAATACATAAGAAGGAGCAACTTAGCTTGCTCTTGATCCTAAGATCTTCAAAGTACATACAATGTCTCCTAAATAAACGTTACAACTAGATATGTTAAGATGCAATAAACAAAAAATTTCTTTGAAACTTTATTCTCTTTGAGGTGTATGAAAAGATCAGTAAAAGGAAAGAATAAAAGAAATGAATGACTGGTAACGGGCTGACGTAGGAGGCAGGAGAAAAGCCTACCTACCAAAAAAATGAATCAATCAACCAAACCATGTACAATTGCAGCAACTACCACCAATCTTCTGTCTTCTACTGTAACGTTCTCTGCCCTGTCGTGGAGAAAAAATTTACCGAGGCCGAGAACCCAAAAAGAATTTCCAATCATGCCAGCACCTCAATTTAAGGCCTGAACGAATAATCAATTTCGTGTCAGAATGCTTCTGTCCTAGATGAAATCATGTCGATTAACCTTGACGCCACTCTCTGTTTCGTATAAAGTTAGAGCCCAGTTAGAAGTCAGCACCAGCTAGTATGTCAGATTAAGGCTTAATCTCTACAGTTCATACTGCTTGAGGGATGTCTAACTTTTAGACGGATTGGCCTCAAATCAGTTGATGACAGTTCTGTAGAGGATTTCCCTGTGTTATGTTGGAGTCTATCCCTTCTGCTATGTTCATCTGATTTCATTCTCATAGAACCATCATCCTTTGTTGTATTCTTTATTAATGATGGCTGCTTGAACTTCAAAGACATTGGGCTGATGCCTCCGGCGACCTTGCTTCTTGGACCAGATAATAATTGATGATTGTGAACATTTCCTGGTGATGGGAAATGCGCAGGCTTTTCATCATAACAGTAATTTCTTGATCGTTTAGTCACCTGGTGAAACAATGATTTTTAGTCTCTGGTCAGTAAGAGAAATAATGTAATGCTAACTAGATTTGCATATAAGAAAGAACCATAATGGGTAGCATTATTTGTAGAAAGAAAATCAATAGACTTTATACAGGAGAGGAGGAAATAGTATCTGCATTTCACGCATACACATCACACAAACAGATACGCGCAGGCGACTGTACAAGACACACACACACATACACAAAATCCTAAAACTTAATTCCAGTCCCAAGTCGATCTCCCGATCAAGTCACACATTGATCTTTACCTTAGCCTAAAGATTATACCAGGTTTCAACCACAATAGAGTAGAATAGCAGTTCTCTAATACTGATGAATTGTTTCTCACAACATGAACTTATTGGTCTATTCATGCCTTATGTATGATACGGTTACCTAGAATCCTAGTTCAAATCTTACCCAACCTTCCGAATCTTCATGCCTCAGATATAATACAATTATCCAGTACAAACCTTACACTATCTTCAAATCTTACTCTAGGACAAGTTTGGCAAGAGTTGCAAGAGCTTGTAATGCACTTAGACAATAACCTCCCTTATGATCACTGTGAGAGTCAAAACATTTAAAGCTAATATGATCCCTTTCTAATCTAAGATAAAAGTTCACTTTCAGTCTAACTTTTAGTCAAAAACTTTTCCTGGTTACATTCCATTTTCTCAATAAAGACAGGCTTTTCTCTGTTTATTAACCTTTGTTTATTGTGGTTCGACATCATTCATCAAAACCCCTCCAGCTAGACATCTGGATACCTTGGAAATTTATAACTTGATGACTACTTCACTACTTTCCAGAGTCAGCTGAATATATGATCGACATAATCATATAGGCTGACTCAAATGGTTGAAATGCTTGAAGGTGTCCCGTCTTGATTCACTTTTTTAATTATTTCTATTGTTGAAACTGGATATATAATTTAGGTAATTGCACTTTAACCACCAAAGTTTCACCAATTTTTGGCTTTCATTCCATGGAAGTTTAAATTTGCCCAAATATGTTGTCATTTTTTGGCAGGAAAAAAAAATAAAAAAAAACATATATCTTCAACTACATGATTTCAAAGTCGAAGGTCACTGTTATAAAGCACTGCAACACATTATAATCATCTAAAAGATAGGCTAGAGATAGAATCTTTGCTCCATCCATGGTTTCAAGCAGGAAGCTAATAGAAGATAAGACTTGCTTCCTTTTTTTCTCTTTTTCTAGTAGAAATTTCCTTAAAAGTAGAATTGACAAAACCTAGAAAAAATATGAATAGAAATAACATTCCTCTGTAATCGCATGGTGCCATGGGCACATAAGAACAAGCAATAATAGTATAAAAATATTACCTTTTCATTAGAAATATTTGAAATCATCTCTCCCGCTCTTCTTTTCTGTAAGCTGAAGGTTGACCTGCGCTTTACTCTGAAAATTTCAGAGTCTGAATCATCACTTTCCTGTGGAGGGCTTGTTTCATGGAAACCATCTTGATTGACAGCTGTACATTTGTCGGATGAATCTGTTAGCTTTGAGATCCCACCTGTGCTACCACACAGCTTTGTGGAACATTTAGTTGGAGCAAATTTGACTCCATACTTATCTGTACAATCCTGGATAATGGGAAACAAAAAAAAATGTTACATTGGAAAGAGAAACAAAAAAATTAACTGGTCTACAGTGTTCTCAGATTTCTCAGAACTCCATTACCCACCAAAACTTAGCAGAGAAAAAAGTGCAATTGGAAAGAGAAGCATATCTTACATTGCGGTGCACTGGATGACTTTCATATACTCTGAGACATGAAGATATATTTGACGTAGGAGGTAGTTCAGATTCTACTGTACACTCAGTCTGTAAAATAGAGTCTACATCTTCTAAATGGCCCTGAGCTTGTTCTACAACTTCAGGGCTATAAAATTTGACATTGCAATATGGAGTATACCCATCTTCTTCAGGAAATAAATTATCCATCAGTTGTGCTTGCTTTTTAGCCTCATCTAATATGCCATCTTCCAGCTCAAACTTTTGTGATACAGCCTCCAACTCCAAAATGTCCTCCCTCATGATAATACTACGATTATCCCCACAACTGCAGCTATCGATCTCACTTTCTAAAAAAGGCACCAAGAACCATCAAGTCAGTCAGGTCTCACATACATGAACAAAAATAAGAAAAACAAATATAAGAGAAGGTAGTCTTCAGTACCATGGTGAAGGCAGATAGGCTGCATGATGCAGTTGCACTTGAAATAAGACAAATAGCAATACCGGTGACAGAGGCTACACCATACTGTCGTAGGAAATTTTGATGATTGCATATTTGCTCCTAATTTCATGACCAACCAGCGAATGCGGTGCTGGAATCGCATTAACTGAACAAACGATATCTTGATGCACTGTTGGGTATGCAAGTCTTCGATTTTAGGCGCTGGGTCATTTAAGTCAAGTTCTGACATTTTTCTATATAAAAGCATTGCCTCCTTACAGAGAAGTTCTTCATAAGGAAGCAGTGGACTCCTTTTAAGAAGTGCATAGCTCTGACTAGCCACAGCACCGATGGGATACCAATCACCCATAGCAAAGTTCACAGCCTCACCACAATTGAAACCTAGCCATAACAAAAATATGGCAATGAGTTCAGACCAAAAGTGTGAAATATTAAGTTACTAGCCATTAGCATGTTACGGCTTAAATAATTAAATATATAAATAAACAGATCAGCTGCAGAAATGCCTTACCATGACTGAAACCTGCATGATATGCTCGAGGGAATGTTATTACAAATTCTCCAGGTTTTTGAACAGCTTTGTAAACTGGAACATTGTGTTCTAGCAGTATATTTGGAGGAAACATGGTTGTCTTCCCCAAAAGCACACTAAATGCATCATTATGTCCTTCAGTAGATAAAATTTCACGAGCATATACATGGTCCTTGACAACCTTTTCAAAGTCGGAAGCTGCATGACCTGGTACTCCATACCAAGTTTTAGATGCTCCACAGTGTTGGTAGTTAATGCTGTCGGGCATAACAAAACTTAATGTTAGCATAATGATTCTCTCATAACAACAAAATGCAAAGAAGAAAGGATTGCTAAGCTCAGGTAAGAAACTTCTATACCTGTACAAGTAATGATCTTCGACATGCCAGGCAAACATACTAAATAGCATCCCAATGTAAAGCATGGGATCTGTAACCCCCTACAATGGACCAGAATTTTTAGAGAGATCCAAGATTCAAATGGTAATGACAGGTGGTATTTAAATAGCTATTTACTTACAGGGATGGCTGACCCCAGTAGCCGTAAAGTAGAGTTGGGCAGTCGAGAAAGGCCCTGAAAGAAGCAGGTCATATTAATCTCATGTAAGCTACAAGTGTACAACTACCATGCTAATGTAACAGAAAAGATTATGTGTGTAATCGCTTATTTTATTTCAAACACTTCCATTCAGAAAGTTATTGAAAGAAAAGACCCTAGGAAAGTAATCACCTTCAGGTTCCACTTGCTTTTTCCAAGTTCATCAGTAGGCGAAGATGAGAAGGCACTGCCATCAATATCACATGCATACTCGACAGTCTCAGTCTTGCCATAGGCAATTTCACGCCAAAACTCCTCTTCCAGATATTTAGTAGGAAGGCATCCGGCACTGGAGTATCTCCGAGCAAAAACCTTATTTGCCATCTTTTCATACTCCCGAAGGGTATAGCTCCTATAAAACGTACCAATAATCACATATTCTTAAATTATGATATTGATTACAATGTATATCATCTAACGGAAGAGCGACCAACCTGCCACTCTTAAAAAAAGTGATTTTGTCATCTATATCCCACTCAGAAAGTCGAAAAGGTTGAACTCTTGTAGTGAACTTAAATCCGGGTTTCTCCTTCATCAAAACAACACCAGCAGGGACTGAAGCGCTTATTGGGGAAACAATCTTGCATATACCTAATGCATGCTCCAAAAATTCAGGACAAGATAAAGAAGAGAGATTTGCCACAAGAAATAACAATGCTAGTCCCCCTTTGTATAACTTTGAAGTTGCAAATTAATAACTCCCATCCAGAGTTTTAAGCTGTTTCTAGCATTAAGTTTAATAAGTTTAGTTACTAAAACAAATTGAAGCCCACCCTCATATGGCTTGCCCAACAATATAAGAAAATAGACAATGGCGTACTAGTTTTAAAAATAATTATCATCAGTTAAAGTATTGTAAAAGCATAAACAAGAAGAGATGTCAAACAGTCACGATCTAAAGGAGATTAGATACCCATGTTTACTTAAGATGGCTTCACTTGGTGCTTTCAAATTTATTGTTCCAGCAAACTGGAATATCATTTAATACAATTGGGAAAACATAAATGAAACAAAAGAATAGAGAAACACAAGAATATCAGGTGTTGATACTATTGATCATGTCATATGCATATCAGTTTTCATTTGGTACCTTGTGAGGTTGTGCTTATTGGCAAATATGCATATCAGTTTTCATTTGGTACCTTGTGAGGTTGTGCTTATTGGCAAACAAATGAAACGAGCTTAGATCCAAGTTCAGTTCTTTATCATCTACTCACTATGTGATTGTCTTAGCAGAACAAGTGAATTGTTTATAATCTTCATTGACCAAATACGCATTCCAAGAACTGATACTTTTGAGGTGCATATAAACTTGCATGAGCAAATGCACGTCCACTACTAACATTACACATATAGAGTTTATTCACCATCATCATTTTCAAACCTAACCTAAGCACAACCCTTCCACATCAATGTCAATATTTTTTTTTTTGGGGTGTTGTTTTCTACATAAAGAAAAACTGAAATCTAAAGTTCATATCTCATAAAATAAACCTCCAACTGTAATTTCATTATGTGGTTAACAGTTTATTTAGATGAATGACTTATTCAAGATAAACAGAAGTTCAAACACTTTGTAATTTCTTGTATGTCATTGTAGATAACTAATATGCAACCCCCGTAATATTACCCTAAAATTTAGAGCAGAGAATGAATCTGTGCATTATCATTGAATTGGGGGGGGGAGAGAGAGAGAGAGAGAGAGAGAGAGAGGATTCGTGCTATGCAGATAGTACTGAAAACGAAATAACAAGTGTTGCCTTAAGACTGAGAGGCAAAAAAATTATAAGATATTAAAATATATATACAGATATGAGGCACTGGAGCTAAAATTAGAACACAACAAGTCTATAAACAAAGCAGCGGCAATGATGCCGTATGAATATATTAAAAGTAATGTGACAAACAGTCAATGAAAAATTACCGCATTTTGAAGCAATAGGTGCAATCTTTTGGAGAAAACTCAATGGATCTTCAAATTCCTCCCTTGAGGGGTAGAAAACAGGGCAATCTGGCACCTTATCAATCCATTCTAAATTAGACATGTCATATTTTTCCACCCTATGTTTTGAAAAAGCATCCTTCATAGAACCACCAGAAGGAATATGATGATCTGAACTTCCGTGCATTCTTGTCTCCGATGAACCAGAATCTTTTAAAGCAACCCCAACACTTCCTGCTATAGTACTTGAATCATGTATTCCATCATGCACACTAGCCAGCTTCTGTTGGAGCCTTTTACGCCTCAGAATTTCTAAACCATTTTTAACCTCTCTAGACAAAGCCCTTCTCTCTACCTGAGAAACAAATTTACAAAGAAAATAAGGAGCAGATAAGGAAAATCAGTTAAATTATAAAGGTTAACCAATATTCTTCTGGTGGGAGAGAATAAACAAAATAAATAAAACTAAGCTGGTTGACTACTAGTTTGATATCAAATACAACAACAAAAACAACAAAGCCTTTATCCCAAATATTTGTGGTCGGCTTAGTTTGATATCAAATAATTTCAAATTTAACAAAATACAGCATATTTTGGCAATACGTTGAGCAAGTCGTCAAAATTAGAATTTTACTGATCCTCGCTCCACACTAACAACTGTGATTCTGTACAGTATATTTTAAATTGGATGGTCATGGAGATGAGTCATGATCCCAGTGTTCTATAAATATATTTCTAAGTTGCGGAGGTTGCAAAAATAACACACATGCATAGCATGCATTAGATTAAACTTGTATCAAAATCATCCTAAAAGGTCTATTTCTATTGTCAGGGGTGTCTATTCGACATATTGATACAAAATCGACTGGAAAAAAGATGGATATTCCCACATTCCGAACTTGGCTCCTTTCGAACAAACTTAATATTCCACTTGGTAGGGTTATCCCACTAGCGTCCACAGCCTAACTCCAAATTCTTCCAAAACGCATAAGCCAAGTGCTATGTTTCTGTACCAAGCATAGGTTCTTCTTCCAAGCTTGCAAAAAATGAAACTAATTTCTGAATACACAAGCCCTGTCAGTAGTGTCAGATATATGAAGAAAATTAACCCGGAAAAATATTCTTCATTTTAATGATCAATAGAACATTTAATTCTTCGAAGATTGTTACAAGAGACAGAAAAAATGGATATCCAACATTATATTGTTTTCTTATCGGAAGAGACCGTAATAAGGCATATCCAGTATGTATCCTTTTAATATATTGTACCAGGCAAGTTACAGTTAACAAAGTGAACTGCAAGTATTGGTCTCAATATAATGCTGCAGTTTTTCTACAGCATGTGCAAGGCAAAATTTCACGTGTCAGAAAACTGGACCTTTGTGATTGAGATTAAGTGGTAGAAAAATTCCTACAGCATTAATAAACAATGTGCATGGCAGTACTTTAGGAGGATAAAGTCCAAGTGTAATGTTATAGCCGGCTTCAAGATCACAGTTCTCTCCAAGACAATCATCTATCGACACGTCACACGCCAATCAACTGTGACACATTAAAAATATTGCATATATGTCCAAGAAACCCCAACATGATACAGTTCATCATGCTGGTTAATCAGACTTCTCCACATTCTTCTTTATTGAATGGATCACGCTGCCATATTGATATCGATGATACACTCCATCAAATCCCTGCACTCATAGGTTCCTTTGCTTGTATATTGGCTCTAGGCAAAAAGTTAATCCTGCATCATTAGCGTCTTTTCTTACTTGAATGTGCTTATGCAAACATGTCCGTTAATGTAGAGTTTATATTAGCTTAACTCTAAATGAATCGCAAATAAAGACAGTATCTATCTTCCTAGTTATAGCCCTTTTCTTCCACCAGGTTGATTAATCCCTTATGATCCTGCTGACTTAACTTCCTTCTCACATTGCTCAGAATCCTCAAGATCCCGTTTGGCTGCTTCTGCTTGTTTTCAATTGACTACCTTCTCTTCACTATTTTGTGATACTTTTCTCTTTTAAGGACGATTATATTCTAGAAGCTGAATTTGAATTGATTTCTTTCATCAGATTTTTTAAGTTCTCTACAGTCTGTCAATCTAAGCAAAGGGAGCTGAGGATTCATCATGGAACTGAAAAGGCAGGACTTATCAAAACTAGTCCCAAAACAAGCTGATCATGTTATCAAAGCCACAAAGCAATTTACAGCAGGAAAAATCTTAATCATGATAACAGAAGCATCATGCAGACTAAACAATCATATTTTCTAACAGCATGAAAAAAGACAAAAAGGTGACCAATAACCAGAAGACACCACTTTGCTAAAATTTGCTCCATTTATACCTCCTCTACACTTTAGCTAGCTACAAAAATTTCATACTGTTATAAAGGTAATCATTCCTCAACAAAAGATCTATGCTATCCATTTGACCGACTCAGAGAGATGTTCAACTTAGACCCTGGCATAATGTCGCATTTTCTACGGTTTTATTATTTAACATATAGAAAATCATAGTGATAAAATCAAATTAAATTTTGTTTGGTTGCACATGAATTTTGTTGAGGATATGTGACTAAATTCACAAATCCGGTTAAAATCAATATAATTTTAGGGAATTATTTTTGATGCATTTTATCCTATGTGGCAACCCTAAATCCGTGTATAAAACATGATAAACAAACAATGTATTTGCTAAAAATCCATGATTTTTAACTGTGGGTCCCATTTTTATATTGCAATGATGCAAAATGCATGGAAACAACAGCCCTAACGAAAGGCCACTCTGAATATTCCCCTACTTCCTAAAATAGACAAACTGAGAGATCTGGAAATTCTAAATAAGGGGTTATTTCTAAAATTACTCAAATTACACTCCATATATAATATTTCCAATATTGTCTTAACACCTTGAAATCGAAAACCTAACTTTTAAGTGAAGGACAAAATAGAAAAGGTGGGAATTTCTAAAATTGACTAGAAAAATGCACATTCTTCAAAAGCCCAAAAACAGGAAGTTACTACAATAAAACTACATAATATCCATCACATCACAGAACCTAACAGTTATACTATAGCACGCAACTCAAACGTAATTAACAAACAAAATTGAACACTTTGAAGAAAATTCATCACCGAAAAAAATCAATTAACACAACAAATAAAACAAAAGACAATTCAAATCTAAAATAGAGCTCGGTACAACTACGTTTCTACAACGAAACCGCATAATTTTCTCAACCACTTCAAAAATCTCAACAAAAAAAAAAAAAAAAAAAAAAAAATTCAAGCGTCTCCAAAAATAAACTATAAAATTGAATTCAGTACAGCTACATTACTGCAAGAAAAACGTGTAAATTTTCTAAATCACTTCAAAAATCTAAAATAACTAATAGAACATAAATCATCACGTAACAAATTCATCAATCCACGAAATTTCGAAATCTCAAGCACTCACCATCTGAAGCCGATCGCAGATCCGCCTCTCCTCCACCTTCTCCGGCAAAAAAACGGCGCGAAAAACCCGCGGCCGAACAAAACGAGATCAAGCGCCCGAACTATTCGCCGATATCACAACCCGCATTACAGATCGAACGCGTCGCCGGCGAGATCCGAACGATCCAGGCGAAGAATCGATTCAAATCCGCCGGAAACGGCGGCGGATTGAAAAATTCGGGAAGAAATCGGCGGGGGCGATCGAACTAAAGGGGATTTATTCGGCCGGAGTTTTCTTGGAGAGAACGAAAAAAGACGCGGAGTCGCGGGGGTTGATTATTTATAGGTGAGGGTTTATTTATTGGTTGCGTGGAGGTTTTTTTAAGATAGGAATTTAGAGGGGTTTTTGTGGAAATATGTCAAGGGAGGTGGGCGATAAAAATAACGCGGTGGTTGGCGGGGAGTGGGTCAACCAAACGGTTTGTTGACGGCACGGATTCCTGCTTCACCTAATTACAATTTTGTCCTCATAATTATCATCCTAATTATCATTTTCTTTTTTTATTATGATTTATCGAGTGGGCTCCTAGATAGTCTTCTTTTTCTTTTTTTTTTCTCTGAGTGGAGAATAGAATACTCTTTGGTTACTCAAAGAATAAATATATTTTGTGATTCACCATATTAGATTTAGAATAGTGTAATTTGTACTTTTAATATTCTTTATCCTTTAAGAAATGATAAATCTATGAGATGTCTAATCAATTATGAGTTGATTTTAAAATGAGGATTGATCTTAGTTGACTTGAATTACAACTAGTTGGACCAAAGATCAACCAAAAATAGAAAACAAAGTTATCCTTTACTAGACTCGCACGTGCAAATACACGTGCTGTAAAATATGAGATTTAAAACTTTTAATTGCGATGCAATGGATAGGATAATGTTGCGAGTACTTTACTTAGTTGTATGGCTTAAAAATAACTAAGAATGTTGTCTAAAGTGCATGTATTTGTACACAAAATAAGGAGAAAAGAACGAGATTCTTTTTATTTAAATAAATATTAGTTTTTTAACAAATTTTAGCAAAAGTTTCTTATAACTTTTCTACATGAAAAATATTATTATTAATTTGTGCTATATATAGAGAGGGGAAAGAATGGAGGATAAAATGTTTTGATCATTGCAAATAAACTTTGCTAAAGGGTCTGTGTAAAAACATGTCAACACCCGCCCCCAAAGAGCTTGAAACTTGGACACCTGTGTGCTTGCTCACTTTGACCCACGATATTATCATTATTGCCCCTCTCTTTTTCATGGTGATGCCCATGTTGATCCAAACTTTATGGTACCCATGGTTGGTTTTTTATAATATAGTATAGATGTTATGGCTAAATAACTGAATATTTTGGAGGCTTGCGTGGCAAAAGAAAAGACACAATTTGTACATGACACTTAATAGAGTTTGATAATAAATAATTTTAAAATTCTTCTTAGTTTCCTCTCTTTTCTATATCTTATGCAGGACAATAAAGAAGTAGATATTTGTACTAATTTTTCAATGCACTAGAAAAGTGCATAATCTTTTAAGCATCATATTTATGCTATCTATTCTGAATAAAATTTTAGTTTCATAATAATAATAATAAACAAGCTGTGCTTTATGTTTTGCTCATTTTTCAACCAAATAACATATTACAAAGACAAAGGAAACGGGCCACATTTTTAATAAAAAATCCGAATATATGTTTTTCCAAATAACGTACTGATTAATATCAGATATGTACTAAAATACTAAAACCTTATTAGATCATTTTCTTGAAAGAAATTGGTCTAAATAACTATTGTCAGTGATTTTGGGAAGGAGGGCAATTTAGTCATTATGTACCACAAATAGTTCTAGAATCCCCAATAATTTCTCTCGCGATTATTTCATGACTTTTTCCCCGCAGAATTTCTGGGAAAAAATAGGCTAAAATATCAGAAAACCCCCCTTAACTTTGGACAATATTCGGAAAACCCCCCTTAACTTTCAAAATATCAGAAAAACCCCCTTAAGTATTGGGATTATCACAAAACCCCCCTCTAACTTTTAGATTTTATCAGAAAACCCCCTTTAACTTTGAGATTTTATCAGAAAATCCCCTTAAATTAGGGGGGTTTTCTGATAAAATCTCAAAGTTAATGGGGGTTTTCTGATAACCCCTAAACTTAAGGGGGGTTTTCTAATATTTTCAAAGTTAAGGGGTTTTCTGATAATCATCCAAAGTTAAGAGTGGTTTTATGATATTTAGCCTTAAAAAATACTATCAGCGTGGGCTTTGCTAATACGACACGTGTCATGACTTGGCTGCATCAACGAGCTGACAACGGTAATTCACGCGTCTATTGGTTCCGTACGTGGTTTCACGAGATTCTCTCTAACTTGCACACAGGTTTTTAACTGTTCTGGGTTACGCTCTCTCGCGGTTAGGATAAGTGAATACTATATTTTTTATGAATGATGTTTTTTTTTAACTTTGTTTTTTCTACTATTTAGATAAATGTTTTTTTTTAAATTTTTCGATGAGAAACTCATGCTAGAAATTTATGAAGTTGCGACTTTTTCCATCTATATAAGAGGACGCACCAATCTTTTAACATATATCCATAAATTTTATTTTACTATGTTTTTTAAGATAAAATACTTTACTATGTTAGTAATAAAACATTATGTCTCTCGTGAATATATAGAAGAATTAGGAAATATAATAATGGGTGATAGAGTCGAAGATCCACGGTGATGTTCTTTTACTTCGTTGATGATTATCCAACGTGTTTAATAGTTGTTCAAATTAAGTGGAAGTTGGTCAAGTGATTACTTTTTCAAACCGAGTTCGGTCACTTTCACAAACTCGTCAAACCGACTAGTTTCGTACTCAGTCATAGATTCCACATATCTGTTCATACTACAGAAAATACTATTCTTGTCATAATATGATTTAGAATATTAAAATTGTGGTTTATACTGTAGTAATTTTTTCGCCATTGGCCATATTGTTTGCCTTGTAATGATTTTTCCCATAAATGATGTTCATGTACAGTATAAATTTTGAATCTTAAATATGCTATATATATTACAGTGAACTATTTGGCCCTTCATCTACTGTTTAAGCTGATGCTGAAGTAATATTTTTTAACCTTGAAAACAGTGTTCATATCTTCTTCTTTTTTTTTCTCTTTTTGTTCTTGCAAATAATGAATTTAACATTTACTAGACATTTCACAAATATAAATTTTTCTGGTTCTATTATAAAAATTGATAAACCTTGCTAATTGGTGTATTATTTTATTAAGCGGTTCGAAAATTTACTATGTAAATAATAGTAAAAAAATATCATTGAAGTTTTTATAAATACTTATATATATAAAAAAATCATAATATCAATTTGGCGACAGATATAACTTGATAAATAATACCCGTAGCAACGCGCGGGCTTAATACTAGTTTTGTGTATACGTTAACACCACAAAATTTATGATTGCTTGTAAGTTCTAGAACCTACTAGTTCATGAATAAAAATAAATTTGGTGAACTGTAATGCTTTTTTAAGAAAGTGCTGGGAGTTGAACTCTTTAGTTCAACTACTAGATGTGCAATTGTTTGGTGGCATGTTATGTTTTCAAAAATTAGTTATATTCTTGTTGAGGGGACAAATCCAATGTCAAAAATGGCAATCTTCACGCTAAAATACCTTTTCTCAAAGGTTAGGCTAGGCAAAGATTAAGTTAGGTCTTATTAAAATATATCTCATTATCATAGTGACTGTGTTTCTGACTAATTAAACAGGAGGTAATATACTTCTGACTAAAAAGTAGAGTTTTAGAGACAAACATTGACAAAGTGACTAGTGTTATATCAACAATACAATCATTGATATTTTTTATGCTTTAAATGCCAAAAGATACAATTATTATCATTATTATCAGCATGATGTAGGTCTTGTGCTTGACAAGAGTGCTCAAGGTCCTAATGTCGATGTAAGGTTTGATGAGATATGAAGGTTGAAAACCTCAACTCAAGCCATTTAATTATTAATTATTATATTATCTTCATCAAAATTGGCGTGTAGGGTTGCCTCCAAAAGCCCAAAGTATGAGGTTTAGGAGCAATTTACCAACCCATGGATTTTGTATTGATGAAGATTCCCTATTAAAGCATTTATCTTTCATACATTATAACTGAATATATGGTATAGAAAACATAACAGGCTAGGGAAAAAACATGTATTTGATAATTGGATGATGTGTGAGATGACACAGTGCTCCTGAGTTTATTATCAAGGGTTTGGTGGAGCTTGTCACTATAGCCATAGAAGGGGGGGACCTTGGTATTATTTCTAGCTAGGTTCAATGATGAAAGTTGCAAAAGAAAAAGATATGATTATTTGGTAGACATCATTGATCACAAAAATTTCATGTTAGATACACAACTATAGTCACAACTCATGCTATGAGTTATTTCCCTTCAAGATATTTTACAGTGCAACATATATTAGATGAACAAGAAGAGAACATGAGAATATTGATGTGCCAAAATGTTTTTCATCAAGGGCCCTACATTAAACCAGTCAAAGAGAACTATATGAGCACTAAGCAAACATTAGCACCCATAAAATAAATACAATATTGTGACTGAAAAAGACTTTAGAGGGCCCACACCAAAAGCACTATTTCTAGTCTAGTCCACATCCATTCACACTTTTTCCAAACATTCCCATTAGTTTAGATTCACGGTCTATAAACAAGTACACCAATCATTTGGACTTGCTTAGGGACTCAATTAAAGAATTAATCACCATATTTATGTCATTGGCATTTGACTAGGTCAGCTCACATTAGATTCGTTGGTCATAGGATCATCCAAATTAAAGTTTATCTTTTTAAATAATCAGAAAAGGACATGTGTCGAAGCAAGCTGTAAACTTATGTCCGTGTTCATATTTGTCTTAACAGGTCAAAATCAACATTTGCCACTCAAATTTGTGTTGGTGTTGAAGATTCTCACATCACTATGAGATGCGAATTTTTTTTTTGTCTAGCTTTAGGTAAACATCTATGTTCTTAATTGGCTAAATAGCACTTAAGTACCTTATAGTTTCACTCACTTTGAATTTTATATACCCTCGCTTGTTTTTCATTGCATTTATCTGCTTAAATTATTTAAAATTAACATGTTATTATACACCAGTATGCAAATATGAATTTTTTTTGCCGAATGTTTTCATATGGCTATTAGAATCAAGTAGCATGCGAATATTCAGTGAAATTATTCACTTTTGCAAATAGAGGGCAGTAGAGTGTCTATTTTAAACAAATTAGAATATATAAATGCTGAGAAAAACAAATGAGGATATATATAAGTGGAAAACGAGCGAAACTATAATATTTAAGTACTATTTAGCCTTCTTATTTAGTGTGTTCATGTTGCATTGAAATGGACCGATATTTATATTGTGCACCTGGACGAGATTTATATGAGCCCAACTTCTAAATGCGCTCTATCCTGCCTGGGCTACATTACTCTGGGCTTTATTATAAAAACACCCACACTTGGCCCATGTTAAGATACTACCACGTTTGTTTGTTTTATTATTATTATTATTTTAAAGCACTTTATTCATTAAAAATTGACAACAAGATTAAGGGTGTGTTTGGCAAACTACACAAAATCAGTCCTGGCCCAGTTTTGTGCTAAACCAATTTTCTTTTGGACCAGCACTCCCTATTCCAAAAGAAAACTGGTTTAATGTCATATTTTGGCCTATGTAAACAGGGCCAGATCTGGCCCTCTTGTTTGCTAAACAAAAAATCTTTCAAAACTAGGCCAAGTTTGAACTGGGCCAAACCCGGCCCAGTTTTGAAAGATTGCCAAACACACCCTTAAGAATAGAGGAATAACGTCACTTCATACTTAGTCCTGCCTACTTCTAGTCTAGTTCTTAACTGAGCAATAGAACGAGTCACATAATTACCCACTCTCCTCGTATAAGCGAAGCTAAATAAAAAAACCTTTAGCAAGTAAATTAATATCATTGACGATATGCATAAACGATGCAAGAGAAAAACAACTAGAGTTTAGAGCAGCGATCGCCATAGAACAATCCGATCCCACTTCAATGCGAGTATAAGGAGGGGTTATTGGTTGTGGATTGTTGATTTGGATTCTGACTTTTTATTGGATATCAATTTAGGGTGTTATTCGTTTCGGACTAAAATTTGGATTTAAATTTAAGGTGTTATTGGTTTAGGACTAGGATTCTGATTTAAATTTAATGTGTTATTGGTTTAGGGCTAGGATTTGGATTTGAATTTAACGTGTTATTAATTTAGGACTAGGATTTGGATTTGAATTTAAGGTGTTATTGGTTGTCTAGGATTGTTATCAGGACTAGGATTTCAAAATCCACACTCCATTCCAACTCTATAGTTTTTAATGAAAAATTTTAATAGAAAGTCAAGTTAAAATTGATGGATTGTGATGTTACTATGTGGATTTTCTCTCCTCTTATCTTTACTTATTTAAATATTTAATATATTTTAAATTAAATATATTTAATTTTACAATATTCCATATTTCTAAGTTATTATATACTAACATTGAATGTATTTAATTTTAAAATATTTTAATCAACTTCTATAAATTTACTTAATTCATTTAAAATGAAATATATTTAATACTACTTAATCACTTAATATATTTAATATTTAATATTAACTTAGATATGTTCATTATTTAACATTTCTTAAATATATAAATATTTTAAAATATTTAATACTATATTACATACATTTCGTTTGAACTTTTAAATGAATTACAAGATGTATTTAATTTTATTGTTGTCATCCGTTAATCGAAATGAGGGTGGTTTTTTAAATTAATATTTTTTGTTAATGATTATTATTCAACATAATAATTTAATTTGAAACTCCTAATGTAAATAATCGACAAATCTAAAATTTAGTCTAAGAATCCGACCCTCAGTCTATGAATCCAAACCAAAAGTTCAAGAATTCTACTCACAAAAATCAAAATCAAATCCAAGAGTCCGGGGCTCTAACCATAAATTCCAAGTCCATGTTCCAATCCAAGAATGTCGGATTCATGAACAATTGTCCGAGTCCAAATCAACAATCCGGAACGAAAACACCTCCTAACAGTCTGAAAATGCCACCATAAGGCCACGTTCAATCGCTACAAGCTCACAAATTAAAGGATCATAATAGCGTTCCAACGGTTGAGACAATGCAAACAAGATCGCACTCGAATCATCGCCCCTCCTACCTACTAAATCTGAATGAGTGTGGCATGCCCATCGCTATTGAGCTTCACACGACCTTGCTCAAGTACTGTCCTATGAGAATTTGCTAATTGATTCATAGAGACAGTCCCATTAATATTTGCAAACTCTCCGACGCATACAAAGCTCGAGTTGCAACATGACTCACAACTTCGCTATTATAATAAGCACTTCTCACCATAAAAGAGTCCATTCTTCTCCACACATTCCAAATAATTTTATCATAGTTAGAATGTCGCCCAATAGGAATATTAAGAATTACCGAGGCATCGCAAGGAGAAATAATATTTCTAATAAAATGAGAATTCCACCTACCATCTGCAAGGAATAAATCATAAATTCTCCAAACACAAGTAAGCTCTGGGAAAAAATTATAAAGTTTAGAGTTGAAGGAACCCATCCATCTTCCTAAATCCGCACCTCGCGAAAATGTAGTGTTCTGTTAAGATTTAGTAAAACATCAAATGAGTACGATATTGTCTAAGTATGCAATACAAAAGTTAAATTTCAAGGATTGAAGGGGAAAACAACCAACTTCACTTCCACAACATGACAAAATAATTAGTTACATCTAAACTTAGACATTAAATTACCATTCTAGTTCACTCAATAATTATCTTCAAATAAAAGTTCACTCAATAATTATCTTCAAATAAAAGTTCACTCAATAATTATCTTCAAATAAAAGTTCACTCAATAATTATCTTCAAATAAAAGTTCACTCAATAATTATCTTCAAATAAAAGTTCACTCAATAATTATCTTCAAATAAAAGTTCACTCAATAATTATCTTCAAATAAAAGTTCACTCAATAATTATCTTCAAATAAAAGTTCACTCAATAATTATCTTCAAATAAAAGTTCACTCAATAATTATCTTCAAATAAAAGTTCACTCAATAATTATCTTCAAATAAAAGTTCACTCAATAATTATCTTCAAATAAAAGTTCACTCAATAATTATCTTCAAATAAAAGTTCACTCAATAATTATCTTCAAATAAAAGTTCACTCAATAATTATCTTCAAATAAAAGTTCACTCAATAATTATCTTCAAATAAAAGTTCACTCAATAATTATCTTCAAATAAAAGTTCACTCAATAATTATCTTCAAATAAAAGTTCACTCAATAATTATCTTCAAATAAAAGTTCACTCAATAATTATCTTCAAATAAAAGTTCACTCAATAATTATCTTCAAATAAAAGTTCACTCAATAATTATCTTCAAATAAAAGTTCACTCAATAATTATCTTCAAATAAAAGTTCACTCAATAATTATCTTCAAATAAAAGTTCACTCAATAATTATCTTCAAATAAAAGTTCACAAATTAAAGGATCATAGCAGCGTTCCAACGGTTGAGACAATGCAAACAAGATCGCACCCGAATCATCGCCCCTCCTACCTACTAAATCTGAATGAGTGTGGCATGCCCATCGCTATTGAGCTTCACACGACCTTGCTCAAGTACTGTCCTGTGAGAATTTGCTAATTGATTCATAGAGACAGTCCCATTAATATTTGCAAACTCTCCGACGCATACAAAGCTCGAGTTGCAACATGACTCACAACTTCGCTATTATGAAGAGTTTTACAAGCAATATAATAAGTACTTCGCATCGTAAAAGAGTCCATTCTTCTCTACACATTCCAAATAATTTTATCATAGTTAGAATGTCGCCCAATAGGAATATTAAAATTACCGAGGCATCGCAAGGAGAAATAATATTTCTAATAAAATGAGAATTCCACCTACCATCTGCAAGGAATAAATCATAAATTCTCCAAACACCAGTAAGCTCTGGGAAAAATTATAAAGTTTAGAGTTGAAGGAACCCATCTATCTTCCTAAATCCGCACCTCGCAAAAATGTTGTGTTCTGTTAAGATTTAGTAAAACATCAAATGAGTACGATATTGTCTAAGTATGTAATACAAAAGTTAAATTTCAAGGATTGAAGGGGAAAACAACCAACTTCATTCACTTCCACAACATGACAAAATAATTAGTTACATCTAAACTTAGACTTTAAATTACCATTCTAGTTCACTCAATAATTATCTTCAAATAAAATGTTCACTCAATAATTAGCCATAATTAGTAGGAAATCATTGCAGTGGCTTTTCACATACTCATTCCAATCATTCATTAATTTTAAAAGTTAATAAATTAATAAATATTTGACCTTATAGATTCACCTAGAATGGACACTTCACATTAGGATGGATTCACTTCGAGTTATTAGTATTAATTAAGAAATTAATAGCAGTTACTAAACAGAAGTGCCAGCCTGACACTAGTTAATCGCCGTAAATATGGGACCTTTCACCCACCATTAGCCATAAGATGAGATTGAAGAAAATAAATCTCTTTAAAATTCCTTTGTTGATGAGGTGTTGAAAGACCATTATACCCCTCTACAAATTGAAAACTACAAAAATTATATTGTAAAACCACTTTCATTTCTTTTTGACTATCTCTTCAAAGTTTCCTCTTCAAAAGAAAGTTTTTGTTTCAGTATACATTTTGATTAAGTTTTTCTTTTACAGTATGCATTTTGAAATAAGACATTATCAAGTGACAAAAATAAACAGAAGAAGTTAAATGGTAAAAATAATAAATATATTATGGTCCAATATAGTTAACAGTCATTGACTCATTCATACAATTATCATTACAAACAACAAGTACATCACAAAATGCAATCATTTAAAGAATACATCCACAAGAAAATGACAACAATACCAAAAACACCATGTCAAACACCAAGAACAAGAATAATAATTAGAAGCCGTCTAAAAGAGTAAAATCCATACAAATACCACCATGGCAAAAATCCATTTAATATATTTTTTGACCAAAACAAAAAACAAAGAGATATAGGAAATTAGTAATTTAGGAAAAATTCAAGGCCCAAAACGGTAATTTTACCTAATCTTTCCAATCTCACGCCAATCTCCTTTCCTTGCCATTATATAAACTTCCTCATTATTATCATCTAAATAAAAAAGAAGAAGAAGAAGAAAAAAGAGATGAATATTTATTCTAGAGTTTTATTGCTCTGGTTCCTTCTGTCTGTGATCTCATTATCATTAACGGTCATTACATTGGGTTTTAACGTTAGTAGGATCTCTTTCGATGAAGCGTACGTTCCTCTTTTCGGCGAATCTAACTTGGTTAAATCATATGATGGGACCTCCGTCAAACTCATCCTCAACAGATACTCCGGTAAAAGAAACTCCGTCAAAGAAATTTATTTATTTATTATTATTCTATTATTCTTCATTTTCCAATTTGTGATTATTTTTTAATGTTTTTTTTTCCATTTTTGGGGAATTTTGTTTAATAGGGTCTGGATTTATATCGTCGGATATGTATCAATACGGCCTTTTCAGCGCCTCAATCAAACTGCCGTCAGATTACACGGCCGGCATCGTGGTCGCCTTCTACGTGAGTTTAACGCCGTTAGTTCCTGTCCTTTTTCGTAATTGTTTCGTACCTTTATGAATTCTTACGAAAATGCCATCCTCACAATCCCATTTTTGTTAATTGTTTTTTTGTTATTTTTTGTGGTCTGTTTGATTCGGCTAGGAACGCGGCGGTTTTTTCGAGTTTCCCGCGTTTTAAACGGGTTGTAATTTGTGGCAATGAGTAGAGAATTGTAACTTTTGCAAATTTACCCTTTTTCAAATCTGTAATTTGCATGTAGATGTCGAATGGGGATGTGTTTCGGAAGAACCATGATGAGCTAGACTTCGAGTTTTTAGGCAATATATGGGGAAAACAATGGAGGGTTCAGACCAACATTTACGGTAATGGAAGCACGAACCGTGGGCGAGAGGAACGCTATTACCTTCCGTTTGATCCCACGAAGGAGTCTCATCGGTATTCAATCCTCTGGACGACAGATGAAATCATGTAAGTGTTGTATCTGATTCTGATGATTTAGTTTGTGTAGATGATTGTGATTCATTTTGAATGAAAACAATTAGTTTTCTCTCTTCAAATGATAATACAGTAAAGGGTTTAATAAAGATTTAGATTAGAAGAGTAACTGGATAGTTTATCTTTGAGATGATACACCATATGATACAGATTCTTAGTACCATGTGAATGTATATCACTGTGCATAAAGAGGGGGAAGAATGTAGGAATCTTTTAAATTTTGTAATCTGAATTTTTTAAGTTTAATTCTAAAAAAGCACACTACTTGCTAGAATATTGTACAAGTCTTTCCTATTGATAGGGAAGGGTGAGACTAACTCCTCCCTCTCGTGAGGATGAAGGCCTTTTCATGCCATGTAATAGAAAAGAAAATAATTCATTTTATCTCCAAAGTTAGGTAGTTACCTTTTAATAAAATATATTATGTTAATTAAATTATTTGTACCATCCACCGAGGGAAAAAAACTTTTAGTTTTTCCTTGCCGAGAACAAAAACTATTTAACAAATATTTATTTTCAAGTAAGTGTCATGTGTGAATATTGTTAAACAATATACAAAAAAAAGCTGTGAATATGTCCAAAACACTTCTATTCATTTTCAAGACGCCAGTTATGATTTGAATATGTTGTTTAGTTGTAATTTTATAGTCTAATAAACAGTATGGAAATGATAGGTAACAAAGTTCTGACAATATTTCTTTTAGGTTCTACATTGACGACACCCCGATCCGCATTGTCCACCGCACCGCCGCCATGGGCGGCGACTACCCGTCCAAGCCCATGTCCGTCTATGCCACCATCTGGGATGCGTCGACGTGGGCCACCTCCGGTGGCAAGTATCGCGTAAACTACCAGTATGGCCCCTTCGTCTCCGAGTTCTCCGACCTCGTCGTCCTCGGCTGCCCCTCCGACCCCATCCAGGACCTCCCCTCCTCCTCCGCCTCCGACGACCAGTGCTCTGCAGCCGATGACGAGATCACCGCCTCCTCCCTAGCAGTTATGACCCCCGAAAAAAGGGTCAAAATGCGCGCGTTCAGAGAGCGGTATATGAGCTATTCGGTTTGTTATGATAGTTTAAGGTATCCGGTGGCACCGGAGGGGTGTGATGTGGTGGAGGAGGAGAGGGCGAGGTTTAAGGAGACAGGGCATCCGTATGTTGGTGGTCGCCGGAGACGGCCGCGGGTTGGTAAGCGGCGGAGCGGCGGCAGGGTGGCCGGAAATGGGAGGGGGACTAGTACTAGTTTTAGGAGCAGCCGAGGTTTGAATTTGTGAGTGTTTGATTGAAGGCTAGGTGAGAGGAATTTGATCAGTGTAGTTGTTATTGCCATATATGAAACTTAACGTGTTTAATTGTAGTAGTGACAATTTTTTGCCTTAACGAAACAACATTGTTATTTGAATCACGATGTTGAATAGAGGTAAGAATAGATAAAACCATACATATATCATCCACCGGAATTACGAAGGTAATTTTGTTAGGAACGAAGCACAATTATATACATGTTATTGTCTATAAGCAATACTCTGACTTTTCTGTGATTTGGTTATGAACACAGATATGATAATCTATAAGCAATACTCTGACTTATCACTAGTGTAAAATGAATGTGAAATTAGATATGCTTGTAGAAAAAAAAGTGCCTTCTTTTAAATGAAGATAATTAAAGAAATATATTGCGGATTATTTTTTCTTAACTAAGATCAGGATACATGATACATATTTCACAACTAGAGTGAATAGGGAGTGAATTATATAGACTATATGATTTAATTTAGCAAATCCATTCTGAGATATTTTGAATTAACTTCACAAACAAAAGAAATAAGAAACTCAATTATAACATATCAGTTGCTAATGGTTTTGAAAAATTATTCACACAATATTATCACAATTATACAGTGATGGCCCCTTGTTAGAGCAAATAGGCAGTGAATTATATAGACTATATGATTTAATTTAGCAAATCCATTCTGAGATATTTTGCTAGTTAGAGCAAATAGGCAGTGAATTATATAGACTATATGATTTAATTTAGCAAATCCATTCTTAGACATTTTGAATTAACCTCACAAACAAAAGAAATTAAGAAACTCAATTATAACATACTAGTTGCCAATGATTTTGAAAAATTATTCACACAATATTATCACTATTATACAGTGATGGCCCCTTGTTAGAGCAAATACGGAGCGAATTATATAGACTATATGATTTGATTTAGCAAATCCATTCTGAGATATTTTGCTACCGAATCGACGATCCCTAAGTCAGCCAATCCAATGTGAAATCTTGCTTCAAAGGCTCTTGAATTCTCACAAGAAAGTTCTAGGGTTTAGAGGAGGGTTTGGTGGTCGTTAGGGTTTGAGAGTTCGATAAAAGATGTGAAAATTTGTGAAAACATGTATTTATATACGAGTAAACCGAAATAACCCAATGTATTTACTAGGGTATACATTAAAGCAAAACCAAAAGTTTAAAACGCACTGCAGGATGACACCTCATCTTCCTCATTCTCTAAATTTTTGACACGTGTCATATTATCTAATCCGTCCATTTAAATTGCTATTACATCTCAACCTTTAATTCAAACAAATATATATATATATATATATATATATATATATATATATATATATATATATATATATATATATATATATATATAGAAAATCAATTTATAATCAATTAGAATATCGTTGGCAATATCTTTAGTACCTAATTTAAATCACAAATAAAATCAAATCCCCTCAATTAGGCATTTATGAGCAATATATGGAAAACAAAATATACATTTCAGTTTTCTTGAAAACCGAAAAATCTATTTATCCCGAAATAAAATTTTATTTTTTCGATCACTTTCCCATCTCAATTTTTCAGTTTTCCGTCTCAATTTTTTATAGAAATCCAAATTATTATTCGATCTTCAAAAATACATCGGTAATTCATCTATATCCATCCCATATTTATGTTATTTTAATTTGTGTATTTTTTTCAATTTTAATTGTTTTTAATTTTTTTATTTTTCAGATTGTCGATTTATAATTCCTATTCGAATTATTATTCGATCTTCAAAAATACATCGGTAATTAATCTAGCACCATCCAATATTTATGTTATTTTAATTTGTGTATTATTTTTCTAATTTTAATTATTTTAAAATTTTTGTTCTATAGACTGTCGGTTTTAATTACTATGTACTTTTATCTTCAACCCATGGTTCGTTAATTGCTTGGAGGAAAATAATTGGTATTTCATCTACCCCATCCAATTTAATTTTTATTTAGATTTTTGTAGTATTTTTCAGTTTTAATTGTTATCAAATAATATTAATTTTTGGATCTTGAGTTTTAATTCGAGAAATAACTCCTGATATTTTATCTACGATCCAAGATACTATTAATTGGAGAAATATTATTTAGGTACTTATTCCACAATGTAAAACCCGATAATTTGAATATTTTGTGATATATATTGATAAATATATTTTATGGTGACAAATATCATTAAATGACATTTGAGTATGTTATCAAGTGCTTTGAGAACAAACAAGTTCACATTTGTGAGAGAACGTGTCAAAACATGCACGAAACATGCACAGTATAAATCTGGAAATAATGACCAGTTATGAGTTTATAGGTTTTACACACTGCTACAGTTATAATATGGAAAACCTTAAAACACCAAAGTTGTAGGTCTCTTCAACAGCTTTCCAACAAATCTTAGATCACCTAATTTGGAGTTCTTATGAGAAAGTTATGGTCAAACTATCGAAGGGGATACTTTCCTAGTCAAAACAGATTTCCGGTTCTTATTGGATTTCGGTCATGCGGGTTATTTCGGGTTTACGTATATAAATACATGTTTTCACAAATTTTCACATCTTTTATCGAACTCTCAAACCCTAACAGCCACCAAACCCTCCTCTAAACCCTAGAACTTTCTTGTGAGAATTCAAGAGCCTTTGAAGCAAGATTTCACATTGTTAGGCAGCTTAGCGAATTATATTTCGATTTTTATATTTCTTTATATTAATTGCTGTTATAGTTTGAATATTTAAATTTCTTTTTATTTTCGAATTTTTACATTTTTAATTAATTGTTGTTAAATAGATTTTGGTATTCTAATTAACCAAAAATGTTTTGGTAGAGTAAATTGTTGCTATTTTCCAAAATAGATTTTCTAATGATTTATATTCTAATTATAGTTAAAAAACTTTTAAATATTTTCAGTTTTTAAATTCCACTCAATTCTTAATTAATTTAAAATAAAATTAACCAAAAACATTCAGTTTATTAAAGTAAAAATTGGTTTTAGACAAAATAGTTAAATTTGTTTTAGGTAGTTAATTATTAGTATCATATGTTATTTGATAATTTTCCGTAAATATATTGTTATAATATTTTATCTTTTATATTTAATTTTAAAAAATTGGTTTTAAATTCCCATCAATTCTTAATTAATTTAAAATAAAATTACTGAAATTATAATTTTCTTAATTAATATTTAAAATAAAATTACTGAAATTTTTATTTTAATACATCTCATTAAAGATTTTGGTATTTTAATATTTTTTGTTTGCGTTCATTTTTAAATTTTACTGAAAATAAATTGTTTAAATATTTTTGATTTTTATAATTTCTTAAATTTCTGTTTCTTATTACCATTTCTGTTTTAAAAACTTAATTACAAGATTTTTTACTAATTTAATTATCATTTTATTTTAATACATCTCACTTAAAGTTTTTGGATTTTAATATTTTTTTGCATTCATTTTTAAATTTTACCGTAAATAAATTGTTTAAATATTTTCTAATTTTGTTAATTTCTTAAATTTCGGTTTCTTAAATATAATATAATATCCTATATAAATTTTTTATATATTCTGTTTTGACTAAATTTTTTGGTTAATCATATTACTACAATTATAGTATATAATTACAACAAATATACTATATAATTGTTATTTACTTTTAAGCTTTTCTTAAGGCATATAATATTTTGGTTTTAATTTAAAATGTATTTAAAATAAAATGTTCTATTTATTTAAATTTATTTACAATATTTACCAAGAATATAAAATCATTCCGTATATCATATATTCGCATTTTTCAAATTTAGATCATATTTGAATTTCCTAATTTAAGAAAATTAATGGAAAAATATCTAACTTTAATTAAATTTCCAAATTTAGATCATATTCTCATTTTTCAAATTATTTTCAATTTAATAGCATTTTGACAAAATTTAATTTCGAAATTATTTTAAAGTTGTAATTATGAGATTAATAAATGCCTAAATTAATTTGAATTTTATATTCTTTTATGTTAAAATAGTCCTCAAAATTTATTTTTTGAATTTATTTAGTTTTATAATTCCAAATTCTAATTTGTATTTATATTTTTAGATAGTTGTGAAAATTCATTTTCATACCAAATTTTAATACTAATTATGAAATTAAAATTACCAAAATTTGAAAAAATTCAAATTACCATATCTATGTTACCAAATTGATGTAAAATAGATTCCTAATTTTAGAAAATTAATGGAAAAATATCTAACTTTAAATAAATTGCCAAATTTAGTTCATATTTGCAATTTTCAAATTATTTCGAATTTAATAGCATTTTGAAATAATTTAATTTGGAAAAAATTTAAAATAGTAATTATGAGATTAATAAATGCTTAAATTAATTTGAATTTTCAATTTTTAAAAATAGTTCTAAAATTTTATTTTTATTCATGGTTTTAATTTCAAAATTTGTGGTGTTAATTTGAATTTATAGTTTTTATTTTAAAATAATTCTGAAAATTTCTTTTTATTAAAATTATTTAGTTTTAATTTCAATATTTAATTGGAATTTTTATATTTTTAGATAGTTGTGAAAATTCATTTTCATACCAAATTTTAATACTAATTATGAAATTAAAATTACCAAAATTTGAAAAAATTCAAATTACCATATCTATGTTACCAAATTGATGTAAAATAGATTCCTAATTTTAGAAAATTAATGGAAAAATATCTAACTTTAAATAAATTGCCAAATTTAGTTCATATTTGCAATTTTCAAATTATTTCGAATTTAATAGCATTTTGAAATAATTTAATTTGGAAAAAATTTAAAATAGTAATTATGAGATTAATAAATGCTTAAATTAATTTGAATTTTCAATTTTTAAAAATAGTTCTAAAATTTTATTTTTATTCATGGTTTTAATTTCAAAATTTGTGGTGTTAATTTGAATTTATAGTTTTTATTTTAAAATAATTCTGAAAATTTCTTTTTATTAAAATTATTTAGTTTTTAATTTCAATATTTAATTGGAATTTTTATATTTTTAGATTGTTGCGAAAATTAATTTTATACCAAAATTATAAAAATATTTTTATTTGTGGTTTTAATTTCGAAATTTATGGTTTTAATTTGAATTTATAGTTTTTATTTTAAAATAATTAATTTTATGAAAATTATATAGTATTTTTTGAAATTTTTAGTCTTTAAATTTCAAATTTTTAATTGCAATTTGGTATTTTTAGATAGTGGTAAAAATTCATTTCATTCCAAATTTTAATACTAATTATTATACTTTAAAAATACCAAAATTTGAAAAAATTTTAAATTACCATATATAAGTTACCAAATTTATGTATAATAGATTCCTAATTTAAGTAAACTAATGGAAAAATATCTAACTTTAATTAAATTTCCAAATTTAGATCATATTCCCGTTTTTCAAATTATTTTGAATTTAATAGAATTGTTGAAAAACTTTTATTTAGAAATTATTTTAAAGTGGTAATTATGAGATTAATAAATACCTAAATTATTTAGTTATGGAAAAATATCTAACTTTATTTTCAAAATTTCTTGAATTCAAAATAAAAGGTATTCTGAATAACCAGTAGATTACTTAAATTAACTTATTTAATATACAATTAAAAACTAAAATTATATTATTATTTATTTACTAATTTACTAAAAATTTATGTTACGTTAATATTTTTGAAGTTTTGTAGAGTTTATATATACAATTATTTGTTAGATGGCAACATGATCTGTATATATAAAGGTTAAAAATTTTAATTTTTTATTATTTATTTTAAAGCATTGTATTTTCAATAATGAAAAATATGATTAAAATTTAATTATTATTCAATTAAAATAATATAATTAAAATTTTTAAATAATAATTAATGAATATATTAATATTTAAAATTAACTTTGTATTTAATGTTTATTATCTTCATAATTATTTGATTATTTAATATAATATTATGAAGATGAAATAATATTATTTATTATTTATTTACTAATTTATTTAATATTTTATGAAATAATAATTTACAGGATTTAAAATTAACTATTTTTATGGGTTTATTATGTATTAAGTTGTTTAAAATATTATTATGAAATTGAAACTAACTATTTAGTTACTGATTTATTATATTACTATTTATTTGATTATTTAATGTATTTTTAATAAAATTGAATTTAGGAGGTTTAAATTTAGCTATTTATTTACTAATTTCTTATAATAATATTTATTTAATTGTTTTGACTAATTATATAAAATATATGTTGATCATATTTTATAGAAAATAATTACATATAATAAGACAGATAATTTTGGTGAAATTAAGTCATTAGTTATTTTATATTTTCTAATTGTTAAAATTAGTATTTAAACCATATTTCAATAAATTATTTTTACATTAAACAAAAATTATATTAAATGAAACTTATAATAATTGAAAACTATTTTGAATTTTATGTTTTTAAATAGTTCTAAAATTTATTTTTATCGTGGTTTTTAATTTCAAATTTTGTGGTATTAATTTGAATTTATGATTTTTAAATAATTCTGAAAATTTCTTTTTTGAAATTATTTAGTCTTGGAATTTCAAAATTTAATTTGAATTTTGTATTTTTAAGATAGTTGTGAAAGGTTTTTATACCAAATTTACCACTAAGTATGAAATTAAAAATAAAAAATTTGAAAAATTTTTCAAATTATCATATAGATGTTACCAAATTTTTATATAATAGATTCATAGTTTGAGAAAATTATTGGAAAAATATCTAACTTTAATTAAATTGCCAAATTTAGGTCTTATTCCCATTTTTCAACTTATTTCGAATTTAATAGAATTTTTAAATAAATAAATTTTGAAACTATTTAAAATTCGTAATTACCATATTAATGAATACCTAAATTAATTTGAATTTTCTATTTTTATTTTAAAACTTCTAAAAATTAATTATTATTCTTGGTCTTTTATTTTTGAAATTATTTAGATGTGGAATATCAAATTTGAATTTGAATTTTTATTTTTAAAGATAGTTATGAAAATTTATTTTTATATAAAATTTAATACTAGATTATAAGTATAAGTTACTTAAATTATGTGTATTTTTATATGCAAATATCATGATTTTCTTGATTTTCAAAATTTCTTGAATTTCAAATGAACGGTATTGTGAATAATCAATGTAGGTTACTTAAATTTCCATATTTAATTTATAATTATTAAACTAAAATTATATTATTATTTATTTACTAATTTACTAATTTGTTTTATTACAGTAGTATTTTTTATATTTTTGTAGAATTTATGTATAAGATTATTTGTTAGTCGGCAACATTATCTATATACATAAAGGTTAAATTTTTTATTTGTCTTTAAAGCATAATATTTTTATAATGAAAAATATGATTAAAAATTAACTAATATTTAATAAAACAATATAATTAATATTTTTAAATAATTAACTAATTAATATATTAATTTTCCAAATTGTCTATGTATTTAATGTTTATTATCTTCTTAATGATTTGATTATTTAATATAATATTATGAAAATAAAATTATATTATTTATTTACTAATTTATTTAATATTTTATGACACTGTAATTTATAGGATTTAAAATTAACTATTTTTTCCTTGAAAACTCAAATTTCCGTAAGAAATTTTTAATTATAATTTGACAAATTTCAGTTTTTGTAAAATTTATATAATATTTTACAGAGATGAATAAAGAACCGGTCCTTTCAACTTTTGAGAAGAGGATTAAGACGGAGAAAAAATAAGTAGAAATTATTAGAGTTTTTCTTATTATATCCTATGGTGGTTGATTGATTGAGAATTTTTTTGTGATGCATCATTTGTGAATAATATTTTTGAACATTAATCTGTCTTATATCTTAATTTCATTCAAGTTGCATTTAGAATATTTTGATTATCTTCATTTTATTCATTTATTATGAAAAATTAGTTTAAATTATCTTAATTTTAATTATAGTTTTATATAAGTTGTTTAATATCATTAGTTCCAAGCGGTACATGTTATCTAACCCCAATGGGGTGGGTGTGAGTGGGGTTCCGTGTTTGAAGGGGTTGAGTCGTTAGATCTTTAAAATTATATTCGGATAAGAGTGATTGAAACGTGACGAAACATAGATGAATTGCGATGAGACCGTGCTTAGCACGGGCTAAAACACTAGTATGATTTAATTTAGCAAATCCATTCTGAGATATTTTGCTAGTTAGAGCAAATAGGCAGTGAATTATATAGACTATATGATTTAATTTAGCAAATCCATTCTTAGACATTTTGAATTAACCTCACAAACAAAAGAAATTAAGAAACTCAATTATAACATACCAGTTGACAATGATTTTGAAAAAATTATTCACACAATATTATCACTATTATACAGTGATGGCCCCTTGTTAGAGCAAATACGGAGCGAATTATATAGACTATATGATTTGATTTAGCAAATCCATTCTGAGATATTTTGCTACCGACCGACGTCGACCCATCTCCTCGCTGTTTGCTGTCCGTAAAAAGGGCTGATCCTACAATGAACATGGATTTTGGACATGGAAATATCTTCCGCCAATCAAAGTAGACCGTTCCACTGCTCCTCAGGATCAATATAAGTTTTCAGTACATCACGAGGTGTCGTTCGACAATGAAGCACGTGCGATCTTTGATAGAAAGGGTACAACCTTACAAAGCTATACCGAGAGTATGAATACCGCCCCCCTTAGGAAAATCTTGAATCTTCCACAATTATTTTTGGAGGGAGAAAGGTCTCGTCTTTTCTCTCTAATTACCGACGACCATGGCGCCGCTTGAGGAGATCACCGGCGATTCTGCAGCGGCGGCGGCTTCGGAGGCGGAGTGTGGCGACCGCAGAGATCGTCCGATCTCGACGATACTCATTATTATAGGTACTTAATTGACCGTGTGGTTTTTTAAATTAAAATTTTTAGGGTTTTTGTTTTCTTTTGATTTGTAATTTGTTGAAATTGATCGCAGCGATGCAGACGGAGGCGCAGCCACTTGTGAACAAGTTCCAGCTCACTGAGGATCCTAATGAGTCCTTGTGAGTGTTTTATTTATTTTATTTATTTATTTTTTCAATTTCTGAATATTTTATAATTGAAGTATTACCATCCTACGACTGAAATCCTAGAGCGTTCAATGAATTTCTTATGAAAACTGATGAATCTGATGTCACACCCTTTGTAATAATTCTGTAGTTGATAATTGAATCATGTAACAAACTGTGAACTTTATTGAACAGGTTTCCCAAAGGTGTTCCGTGGGTAAATTATCGCGGCAAATATAAAGACTTGAACATTAATTTGGTCTGGCCTGGGAAAGATTCCACTTTTGGTGAGCATTTTATGATAATCATGTCGTTGTAATCTTTATGTTATCCTTGCCTGAATCGTATTATGTTTATTGAGCTAGTTATCGAGGAGACCCAGAGTGTGATAAGTAGTGAAAAGCTTATAACGTGTTCCTTAATTATGAGCTTTATATTAAGAAATACTTGCTAATAAAGGATAATGAGAGGGGTTTTCACTTTTTCTTATTAAATTCTTCATAAAATGGGTGCTTGCTGAGAAAATTTGTCTCTTAGTTGAGGCCATCACATGGTTTGATGAGGATCAAGGAAATTATAGGTCAAGATCTTTTTTGTGGGTGTGAAGTTATTCTAATGCCTTTTTATGCAGATGGACTGAAATCTGGCACTTTCCCCTTCCTAAGCCAATCTTGCAGCTTTTACATGCTATATAGGAATTTGTGCTTGAAGATCTAAAAAGCATATCAAGGCTTGTATTTAAGAACCATTTTTGGTGTAAGTAAGTATGTTCATTATGAAGGAGAACATTAGGCCTGTTAGATACTGGACAATGCAAGATACTGAATAAGTGTCTAATAAATATTCTGAAACATGTTATCCTGGAGGAGTAATAAACGGAGTTAGTAAATTGTGCTTTATGTTGTTTTTACTCCGCCCTCTCTATTTATGGTGTATTCTCATTATTCTTGTGACACCTCTCCTGGAGGAGTAATAAACGGAGTTAGTAAATTGTGCTTTATGTTGTTTTTACTCCGCCCTCTCTATTTATGGTGTATTCTCATTATTCTTGTGACACCTCTCCTTGCTGGTACCATATTGTTAATATGGTTTCTATTTGTTACTTTCAGGAGTGGATAATGTGGGGACTGTACCAGCAGCTCTTGTGACATATGCATCTATCCAAGCACTAAAGCCGGACCTCATTATTAATGCAGGAACTGCTGGTGGCTTCAAAGTGCGTATCATCATCAGTATTATTTGATCTGAACTGTTTCATGAATCTTCATTGAGAGGCATGCCTGGAATTTGCAGGCTCTTGCAATTTTTACTACTGTTAACTACATATACAACCTTCAACATGTGATCTTGTTCAAATCCTCTATTGTGAAATCTTTTTTGGTTCACAATAAATATGTTTTTAGAACAAATCCTCTTTTATTATCATGAGTGATCATCATGTAGAAATTTGTATTTAAACAATAGTTTGGTTTCGTAAACAATTCAACATTTTTTCACCAAGAGAAATTTCGGAAAGGCCTATATATAGTGTACCATCTTGAAGGTAATAGAGTTATTGAACTAAGTAGATTAACTGGTTAAAGTTAGGGGCATCACCGGCATGTTAACTGCATTTGAATCTTCTAAGAATGTTTTTGACTGCAGATTCTTATATTAGTATCAACTTTACAACATTCTACTTCTAAATTTAGGAGACATCTTTGCACTACATAAGTTCCTTGCTGTACTGTATAACACTTATAGACTGGTTGTCTTTCCTTTTCTGTTGATTTTTTTTCCATTATTAGCAAAATCATGCAACATATCAACTAGTTAATTCTTTGAAATGTTTCAGGTGAAAGGGGCAAGTCTTGGAGATGTATATGTGGCTTCAGATGTTGCTTTCCATGACAGAAGGATACCAATTCCTGTGAGTTCTTTCATATATATCACTGATATTAATATTTAAAAGATATCCATACCGTTTCTGCTGTTAAATTTGCATGGGATAAAAGGTTATCTATCCTTTCTAGAAGTTAGTTAGAATTCAACTTGCTTGTTTTTCCCAAAGGTGTTCCGTGGGTAAATTATCGCGGCAAATATAAAGACTTGAACATTAATTTGGTCTGGCCTGGGAAAGATTCCACTTTTGGTGAGCATTTTATGATAATCATGTCGTTGTAATCTTTATGTTATCCTTGCCTGAATATGTATTATGTTTATTGAGCTAGTTATCGAGGAGACCCAGAGTGTGATAAGTAGTGAAAAGCTTATAACGTGTTCCTTAATTATGAGCTTTATATTAAGAAATACTTGCTAATAAAGGATAATGAGAGGGGTTTTCACTTTTTCTTATTAAATTCTTCATAAAATGGGTGCTCGCTGAGAAAATTTGTCTATTATTTGAGGCCATCACATGGTTTGATGAGGATCAAGGAAATTATAGGTCAAGATCTTTTTTGTGGGCTGTGAAGTTATTCTAATGCCTTTTTATGCAGATGGACTGAAATCTGGCACTTTCCTCCTTCCTAAGCCAATCTTGCAGCTTTTACATGCTATATAGGAATTTGTGCTTGAAGATCTAAAAGCATATCAAGGCTTGTATTTAAGAACCATTTTTGTGTAAGTAAGTATGTTCATTATGAAGGAGAACATTAGGCCTGTTAGATACTGGACAATGCAAGATACTGAATAAGTGTCTAATAAATATTCTGAAACATGTTATCCTGGAGGAGTAATAAACGGAGTTAGTAAATTGTGCTTTATGTTGTTTTTACTCCGCCCTCTCTATTTATGGTGTATTCTCATTATTCTTGTGACACCTCTCCTGGAGGAGTAATAAACAGAGTTAGTAAATTGTGCTTTATGTTGTTTTTACTCCGCCCTCTCTATTTATGGTGTATTCTCATTATTCTTGTGACACCTCTCCTTGCTGGTACCATATTGTTAATATGGTTTCTATTTGTTACTTTCAGGAGTGGATAATGTGGGGACTGTACCAGCAGCTCTTGTGACATATGCATCTATCCAAGCACTAAAGCCGGACCTCATTATTAATGCAGGAACTGCTGGTGGCTTCAAAGTGCGTATCATCATCAGTATTATTTGATCTGAACTGTTTCATGAATCTTCATTGAGAGGCATGCCTGGAATTTGCAGGCTCTTGCAATTTTTACTACTGTTAACTACATATACAACCTTCAACATGTGATCTTGTTCAAATCCTCTATTGTGAAATCTTTTTGGTTCACAATAAATATGTTTTAGAACAAATCCTCTTTTATTATCATGAGTGATCATCATGTAGAAATTTGTATTTAAACAATAGTTTGGTTTCAGAAACAATTCAACATTTTTTCACCAAGAGAAATTTGGAAAGGCCTATATATAGTGTACCATCTTGAAGGTAATAGAGTTATTGAACTAAGTAGATTAACTGGTTAAAGTTAGGGGCATCACCGGCATGTTAACTGCATTTGAATCTTCTAAGAATGTTTTTGACTGCAGATTCTTATATTAGTATCAACTTTACAACATTCTACTTCTAAATTTAGGAGACATCTTTGCACTACATAAGTTCCTTGCTGTACTGTATAACACTTATAGACTGGTTGTCTTTCCTTTTCTGTTGATTTTTTTCCATTATTAGCAAAATCATGCAACATATCAACTAGTTAATTCTTTGAAATGTTTCAGGCGAAAGGGCAAGTCTTGGAGATGTATATGTGGCTTCAGATGTTGCTTTCCATGACAGAAGGATACCAATTCCTGTGAGTTCTTTCATATATATCACTGATATTAATATTTAAAAGATATCCATACCGTTTCTGCTGTTAAATTTGCATGGGATAAAAGGTTATCTATCCTTTCTAGAAGTTAGTTAGAATTCAACTTGCTTGTTTTTCCCAAAGTTGTATTTAGTTTCACAGACTTAATTCTGAGACTTCTTTATTTCAGTCTCCTTTCATTTATTCATTCTCTATGAATGCAGATTAGTTATTTCATATAATTCATAACTTTAGATGTTACTTTAAACTGTAGCTAGCCTTGATTTTGGAGGAAAATGTCAATACTTAGATGGCTTTCCTTATCACATTCAGGCCTCTAAGGAGGGAGAAAATGTTGTCAGAATTAAATAAGTTCATTTCTTAGCTAATGCTTATGTATCTCTTTTGGTCATGTTTCGTAGTTACCAAAATATAAGTCTAGTGTGTACTATTCCTATTCCTGCAATCAAAAGTTTGGCTTGTGTACCTAAGATTTATTTCTTGCAGGTGTTCGATCTTTATGGAACTGGAGCTCGATGCACTTTTGGTACTCCTAATCTCGTCAAGGATCTAAACATGAAGGTCCTCACCACTTATAAATACTTATCTTACTATTATCAATATTCTGCTAAATTTATCAGTGGTTGCATATTTGAGAATATCTCTTCTCATGGGTTATTTCAGGGTTTCTAACCTTGCATATCTGTAAATGTCAAACGTTCTTCCTTTGTTATGAGATTTATGATAAATGTCAACTTAAGCTGATATCACTGATTGATGAGATTGGAGTAAGTGTTCCAAGTAAACTGAAGCTGTGACATTAGCCTTTTTATTTATTTATTTATTTATAACAAGGCTGTATATATATTGATCATAATTCAAAAGTACAAAAAACGCTCTACTCTAAAGAGCGAGTGAGCAACACTAACCAGTGAGACAGCCCTCACTATTACAAAATAAAGACAAAAGAAAATGTGCTAAAACACCTGCCCTACCACTAACATGAGGCATCTCACTAGAACAAAAATTATACAAGACAAAAGTATAAAAACCAAAAGAAGAGAAAGAGGACAAATACTTTGTGCTCTCCTGGACAAAACAAAAAGAAAACGGGTGCGTTGCTTGAGGGCACAACACCACCACCAGCTCGATATTGGTTCAAAAGAGGTCATAAATAAATAGAAGTCCACACCCAGACATGTGCAAACCATGGCTCAACTGAAAATTTGCTGCTACCTCTGCTGAAGATAAGTAAATCCCATCTTGTCTTGCCATAAGAGACGCTGGATGGCTAAGGGGAATTCTGCTGGGTCAAAGAAATAGTGGATGTGAGGAAGATTGTGGCCTAGTTTCGAGAGTGCATCAGTAACTTGATTAGATTCTCGAACACAGCTGCTGTGTCATGGCCTGCCAAATATTTTTTAGTTGCCAATATGGGCATGTGTGTCCAATGCTCGTCACTAGGCTCAAGGAGTCAGAATAGGCGAAAGTTGCTTGTAAGCTCAATTCATCAATTAGTTCCACTCCCAATGCTAATGCAAGAATTTCCCCTTGAAAGCTGGTACCTCTACCTTTCGGTCCAGCATAGGCACATATAAGTTTCTCTGTATGGTCTCGAATCACACCCCCAATGGCCATTTGGTTCCCACGGCAATATCCATCAACATTCAGAGCATAACTGTTTGCCTTCGGGGGGGTCCAAGCATACAGGGAAGCTTTCTTAGCCTTAGGGACTTTGGGCGAGATGCCAATAGCTTTCAAAGAGTCAATACCATACTTGGGTGAGTGTATCATTGGTTTAACCAATAGATCAACATGTTGAAGGGAATCAATGATAACCATTCTGGCGTGTAAGTGGCCTCTATTCATGCCTCCATATATGGTGTTGTTCCTATAGCTCCATATTTGATGGCAAATGGCTATGCACGCTAATCTCCCCAAAATCGAGAAATGAGATTTCCCTTTACAAGACCTAAACCACCATTTAATTCTGGTGGTTATGGATTGTAAAGGGAAATATGGAACTGCGAAAATCATGCTGAAATAGGACCATAGGGATTGAGCGAGCTCACCATATGAAAATAAATGATCCAAGGTTTCGTAGTTGTTGTTATGGTAGCAAACACATTTAGAAGCTATAGAAACACCACAGCTTTGTGCACGCTTATCTACTGGAAGAATATTAGAGAAGATCTTCCAGCATATAAGCTTGGCTGTAGTCGGCATGGATGTGACCCAAATCTCCTCCAGAATGTTGTTACGAGGATTACGGTCACGAATTGATTCCCATGCAGATTTAGTGGAAAAAACACCTGATTTTTTAGGAGCCCAGTGCCTGTGATCATCAATCTCCAAGAGCCTAGGGGAATAAGCATATAAGGACTGCACCACATTGAGACCAAGGGATGGAATAAGATCATCGAAGAGCCAAATTCCATTGTGATGCAAGTCCCTCAGTTTCAAATGGATATCCTCATAGGGGCTGAGGAGATCAGAAGAAACTCAGGGTGCCATCGGTCATACCAGAATGAGACGTTACCTTTGCCAATGGTCCAAGAGCAGCGGCTGGCAAATTTGAATTTCATGGATAGAATATCTTTCCATTCCATGGAGCATCTTTTGGGGCCTGTCCATTCCGCTGAAGATGATTGGATTTTGTATTTAGCTTGCATGAAGGAAGCCCATAGCGATGATTGTTGAGAGATTTGCCAACATTATTTAAGGAGAAAAGCTTGTTTGACATCTGAAAGCCTACGAAAACCCAGACCTCCTTCACAAACAGGAAGACACAGCTTATGCCATTGTAACCAATGCTTTTTATTCCCAAATTCAGAAGAACCCCAAAAGAAGTTTGAAAAAAGGCCCTCAATGATTTTGAAAAAACTGATTTAGGGATGGAAATGGTGGACAATTGGTGAATTTGCATGCTACTAAGGACATGTTTTATGAGAATGATACGCCCCGCACTACTCAACAGTTTACTTTTCCATCCTTGTAATCGGGATTTGATTCTGTCAATGAGGGGAAGAAAGGACGCAAGTTTCCTTTGTCCTGGACTAATGGGGACTCCCAGGTAAGACATAGGAAAATACCCTCTGGAGAAGGACAATGTGTTTTCTACACTTCTAGTGCGGGAGCGCGAGGCTTTAGATTTGATGTAGTAGCGGCTTTTAGAATGGTTGAGGAGCTGACCAGAACTCTTCATGTATTTGTTGAGGAGAGACATGATGAGTTTAAGTGATTGCCGAGCAGCGTTGGAAAATATAATGAGGTCGTCAGCAAATAGGAGGTGGGATGGACATACGGCTAAGGTGGTGGAGAAGAGAGCTTGTTGAGGGATGTAGTGAGAAAAACCCAGGGAGAGAACTTCTTCTGCTATGATAAATAGGCTTGGGGAAAGGGGATCCCCTTGCCTTAATCCACGTGAGCTTTTGAAAAAGCCCTTGTAGATTCTTTGGAATACAACTGAATAGTGACAGTGGCAAATACAAGCCTTGAGGAGCTCAATCCATTCATTGGAGAAGCCAAACCGAGACATAACCATCCATAGAAAGTCCCATTCTAGACGGTCATATGTAGCTCTTAATGATATATGTTGAAACTAAAGCATAGCATTAGACATTAGTAGTGAAATATATAATTATATCACCTAACATGTATTGCTTTGGTTTCTTATTTTCATTTAAAGAGAACTTTTCCCCCCCAATTTTCAAGAGTTTGGTTTAAAAACTGGATTTTTTTTCCTAATGCTCTTTTATTTTGTTTTTATTTTGTAGGTAGGTAAATTGTCCACTGGTGATTCTTTGGATATGTCCCCACACGATGAGACAGCAATTTTGGCAAATGATGCTACTGTCAAAGATATGGAGGTCAGATCCTATTGTGTTCTCATGTATTCCGCATTTAGTTATTAATATAACTACCGTATAAATCGTAATTTGCAATTAACATTTTGTTTCGAAATATGTGTCATCAAATAAGTCACTATAACTACCACCACCATCTGAGATTTTCCCAATCAGTTGGTGACTGCTACAGACCACAAGGCTCCATTATTATTTTTCGGTTAAGGTTTTAGGTAAGTGTCTCAACAAGATGTCAAGTACCTAGTTGGTGCTGAAGTCCGATAAAAAAGAAACTATCAACAAGAGTCATGCTTGTCATACATTTCAGAAGACAATTTACTAGTGGAGAAACCTATTTCATTGGTTTTGCATCTTACACCTAAAATCTAGGTGATTACCTTCAAAATTCTCCTAAATGAAGACTCAAGATAATAGAAGAACAGAGATATGATAGATCAGCTGTGTGAATTTCATTCTACTGTAGTAATTTGGTCGATTATCATGTTATCATCTATTAAATGCTGTTGTGTCAAACTTTGTTTGCAATTTTGCATAAATTCTCAAGTTTATCATAATAAGAAACTACCATACACGGGTTTCTTCATGTTTTTCCTCTCTCATATCAACTAAAACAACAAGAATGTTATGGTTTTTATTTTCTCAGGGAGCAGCTATTGCCTACGTGGCAGACCTATTCTCAGTCGGTGATCTGTGTAAAAGCTGTAACAGACATTATCGATGGGGATAAGCCAACATCAGAAGAGTTCTTGCAGAATCTGGTGTCAGTCACTGCAAAACTGGACCAGGCTGTTACAGAAATGATTGATTTTATCAATGGTAAATGCCTCTCTGAGCTCTGAAGGTGGATATCTTTTACCGGAGAATCATGTGCATTGATTAAGCTTATCGAACTTTGGCAGAGACGTGAAGTATTTTTCGACCCTTCAAATTGTATGAGTAACTTCATAGTTTTATTTATAGATTTTCCCCATTTAATCTTGTTATGTAATAATAGCTCAGAGATAGTACGGTGGACTTCAATGCAGAATCTGATACTTTGGTGATCAGTATGAGACCGCACTGAGTATTCTTCAGATTTCTTGCTGTTGCCTTCTTGCTCTTGGTCTCCGGCCGTTCTTTTCATGTCACTGCTCATTTTAATCAGGGAAATCTTTCTGCTATACCTGAATAATTATCTTATCATTTGCGTTTTGATACGCCACGATACTATTCAAGTAACTTGTTAGCAATCAAATTTCTATGCACTTGTACGGGGACGCTAGTAGGGAGGATCAAAGTACAGATGTATTTGTATCTAAGTTCCGGTATCTAGCTCTATGTAATTTACATGTCAAATTAGTTTAGATTTGCATGGCATGCCAGGACATTGGGTGGCTCAGATGATCCGAATTTCTAGCGTACTTAATTGTAGCAAAATGAGATGTTATTAAGAAGAAGAAGAAGAAGAAGTAAGGACGTAATAATGGAAAGTAAAAAACGAAAAAATTATCAGACCGGTATATTTTGTTGATTATAAGTACCAACTTGGCATATTTGTTACTCCGGTGATGATAAGATATATAAAATAGTGCATGTTGATGTTAGATATTCAACATGGAAATTTAGTGTGGATTATGGAGAATTTTAGGGTCTCTTGATCTCCTTTGAGGGTTGATCCCTTGATAGGAAGAGAGTCGCACACATGCAACACATTAGGAGGATTTGAAGGTTCTTCGACGCATCAAGTTAATTATGATCTGAATAGGAGAAAGGAACTGATATAGTTCTCTAAGTGTGCAAAAACTGCGTACCTTTGGTCAGTAGGCGATGTGCCTATTTATACCGAGCTGACGATAGTATTTATGTAATCTTGCCCGAGTCCATGCCAGCCTTTATTCTCACGATACTTTAAAGGTATCGATCGTGGTGGTATGAGTCACCTTTGTGATTAATGCGATGGTGACAGGAGTATGATCCGATAAGGTCCGATGAGTCATTAAGACTTTCGGGGTGGATGTAATGATGACTGACCGCATTTAATGTGATGGTGATTGCTGTCGGCGAGGGTTCGAGAATGACCTTCCTTCTACTCCTTGGCAGGGAGAAAGATGCCTTTCATCTCGACCGAGAGACGAAGCACTTCGTCCCCGCCTTCCAGGAGACGAGAAGTCCTGTGCCCGGTCGAAGCCTCGCGGTAGTCTTGAGACACGGTGGTCGGTTAAATGTGATTAACACTTAGTCATTTCTTTGATACAACAGACGGCGTGGACAACAAGACCTATTTTTGACTAGACCCAAATTTCCAATGACTAAATATTAGTATCAGGTTTCAGCCGAAGAAATCCAATGACTAACATGAGAAGATCGAGGACAACGTCGTCGAAATTAAGAAGCTGGGGAAGATTGTGTTGCCACAGCAGACACGCAATGTTCACCACTAGCGAGACACTTTGATGTGCCCGCCAGCGAAGACACTGCAGGCCGCCATCAGCCTGATTTATCGCGTTTGCGATTGTTCGGTGCAAAACCGCCATGTTTAATACCGATGTTCGGGCGATCGCGGTTTGACACTGTGTTCGCCAAACACCGAATACTTAAAATGAGCCGGGTTCAAATCGGTTCACTGACTTTATCAACCAGAGACGTCACGCAACACGCCACACCAGCTTGGTTTGCTAATCACGCGCCCGTGAAAGTTATTGCCGCCGTTCACGGTGGCGATAACGTCACGCTACGCAGGTAGCCGCACGTCGCCAGGCTACGGTGCTGGCGCTTAGGCGTCGGTGTCGCTAACGAAGCCGCAGATTTATGACACTTCGTAGCTGAGGGCGACGCTTTCCTCAAAGTTATTCAACAGCTCCACAGCCTACCATCGGTGAGGATTATTTCGGAGAGAGGAGTCCTTTGGTGAACCTTGAAGATCAAGAGTGAACTCCTCATCAAATCAAGAGCGTTCTTGAAGCTTCCTTGGGAGATTCCTCGAGATTAAGCTTTGCCTTAATTCTTGAGAAAGTAGATATCTTACCTTGCTAAGATATTTCTTTGAAGTTCTTGTTTCCTTCGCGAAGCATCAACTAAACCGTCGATTCGTGATCATTTCGGTGGTCCACGGATTGGCGTCCCGACCGGAGATCCACGAAAATAAGAATCTACACTTGTAGCGTCTTTTGTTGAGTTTGTGAGAGAGTTATTTAATTTTCATTGTGGCGAGGCCAAAAGTGTAATTTTCTCTGGTTTTAAATGGAATCGGCTTTGGAGCCCAAACCGCGATATGGTGTTTGGGTGAAAGTTGATTCCATTTGTAAAACAGAGAAAATTACACTTTGGCTCGCCATGAAAATTAAATAACTCTCTCACAAACTCAACAGACGCTACAAGTGTAGATCTAGCTCTATGTAATTTACATGTCAAATTAGTTTAGATTTGCATGGCATGCCAGGACATTGGGTGGCTCAGATGATCCGAATTTCTAGCGTACTTAATTGTAGCAAAATGAGATGTTATTAAGAAGAAGAAGAAGAAGAAGTAAGGACGAATAATGGAAAGTAAAACGAAAAATTATCGACCGGTATATTTTGTTGATTATAAGTACCAACTTGGCATATTTGTTACTCCGGTGATGATAAGATATATAAAATAGTGCATGTTGATGTTAGATATTCAACATGGAAATTTAGTGTGGATTATGGAGAATTTTAGGGTCTCTTGATCTCCTTTGAGGGTTGATCCCTTGATAGGAAGAGAGTGCTACACATGCAACACATTAGAGGATCGGAGTTGGGTGCTCTGGTGGTTTCTCCGACGATCAAGTTAATTATGATCTGAATAGGAGAAAGGAACTGATATAGTTCTCTAAGTGTGCAAAAACTGCGTACCTTTGGTCAGTAGGCGATGTGCCTATTTATACCGAGCTGACGATAGTATTTATGTAATCTTGCCCGAGTCCATGCAGTCAGCTTATTCTGCTGATACTTTAAAGGTATCGACTGTGGGTGGTATGAGTCACCTTTGTGATTAATGCGATGGTGACAGGGGAAGTATGATGCTGATAAGGTCCGATGAGTCATTAAGACTTTCGGGGTGGATGTAATGATGACTCCGACCGTGCATTTAATGTGATGGTGATTGCCTGTCGGCGAGGGGTTCGAGAATGACCGCCTTCCTTCTCGACTTTGCAGGAGGGCCGAGAAAAGATGCCTTTCATCTCGACCCTCGAGAGAGACGAGAAGGGACGCCTTTCGTCTCGGCCTTCGAGGGAGACGAGAAGTCGGTGTGCCTGGGTCGAGTCGGCGTGTAGTCTGCTTGAGACACGTGTCGGTCAGTTAAATGTGATTAACACTTAGTCATTTCTTTGATACAACAGGACGCGTGGACAACAAGACCTATTTTTTTGACTAGACCCAAATTTCCAATGACTAAATATCATTGTAGGCATCAAAAATTGCTGAAGAACCTCAAATATGACTAAATCATGAGAAGATCGAACGTCGTTTCGAAATTAAGAGCTCAATGGAAACTGCCACGCCGCGACACCTTATGCGTCTTCAACACTGAAATGGCATTCGACGCAGCACCGTCAGCGTCGCAGACCGCCACACTACGGCATCTTGATGTGCATTCGCAAATGGCACACTGGTACGCACACGTTTGGCATCTGATGTGTCTCGATTCACGAGACACTACTGTGTCCGCCAAATAATTGATCACCAGAATACTAAAATGAGCTTCGCTGTTCAAAACCGTCGAATTCACTTATCAACCAGAGAACGTCAGTATACCACTGTGCCGCACTTCTGGCATTTATCATGCTAAGCAGGAAACCGCTGAGAATTTGGGTGATGCCCATATTGGCCGCAGGCACGCCGCCGCCACGGTAGCCGACGTCGCCAGCTGTTTGTGCAGCGAGCGAGGCCGAAATGTCGGGCGTTATCCGCGAATTTCAAGACATTATTACTTTGCCGGCGATTTCTCAAAGACTATAAAGCCACGCCATCGTAGCGGGAGCATGAGAGAGAGTCTCCGGTGAACCTGAAGACCAAGAGCGAACCTCATCAACAAGAGCGCTTGAAGCCTCGAGACTGAGATTGCTTGCCCACTTCAAGGTGATATCTACCTGCTAAGATATTTGTCGAAGTTCTGTTCTTTGGCAGTTTCAGCGACGACGCCGCCGGTGAACCGACGGAGCCGCGACAGCAAAGTTCACCTAAAATTGGTTAATTGTAATGTTTCGTCGAAGTTTATAGAGAAATATTTATTTCATTGTGGCGAGAACCAAAAGTGTACCTCGGAAATCAACTTCTAACTGTCACCCATATCGCGCTTTGGGCCAAGTTGATTCCATTTGTAAAACTAGAGAAAATTACACTTTGGTTCTCGCCACAATGAAAATTAAATAACTCTCTCACAAACTCAACAAAAGACGCTACAAGTGTAGATCTCTTATTTTCGTGGACTTTGCCTGGGGACGCCGTAATCCGGGACCACCGAAAGCAGCCGACGTCGAATCGACGGTTTAGTTGATGCTTCGCAAAGGAAACAAGAACTTCAAAGAAATATCTTAGCAAGGTAAGATATCTACTTTCTCAAGAATTAAGGCAAAGCTTAATCTCGAGGAATCTCCCAAGGAAGCTTCAAGAACGCCTTGATTTGATGAGGAGTTCACTCTTGGATCTTCAAGGTTCACCAAAGGACTCTCTCTCTCGAAATAATCTCTCCCTTTCGATGGCCGCACTCCAAGTGGACGAGGAGGGTATTTATAGTCTTTGGGAACGCGTCTCTTCGTAAAACACAAGTGTCAAGGCGCAGAAATTTGCAAGCAGCCGCAGCTCGAGCCGCCAGCCAAGCCGCCGCTTAACCGGCAGGCAGGCCGCCGCTTAGCTGGCGAAGTAAGATGGGTCAGCCACGACAAGCGAGGCAATATCGCCCTTCACCGCCGTAACGGTTTCCCCGCTTTTAGGCATGATTAAATGCCCTAGAATTACGCCTAGTGGGCGATCTTCAGCGGTAACCGCCATTAACGGTTCAACGCCTCCGCTGATAAAGTCAAGTGGCCCCATTAGCATTGATTTAGACCCTTCGAGAGCTCATTTTAAGTATTCTGGGTCTCAGATTTGGCGAGAGACAGTAAGTGTTCGCTAGTCGCGACACATCAAGGTGTCTCTGGCGAGACACACAAGTGTCTCGCCACAGCCGAGACACATCAAGGTGTCTCGCCGCGCGCAGGCACACACGAGTGTTCCCGCCGCACAGACATCAAAGTGTCTCGCTAGTGGCGAGACACATAAGTGTCTCGCATCAGAGCGAGACACATCTTCCCTCAGATGGGCTTTGAGATTTCGACGACGCTGTCCTTCGATCTTCTCATGATTTAGTCATATTTGAGGTTCTTCGCAATTTTGATGCCTACAGATACCCTCCAAAGTTTTCGAATTCTCCGTATTTAATCGAGGGTCGGAATACTTTGATAAGATGCTTTGCTTCGCTCAACGTTGAACTTTGTAGAAGAGGCCCATGTTTTGCTTCAGCTTGAATCCTCGCTACGGCCGCCGACCATACTTTGGGATCAATAGTTTGCATTTGTATTTGGATTGATTGAAATGTCAAGTCGATTTTGGACTAATCATCTTCATCTTGAAAGTCACCACTTGGGTTATAATTGAAATGCCTTGAGAATCATTCGAGAAAAACGCTGCCCGGTTTTCTCAATATCGATTTTCGTGAAAGCTTCTATATGTAATATCGGAATTGTCCCACTTGAAGAAAGCGAAGGGCAACCAAGTGTCTCGCCAAAAGGACCGCCACGTAATGCTCGAGCATGCTTGAGCTTCCGGAGGCGATGTAATGGCACATTTGCATTAGCAATGAGTTACAAAGTGCATTAAAATCACGGTAGGAGAAAGTGCTTGACCCCGCAGAAGAGTGAACCCATTGCCTCAAGTTATTGCTTGTATGATAGATATAGGATTTTTGGCAAACCCTCACCATCAACGGATTTGATGAGCCTTTACCAACTACCGCTTGAGTTGGGCTAGCATGTAGATTATCCGAGTCCGTTCTACATGTTACGTTGTGCTAAAAGAGTGAATTCTCTTAGACTTTATGCTACGATATTGAATACGTAGGCTCGGTCAATTATCACGGAATTGATTATCCGCAAAGATGTGTTAGATGCGCACTTATCTCGATAAGGGACAGATAATATCCCTATGCATGAAGGCATAGTTTAGGTGTCATTAGGTAATGACATCTATGCTACGATATTGAATAATGAGGCTTGATCAATTATCACGGAATTGATTACCCGGCGTGTGTTAGGCGACTTATCTCCGATAAGGGACGAGATAACATTCCTATGCATGAAAGCATAGTTTAGGTGTCATTAGGTAATGACATCTATGCTACGATTTTGAATAATGAGGCTTGATCAATTATCACGGAATTGATTACCCTACGGGCTGTTAGACGTCGACTTATCTCCGATAAGGGACAGATAACATCCATGCATAAAAGCATAGTTTAGGTGTCATTAGGTAATGACATCTATGCTACGATTTTGAATAATGAGGCTTGTGGAATTGTGTTTTCTCTTGGGGCGAAAACGAACCCGTTGTGTCTTCTCTTGGGGCGAAAACGAACCCGTTGTGTTTTCTCTTGGGGCGAAAACGAACCCTGTTACTGGAGTAGACCTCTCATTCATAAAAGGAATCGAGAAGGGATTTTGACCGTGGTCCTAACGTAGGAAGGTTTGACCAAGTGGGAGTGAAAATTTAAAATGATCCTAACCGTAGGAAGGTTTGATCGATAGGAGTTTTGAGACAATCCTAACCGCCGAAGGTTTGATCGCCAATCTGAAGTGGACCTCTCGCTCATAGAAGGAATCGAGGGATATTGGCCGTGGTCCTAATCAGGAAGGTTTGACCAGATAGGAATTTTGAGACAATCCTAACCGTAGGAAGGTTTGATCGCCAATTGAAGTGGACCTCTCGCTCATAGAAGGAATCGAGAGGGATATTGGCCGTGGTCCTAATCGTAGGAAGGTTTGACCAGATAGGAATTTTGAGACAATCCTAACCGTAGGAAGGTTTGATCGCTCAATCTGGAAGTGGACCTCTCGTTCATGGAAGGAATCGAGAGGGGATATTGGCCGTGGTCCTAACTGTAGGAAGGTTTGACCAGATAGGAGTTTTGAGACAATCCTAACCGCCGAAGGTTTGATCGCCAATCTGAAGTGGACCTCTGCTCATGGATTATCCACCCCAACTTTCTTCGCAAAATTGGGCTATCGGAGTGAGTAAGAAGGAAGAGCGCTTTAACCTCTTATATTCATCGGAGGAAAGGGAGCGCTTTATACCGTGATACCGGCTGAGTGAGGGAGCAGCTTATACCGTGATACCGTTTGAGTAAATGTTTATTCGGCTTATTTCTCAAGCAAGCAGACGCCTTCAACCAAGGCTTGGATGATGGCCTTGAGAGCTAAGCAATCCTTAGTAGGATGGAGGATCCTCCTGTGGTACGCACAGTATTTAGGGTCCGAAGTCTTGTCAGCCTCCTCTTGATTTGTAATCGGAGGCAACTTGATTTTGTTGTTATCAAGGAGGTGTTTGAAGATGATTGGAACTTCTTCGTCTTTGAAAGAGTATGTCCTGTGGAATTCTGATTTAGAAGCTTTTTGGCGCGGTCGTTGTTGCGACGCTTGACTAACAGCAGTCACAGATGCCTTTCCTCTATTACGAGAGGAAAAATTTACTTCTGAGGGGTCAGCCGTCATTTTGCCTCTTTCAGCTTTCTTCCTTCTGAGGAAACGTTCGGCTTGTTCTCCTCGTATTTTCAGATCTTTCCATGTAGTTGGCGGGACGACCCCCATGACTTCCAACAGATCAATGGAGAGATTATTGTGGCACGTCCGCAATATGAATTCCTCGGTGATTGGATCTTTGCAGTTTATGGCCTTATTGCGGAAACGCTTAACGAAAGTGTCAATTGTCTCCCCATTCTTCTGCTTTTCATCCAAGAGGGTTCCAATCGAAACTTCGTTGTCGTCATCAAAGAAGTTACTGAGAAAAGAACTTTCCATGTCCTCCCAGCAGTTAATACTCCCGGCCTTGAGTCTTCGATACCAATCGGGGCACCCCCGCGAAGAGTACCGACGAATGACCGAACCATCAGAGGCTCGTTTCCCGAGATTACCCCCAAATGTGATTTGAAGTAAATCAGGTGTTGTGAAGGTGACCCTCTCCCGTCAAATGGCGTGAAGTTGATCAAATTGAATTTTGGCGGGTAAGGGATTGAATCCCACTCTCTAGAATATGGACACGGATACCGTCCTTTTGACTTCTGTGTAGACATCAAAGCATTAATTTTATCTTCAAGCTCTTTCATCCTTTCGCCATCATCCTCCCCTTGTTTTGGATCGCTTCCAATAGGAAGAATTGGACCATTTCCACCTTGAGCATCAGATGCAGCTTTCTTTGGAGGTTGATCGGCATAAATATGTTCATCAATCTCCTAATCGCTGTCTTCAACATTAAGGGCATTATGGTGGGTAACTCCACCTTGTTGATCGGATTCGTGCTATTGACTGACCTGTGTTGTGCAACCGTTTGGGTTTGCAACTCCCTCATTTGTTGCATGGCTAGCTCCATCTCTGTTCTCATTTCGGCCTTAAGCTCTTCTCTTTGCTTGGCTAAGGCTTCTTGTAACATGTGAGCCAGGACATCGGGAGTAATGGTAAAAGCTTCTCTGGGATGACAACCAACACTTGACATTGTGTCATCGGAAGCTATCGCCGAATTGATGTCGGAAGCTTCATCATCAGATGACTCTCCCTCATGCATCCTTCTATAGTCGATGCGTTGGGTAGCTCGCAATTGTAACCGAGACATCTGCTGGGAAACTCGGGTGCTGACTTTTCCTGCAGGAGTGAAATCAGGATCTGCATCCGTCGCCGGTCCTTTTCCTTTGTTCACCATATTAATGGTCACTTCGGGAAACTCATCAAATTGGATGGATGATCTCCTTCTTCTTCGATGTCGTCTTGACTGTGGCCAGATTTTCCGTCGCATGTGGAAAGCCGCTCAATATCGGCTCTTTGTGGTGAGCGCTCGACTCGTAACGTGCACATCCCGATAACAACGTCTTAATCAATTTTGCACACGAGCAAGAACAATCTATTTCACGATCGCCCTTCGCGGTGTTGCCACCCCACCGATGATGCGTTAGGCTTGTTCTCCTCGTATTTTTAGATCTTTCCACGTAGTTGGCGGGACGACCCCATGACTTCCAACAGATCAATGGAGATTATTGTGGCACGTCCGCAATATGAATTCCTCGGTGATTGGATCTTTGCGGTTTATGGCCTTATTGCGGAAGCGGCTTAACGAAAGTGTCAATTGTCTCCCCATTCTTCTGCTTTTCATCCAAGAGGGTTCCAATCGAAACTTCGTTGTCGTCATCAAAGAAGTTACTGAGAAAAGAACTTTCCATGTCCTCCCAGCAGTTAATACTCCCGGCCTTGAGTCTTCGATACCAATCGAAGGCAGCCCATGAAAATACCGACGAATGACCGAACCATCAGAGGCTCGTTTCCCGAGATTACCCCCAAATGTGATTTGAAGTAAATCGGTGTTGTGAAGGTGACCCTCTCCCGTCAAATGGCGTGAAGTTGATCAAATTGAATTTTGGCGGGTAAGGGATTGAATCCCACTCTCTAGAATATGGACACGGGATACCAGTCCTTTTGACTTCCTGTGTAGACATCAAAGCATTAATTTTATCTTCAAGCTCTTTCATCCTTTCGCCATCATCCTCCCCTTGTTTTGGATCGCTTCCAATAGGAAGAATTGGACCATTTCCACCTTGAGCATCAGATGCAGCTTTCTTTGGAGGTTGATCAGCATAAATATGTTCATCAATCTCCGAATCGCTGTCTTCAACATTAAGGGCATTATGGTGGGTAACTCCACCTTGTTGACTGGATTCAGGCTATTGACTGGACCCAGGTTGTGCAACCGTTTGGGTTTGCAACTCCCTCATTTGTTGCATGGCTAGCTCCATCTCTGTTCTCATTTCGGCCTTAAGCTCTTCTCTTTGCTTGGCTAAGGCTTCTTGTAACATGTGAGCCAGGACATCGGGAGTAATGGTAAAAGCTTCTCTGGGATGACAACCAACACTTGACATTGTGTCATCGGAAGCTATCGCCGAATTGATGTCGGAAGCTTCATCATCAGATGACTCTCCCTCATGCATCCTTCTATAGTCGATGCGTTGGGTAGCTCGCAATTGTAACCGAGACATCTGGCTGGAAACTTCGGTCTTGACTTTCTCTGAGGAGGAGTGAAATCGGATCTGCATCCGTCGCCGGTCCTTTTCCTTTGTTCACCATATTAATGGTCGCCGGAAACTCATCAAATTGGATGGATGATCTCCTTCTTCTTCGATGTCGTCTTGACTGTGGCTTGATTTTCCGTTCGGCGAGGGAAAGCCGTTCGAATACTGAAGCTCTTTGTGGGTGAGCGTTCGACTCAGAACAGGCACATCCTGATAACAGCGTCTTAATCAATTTTGCACACGAGCAAGAACAATCTATTTCGTCGATCGTCCTCTTTCGTGTGTTGCCACCCCCAGCCTGATGATGTGGTTGGTGTGGTTTATCACTGGTTGTACTTCCACCCCCAAGTGTAACATTGTCCTTAATTGGAGGACACGTCTTCTTTTGGGGACGTCGGCCGTTTGACTTGAGAGACAACTTCCGTCGCTGCCCGTCATCCGAAGTTGCTTACGTATGAATCACGAGGGTCTGGTTATCTCTCGTGATTTTGCGAGTCACTTGCCTCAACTTCTTCTTCTCAGCAGACTCGTGGACCCCTTGTGGGATGCTCAAATGAGACGCAACAAAATTTTTTTCAGTTTGAGCTGCGTCAGATGGCTCGGCACATTTCTGAACATCACTTGAAATTTGGGTACGGCCCCCAACCTATCGTTGTTTATGGATCGGGTGACCCAAACGTTCCATTACCGGTGTTTTGACTTTGGTTCTCAATTGTGGACCAAGGCGTGAACACCGAAGTTGACGGATTTCGGACTTAACGGTTGATACCTCGGTAGGAAAAGTGGAAGAAAGGTGAAAAGCCCATTTTTGTCAAGGCATGGAAGGCCTGGCTGTTGGCGGCCGGTTAAAGCGATGACGATTTCTTACCTGTTGTTGGCGGCGGCTTTCGAGCTGTCTCGGGCGCTGGCGATTTACTTATCTGGTGAATGTTGTTGGCGAGGCGATTCTTGAGCTGATTTTGATGTCGACTTTGGGATCCATGCTTGGCGATTTTGAGCCGATTGCTGGGTTGATTTTGACTCTTGCGCCTTGCGAACAACAGCACGTGCTCGAGCAAAGCGTGCACGGCGTTTTTGAGCGCGCTCCTTCCTTGTCAATCGGTCCTTTTGACAAGAATCCATTCTTCCTGGCGTGAGTGCCGACGGGTTGAAGCGTAGTTTGTTGGCGTCTTTGATCATGTGAGTTCGATGCGATAGTGAACTCCATCCGTTGACTCGGGGCCTTGGCTAATTGACGAGCCATCTTTTGGCGTCGTCTTTGGCGAGCTCTCTTCGTCATATCGGTTGAGATCTTGTTGAGAGGGGAATCGCCTGCCGCAGTTTAACAAAATCGCTAAGCATCACAATGTAACGAACCTCCCTCTTAGGGGATGAGATCCTCCGATGTTTGCGGGATGAGGAGGATTTTGATGAGGAAGAGGATAGATATTCTTCAATTTGGCTTGATCGAAGAAGTAGTCTATTCCATCAACCATGAGGTTTGATATTTGAGGCTGCGACACAACGATCTCGGCTCGAGACCGTTGTCTCCCATCGTGGTCGCCATCGTGTTTGGGTCGAAAGTTGATTCCATTTGTAAAACTAGAAAATTACACTTTTGGTTCTCGTTACAATGAAAATTAAATAACTCTCTCACAAACTCGAACAAAAGACGCTACAAGTGTAGATCTCTTGTTTTCGTGGGACTGCGTGGGGGCATGTCAGAGTGGACCACCGAGAAGCGGCGATCGTCGAATCGGCGGGGTTTAGTTGATGCTTCGCAAAGGAAACAAGAACTTCAAAGAAATATCTTAGCAAGGTAAGATATCTACTCTTCTCAAGAATTAAGGCAAAGCTTAATCTCGAGGAATCTCCCAAGGAAGCTTCAAGAACGCTCTTGATTTGATGAGGAGTTCACTCTTGGATCTTCAAGGTTCACCAAAGGACTCCTCTCTCTCGAAATAATCTCCTCTCCCTTTCGATGGCCGACCCCGCCCAAGTGGGCGTAGGAGGGTATTTATAGTCTTTGGGAAGCGTGCCCTCTTGAAACACAAGTGTTAAGTGCGTGAAATTTAAAGTAGCGGGCAGCCGAGCCGCCATGCTAAGCCGCCTTCGCTAACCGGCGAGGTAAGTGCCGCCGCTAGCGGCGAGGTATCGCCGACAAGCGAGGCAATATCGCCCTTCAAATGTAACGGTTTCTTTTAGGCATGATTAAATGCTCTAGAATTACGCCTAGTGGGCGTATCTTGGCGTGTAACCGCCATTAACGTGTCGAACGTCTCTGCGTTGATAAAGTCAAGTGGGCCCCACCAGCATTGATTTAGACCCTTCGAGCTCATTTTAAGTATTCGGGTGTCTCGATTTGGCGAGACACAAGTAAGTGTTTCGCTAGTCGCGAGACACATCAAGGTGTCTCGCTATGGCGAGACACACACAAGTGTCTGCTAACGCGAGACACATCAAGGTGTCTCGCTATGGCGAGACACACACAAGTGTCTTGCGTGAGACACATCAAAGTGTCTCGCTAGTGGCGAGGCACACATAAGTGTCTCGCGACCGTAGCGAGACACAATCTTCCCCTGTATTGGGCTTCTTGAGATTTCGACGACGTTGTCCTTCGATCTTCTCATGATTTAGTCATATTTGAGGTTCTTCAGCAATTTTTGATGCCTACAATCATGTGACTCGTCACGTGATGCTAATGAGACTCCTTACGTGGTAGGTAATTGACTCATTCATTTGAGCTGAAAATGGGGTTTTCCCCCTTCCAAATTAGGGCTCAAAAGGTGAGGATCAAATTGGGTGTTTTTTTTCTTGTTTTGTTTTGCCTAGGTTAAAATTGGGTACAGTCCATTCAAAGTGGGGCTCAAAAGAATAGGGATCAAAGAGTTTTTTCCCCTTTCAGATTAGGAATAAAAAGGAGCTCATTCAGTTAAGATCTCACTTAACCTAAGCAACATAAGCTCAATTAAACAATGGAAAGTAAACAATATCTTAACTATTGTAAATAACTTTTAAAAATTTGACAGAACATGAAATAATTTATTTGGCTTGTTGTAATATTATGGGCTGATACTTTAATAATTTAAAATTAAAAGATTCCAAAATAACTTTAAAATAACAGAAAATCCTCTTAAATTTAAGGGTTACTAGAAAATTCCCCTTAAGTCTAAAAGTTATTAGAAAACTCTTTTTAACTTTAAGAATTTATCTAAACCCCTAAAATAATTAACCGCTATTTTTGACATGGGTGGGTAAAATTACGCAGGGATGTTTTTCCAATGAAAAGTTGTAGCTCATACTTTTAGGGGTTTTTATAAAATCTAAAAGCGTAAAGGTGATTTTCGATAACCCTTAAACTAAGTGTGGTTTTCTGATATTTTGAAAGTTATGGGAGGTTACTGATAATCTTCCAAAGCTAACAGGTTTTTCCTGATATTTAGCGTACATGGTAAAGCTAACGGGTTTTTTCCTGATGTTTAGCCTACATGCTACTTTAACTTAATTTTAAATTCTTAATTTAACCTCCAGAATAATCTTTGATAACTCTATCAAACTCTCATTTTGAATTGTAATCTTCTCTTTTCAAATAAATAAAAATAAAGTCTCCAAAGGACTCCTCTCTCGGAAATAATCTCCTCTCCCTTTCGATGGCGACCCCCGCCCAAGTGGGCGTAGGAGGTATTTATAGTCTTTGGGAAGCGTGCCCTCTTGAAACACAAGTGTTAAGTGCGTGAAATTTGAAGAAGCGCGGCAGCCGAGCCGCCATTAAGCAGCTTCGCTAACCGGCGAGGTAGCAGGCCGCCGCTAGCGGCAGGCAAGATGGGTCGCCACGACAAGCGCAGGCAATATCGCCCCTTCACCCGTAACGGCTCGCTAGGCATGATGCCCTAGAATTACGCCTAGTGGTATCTTGGCGATGTAACCGCCTATTAGCGATGCGAGCGTCTCTGCGTTGATAAAGTCAAGTGGGCCCCACCGGCATTGATTTAGACCCTTCGAGCTCATTTTAAGTATTCGGGTGTCTCGATTTGGCGAGACACAAGTAAGTGTTTAGCTAGTCGCGAGACACATCAAGGTGTCTCGCTTATGGCGAGACACACACAAGTGTCTTCGCTAACAAATGAGACATCAAGGTTCTCGCCGGCGAGCACACGGTGTCTCGCCAAAGACACATCAAAGTGTCTCGCTAGTGGCGAGGCACACATAAGTGTCTCGCGACCGTAGCGAGACACAATCTTCCTGTATTGGGCTTCTTGAGATTTCGGCGGCGTTGTCCTTGATCTTCTCATGATTTAGTCATATTTGAGGTTCTTGACAATTTTTGATGCCTACAATCATGTGACTCGTCACGTGATGCTAATGAGACTCCTTACGTGGTAGGTAATTGACTCATTCATTTGAGCTGAAAATGGGGTTTTCCCCTTCCAAATTAGGGCTCAAAAGGTGAGGATCAAATTGGGTGTTTTTTTCTTGTTTTGTTTTGCCTAGGTTAAAATTGGGTACAGTCCATTCAAAGTGGGGCTCAAAAGAATAGGGATCAAAGAGTTTTTCCCCTTTCAGATTAGGAATAAAAGGAGCTCATTCAGTTAAGATCTCACTTAACCTAAGCAACATAAGCTCAATTAAACAATGGAAAGTAAACAATATCTTAACTATTGTAAATAACTTTAAAATTTGACAGAACATGAAATAATTTATTTGGCTTGTTGTAATATTATGGGCTGATACTTTAATAATTTAAAATTAAAAGATTCCAAAATAACTTTTAAAAATAACAGAAAATCCTCTTAAATTTAAGGGTTACTAGAAAATTCCCCTTAAGTCTAAAAGTTATTAGAAAACTCTTTTTAACTTTAAGAATTTATCTAAACCCCTAAAATAATTAACCGCTATTTTTGACATGGGTGGGTAAAATTACGCAGGGGATGTTTTTCCAATGAAAAGTTGTAGCTCATACTTTTAGGGGTTTTTATAAAATCTAAAGCGTAAAGGTGATTTTCGATAACCCTTAAACTAAGTGTGGTTTTCTGATATTTTGAAAGTTATGGGAGGTTACTGATAATCTTCCAAAGCTAACAGGTTTTTTCCTGATATTTAGCGTACATGGTAAAGCTAACGGGTTTTTTTCCTGATGTTTAGCCTACATGCTACTTTAACTTAATTTTAAATTCTTAATTTAACCTCCAGAATAATCTTTGATAACTCTATCAAACTCTCATTTTGAATTGTAATCTTCTCTTTTCAAATAAATAAAAATAAAGTCTCCAAACATATAGTTCCATTCAAAATTTCTATTATTTATAGCGAGGTTCAGAATTCATCTAAAATAAAAAGGGCACTCTATTTTATTACTTTGTAGCTGTCGAATGACAAGGAACAAGCGTTATGTCGTGCTGCATCAATTGTTTTGGTTTGTATGTCCGGTTTTCTCTATGAGTTTTTAATGGTATTGCTTCTAAAAATGAATTGTACTGAATTTTTTTCTTTGGATTGCTACTCCTTTGAAAGTAGATAACTTGGGCGAATTTTTTTTCTTATAAAAGAAATATAAAATAAGGATGTGGATAATTTTATATCAAAATTTGAAATTTAAATTAGATAAAGTAACCACCAATCCCTCCTTTATAATATCCTTCTTTTTTGTAATATTAAAAAAGAAAGAAAGAAAGAAAGAAAGAAAACACAACCTCACTTAATAAGTGTGTGGATAGTTTTATTCCAAAATTTCAAATTCAAATTAAGGAGAATACATGACAGTTAAAAAAAAGTAAGGTATACATATAAAGGGGATTTAAGCCATTTCTTTTCCATCTCTATTACATTTTTATGTAATTCAATTTGTTCTCCGCTCACGAATAATAGATCTAGATTTTCTTTATTTATGATGTCTTTCACTTAATTCTTACGTCCATTTAGGATCATAGTTCCTATATTTATTTGTGACCAAGATATGTTGTAACAGTAGAAAATCATGAATCTTATATTCAATAGATAAAAGGTTTTCACGTGTAACCACTAACATCTATCCTCTCTATAAAGATTGAAATATCAGTAATTTTCATTAAAATCCTAATAAGTTTAAGCGTTTGAAACTTAACCCCAATACCTTTGAAACTCTCACTAAATGCTGAAAATTTGTTGTCAGAAAGGTTCCAAATTGGCGTTGTTAGTTAATGTGTGGTCAAATGTTCAAAATATCTCCAATGAATTTTGGAAGCAAACACTCAATAAGTTTATAGTTTTGTCTCTTAACTCCCAATAACTTTATAGAAAGCCCTAATAATGGTTGTATACTATTTTCGGGATTTGCATGTAATTTTAGATTTTTCAGGAGAATGTTTTTGATTTTCGGAATTTAAAAATGCTTGTTTGTAATTTTAGATTTTTGTAGGAAGCTATTTGTAATGTTCAAGTTTTGGGTAGTCCATTTTATTTTTTGAATTTTTAGGGTCTTCTTACAATTAAGTTGTAATGCTTTTAAGGGATTAACTGCCAAAACTCAAACTATTTTCGTGGTTTTGAAATTCAAAAACTTATCTGGGGTTTGAAAAAGTTTGAAACAATTAAATTTATTGGAGGTTCATTGAAATTTACCTTTTAAAATTAAGGAGAGCTATGTGCAATTTTTTAAAATATAAAGCTAATTGTAAACCACCAATCCCTCCTTTATATATAAAAGAGAAGAGAATTAAAAAAATGTGATTATTAGATTTTTAAATTATGGATAAGTTTGATTTAATTAGGATTACCAAATATTTGGTTATAGTTAGAAGTTTCTAATTTTAGATAAATTTAATTTGTGAGGAGTCTAATTATGGATTGAAAATAAGCCCAATCATATACAATTTTAATATATTATAAAAATAACATATAACACGTGATATTGTTTTGTTTGTTTAGGTGTTATTGTTTTGTGGGTTTAGGTATACCACCAATTTCTTATTGTATATAAAGAAATTTCTCATTATATTATAGTGTGTATATATATATATATATATATATATATATATATATATATATATATATATAGTAAGCCTTATGAACTTAAGTTCATAATGAATAATGGTGCACCAACTTTTCTAACCACTCATCTTGCTTTGGGATCCGTGAAAGATATAAAGCCACTTTGAGATTTGTGCATCACAAATCTCAAGGCAAGATAGTGGATAAAAAGTTGGTGCACCACTATTCATCGTAATCTTAAACATGAGCCTATATATATATATATATATATATATATATATATATATATATATATATATATATATATATATATATATAAAGGAATTCATAAAGAGTAAAGATTCGAAGAAAAGACAAAGAAAATCTCTAACAAAAAGCAATTTTAAAATTTAAAGTCTCCAAATTGCCTCTCGTTTGCAATTCCTTTTAATTTTTTTCTCCTTTTGTACTCTGCTGAAGGATTGTCGGGAATTTCCCTTATCAAAAAAAAAAGAAAATCTCTAACAAAAAGCAATTTTAAAATTTAAAGTCTCCAAATTGCCTCTCGTTTGCAATTCCTTTTAATTTTTTTCTCCTTTTGTACTCTGCTGAAGGATTGTCGGGAATTTCCCTTATCAAAAAAAAAAAAGACCTATTTTCTTGGGGGTCTTTTCATTATAATATTACAATTGGAGTCTTGTCATGTTTCCTCAAATCCCTGCACTACCCATCACAAAACCATAAAACAGAAACCGCAACAAACCAAACCGCTCAAGCACCCAGGGGCAATTACGTCATTTCAACCGCAACTTGGATATTTTTATTTATATCTATTGATAGATCTCTCGCTTCTTCTATCAAAAAATCTCTCTCTCTCACGGCCGACTCCGATCAACGTCCGCCGTCAAAACCCGCCTTTTATCCATTACCGTCCCGTTAGGGTTAGGGCTTAGGGTTTTCGCAAACCCTAGTTCGATCTATGGAAAGCTCCGTTACGAACGGCGCTCCGGCGGCGGCGGCGGGAAACCCTAATGGGAGCGCGGCGGCGCCACCGCCGCCGTTCCTGAGCAAGACGTACGATATGGTGGAAGATCCGGCGACGGACGCGATCGTGTCGTGGGGGCCGAACAACAACAGCTTCGTGGTTTGGAACACGCCCGAGTTCGCTAGGGATTTGCTGCCCAAGCATTTCAAGCACAACAATTTCTCGAGTTTTGTTCGCCAGCTCAATACATATGTGAGTTTATTTGATTCTTTTTTATTTTTGTGTGTAATTTTTGGAGAATTATGGGTGATTTGCTTTGTACATGATCTACAAACTGTCCTGAAGCTTTTGATTGAAGTTATGATTTTGGGGGGTATGCAAATAGGAATTTATTGCCCTTTAAACTAAAAGTAAGTGTAAATTGCGAATTGCAAATAAGCCCCCTCATCTATATCTTGCGTTGCAGTGAACCCCCTGATCAAATCATTTACTAGCTCTTAGCGCCCTTGAAATGCAATTTTTGGTGACACCCCTGTTTCTCATGAATTGATCGAGGCTTGGTGCTAATAAATGAGTTGAGGGAGTTTAGCAATTTTAATAAAGATTAACTGCAAGTAACATCCCTCTTTCTCATGAATTGATCGAGGCTTGGTGCTAATAAATGAGTTGAGGGAGTTTAGCAATTTTAATAAAGATTAACTGCAAGTAACATCCCTCTTTCTCATGAATTGGACGGGGCTAACTGCTAAATGAGCTTCTTTTGTTTGGGGTGGGTTAGTGCAACTCAAGGGTATAGATGAGGGGGTTATATGTGCAATTTACCCTAGAAGTAATGCTTGTATCATTGTTACATATGCAGATTCAAATTTTGTGTTGCTTACTGGTCCGTGGGCCTTGGAAATTATGTCTTGATGAATATGAGTTAGATAGGATTTGGTAGTATCACGAACCTAACGGCCTGTTTGGATAAAGGGGAATAGGGTAGAAGGGAAGGTAGGGGAACCCATTCACCCTGTTTGGGAAATTTTTAGGAGGGAATAGTTACCCTTCATACTCCTAATTTCCCCTACAATTAATAGAAATTTGTTTCCTCCCAAATTGGGGTGGAATTGAAGGAAGGGAATTCCCTTACCTTCCCATCTCTCTCTCTCACGGCCGACTCCGATCAACGTCCGCCGTCAAAACCCCGCCTTTTATCCGTTACGGTCCCGTTAGGGTTAGGGCTTAGGGTTTTCGCAAACCCTAGTTCGATCTATGGAAAGCTCCGTTACGAACGGCGCTCCGGCGGGGGCGGCGGGAAACCCTAATGGGAGCGCGGCGGCGCCACCGCCGCCGTTCCTGAGCAAGACGTACGATATGGTGGACGATCCGGCGACGGACGCGATCGTGTCGTGGGGGCCGAACAACAACAGCTTCGTGGTTTGGAACACGCCCGAGTTCGCTAGGGATTTGCTGCCCAAGCATTTCAAGCACAACAATTTCTCGAGTTTTGTTCGCCAGCTCAATACATATGTGAGTTTATTTGATTCTTTTTTATTTTTGTGTGCAATTTTTGGAGAATTATGGGTGATTTGCTTTGTACATGATCTACAAACTATCCTGAAGCTTTTGATTGAAGTTATGATTTTGGAGGGTATGCAAATAGGAATTTATTGCCCTTTAAACTAAAAGTAAGTGTAAATTGCAAATAAGCCCCCTCATCTATATCTTGCGTTGCAGTGAACCCCCTGATCAAATCATTTACTAGCTCTTAGCGCCCTTGAAATGCAATTTTTGGTGACACCCCTGTTTCTCATGAATTGATCGAGGCTTGGTGCTAATAAATGAGTTGAGGGGAGTTTAGCAATTTTAATAAAGATTAACTGCAAGTAACATCCCTCTTTCTCATGAATTGGACGGGGCTAACTGCTAAATGAGCTTCTTTTTGTTTGGGGTGGGTTAGTGCAACTCAAGGGTATAGATGAGGGGGTTATATGTGCAATTTACCCTAGAAGTAATGCTTGTATCATTGTTACATATGCAGATTCAAATTTTGTGTTGCTTACTGGTCCGTGGGCCTTGGAAATTATGTCTTGATGAATATGAGTTAGATAGGATTTGGTAGTATCACGAACCTAACGGCCTGTTTGGATAAAGGGGAATAGGGTAGAAGGGAAGGTAGGGGAACCCATTCACCCTGTTTGGGAAATTTTTAGGAGGGGAATAGTTACCCTTCATACTCCTAATTTCCCCTACAATTAATAGAAATTTGTTTCCTCCCAAATTGGGGTGGAATTGAAGGGAAGGGAATTCCCTTACCTTCCCATCTCTTCTCTCCCCTATTTCCCCTTATCTTCCCCTACCACCATGAAATTCCAAACACAGCCTAAAGGAATGTGTTGTATTTAGCTCTTTGGGTGCTTATTTTCCCGTAGCAGTTAGTATAGTATCTTGAATTTGCCTTATTTATCCAACGCTTTTGATTGGGAAACCCTTGCTTTCTCATTTTCACTGGCGAAGGGTATAACATCAATTTAAGGAGTTGATGTCTAGTGCAAAATTGGTTGTTTCATAGTGAAGCCTTGCCTTCCATAATCAAACATGTTTTTGCCGAGAGGCTCTGATGGTGGTGATGATGATATGTTACATAATCTAGCATTGTGTGCCGTAGTTTCTAGTACTTTTTTCAAATTTTTTTTAGAGCCCACTTTTCTCTACCCTTCTACAATGTTTGTTTAGAGTATGCTGGGAATTTGTATCAAGTCAAAGAAATTTTGGTATTTCAGAAGTAGAGATTCAATATTAAGCAGTCTGTTATGTGTATCTTAAATCCTATGACCAGGATCCATGTAATTCAGTATGCAAGCACTCTGGATAAAAATCCATGACATTATGTTATGCCTTATTTCCTTGCTATTCAAACTGTCTTAAGTATAGTGCATAACAAACATGGTTGTGGCAATATGATTTACTATCTAGTTAGTCAAGCTTCTCAGATCTCAGACCCATATGGACCAAAAGTTGCATATTGGAGATTTGGAGAATTCTTACATATGCAACACCTGCTACTGGTTTCTCTTGTGGAGTAATCTTGGACCATATCTTGTGGAATGATATTATGTTCCCAAAAACGTATGAACCTTTACATGTTTTAAGATCTGCAGTTTTTGCTAAATTTAAGGAATATCGATATACTGCCTCTGTATAAGGTCACCTCTCGCATTTGCTTTTAATAAGTGACTTGTGAGATGAAACTGGCGAGAAACTCTAGGAATTGATTCTGATTCTTAATCATCTGCTTCTGCAGGGTTTCAGGAAGGTTGATCCTGATAGATGGGAATTCGCTAATGAAGGATTTTTAAGAGGCCAGAAACATCTATTAAAGACCATTACTAGGAGAAAACCATCCCATGTGCAAAGCCAACCTCACCCTCCTCAGCCACAGAACAGTGCAGTAGCAGCTTGCGTTGAGGTAGGGAAGTTTGGATTGGAGGAAGAGATTGAGCAGCTTAAGAGGGACAAAAATGTACTCATGCAAGAGCTTGTCCGGCTTCGGCAGCAGCAGCAGACTACAGACCACCAGCTACAAACATTAGGAGACCGCCTTCATGGAATGGAGCAGCGACAGCAGCAGATGATGGCTTTCTTGGCCAAAGCCATGCAGAGCCCTGGATTCTTAGCCCAACTGGTCCAACAAAATGACAGCAACAGGAGAATCACTGCTGGGAATAAGAAGCGTCGGTTTCCCAAGCAAGGAAGTGAATTGAATGTTGAGAGCTCATCGCCTGATGGGCAAATAGTTAAGTACCAACCCTTGATTAATGAAGCAGCAAAAGCAATGTTGATGCAAATTCTCAAACTGGACTCATCACCGAGGTTGGATCCTTTGAGCAACTCAGATGGTTTCTTGATTGACAACTTTCCTTCAGCACTGAACTCATTGAAAAAAAACAATTCGCCAACTCGAAGCTCAGGAGTAACCCTTAAAGAGGTGCCCACAACTTCGGGGATTCCGTATTTACCTTCAAACGCTGGGGTTTCATCTTCTGCTTCAACTCCTTCAACTTCGGCTAGTATTGTTGACATGGTCAAGGGGCCAATAGCCCCTGTATCATCTCCAATGCAAGGAGTAGTGACCAATGAGGATTCTGTGAATATTTTACCTGAGACTTATAGTCCACTGGAGTCAGATAATGGGTATGTTCCTAGTATTCCGCCATCAGTTGATGAACATGTTCCTCTCGACTTGGATAGTCTAACAGATGATATTGGTTTCTTAAATGATGTGGAAAATGATATGGGAACTCTACCGGGCATTGAAGATCCTTTCTGGGAGCAGTTCCTTGAGTGTCCTGTTCCAGGAAATGATGATTCAGATATGCAAGAAAATGGTGAGGTGGTGACAGAAGAGCAGAATGGGTGGAGCAGTGCTCAAAACATGGATAATTTAACTGAACAAATGGGTCATCTCACATCAGAGAACAAAAAATAAGACCAAAACATATACCCTATAGTCCCTGTGCTCAAGTGAATTGTCTGAGTGAGATCTCCAACCTGTTTTTGATGTGTCAACATCTTTTGCGTTTTATTCCTGAAAGGCAAAGTGAGTCGAGCAACCTGGTGGCTTTATCCTCTTGTTGTAAGACAGAGAGCTTCTTATTTAGATGTTAATATACATAGCTTATATCGTCCGCTTGCTTCTTGTCGCCATTTTCTTTCTGATGTCTTTTTGTGTGGGTTAATACATCAGTTAGGTTATTTTAGTGCACATGTGAAGTTGTTATAGTAAGCTGTAGCAGGTTATAATCTTTTTGATGAAGCAGCAACCGAGAGCAAAATGCTTCAATATGGTTCATTGGTTTGCAAAATTTCGCATGAGTGCCAAGAAAAATTATGTGATATCTGTCTTCTTGAAGAGCTTTCCTCGTTTCTTGCAGCAGGATTGCACAAGTTCATCTATGCAGTCAATGAAGCATTCTTCTTTTTGCATTAATTGCTGTTGATTTCTTCTTTATTTTCTTTGTGAAATATCTGTCTATACTGTCAATCAACTTTATATGGTAGCTCTATGGAGGGGCGCTAGAATTTATCATTACTCTTTCCCCAAATGTTTACTTCTTGTGGTAATAGTATCTTCCCATTTTGTAGAATTCAATAAAAGGTTATGTTGGTTGAAGCTCATGTGCCTTTGGCTGTTGTGGGCAATAAAGGCTCTTAACAATTCAAGTTTATAAAGATGCAGCACCAGCATTTCTTCCTCATAAGAAAGCTCCAACTCCTCTAGAGTATTGTTACTTGAATCCCCACAAACCCTAATGGTGATTTTCACTTCTTCGTTTTTCCCCTTCCTTTTCTTACTTTTCGTGTCATTCTTTCATGAGTAATTTTCCTTAGAAATAAAAGTTTCTTCTGTACTTTCTGAAGTTTATCATTTTAGACCCCCACTCTCTCACACACACACACACAAGATATATTGCTGTTAGAGTTTATATGGCATACCATTTTTTTTCCGCTTTAGTTACTTTGCTTAGCTGATTTGGTGACCAATTAATGAAATGTTAAACTTAGAAGGAAATTCCTAGAAAATAGAGGCTTTGTCCTTGAGAAAACAAATTAAGCTATGAATGATTACTCAGCACATATAATATAAGGAGAGTCTCTGTAACTTCAGTATGTACAACAAAAACAAGTTCACCTAATAATCGGCTTTGCGTCGATATTACTGTTCTTTTCCGGTGCAGTTGATTAAGCTGACATTTTGCAATTTTTTCAGATACTCTACAGAGACTTATTTGTGGAGTTCTATTTTATCCACATTTTCCCTTTTGATTTATTAGGTAGATGCAGAGAACATAATATTTTTTTTTGGAAAAGGTTAGATGCTGGTATTATTTAATTTTGTATGCATGTCATATTATTTCTTCACGGCTGAAGCTGCATTAGTTTGCTTAGTTATTGGTCTCAGACAGTCAAAAAGTGTGAGAAGTTGCAAGGTTAATTCTGCTTATTGTTTTATGCTGAATCTTTACTGAAACTATCAAATAGTACATAGATTTTCTATAACTGCTTCTCATGTTTGTTACAATGAACATTTCTCTCTACACTTTGTCTTTTTGCTCTCAGATGAACCATTCAGCCTTCCATAAGTGCACTTGCCATAAAGAGTGTAAGGACTCCTGTAAAAAGCGTGCTTCCTGTGAGGAATCAACCTATCTTCTTGGTATCTCCATTTCTACGCTTCTTGAATAATACAGTTTGTATCATAATACGACTTTTTTTTCGTCAAAATTGAGTAACCTTCCTAATTTCTGTCAAATTGTTCACGAATAGACTGTTGGAATAAATTCTTTAATTAGACGTAAATCTTGTTTGCTATGTAAGAAGCTTATGATCTTATTAAATATGTGTCCTTTCACATTCAACATAGGATTGAAATCCTCTGCAATGATTACATCAAAGCCCGGTTCATCTACAAAGGAAGAAGAAGTCGGACCACTTTCAGGAAATCCTTTCTTCACATGTATCTTTCTGAAGACTCATGTAGACTCCCCCTACCAACTGGTAGTCTCTTAACTTCTTCAATTATTTGTGCATCTACTTTGTTTTGGTTTAAGCACCTCATTTAGAAAAGGTTGATTTATGTATATCACTCTCATACTAGCTTTACGGAGGAAAAGTTCAATTTGTGTCCATTTAGATTTGGTTAGATTCTACAAATAAACATCTATAGGCAATTATACACTTGCTGATGATTGTTTGGATTTTGATAACTTTGAGATCAAACCAAGTTTTTTGAGCCTGGAAAAATATCACCATGTTTTTTCTGCATCTGATGACTCCTGTACAATGGGGCTGTTAATATCTCATAAATTATTTTATTAGTACTTACACTCTGAAACTGAGAAGGGGGGAAAAACTAAATTGCCCTCAATTTAAAGGGGAAAAAAGACTAAATTGCCTCTAAAATGCGGATAAAAAAGTAACACCATCTGAGATTTAGGGATCTAAGGGCACATAAAAATGTTCAGGAAGTACAAGTGATTACACCACCATATTACAATGGGTGTATCTACAGTTAACTCTTCAATCAAAACTACGTTATCTTTGACACACCACTTATGCCCTTATATGCATATGTTATTTTTTTCTCCATCTCATATATGATCATAATAAGTTCAATCTTTTCATCATTACATATTCATTTGCTAAGCTTTTTGTTGAGCAGGCACTTCCTGTGTCGTTTCATCCATTCCTTCCATCTGCTGATGTTTCCGTTATCCTTTCCATCAAAAAGAAGACATGGGAAGTGAGATACTTTGGGGCCATTTAAGGCGCTTCTCTGGAATTGGATGGAAGCGTTTTACAGTGGACAACAAGCTGAAGATTGAAGATGGGTGTGTTTTCGAGCTCATGGACAGCAAGAATCTGAGGTTTGAGGTTAGGATTCTTAACGGTCAGGTACCTGATCTGTTTTCTCATAATAGGGTACGGAGTAATGAGCCTATTTTGATTGATGATTGATTAGTCTTGGAAAGAAAATGATGTTGGGTTATATAGTTAATTTGTATGTTATGTGTGATGGTGTTATGCTTTTGGTAGTATACATGAAGTGGTGATTGTGATATTATCTTTGCAGTGAGACATATACTGTTGTTCGTTAAGTATTATTATCATCTAAGCATTCTCTTATGGAGTTACTTTTCTGAACTTATTTTGTGATCACTTGCTGATTTAACTCCTAATATCAAGTAAATGAAATTTTTGGCTTAGATGGAAATTCTTGAAAAGGTATAATTCTATCTCTGTAGCCCCTAACTCTTCTTTGTCCTTGAGAAAAATAAATTAAGCTATAAACAGTCAGCATCCTCCATGGTCCGAGGCTCAAAAGTATGAGAAGTTGCAAGGTTAGTTCTGCTTGTGTTTACGCTGAATCTTTTGAAACTATCATACTGTTCATAAATTCTCACTTTTTACCCTCATATTTCTTTCTTCATGATCTCAAATAAATCATTCAGCCAGCTACTTGGGCACTCGCTATAAGAGGCGCAAACACAGCTGCATGAAGCGTAGTCCCTCCATCTAGGAATCAACCAACCTTCCTGGTATCAGAATAATAAATTAGGTATTCAAATGTAATATTTTTCATCAAATTGAGTTAGCTTCATAATTTCTGAATGGTGTTCAGGAACAAACTGATGTGAATAGTGCTTTCTATGTTAATAAGCTCATGATTTTAAAGAATTGTCCTTTCACATTAATACATAGGATTGTAAGCATCTGCAACGATTACATCAGAGCCCGAAGAAGTTGGACCGCTTTGAGGAAATCCCTTCTTCACATGCATATTTTTTAAGACTGGGATAGAATCCTCCTACAAATTGGTAATCTCTCTAACGTCTTCAATCATTTGTGTCTACATTGTTATACTATCTTAAGCACCTCCTCCGGAAATTGTTGATTTATGTGTATCACTCTTATACTAGCTTCACTGGTGTAAAGTTCAAGTTGCGTCCCTGTAGGTTTGGTTAGATTTTACAAACAAACATTTATACGCGATTATGCAGTTGCTATGATTGTTTGGATTTTGATAACTTTGAGTTCTAAACAAGTTTTGTGAGCCTGGAAACGGATTGCCAAGTTTCTGCTGCATCTGATGAATTTAATCAAGGATATCCAGTACAATGGAGGTGTGGCCCGTTATACCTCATAAACTATTTTTATTAGTACTTACACCCCTAAATTGAGAAAAAGACTAAATTGCCCTCAATTTGAAGGAAAAAGAAGACCAAGTTGCCCTCTAAACTGAGGACAGAAAAGGTGATGCCATTTGAGATTTAGGGATGTAAGTACCAATTAAAAACTTTAGAACATACAAGTAGTTGCACCATATTACAAAGGGTATATCTGCAATTAACCCTTCAAGCAAAGCTATGTTATGCTTTAGCACGCCAAGTATGCCCATATATGCATATGTAGTTTCTTAATCATGCTTGTGCTTCATTCTCATGCATGATCATCATAAGTTCATACCATGTAACATTTTATCGTTACAGATTCATTTCCTATGTTTTTGTTGTTGAGCAGGCAGTTCCTATGACATTTCATCCGCCAGTCTACTGATGTTCCAATTATCCTTTCCATAAAAAAAAAAAGGCACGGGAGATGGGATACCTAGGGAGCCGTTCAAGCCGCTTCGATGGTTTTGATGGAAACGTATTGCGGACAACAAGCTGAGGATTGGAGATGGGTGTGTTTTCAAGCTAACGGACCCCAATAATCTGAGGTTTGAGGTTAGGATCCTCAACAGTCAGGTACCTGATATGCACAACAGTGGTCGGAGTAGTGACCCTATTGTCATTGATGATGATGAGTCTTCAAAGAGGAGATTGAGGTTGGGTTATGTAGTTATATGTATGTTTTGTATGATGGTGTTATGCTTTTGGTAGCATACCTGATATCATGACTCTGAAATTATCTTTATAGTGAAGTATATTGTTATCTGTCAGTTTTATGATTGACATTAGTGCTACAAGATTTTCAGGGTTATAAAGTTCAGGAATAAATTTCACTAACTTAATATTCTATCAAGATAAAATGGTGCTAAAAAAAGGATTAAGTTTGTCTCCAATGCTATGTATCGAATACTATCAGCCATTTACCATATGACCCTATTTGAAAGCATCCAGCATTTGAGATATATGAATTTGACTCTCATAGTCCCCACAGACTTCAGGGTCCACTATTTGCCTTTGAAACATGCAAATAAAACAATGAGACGCTAGATGATTCAGGCATGGAAGAAAATATTAGGAGAATTTTTTTAAAAAAAGACCCTTTTAAACTTTATTAGTAAAATCGACATATTTTTGATATAATTAGCAAAATCGATCTTTTTCCCCCAAATAGAGGTCGATTTTGCAAAAATGAAGCTTTAAAATACACGGGACTACTAGTCTCGTGTATTTAGTGGTGCCTAATTACACCCTAATGAAATTTAATTAGTCTCGTGTATTTTTTAAAATTTAATTAGCATGTGATTAGCCAACACTAATTATACGGGACTACTAGTCCCGTGTATTTTAAAAACTATATTTTGCAAAATTGACCACTTTGATCAATTTTGCTAATTAAATCCACAAGAGGTCGATTTTGCTAATAAAGTTTTAAAAACGGTATTTTAAAAAAAATTCCAAAATATAATGAGATTATGACAGGAGAGCAATGCTCAAGAAATGACCAATCTCACATCATATAGCAAAAGATAGGATCAAAACACTTACCCTAAATTACTTCCTGTTCTGGAGCCAAGTTATTAAACTTATTATATTAATTGTTGTTGTTTAGGAAATCACAGTGGCTTTACTTTTTAGTTGTATGGATTGGGTTTGTTTGGAAAATAATCAAGTGCACCGGGTTTCATGGCATTAAATGCACACCGAATGATGTCAACCATGGGATCATTAGATTTTGAGCTTCGTGCTTAGATCCAACTGTTGACATCCTTTAGGTGCACATTTAATGACATGAGCCGTCCTCACCGAATACTTTCTCGGGTTTGCTCTGTATCGGGTGTCTAGCTGTTAGTTTATTCTTTATTTCTTTTTCTGTTCAGCAAATACATGTCAAAACTGTCAATCAACTTTACATAGTAGCTCTATGGAGGGTCACCAAAACTCATTATTACTATATCCATGTTACTTCTCTGTATTAAGTGTTTACTTGTTGTAGCATCTTTCCATTTTTGAGAACTCCAATAAAAGGTAATGTGAGTTGGAAGTCATATGCCTTTGGCTGTTGTGGGCAATAAAGGCTCTTAAAAACTCATGTTGATAAAGATGCAGCACTAGTGGTTCTTCCTCATAGGCAAGCTTTGAATTCCACAAATCCTAATGGTGAGTTTGTACTTCTTCCTTTTTTTCCCCCTTTCTTCATTTCATGTCATTCTTTCATTAGTAATTCTCCTTAGCAATAACAGTTTCTTATGTATTTTCTGAATTTCTCATTTTTATTTTCTTAAGATATATTGATTGTTGTTAGAGTTTATGTGGCATGCCCTTTTTTTTTCTTTGGCTTAATTGATTTAGTGACCTGTTGATTTAGCTCCTAGTATCAAGTAAATGAAATGTTAGGCTTAGACGACAACTTTTAGGAAAAATATGATCTTTTTCTTTACAGAGGCTTTATCCTTGAGAGAACTAATTAAGCCATGAACCTTAATCAGCATCTTTAACTTCAGCATGTGCAACAAACAACAAGTCCAGCTAATAAGCAGCTTTGCTCCAATATTACTGTTCCTGTTTCTGTGCAGTTGATTGAGCTGAAGTCACAAATTTTTCAGATACTCTGGCAATGACTTATTTGAGAAGTTCTATTTCTATTCACTTTTTCCCTCTTAATTTGTTAATAGATAACACAGAACACTATTGTTTGCTGACTGTTAAAAACCGACATTGGTTAATTTTTCACTCAGAATTTTGAATGCATTAAGCTGAACTACAAGGGTTAGGCTCCGCTCATGTCTTCATGCTGAATCTGAATCTTTACTGAAACTATCATACAGTACATTTTCTATCAGTGGCTCTCATGTTTGGTGCACTGAACAGTTTTCTCTTTCTGATCTCAGATGAATCGTTCGGCCTGCTACTCGTGCGACCGCTATAAAGATCACAAGTATGCCTGCGTTAGGCATCGGCCCTTCACCCAGGAACCAACCAGACCTCTCGGTATCAGAATAATAACTTTTGTATAAAAATGTAGTTTTCTTAACTTAATTGTGAACAGACCCCTGTACCATTGTCCAATTGCGGATAGACCCCCTGTAGTTCTATTGTTTAAGATACACCCCCTGTAATAACACCTAATTGCAGATAGACCCGTAAGTGAAATGTTTTTGACTCTTTTACCATTAGGAGGTCTATTTGTCAGAAAAAAAATCTCTTTCTCTGAGGGTAAAAGAGTCCAAAAATTCTAGCTAGGGGAGTATCTGCAACGATAGAACTTCAGGGGGCTTATCTGCAATTGGGCGATAGTACAGGGGGGTCAACCGCAATTAACCCTTTTTTGGGTTAGCTTCCTGTAATCTGTCATAGTGTTCAGGAATAGACTCTTTGAATCAGTTCTTTACTTTGATGTGAATCTTGCTTGCTATGTTAAGAAGTTCATCGATTAATAGGTAAAAGGCACGGCAAGGATGTCATGAACAATGCCGGACCAAAAGCCTCTGAAGTGATGATTACATCTAAGGAAGAAGTCGGACCACTTTCAGGCAATCCCCATTTCACATGCATCCTTATGAAAACTCAAGTTGAGGCCCCCTACCAATTGGTAATCTCTTTAACTTCTTTTCGATGAAATGGTTTGACTCATGTATATCACTCTAATACTAGCTTTGCCGATGAAAACTTCAATTGTGTTCATGTACAGTTTGTTAGAGCTTAAATAAACAGTTATATATATATGATCCATGATTGCGGATGTTAACTGTGCTTTTGTAACCAAACTTTTTAGGGGTTATGTGAAAATAGATTCAGAAAAATGCAAAAGTTTTGGGGTTATCTCAGCATGGGCCGAGCTTTTTCACCGCCACATATTCATTTCCTATGTTTTCTTTGAGCAGTCGGTTCCTACGGTGTTTCATCCATTCCTACCATCTTCTGACGTACCTGTTATCCTTTCCATCAAAACAAAGACATGGAAGGTGAGATACTTAGGAGACCGTTCTATAAGGCGCTTTGATGGGTTCGGATGGAAGGTTTTCGCTGTGGACAACAAGCTGAGGATTGGAGATGGGTGCGTTTTCGAGCTCATGGACAAGAAGAATCTGAGGTTGGAGATTACTATCCTTAACGGTCAGGTACCTGACATGTTTGCTCGTACCAGGGTACGGAGCAGCGAGTCTGTGCGGAGTAACGAGCCTATTGTGATCGAGATCGATGATGATTAGTCTTGGAAAGAGAATGATGTTGGGTTACTCATCTAGTGACATTACGTTATGCGTTATGAATTGACTGTGACATTATGTATGTAAGCTCTGGCGGTATGTTTTTGGTAGTAATCCTGAGATGATGACTTTGATATTATCTAATCTTCATGGTGAGGAGTATATAGTTTGTGTCAGTTTTACTATTAACTTTAATACTGTTAGAACGGAAGGAAAAATCAAGTTAGAGAATATGAACTTTTCTGAAATGCTTGTTGTCAAAAAACTGGTTTAAGTCGTTGTGCGTCCTAAAACGCTGAACTTAAAGCAAGATTGGCCTACTCTGGTACAAGAATTCCAAAGCCGAATTGCTTCTAAGTGCAAAGTGCACCTTCAAAGCACCCATTGCACCATCATAGCACCTCAGCCCAATTAGCCCCGATCCACGACCCGACCCGAGTCCGAGTTTAAACTTATGGAGAATTGTTAGTTAAATGAGCTAGAGAACAAGATATAGAAGATAATGAGTCGGCAACCGCCAAAATGAGAGTGTAACTTCATGTTATCAGCAAAGAATAATTAAAGAAAGTAAAAGGAAATTTTGCGTACTTAAAATAGACATTTCTAAGGCAAATCAGATAGTTAGAAATCTCTTCTTCAACTTGGATATATAAATCGAATTCCCTTGCAAAAATATTTGGTTCCCACGAGAAACTCTGTAGTCAACTTTGGGGGTACCAAAGTGCAATTAAGCTCTATTAAAAAAAAATCAAAAATAAAACCCAAGAAAAACCGTGGTCCACATGGTCCGGGACCAGCAGATGCCTTCTGTTTTCCTCCTGGACTACCATCTACTCCATAAGGACCAGGTCCACCGTGCGCCTTCTCCTCCTTCTTCCTTCGATCCGATTTCTCTCGTCGGAGCTCCGATAGTTTCTCTCTCTTTCAAAACCTTAAGGTAAAAGTTCCCGTCTTTAATCGTTCTTTGTGGTTTTTTAATACTTTTTTATTAGGTTTATGCTGAATTTTGAATGCCTTCGTCCCTAACTTGATAGTTATAGGATTATTTTTAATTATGAGCTGATTCTGTAATTCAAATACCTAATTGTACCCTAAAGCTAGAAGCTTTTTGGGATTATTAATATGCTTTTTAATGATTAGTTAAAAATTTCCCTGTTGCGGGGTTCTTTATAAACAAAATTATACTATTGATTGGAAAAAAAGCTGCATTTTAAGTTCTGCATGCGAAAAAATTTCTCTAAAAAAGAGAAAAAAAGGAAAAAGGTTCCATTTTTTAATTTCTTTTACATTGTCACCCAAAATAGATTTCTAATTACTTTGGGTTTCATCAGATAGATGGACAGCCTAGAAAGTGATCCAATTTGCACAATGGGAAGCCATTTGCAAGAAGCTCCTATTACTCTTAATACTGAAGTTGATCAGCAAGATGTGGAGCAGAATACTGTGGAAGAAACTACTGCTATTTTGCATCCTATAGAGGGTTGTCAACATGATCTTGAGGGAAATTTTACTAAAGAAACTCCCGACGTTACGCATTCTTTAGATGTTAGTCGACAGAGTCCCCCGGGAATTAATATGGAAGGAACTGCAGATGTTAGTGGTGAAGACAATAGGATTCCATGTATAGGAATGAAGTTTGGCAGCGAAGATGAAGCTTACAGCTTCTACAATGAATATGCTGCGCGAGTTGGCTTTAGTATCCGCAAAGCGAAAGTTAGGTACACTTCAACTGGAGTCATACGACAGCGATACTATTATTGTTCAAAACAAGGTCTAAGTTTGGATGATCAAGATGGTTTAGTGCCGGTGAGAGACAACAAACTTCACACAAGAACGGATTGTAAAGCTCAAATTTGTTTTGGAGTCACGGATGGAATTTGGGAGGTTACTTAGTTCAGTCCAGACCATAACCACGAGCTTGCTCATCCCCAGCAGAGGAAATTTCTGAGGTCATATAGGAAAGTGTTAGAAACTAGGTCCATCACTCCGAAGAAAAGCCAGGATGTTGATAATCAAGAAGATGGAGGTGATGTAAATGTTATTGTACCTAGTATCGGAATGAAGCTTCGTAGTGAAGAGGAAGCGTACAATTTATATAATAAATATGCTGCGCATATTGGCTTTAGCATTCGACGGTCAAAATGTAGCTATACTTCAAGAGGAGTGTTGAGGCAGCGATATTATGTTTGCTCGAAACAAGGTCTAAGAGAGTTTGATGAAAGTTATGGAGAGAAAAAGATAAATAGAGTGACAGAACGAACAGGGTGCAATGCCAGTATTCGTTTCAAAGTCATAGACGGTGTATGGGAAGTGATTTATTTCAACCCTCATCATAACCATGAACTAGTTGCTCCTGAGCAAAGGAAAGCATTGAGATCAATGTGGAAACTATCGGAACCTGATCTTGTCAGCATGGGGATTAGATCAAGAAGGACTTTCTCAGATTCAACAGAAGTCAGGGAGGCTGATAATTTTGGGTCTCTGCGACCTGACTACCATAATTTATTGCATGGAAAGTGTTCTTCTATGATTGAATCAGGAGATACTCAAAGTCTCTGTAACTATTTCAAGCATAAACAACTTGACGATGCAATGTTCTTTTATGCGGTAAAAGTAGCGAGTGACAATCATGTAGTTGGTTTCTTCTGGAGAGATGGTAGGTCAGGGATTGACTATGATACCTTTAGTGATGTTGTGATCTTTGACACTACTGTAAGAACGAACAAATACAATTTGATCTGTGCTCCATTTGTGGGAGTTAATCATCATGGAAAAAATGTTATGTTCGGCTGTGCCATTTTGTTGAAAGAGACTGTAGAAACACTTACTTGGTTATTTGAAACTTTCTTGGAATCGATGCGTAATCAGCATCCAAAGACCATTTTCACCAACCAATGTCAAGCAATAGCAGATTCCATAAGGAAAGTATTTCCAAAGACACGTCACCTTTTAAGCCTTTGCAACATTGCTAAAGATGCTAAAAAGAACTTGGTGAGATTTTATGCAGCTTCGGAATTCAAGAGGCTTTTCGGCAAGTGTGTTAGTGGTTGCTCAACAAAAGAGGAATTTCACTCTGCATGGAATGAGTTGACGGAAACTTTTGGTTTGGCTGATAACAAATGGCTAAAGGCATTATACGACCTTCGTGAAAAGTGGTGCCCAGCATTTTCTCTAGATACTTTCTCTGCTAATTTGAGATTATCTGAAAGGATCGAGGACATATATGATGACATTCAGTTTATACCATGTAAACCAACTAATATTGAGGAATTTCTATGCCAATACGAGGATGCTGCTAAAAAGATGAGGTTGGCTGAATTAGAAGACGATATTGGCTCCAATAACGGCCAACCTTCAATAGTGTCAAGGAGCAGTGGAATTCTCATGCAAGCCGCTGATCTCTACACCATCAAAATATTCGAATTATTTCAAAAGGAGATGGTTGAGAGCTTATCAATAGTGATGAAGGAACTAAAGACTGATGGAACACTGAGCACATATGAGTTAACTGAGGAGGGTCACAATGTAGGGCATGTTCTAAACTTTAACTCTGATAATTGCACGGCAGCGTGCGATTGTAAAATGTTTGAGTCAATGGGGATATTATGTCGGCATGCACTAAGAGTTCTTAACATGAGAAGTGTTACAAAGATACCTTCTCAATATATCTTAAAGAGATGGACAAAAGGAGCTAGGAAAGAGACGGTGACTCCAGTTCATGATGAATCTTCACATAGTACTAGAGATCCTTCATTTCTTCGTAGGAGACTACTACACAAAGCGCTCTGTGCTGTGGACAAAAGTTTACTGACTCCTGGAGGATTTGAAATGGCTGATGCCCTCTTGGGTCAAATTATTGAGCAAGCTGACAGACAAACTTCAACCTTAAACTTTGTAGAAGATAATGATAGAGGGAATAAAGAATCCAATTATAATGTTTCCATTGATGATACTAGCAAACAAGGGAAACAGAAAGAGGCTACAATTATCACAGCAGAAATCAACAAGGGAAAGAAGAGAAAAAGAGTGGTTTCAAAATCAACTCATCTTCAAAGTAATAAACATTTTTATTTACTTGCATAGCTAGATTGTGAAATAAATTCTCGTTATTAAACGAGAGACATCAAACTATTTCAGGCCCTCTGACTTCATTCTTTCCTCGACCTCAAATCCCAGCATTCTTCCATTTGCCCTTTGATCCTCGGAGGGATGGCACAGTTTCAAACTCGTACATGTTGCCTTCTGGTCTCCAGGTATAATATATCATCATATCTTGGATAGCATATATAGCGATAATTTCTCCACCAACTGATTACAGTCTAACCTCTGAGAATATTCTGATTTAGGCACAAGCTGCTGTTCAAATGCCACATACTAACCAGGTATCATATGAGACACGCCTCAGTTCGATAGTGAACTTTACAGATATAGAATTAACTTTGCTTATATCTACATTTTTTTTGTAGAATAACTCAGCAAGTTGCAACCGTAATCGTACTGCAAGATTGCAACCTATTTATCCCAAAATTAACAGTAGTTATACCGTTGGCCCAATTCCCTATGTTCCTCGAGGTTTGGATGATTTATTTGATTGTAATCAACTTTATCATATCTTTTGTCTTGTTTTATGTGGCTGACCTTGTTCTTCTTATCTTGTAGGCAATGAAAGTTCTTAATTTCCTCTTATGCATTCTGTGCTCTGATGTTTTTCTTTAAATCTGCTATCATATGCATGGTAATTTGGCTATGATGTTTTACTGTCATAGAGTTCATCTATGCCATACAATTTTGAGAATATATTCCTACGACTCTTATAAGTCTGGAGGATTACCTTTGTATTCTACTTTTGCTATTAGTTGGTGCTGTCATATGTATGAGATTCTGGGTCACAGCAGAGTTATTGGAGGTACGAAAAATTCTTTCTTCATAATGAGTTTTTCAATTGTTTTCTATTGAAGATCTTTCCTTGTTCATTAGCCTAGCAACAGTTCGTTTCATTGTTCCTAAATGTTATTTTTTAGTGCTCAAGGAATTTAGAGTCAAGGTTCTCACATTTCTCTAAAACTTCAACAGGCACAGGTTCGTTGTAGACTTATTCTTCCACTAAGGTCAATAAGCATGTGGGATCGCACACTGAAGATAGGATGAAGAAAGGTGAGTTTCTGTAGTTATTACCGAAACGTACATACATTCAATCTCATGTATCTTCAGCTGCAGACTTTTTGATTCTGTGACAATTTAAACTTTGAATGCATGAGAACTTACGCACATCAACATTCACAGACACATAATGGCATCAAAGGTAACCCCCAAAAGATAATACTAGCTCCTTGGGTACTCTAGAAAAAATTATCAGGAAATGTTAAGCTTGTGGCTTGTTTTGCGTATTAAATTTTGTTAGATAGGAGTTGAATGAAGGAGGACCATCAGTAGAACATTATTTGGAAAACAGGTGACCACTTTTGATGTATATATTCACCTATATCTTTCGGCACAGTCATCACTATCTATCAGAATAGTCATGATTGCATTAATAGATATGTGACTGTACCAATGGTGACTGCACGATACGTCAACTGTCATCATCTTCTTGGCATCTTGTGCACTTCCTTCCTGTACGGTATTCTCTCTGTAGGATTGTTTTAATGCTCGTACGTGTTAATTTTTCTTGGCAGTACTAGTTGAGCTATATAAAGAGCATGTGTAAACAAGAACTTGGGGGTGTACATGGTATTTTCATGGATGTAATTTGTTGAGTAGATCGGAGATGTTGTATCCTACTCATATACATCATGGACCCATTGCTTCTCAATTTAGTACGCAACAGTTTCAAAGTTTTCATCTCAGTTTTCACCCAAGACATTCTATCCTTTGCCCTATGAAGTTTAGTAGAAGTTGCTTTGCTATTCTCCATTACGACTAATGCACATAGAAAATGACTTCCAAATAACAAATTTAAAAATATCACATTCAAGCATTTCACTTAGTTGTTTGTGTTTTATCTGTATATATTCTCTTCGAAAGCTTGTATCCGAAGTTTCTCTGCCAAATCATAACAATCCTATTGATAAAAGAATTAATTCGCTTATATTGCAGCTTCTGAGGTGAGAACAGGCACAAAGCCGGCCACTTACACAAACAAATGGATCAAAAAATACTCCCCATTTCGTTCGTATGGGTTACATGATGATACGAAAGAGTAGTTTAAAAGTCTTGGTAGATCACAAGTTGAAGACAGGGCTGAAAATGTATAAGCCTGTACATAAATGCTAATCTAATCTTATGAATTTTTGAGGTTTTGATAGTTGTTGGTTGGTGTTATATGATGGTAAACTGGTTATTCAATATATATGTGATAACACTGGTGAATTTTTTTTTCCCGCGTGTTATGTATTTTCATATATTCTATTTTGTAATATTTGACATGTCAAAAGTCCCAAGGGATTGAAATTGTTTTTTTCTTTTTATTTATGTCAGGAATGATTTAACCCTTCTACCTTTTATTGCTATAAGAAAGAAAATTTCAGTGCTACTCTAAAAGGAAAATGAAGAAGAAATGACTCTCTCTAGATCAGATAAAGGAGAGAAACAAAACACACTTAGTTTTGATTTTTCATTGGTTGAAAGATGCATAACCATTGTCGCATAACTAAATTGAAACAAGACATTTTAATGTTTTACTAATTTGCACTTAAATATTCTATCCTTTTTCCCTCTGCACTTTCATATCACAAAGTTCTTTTTAGCACTTTGATTCTTTATTACTATGATGTTAAAAAAGGACACTAAATGATAAAATTATCAATGAATGACATTTATCTTAAATAAGGAAAAAAACTATTAATCGCTTTAGGAATCTCAGCCGTTCGTTAACATAACTTTGTTAGATGATAGTTCATAGACTATTTTATCTTAAAAGTGTCTCTTTTAGGATAAAATCAATAAGATCAACGTAAACTATAATAAGACAATACAAACTCATCATAGTTGCTCCAATAATTTTGGTCCAAAATTCATTTCTAGATAAATAGTTGAACAACTCTGTGGTGTTTATCTACAAATAATCCTAAGGACTAATTTTGTTAAGATTTTTTTTTTTTTTGGGTAAACCGTCTCTATCAAATCCAACGCTCCAGACCCCTCCACGTAATTAATTAACCTTGGCATACCACCTGAGGTCGCCTTCGTGGGCCCCACTGTCTTGCTGTCGCCTTCGTGGGCCCCCACCAGCATCCCTTCCCCCCGGCCAATTCCTCACCGACACCGTAACCCTACCGGGTCCTCGCCGCCGTCGTCAAAATCATCGAGGTAAGCTCTCTTCCCCAAAATTCTAATTTTTAAAGGGGCTTTTGTTTATTTATTTTGCTATTATAGCTGTGATTTCTCTCCAAATAGTGATGTCAGAATTTGTAATAATCTTTATCGGAAAATTAACCAGATAAAACTCACTTTTACCGTGACTCATGCTGAATCAACGAGGTTTTTTCATTTACTTGATGATTCAGGTGAATTCAAGAAGATGGACTACATACAAAATGATCCCCAAATTCAAAATTTTTCACCAAATGAAAAAGTTGGCGATCAACAATACACATTTTAAAGTTACACAGATGGAAAAACTAGTTTTTTTTTTCCTTCAAAATGTAGCTGCAAACTCTTAAAATTTCTTTTCTTCTAGTAGCAAACTCTTAAAATCTGGCGTATTTTCTCACCCACAATTCCCCACATTATACCCTCCATCATATCAGTACCATAGTAGGAACAAATGCGAGCCCGATATTAACATATGAATTAAGACCATAATTTGGTCGTCATGCTATTAGTTTAGTTAATGACTTAGTGACCATTCTGTTGCTGTTATTTTTTCGATTACTGATCACTTGTATGTTTATCTTTTATCTGTTGCTGATATTAACATATGAATTAATACCATAGATCAAACGACGACGGATGCATTATTTCTATATCAGACTGCTGAGGCCTTTACCCGTCCTTGACTCGTTGTCCTTTAAACTTTTGTTTATCTTTTATCTTCTCATCTTTTGTTGGCCATGGATCCTCTTGAAACTGAGTTGTAGAGGCCTTGCATTTGAATATGGATGTATCCAAACCAAATTTGCTATTCTAAGGGATGCTTCTTTGTACCACCTTCTCTTCAAAGAGATGGAATGCACCTCTCAAACTTGCACAGACAAACATGAGACAACTGCCAAATTAAAGTTTATCTCAAAATGATTCCTTCCGTATTGGCTTCGCCCTCCGGTAATCTGGCAGGACACTTGGATCATCCTGTAAGTAACGCTGCGATAACCTTAGCCAACTGGAGTGTATAGAACTAGTCGTTCCCTCTGGGATGATGATGAGACTCTATAATAGTGCTTCTTTCTTATCGAGGTTAAAGTGGTCATGATGGAGCTTTTTAGCGTTTCTAGAGTCATCACCTCGTAAGGCATGTCGTATAATCTCTGGCAATTGGATTGCGTCTTCCAGGTAGTGTAAATTTGTTTTCCCCCCTTGCGTTCTTAATTTGTTTTCGAAAAGGATAAGGCTTTTACACCTTTTTTTTGTACTTCGTCTGGTCCTCTGAACACACTGTTTTCTGTTTTCTGTCTTATTCCTTGGATTAAGTTTCTCAGTAGATACCAGATGCAAAATCTGGCAAATTACAAAGAAAGTTTGCAGTGCAATTTTTGTTTTCCAATTATTCTCCTCACAGGTTAATATTACTCTATATAGAGATTCTGATGAGACATGTAATGTTGTAAATACGGATTGTCTTTATGTATTGCTACATATACTTGGAGTGTATCACCTGACTACAGGGTGTCAAAACAAGTCTGGTATGACAGATTGTTGGCTAACTAAATAATTGTCTTCAAATAAGGAAGTGAACTTTTAGTATAACTGCGATACTAATGCAACTGTTGGCTAAATGAACAGTTGTCTTCAGATACGGAAGTTGATCGGTATGACTGCCATACTAATGTAGTTGGAGAAGTAAAGGATTTTGATGTATTCAGATGTAACACGACACCCCTCTACTAGATACACTAACCTAAAATTGCTTTGAACACTAGTCCAAAACAAAATGTTATGAAAACTGTCAGATCTGCAATTCCTAATAATTCCTAATTATTTTAAAGTCCCATACCCTTACAATCAATGGATACTGATTGGATGTGGGATTTGCTCTCTGGAGGGGTAGGTTGGGTCTTGGAGTTCAATAGAAGCATATGGAATGCCATAAAGATGACTATTTATTATGATTAAAAAAACTATTAAGAATAGTTAATAATTGTAAGAACTAATTAATCATTTCCCCATTGGAAGATCTTGTAAGAGGAAATATGAGATCCTGTAAAAAGACTGAGGGATGCCTTTCAGCACATATTTCTCAATAAAGAAGAAATAATGATGTTGTAAGTAATTGTAATAAAAGTGACAAACTGAATTTGTTGTTAATAAATCCAAATTGTTTCAAAGTGCCTGAAAGGCAAGGGACACCACCTGAATGTCCTACAAAGATGACCATTTGTTATGATAAAAAAACTTATTAAGAATAGTTAATAATTGTAATGACAATGATGCTAGTTATGATGGAGCAGAATTTAGTACATCTGAAGAGAATTTAAGAGGAAACAAAATATCTTGTAAAAAGACTGAGGGATGCCTTTCAGCACATATTTCTCAATAAAGAAGAAATGATGATGTTTCAAGTAATTATAACAAAATAGCAAACTGAATGTGTTGCTAACAAGTCCAATTTGTTTTAAAGTGCCTACAGACAAAGGAACCAACTGGATGTCCTATCAAGATGGCTATTGGTTATGGTTGAAAAACTATAAGAATAGTTAATAATTATAATGACAATGGTGTTAATTATGATGGTAAATTGCAGAATTTAGTACATCTGAAGAGAAATTAAGAGGAAACAGAAGATCTTGTAAAAATACTGAGCCTTTCTGAAACAGAAGATCTTGTAAAAATACTGAGCCTTTCAGCACATACTTCTCAGTAAAGAAGAAACAATGATGTTGTAAGTAATTATAATAAAAGTAACAAGCCTGAATTTGTTGTTAACAGTCCAAATCGTTTTAAAATGCCTACAGTGATAGGACACCAAGTAGATGTTATTGGAACCTCAGATGGGAGGACCGAGGTTGGTTGTGGAAATTTAAGAGAGGCATACAAAATATTATAATTGTGACTATAACTTTTCCTCATCTACCTAAATGTAATAATAAATAAGAAGTTAATTTAAAATGCCTACAGTGATAGGACACCAAGTAGATGTTATTGGAACCTCAGATGGGAGGTCCGAGGTTGGTTGTGGAAATTTAAGAGAGGCATACAAAATATTATAATTGTGAATATAACTTTTCCTCATCTACCTAAATGTAATAATAAATAAGAAGTTAATTTAATGATGATGGAGGTTGGCTGTCGAAATTTAAGACAGGCATACGGAATATTATAATTATGACTATGACTATGACTTCTTCTCATCTAGATAAGTATTATAATAAATAAGAAGTTTGTATAATGATGATGGTGGCACTGTATTTGAGATATTGGAGGGAATGATCAAGGAACCAAAAGATTTGAGTTAAAAGCCTGAAGGAAGTTTTTCACAAATATTTCTGGAGAAGGGAGAGGTACAGCTATGTTAATGATGTTTTAACAGGTAACCGATATTTGAAGATACAAGTAGAAACTGAATGGTGTCAATAAGTGACTTTGGAGGCAGTGCTCATGCTGGATGCAAGAGGGTCCTATTTTGCAGGAAAACTGCTATAAAATGCTTCGATTTCTAGGGTAAATGAGAGCCAAAGGTCACTCTTGACATAAACTTTTAGAAGAAGACTTGGTAGAGGAAAGTGTGGATGGTGACCTGATTCACTTCATGAGACGTAAAATAAGAATTTGTTATTGTGTTCCATTTCCTAAAGCTCTTAACATCGTGATTCGTGGGTCTCATTGTTAATTTTTTCTTAATATTGCATGTAATTAAGTTAAATTATTATTTTTTTACTTTTAATTAGAATCACATATTTCTTTTATGATTATTACCATTTTCATCATTGCTTCTGCATACTTTCAAATATTTATCATTGTAACTTTTAGATTTGATATCGAGACATTGATTTTGATTTTGTGATGAAAATCCAATGGTTGAGTGCATATAATTTACATATTGGTGTGACTAAATCCTGTCCCTTGAATGAATGTAATTTTCATATTGGTGTGAGGCTAAATCTTATCTCTTGAAGGCAAGCCAACAACCAGGCATACTCACATCAGTCTCTATATCCATTCAGAACCAGGCATACTCACATCAGTCTCTATATCCAGCAGGACAAAAACCCTAACCCTTCTCTTACCGCAGCATTCAGAACCTAAACTCTATGTCCAGCAGGACAAAAATCCTTGAAAAACTGTTAAAACTAGTCCAACAGTCACCAAACACTTCTGAAACCAAAACAATTCCCAAAAAAACTACACCTGTTGTCCAGTTCACTGCCATCTCAAACCTGTTCCCCATCAACAATTATGCATATTTGTAAAAGAAATCACAATACATATTTCCTTTATCAGGTTATAAGTTATCGAAGAAGTCTAAGGACATTAGCTTTTCGCAACTGTCCTTGGACACTCGCCTAAAATCTAAAGGGGTGGGTGTTGGGTTTAGTTTTTGGTTAGGGTTAAGTTGAGGTTTGGTTGGGTTTATGGGACACGTGGCCACCCCTTGAAGCGAGTGATAGCGGCACTCGCTTTACGTGAGTGTGGCTAGAACTCCTCTAAGTTATCAGGTTGGATCCTTAAGGATCCATATCTGGTTACAGTAAACAAAGATATATTTTTGTGTCCATAGTGGGCCCATTATTCTGAGCCTACGACATTAAATAAACTGGAGACATAATCTCCAACCACCTACTGTAAACAGTAATCATAGCTACACATTATTCTAACAATGATTGCACGTTGAACATTCAGTAACATTCTATAAATGTCAATACTTTTAGCTATCTTCTGCAGTATTTTCCTACACTGCAAGACTAAAAATGAGCACTGTAGGGGCTGATAGCATCTCTGCAGGAGAGGAAAAAGCTTACAAGATTTCCTTCTTCAGGCTCTTCTCCTTTGCAGAGACATGGGATTACATCCTCATGGTCTTGGGATCAATCGGCGCATGTGTGCATGGAGCCTCACTGCCGGTCTTCTTCGTCTTCTTCGGGAAACTTATAAATGAATTCGCCATTGCTTATCTCTCTCCTGCTACAGTTACTCATAGAGTTGGCAAGGTACCAACAATATGTGCATTATGACAATATTGTTAACAACTAATATATATGGCCTACTAATGTTTGCACAATATATTTTCCTCCTCTTTTTTTTGCTAATTTTATGGAGACAGTTAGGATATATAGTATGATCATTTAGAAGATAGTCAAAATGGTAATGTCTTGTCCTAGTGGACCCAACAAAAAGTCTTTTGCTAGGATGAGATGATCTCATACACTGTTCTAGAAGAGGAATATTTGCACAGGTGCAAAGACACACATGTTTAATTGCATTCTTAGCAGAGAAAATATGATTTTTTAATGTAATTATCAGCTTAGGAGAGATAACTTATAAGAACAACAACAACAACAAAGTCATTATCTCAAATTTCTGTGGTCGGCTGCTGATAACAAAATGGAAATTTGTACCGTTTCTTTGTGCTAGTTGCAGGACTTGAACTTGTGAACTCTGCAGAACCACTCCACCCTTGTATATGAAGCTAAAGCTAAACCTCAGTGACCAGATGGATGTTCTTGCTGTACTGCATTTCCACAACCCACTCCCAACCCTTTGCCAACTGAGCAAGGCCTTGGTGGGAAGTTGAACTGTAGCCTGTAGGTAGTGGGATTCTGTGAAGGAAGTGATCCTATATCCAAAATCATGTTGGCTATATTGTTTGAAATTTCTCTCATTGAGAAGATAACTGGATGCTACCAATCTAGATATAACTAGCAGTAGTGGACAGATCTTTACGTCTTCCCTTAAAAATATAAAAAGATAATAGAAAAAATTAAGGCTTCCATGATGTAAAACTGTTTAGTTGTTTCCGAGATAGATCACTGACACTATCTTTCATAACCACTTTTCTTCTAAATTTCAAACTATAAATATAGTAACGTGACCAAGTTCTATTGTTAAATACCAATTTTCACTCCTTTGGCCCAGTCCATTAAAGTCTGCTATTGTTTCATATGGGCACTCCTAGTCGGAGAAGTTGCAAATATGGGTGGGTCTAATCTAGGTATGGTCACTTTCAATTTATTTATTACTTGTTAGGTTTTTGGGCACCCCTCATTGGAGGAGAGGAGAACTTGCAAGTATGGGTTATGAGAACCTGCAGGTCTGGGACCAGTCTACAAATTGCCTGTCATTGTATTTATTAGCTTTTAAGGAGTACAGAAATATGCCCATGCATTTGGTTGACCATCTTGTTTAAATGACTAAATCAGGCAACAAGGCCACTCAGATGAAATCGTATAAAAATTCCTATACAAAAAGAAACCAAATACCAAGGAAACAAAAGTGGGTTTCTGACCCATTTTCTACAATTTGGAATGGAAATGGATTTCCTAAAAACTTGTGAATTCATCCAATTTTAGGAAATGGGTTCCCAAAAAGTTCCCTATCCAAACAAAAAGGAAAACCACTTTTAAAAAGCGGTTTCTATAAATGGGTTTCCACCCATTTCCTACCCTACCAAACAGCCCCTAATTATTGGCAATGCTAACTAGACATATTTCTTTTTTGTTCAACTAAAAGACTTAATAAAGTGGCATATGATACCAAACTATTCAGTCCTTTTGGACCTTTTGCATTGCATAACATCTCACATATCACTCAATCATCAGTTCGATAGTAGTGCATTAGTATACTGAGAAGTAGCCAGGTTGAATGGCCTGATGCTTTTTCTTGTTTTTTCTTTCCCTCCAGAAAGGACAAAAATGCGGTCACAGTTCATGTTCTAACTGTAAGGGAAGATGAGTCACATCAATATATAGAGAATGTTGAGAGAGTAGTTATTCCTTGTTGTTTAATCCCACATTGGTTAGGGACAAACTCCTTTGTTTTCTTAAACACTATAAATAACATACAAGAGAGAGCTAATAAACTCACTAGGGTTTCTACATTTACATGGTATCAGGACACCCTCTTTCCTCTCTCCAATTTTCTAAACCCTAGCCACCACTCAATCAAATCCTAGCTGCCACTCTCTACCCCTCTCAAACTCTAGCCGCCACCCTCTACCCCTTTCAAATGCTAGCCGCCACCCACCAACATCAAACCCTAGCTGACATTGCCCACCCACAGATACTGTTTGGCGGATACTATTCATTCAAAGGTACTGTTCATCACCGATACTTTCAAACCCTAGTCGCCACCCACCAACATCAAACCCTAGCCACTACTGTTCATCCAAGATACTGTTCATCGGGTAGTATTCATTCCAACGTGTGTTCATCCGTCGATACTGTTCATCCGATGCGCCACTTTGATCTTCATAGATCTTCATCTAATCATTTGGCTTACAAACTAGATCTTCATAGATCTTCAGCTAATCATTTGGCAAACTAGATCTTCAACTAATTTTTAGCTTACCAACTAGATCTTTATAAATCTTCAGCTAATCATTTAGCTTGCTAACTAGATCTTTATAAATCTTCAGCTAATCATTTAGCTCTATGTTACGATCAGTCGTTAACAATCTCTTTGAGATAAGCGATAAGTTGTTCTATTGAAGAGACTAACTTTGCAGGATGGTTTTACGTAGTGAATTACTTACTTGTGGTGATCACTTGTTGATGATTTGATTATTAGAAATTAATTTGTTGTTGAGTGAGGTTGATAGTTATTTGTCGGGAGATTACTAGTGTTGATGGCGTCCTTTGGTGATTCTGCTATTTTGATTGATGAGAGAGTTGAGACGAAGACCCACATGGAGGTGCTCTCTAGTAGGATCACTGACCAAAAATTGAATGGGTCCAATTACCTACTTTGAAAGCAACTGGTTCGAGTTTATATTTCAGTCGGAAAAGGATCATCATCTTACAGATGACACTCCCGTACCAGTTACTGCCTCCTGGAAATAAAATGACACTAGTCTACTTCATCAAATTTGAAACAGCATGGAACCACAGGTTCTTTAGCTAGCAATTCACTTTAATAGAGTGAAATAAGTGTGGAAGTTCTTCGAACAATTGTACTGAGGCCGTGGACACACCAATCGGGTGTATGATGTCATTCAGGAGTTATTTCGGAGCAAGATGGATGAGCATAGTCAGACTTTTGAGGCGCATAATGACAACTTCAATCGCCTCACAGAGGAGATGCGACAGAATTTTCCCATTACGGGGGACATTCAGAAGATGCAAGACTAGTGGGATCAACTAATGGTATTCACCTTTCTTAGTTCTCTTCCACAGTCTTATAATTTAGCAAGACCACATGTTATTGAGAGCTCTGCTATACGTTCTTTAGCAGAGACATATTACTTTTTGAGATCAGCAGTGCCAGCTACGCCATCAAGTACTACCGCAGAGTCTGTAAACATGTCTGCCCTTGCCACACAGAGTAGACAGACAACTAGTCGAGGGGATAGTCATGGTGGAGGCCGCGTTGGTAGACATGGAGGATGCTTTGGAGCATGTGGAGGACAAGATGAAAGTTCACGAGGAGTTGCAGGGGAGGGTTCATCTGGTCCCTCTATCTATTGTCATTATTGTAAGAAATCGAATCACATGAAATTTCATTGTCCTCAGCTACAGGGAAAACAACATCGGAGTGCACATGTGGTTACACAAGAGTCCCATGGATAAAGACACCCGCCTTCAGTTTGAGCAATTTCAGCTCCAGAATACGTAATTCTCTCCTACTACGGCTACGCTTGCCCAGACAGATAAACCCACTGCTTGCCTTACATTGTCATCGTCTCATACTTGGGTTATAGATTCAGGAACAACTGATCATATGACTGGGAACCGATGTATGTTATCCTCTTGTACACCTACCACCTCCTTTCTTTCAGTAGTATTGGCTAATGTATCCACCACACTCGTGGAGGGTGTTGGATCTACCAATATTAATACTATTCCACTTTCATATGTGCTAAATCTTCTTCGTTTTCTATTTAATCTCTCATATGTTAGTAGAATTACTAAAGTATTAAACTACACAGTAATATTTTTTCCTACATATTGTATTTTTCAGGCACTTAGGACAAGGAAGACGATTGGCACTGGACGTGAGCGAAACGGCTTGTACAAACTGAACTTTGCCCTTCCTAGGTGGCATGGATCAGCTCCACATCAGCCTTTGAAGCACATTATCGGCTTGGTCATCCCCCTCTTTCAATTCTTAAAACGTTGATTTCAGATTTAAATCATGTCGAGTCCTTAGAGTGAGTCATGTCTACTCAGAAAACAACATCGGGTGTCTTACTCGAGTTGCCTCAATAAGCGGGTCAGTAACCCTTTTATTTAGTACATTCCGACGTATGAGGTCCTTGTTCTGTTCCATCCAAACTCGATTTCCAATATTTTGTTAGTTTTGTGGATGACTTTTCTAGCATGATTTGGATTTACCTGCTAAAAAGTCATTCTGAAGTGTTCTTTGTTTTTACAGTTTCTGTGCCGAGGTTAAAAATCAATTTCATAGTACCGTCAAAACTTTAAGAACAAATAACATTAAGGAATATTTTAAAAGCTCTTTCATAAAATATTTGAAAGAAAATAGAATTTTATATCAGTCCTCTTGTACTTACACACCCCAACAAAATGGGGTTGCTGAGCGCAAGAACAAACACTTGCTAGAAATTGATAGGACCTTGTTATTCCATCGTCAAGATCCAAAATATTTTTGGGGTGATGCCATTTTGATAGCCTGCTACCTGATCAATAGACTACCCTCATCTGTCTTCGAATAAAACTCCAATCTCCTTTTTAGATTTGACTGAAGATGCTTTTCATTTACCTCCTAAGATCTTTGGGTCTCTGTTCTTTATTCACAATCATATTCCTCAACGGACGAAATTAGATTCGAGATCTTTTAAGGGTATTTTTCTTGGATATTCTAGGACTCAAAAAGGATATAGATGTTATTGTCCATCCTTGAATCGATATATTATTTCAGCTGATGTTGTCTTCTTTGAGAACAAGCTAAGACATGTTGCCTTTGATAAATTCTTAGACCCTCCCGATGATTATGACTACCTTCTTGTTTGAAAAATCACTGTCAATGTTCCTTCCAAGACTGCTGTACAGACTGATCTATCATCCAAATTTGCGGATCCAGTTCAGATTTATACAAGACGTACTGCTTCGCAACTTGAGCCATCATCTCAATCCACCCAAGAGCTTGATATACTAGCAAGTCAAAATGTGTTCGTACAGCCAAGTGCTCAGGCTACTGATGATCTTCCCATTTGCCCTCCGAAAGGATAAGAGATCTTGTTCTTGTAGTTCTCAATATTCTCTTACACACTATGTCTCTTACGCTTCGTTAACTCCATTATATTACTCATTCATATCTTCTTTGGATTCTCACTCGGTTCCCAAGAATTTGTTAGAAGCTCTATCTAACCCAGGTTGAATAGCAGCAATGCAAGAAGAAATGATAGTCTTAGAGAGAAATGAGACTTGGGATCTTGTTTTCCTACCACCAGGGAAGAAAGCGGTTGGCTGCAAATAAGTTTATACTGTTAAAGTAAATCCAGATAGCTCTCTAGCTCATCTCAAAGCTCGACTAGTTGTGAAGGGGTATTCACAGATCTATGGTCTTGATTATATCGATACATACTCTCCTGTAGCTAAAATGACATCTATCCGTATTCTTATTTCGCTTGCTGCTCGCTATCACTAGCCACTACATCAGTTGAATGTTAAGAAGACATTCCTTAATGACATTCTTGATGAGAAGGTTTATATGGAGCAACCACCAGGTTTTGTTGCTCAGGGGGAGTGTGACAATATTTGCAAGTTAAAAAAATCTCTCTACGGTTTGAAGCAATCTCCGAGGGCTTGGTTCGGATGTTTTGCAGTAGTTGTCTAGACCTTTGGTCTTCATCAAGCTCAGAAAGACCACTCGATTTTTGGAAATTTCATGGTGGGAAGCGGATCCTTTTGGTTGTATATGTTGATGACATTGTGATCACTAGCGACGATGCACATGGCATTAGTCATTTGAAGAAGTATCTACATCAATAATTTTAAACCAAGGACCTTGGATTCTTAAAATATTTTTTTGGGTATCGAGATAGCTAGATCGAAGAAGGGAATTCTCTTATCTCAGAGAAAATATGTACTTGATATGTTGCTAAATGCTGGGATGTCAGAATGCAAGGGCATTGATTCACCTATGGATGACAAGATCAAACTATTACCAATTTAGGAGGAGTTACTAGAGGATACTAAAGAATACAGGCGACTTGTATGGAAACTAAACTACCTAACAGTCTGGATATTACATTTTCTATTAGTATAGTTAGTCAGTTTCTCTCGCCACCTAAGAAACCTCATATGAAAGCTGTGAAAAGGATTCTTAGGTATCTCAAGAAAACTCCAGGAAAAGGAGTACTCTATTCAGATAGTGGTCACACGAGAGTTGCAGGACTCTCAAATACAAATTGGGCAGGATTTCCTGAGAACAGAAGGTCAACTACTGGTTATTGTGTGTTTCTTGGAGGAAATCTAATATCATGGAAGAGTAAGAAACAGAGTGTAGTCTCTCGATCTACAGCTGAGTCTGAGTATCGAGTCATGTCGAATTTGACTTGCAAGCTGATCTGGGTTAGAGATATATTAACATAGATTGGTTATCCTCCGGAGTGTCCCATGAGCTTGTATGGAGATAACAAGACCGTCATTTACATAGCTAAGAACCCGGTATTTCATGAGAGGACAAAACACATAGAGATTGATTGCCACTTGATTTGTGAGAAGATGGAGAAGAGAATCGTTAGAGCCAAACACATACCATCAGACCATCAACTTGCATATATTCTCACTAAACCTCTTGGGAGAATACGGGTGAATTTTATTTGTAACAAGTTGGGCATGTACGATATGTATGCTCAGCTTGAGGGTGAGTGTTGAGAGAGTAGAGAGAGTAGTTATTCTTTGTTGTTTAGTCCCACATTGGTTAGGGACAAACTCATTTGTTTCCTTAAATACTATAAATAACATCCAAGAGAGAGCTAATAAACTCACTAGGGGTTTCTACATTTACAGAGAAAAAGGTTAAGAGTCGGATAATTACACTCAAAGTTCCTCTTCTAACTGTAAGAGATGATGAGTCACAGCAATATATAGAGAAAAAGGATAATAGTCAGATGATTACACTATAAGATCCTCTTCTAACTTCACCGTAGTTAAGTTACTTGACCCACCATAGTTGCACTCCACATTAATTGCAATCCATGTTGTGCAGGCGTAGACATTCTTACATGGACAACACACATGGACATGTAGCAACATCTAAAAGTTGCACATGATCGTATGCCCGATATGATATGAATTCATCTTAGAGGTGTACATTCTACATAATATGCTATCTTTCATATAATAATGAAGAGTTAGACATTCTTAAGTTCTATCTTGTGTAACTAATGAGATACAAGTGCGAATTGTGATTTACTAGTTACTGCTATTTCTCCTTTGAGTTACTACAGTGAATAATTCCTCTGAAGTAAGTGGTTATATCAAACCTCTGAATTTTCTTCCTCTACAAGCATAAACTCCTCCAATTTTTATTGGGAATACCATGGTTGGTTCCCATTATTATCGGAAATGCTTGGTTTGCAAATTGCATCCAAACTTTAACTAAGAAATTAGTTGAAAATTACTCATTCTTCCATTTTAGTTTTATTTCTTATTACAATATATACTTTTACATTCTAAGTTTTCTCTTATTTCTTGCAGTATGCTATACTTTGTTTACTTGGGAGTTGTTACACTGTTTTCAGCATGGTCAGGTACATATCACTAATAGGATTTGTAGAATTATTTCATTTTTGTGATACAGTCTGGCGTGAAGGTGATAAAAATAAACATTAAAAGAGCACGTTGATTTATCATGAGAAATGTTAAAGCTGAATTGCTTCAGTAAAATATTTAACAAGCTCAAATTCTATGAGCATTTATTTTCACCTTCTTATTGTGGTAGATTATGAAAATTTATATTCCTAATTAATTTATATTCCTTTTCAATTTAACCTTTGATTTCCTTCTTTACTTTCATAGAGGTTGCTTGCTGGATGCATACTGGTGAGAGGCAATCCAGAAAGTTACGACTAGCATATCTACAATCTGTGCTGGATCAAGATATAGGAGTATTTGATTCTAAAATATTGACAGGGGAATTGACCACTGCCATTAGTGGTGATATTATTTTGATACAGGATGCAATTTCAGAAAAGGTTTGTGAATTACAGTTTTTTGCACATTATGCTATTTGGTTTCTTATTAGTGAAATTGTTTATTTTGCATGAAATTTCAGTTAACTACTTTTCTATTAAAAAAAAAAAAGAGAATAATGTGTATCCTTGTCATATGAGGGGATTATCTCATATGACAGTAATGTGGCTCAACCTCAACCAAGTGGTAAAGGGGAGAGAGAAACCGTCATAGCAACATTTTGTTCAGATTGCACCACATCATAGTAAACGAGGGAGTCCCCTCATATGTCATATGATACCCACTAACCTCTAAAAAGATTATGAAGTTAGACTTTATTCTCAAGGCTAGTGAATCCAAAATCTCTAGCATTGGAAGAGGGGATTATGACTTCATATTTTATATTGGAAGGTGTTGTCCAAGACTGAAGCAGAAAATAATCCTTAGATCTCCTGGACTATTTTACCTTTGAAGCAGACTGATTTCTTATTTTTATACTTTTGCAGATTGGAAACTTCATGCATTATATGAGCCGTTTTATTGTAGGTTTTGCAATTGGTTTCAGTTGCATATGGCAAATTACTCTTGTGACCCTTTCTGTAGTTCCCTTGATTGCCATTACTGGAGGCATATATGCGTATATAGCATCTGGGTTTGTGGCTGAAGTGGGGAAATCCTATGCAAAGGCTGGGGAAATTGCCAAGGAGGTTGATTTTCTTTACTAAATAGTGCTTGGTGGCATTTGTGAGTGAACCAGAAATGGACACTTTATAATTTTTATGGTGCAGGTGATTGGAAATGTTCGGACGGTACAGGCATTTGTCGGAGAAGAAAAGGCCGTGAAATCATATGGTATAGCTCTTTTAAAATCTTATGAATATGGAAAGAAGGGCGGTTTAGTTAAAGGTCTTGGGCTTGGATCCATGTATTGTGTTCTTTTTTCCTCCTGGGTATTGCTTGTTTGGTTCACTAGTATCATTGTACACAAGAAAATAGCGAATGGGGCAGAATCATTCACCACCATGCTCAATGTTGTTACGGCTGGCATGTAAGTCCTCAATGCATTTGACTCTTACTGTGGAAATTGACTTGAAAAGTGATTATGCATGCGGTAAAAGTCGGGGAACAATAATAGGCGTTGTTTATATTGTTCTATTGATAATCAAGTCAAATTAGTTTGAGATGATCATTGATCTCTATGTTCTAATCAAAGTACACCATTTTATTAGTTTGTTTTCTCTAGATTTATTTTATTAGTTTGTTCACCATTCTAATCATTTGTTTGCACATCCTCTCCTCTAAACTCATGCCTGAACGTCATTCCGTGATAAACATCAGATTCTTTGCTATTCTGATTCTATACAGGTCACTAGGACAAGCGGCACCAAATATTTCAACGTTTATCCGGGCAAGGACCGTTGCATTTCCCATCTTTCAGATGATTGAGAGGAGCACCGTTAAGAAGGCAAGTGCAGAAACTGGGAAGGTGCTACCTTGTGTGAAAGGACATATTCAGTTCTGCAATGTGCACTTTAGTTATCCAACACGCCCTGAAGTCCTTATTCTTAAAGGGCTAAGTTTGGATGTACCATCAGGAAAGGTTGTAGCACTTGTTGGAAAAAGTGGTTCAGGTAAGAGCACGGTGATCTCACTCATGGAACGGTTCTATCAGCCACATTCTGGAGTTATATTGATGGATGGGCATGACATCAATAGCCTTGATCTCAAATGGCTAAGAGCGCAAATCGGGCTAGTCAGTCAAGAACCAACCCTTTTTGCAGCAAGCATTCTAGAGAATATCCTTTATGGAAAACTTGATGCTACTCTGGAAGAGATAGATTATGCTACTAAACTATCAGCCTCCATCTCATTCATCGAAAATCTTCCTAATGGTTACGACACACAGGTATTCGTTCAATTTAGTATAGTCAAAATGGCTTTTATCCTGATTTGTTCGGGTTTCTTTATTCTTTTAAAATCTCATGGCTAAATTGGGCTTTGCTGAAGGTTGGTGAGCATGGAATCCAACTATCAGGAGGGCAGAAGCAACGTATTGCAATTTCAAGAGCAATTCTGAAGAACCCTGCAATACTTCTCCTTGATGAGGCCACAAGTGCGCTTGATCTTGAGTTGGAAAAGAGCATTCAAGAGGCGCTTGATAAAACTATGGTTGGCCGGACGACATTGGTGGTGGCGCACAGGCTATCAACAGTTAGAAATGCAGACGCTATTGCTGTTGTCCATGATGGGAAGATATTGGAGTATGGGACGCATGAGCAACTTATACATGATCCTAGTAGTGCTTATGCTTTGCTCGTTCGGCACCAAGAGGCTTTTGTGCTTGAACAACCAGTAAGGTAAGCTTGCAAAGTTGTTGTTAACCATGATTGCATTTAGTTTTATTTACATTTACATCTTAAAGATAGGAAGCTAAAACGTAAACTGGAAGAGTGAATATTGAAAGGGTCAACGGTTCTTTTTGTTTTTACTTTAATACTTCCAGATAATCCTCTATTCCACGCATATATTACAGTTCTTACACAGATCAGCAAGTGGAATACTTATAAGTAGTGGTAGAAGCGGATATTACTCTCAAGCTATAAAGATGCATTTCAATTTACATCTACAGGCGAAACGGTTTGTGTAAGGTAGAAGTTAAGGAAAATACATCACAATCAAATTTCACGTGTTGTACAGTACAGACTACAGAGACTTCTATCAAGGAACCATGCAAGGGAGAAACATCAGAGACGACATTACCTGACGAATCATAACTAATATGTACATTTATTTTTTAGAATTTTTTGTTGTGTCGGTGTTTCAACTAATGTACACTGTAGATGTAAATTGAAATGCATCTTTATAGCTTGAGAGTAATATCCGCTTCTACCACTACTTATAAGTATTCCACTCGCTGATCTGTGTAAGAACTGTAATATATGCGTGGAATAGAGGCTTATCTCGACATGAAGAAAAATATACTTGTGTTCTTTTCTTTTGAATATAAGGTGGTCTCTTCAAACCCCTCTGAACAGAGAGAAGAAACTTCCTCACACTTAGCATGCCTTAAACTTTGACCTCTCACAAGATACCTTCCTACCAATTTTCCTCTAGTCCTCCTTGCTGACTGGTTTGCGAATTGAAGCATATCTATGATTCTGTATTGTAGGTTTACAAATGAGGCGAGAGAATCTTAAATATCCTGAAATTGAAAATTTGGCTTTATTGGATATTTCAAGTTTCATGATGTTTCTTATATTCACAATATCAATTTCCTTCTCTAAAGCTCACTTTGTGCAACCATACAGTCAATATCAACTCTGGAATTTGAATTACTGCAGTTTTGGTACAAATAAGTGCAAAAATCTTAGATGCTTAACATAAATTTATAAATGCAGCAATCCAACAGTTGAACCTCTAGAAGATCTTACTAGACTAACAAGCTTTGGATCCAGCTTCTGCTCTGATGAAGATCCTATTTGCCATTATGCTTCAGAAGCAAATGAGATTGCAAAACCATTACCTGTATCTTTGAGCAGATTATACTCTATGGTTGGTCCGGATTGGGTTATGTTGGTGTTTGGCACTATTAGTGCCTTTCTAGCTGGTGCCCAAACACCATTATTTGCTCTTGGAGTAGCACAAGCTCTTGTCTCCTACTATATGGAGTGGGAGAGCACCTTGAGAGAAGTAAAGAAGATAACTATACTTTTCAGTTCTGCTGCTATTCTCACTTTGATCTTTCATACCATACAACACCTCAACTTTAGTATCATAGGCGAAAGGCTCACACTTCGGGTTAGAGAAATTATGTTTAGAGGTAATTCACCTATTCATTATATGATTTATTGGCATATAGTTACCTTGTAGTCTTGTATATAATGTGTATAATATTTCTAGCAATTCTGCGTAACGAGATAGGATGGTTTGATGGTCCAAGCAATACCAGCTCAGCTCTGTTATCCCGTTTGGAAACTGATGCCACTCTACTGCGTACACTTGTCGTTGATCGTATCTCAATCCTTTTGCAGAACAGTGGGATAATTGTTTCATCATTCATAATCTCATTCATCTTGAATTGGAGGATAACTCTTGTTATCTTGGCTACATATCCCTTGATTATCAGTGGGAACATCAGTGAGGTATGCTTTTCTCCAGCATCCTTAAAAATTTCCATCTCAACTTTTTTATGCATGTCTATCTAAATTTGGCAGCAAATATTCATGAGAGGGTTTGGAGGTAATTTGAGCAAGGCCTACTTAAGAGCTAATACATTTGTTATTGAGGCTGTTAGCAACATCAGAACAGTTGCTGCTTTTTGCTCAGAAGATAAAGTTGTCAGACTCTATGTCAGGGAGCTTGAGGCACCATCTAGAAGCTCTTTTCTGCGTGGACATATCATGGGCATCTTTTGTGGCATCTCCCAGTTTTGCCTCTACTCCTCTTATGGCCTTGCCTTGTGGTATAATATTGACTTGCTGCATTTTTAATTGTTGATCTTTATGAATAATACAAGTGCAAGTGCTTTTAATGTAATCCTCCATATGAGAGAATATTCTTTATCTTGAAATTTGATAGGATTATATTCTCATATATTTAAGGAAAATTAATTTGCAGGTATGGATCAATATTAATGCACGAAGGACTTGTGAGCTTTGAATCCATCATCAAATCCTTTATGGTCATGATAGTGACAGCATTTTCAGTTGGGGATACCTTTGCGCTGGCTCCTGACTTCATGAAGGGGAGCCAGATGGCTGCATCTGTGTTTGAGGTGATGGACAGGAAAACCGAGATGGCATGTGACATTGGAGAGGATGTGGGAACCGTCAGAGGAAAAATTGAGTTAAGAGGGGTTACATTTTGTTATCCCTCAAGGCCTGATATCTCGGTCTTTAATAATTTTGATTTGAGGGTAGACCCTGGAATGAGCTTGGCAGTGGTCGGAACAAGTGGATCGGGCAAGAGCTCAGTGCTTGCTCTTATAGTAAGGTTCTATGATCCTAGCTCTGGGAAGGTGTTGATTGATGGTATGTGCTTCTGTTAACTATATTAATTTATTTGTTGAAAATTCAAAAATATTCAAAAAAAAAAAAAGAAAAAATCGTGGTTAATTTCTTTCACCTGTCATGTCTTCAAGTTAATTTTCTATTTAGTCGTTTATTATTGATTGATGAAATGAGGATTTGTTTGAAGTTGGCATCATTTACTGGGGTAGGAATTTAAATTTTTGGAACAGGCTTAAATATTTTTTGGCTTTTCATTTGCGTCAATATTCATGCATTAGCGAGAAAGTTTTTGCTTGCATTTTTAGAGCTGTTGATGCAACCAATGAATATCATATTTCATTTTGTTTCAAGCTCCTATTACAAAAAATTCATAGAAAGCATATAGTTAATTAAGCAGTTTCTAGTTACTGGAAATCATTTTGTGAACCATTGGCTCTTCATCTTGCATTTGAATTTTAACCTAATTACCAAAATCTTAGCTAGTGTAATACATTTTACCCATTTCTAACCCATGATTTTCCTTCTAGATAAAGATATCAAGGGGTTTAAACTCTCTTCCATCAGGAAACACATTGGCCTGGTTGAGCAAGAACCAGCTCTTTTCGCCACCACAATCTATGAGAACATCCTTTATGGAAAAGAGGACGCCACGGAATCAGAGGTCATTGAGGCAGCTAAGCTTGCAAATGCCCACTCCTTTATCAGTGCCCTCCCAGAGGGATACTCGACAAAGGTTGGTGAGCGTGGGGTCCAGCTTTCAGGGGGACAGAAACAGAGGGTTGCCATTGCTCGCGCCATCATCAAGAGCCCCGCAATATTGCTTCTTGATGAGGCCACTAGTGCACTTGATACTGAGTCAGAGTGTGTGGTTCAAGAGGCACTTGATAAAATCATGAAGCAGAGGACGACAGTTATTGTTGCACATAGGCTTTCCACTGTCAGGAATGCAGATATTATATCGGTATTGCAGGATGGTAGGATAATAGAGCATGGCACTCATTCAGCTCTGATGGAGAATGTGGATAGTACATATCATAAATTGATTAGCTTGCAACAACAGTAACGAGCAAAAATAGATAGACCGGGTGAATAGTATTGAAAATATACCATCTCTCTGCATCATGTGCATGCACATGTGGTGTTGATGTGGCCACTGTTGCTGAAAAAAATCACTATTGGCCAGCATTCAAGTGATCACCATGAAATCAGAAGGCCAGCCTGAATGGTGCGGAGAAGCTTTCATGGTTATGTAGATTTTCTTTTCTTTTTTTGATCTATTATCATGTAATAAAAATAAAAATTCTGCAGATGCTCATGCAATGTACTTATTTTTACTAAAAAGATTTATCATGATTATTCATTAGGACTTTCCTGTGCTACTAATATTGTTGTCTGTCATATCGGAATGTACGGTATGAACCATCGACTCTGTTATTGGTTTTTTCTAGAATTATAACTCAATTTGGTTGATGTTATTCATCAAATGTAGCTAGATATGCCTATGTATATACCTTTCTTTCGAGTACAATCTATTTGGGAGTGAAGTAAATTCTTATATCCTGTAATTTTAAGCATGATTCAAAATTACATATGGTCATATCTCAATTTTTATTGGCTTTGCTATTCAGGTTGCACAAAGCAGAAGGGTGTGCCCTATTAATACAATTTAAATGGATTACCACATGAACAGAAGTATTTTTCCTTTGGTATTTCTTTTGCTCTCTCTTTTTTTTTTTCTTTTTCCGAACAGGTGCCGGTCTTTACAACCAATGTTCTTCTGCTTATGTTGATTGCTTAAATCCATCAGGTCATTGAGCAATCCAAGTAGGGATTCCTGTAACTTCGACATCTCATATGATAGACTGTATGTGATAGTTTAAATTGATCACTTCAGAAACATTTATCCGGTTTCTTTCAGTGGAATTTTTTAGAGGCAGCTTGGCTCAGATTTTGAAGCTAGCTATTGGTGAAAATCAAACAAATCTGACATGAAAATAGTCTTCAGGTTCAGTTTCAGGAACAGAGTTCATTCTACGTACTGGATCTTGGTAAACTCATATCACCTTTTTTAAATATTTTTTTTTATCTATAGTAATTTATTATTTCTTGCATCTGAGTAACTTGCTTCTGTTTATTCAAGAGCTCATCTCCTTAATTTTTGTAATCATATATGAATAATTTTATGTTTCTTTGAGAATTTTTTTTGTTTTCTTTGAGATATTTTTAGAATGCTGAAGCTACTAGGTTATCTTCGTATCTTTATACCAGAGAGCTGGCGGCTGCATGCTGTCTACTCTTGGAGACTACATCTTCCTCGATCTTAATTCGTCCCTGTTTCCAACTTCGATTACATATGCATTGATCTTTGTCAAAGATTTCAATCTAAGTGGACAAGTAACATGACCAGGTACCATGTTCTCTTTGAACACGTTATTAAGACAAGGGTCAGCCGTAGTAGTTAATTATTTTGAGATTTAGTTGATGATAACACCATCTGAATTCAACTATTTTGAGGATCATCAAAACTGTTACAAGATGCCCTAAATGGGTATCGTGTTGAATTAGTGTGGACTACTGCTGATGTTTCTTTGCATATTAACCAATGTAAGATTCATATTTTATTATTATAACGTAACTAAGCAAAAATCTACTAACGAAGACTAAGATGTTTCCTTCCAAAGTTCGTATTTTTGTCAAAGGTTCTTATTCCAGGTAGCAAAGTTTGAGAAGCAAAAAACTTTAAAAATGCTTGTGTTGGGGTTAGGGAAACTTCCTGGCTTGTGGATAGTGGAACAGGTTGCTTTTCCCCTTGTTTTTTTTCCTTTAAATTAAAAGATTTTTGGTGTATGTAACTAGTGATGTAAGAGGGAGAGGAATTGAAGAAAAAGATAGTAAGTCTTGTACAATTCCTACACTGGCCAAATTGTTGGTCTAATGATCATAGGCTTATGCAGGAAATAAAGAAGAATCATTTTGAATGCGCATAAGAAGGATGATTGACATTTTTATGTAATTTTATTTACCTTGTTCGAGAAGTTAAACTATAATGACACATTGACATTGGTGAAGGTCAATCATCACCAAGGATTGCCACATACATATATATATGATTGGATAAGTAAGATTTGATAATCCTTTGCCACATACGAATTCTTGCATATTTTACTGTCTATTATTATTATTTACTTCACCTAGGTAGTTCCCAAGTAACTATATGTTTAACCTTTTATTCAAAATAACGATATTTTAGTTAGTTATTTGTCACTAATTGTACATATACTAGGCAAATGAGTTCATAACTTATATTCTTTTGACTTTACGTTTGAAGTTTTTAGATGGCAGTATCTTTTTATTCTCGTAAATGAGATAGGTAAACAAATCTTAATTTCAACGAAGTCCCCTGGAGAGCTGGCCTCTTAATCCTTCCCTCCTATCCTTTTCCTTTCTTTACCTTCCCTTTTTGTTTTTGTATGCGTCAATGAGACCCTTGTTCTTGTAAAGGGGCAGCAAGTCCCTCTAAATACGTAGGTTGCGTGCCTTCAAGAAGCAGTTTAGAATCAAGGACTAACAACTTGTGCGAGCAGTTACACTGTCAATTCTTGAATTTTAACATTCAATTTCCTTCTAATATTATGTTAGTAAAACCCAACATACAATGGAGGCTGGCAGTCTTTAGTACTAGCATCTCATTTGAGGATGTTGAGTATTATATAGGTTAGTTGGTGAAGGGAGCTAACCAAATTTTAATCAAAAAATATATTACAGGAAATGAGAGTACGGTTCCAGTTTGTCTTATATTGGAAAGGATATTATCAAAGACATTTGGTATTGAGGTGTTAATAATCATGGTAAATAATATCTAACAAAATTTAAATACCAGAGTAGATCCTAATGAGCCTCCATGAATGTTATCTAATCAAGCCGCCACTTGAACTAATTAGTGATTATTGACATTCACAATGCTTGACTGACCAACTTATACAAGTGTAGCAGTTGCAACAATTCCTATTCACAGATTCAAAGACGATAGGGATTGTCATAGTTACCTCTAAGGACCGGTCAGATGAAAATGTGATAGGATGTCACCAATGCTTGGTAATTTGGTGTTCTGAAAAATTTGTGTTTTATATTGAAACCTTTTTTGGATTTCCAACGGATTAACGTGAGAGTTTAAACATTTTCGTGGGAATTTATATTTGGAAAGTAGGAATAATAATATCATACATATATTACTTCAAAGCCTGAAAATTATTCTTGTGGCATATACTTATGATGCGGTTATAATATCTCATTCATTTTTTTCTTCCTGCAGAAGTTGCAAAATTAACAAGCTCCTTTATGATTAATGCTGGATGGCCTAATCAATGGGAGGGTTTAAGGTGATGAACTTTGCCTTCAATGCATCCTTTTGCATACAAGCTAACTTTCTTGTCGAATAAAGATATTTCCAGAGGCTAATCTTTCTGCTTTGACACCAAACGCATCTTTTCTGTGATTGTAGCATCATCAACTGTATTACATATTATTAGGCAGAATCTACGTATTTTCTGACATGCAAGCTTGAACACTTAGTTTCGGCGACAAAGTCTAATTCAAGTACATGATCGTATCTAAGAGATACGACAACGTAAAAACAACGTATAGTATGACTTTGATCAACTTTAAATGAGAAATATCTAGGTGGCTTACTTCATTCAACATGGTCAATAAGTTATTTCGACTTGCTAATCTCATTTTCTAATTTCGGAAGCATCCAGAGGATTTTGTTATTGATGGTATGCCTTTCACCATTTGTTTAGTTCTAGTATTTATCAGTTTCTCAAGTCTCTTGCAATAATGTTTTTAAACTATTCTAGTTATATTCTATATTGCTATTAACTTTAGGTATGATTAATTACACTTGTGATTAAGATGTGGTGCTCCAAAATTGAGACAACAAATAGTAATCAGACAGTGATTGTATCTAGAATCATAGGCAGTAATCTAGCGCAACTTGTCAAGTTCAAACGTTGGCACGTCAGCACATATCTAAACAGACATACACATTAGTAAATGTTCTCCAATCCCCAAAAACCAAATATTAGGTATCACTCATGAAGCACTTATTTATATATAATAACAAGAAAAAGGATGCACAACAGAGCTATATACGTTATCCTCACTCAGCCACTTGTAAATATTAAATGCAGTCCAAATTTAGCAAGCCACATAATCCCCTCATAAGCCTTGACATGTTACTAAATAAATATCAAGAAAAGTAATGAAGGATTTATCTATTTCTTAATGGCTTATGTTCTTATCCTGGAAACATCCTGGATGACTTTTTTGCTGATGACTGATTTTTTATGAAACAGTTGCAAATTAGAGCCCTGCCATTCTAACTTGAAGAGCTACCTGCAAGGTAATTAAACAATGCAATATCTGGACACATATGTAGACAGTTAGCAAAAAATGAAGTAAAGATTGGTTAGTATTATCTGGTCCCCAAAACCCAAATCTTAGGTAATATCAATGAAGCGTATAATAACAAGAAAATAGCTGCAAACTAGAGCAGTGCCATTCTAACTAAGATAGATAATGCATGAGTCCTGTTTTTTATTTTTATTTTTTTAAATCAACTAATCCAATTTTAGCAAGCCACATAACCTCCCTTAAAGCCCTAACATATATTATTAAATAAATATTTAGTCAGTCTTAATGTGAACAGAGCAATTTGCCAGATTTAGAACTGTTAGGGATCTGATCTCCTGTGGGTCCCACTGAGATGTCTGCTGCCCTAACCCCAACCCTAAAATATATGCTCACAAAAGATACAGGTGTCCCCCTTTAAGCTCCCATCAACAATCTTACAGTCCACACACGTGTCAGGGTGACCTACTCCCCTCTGCTACAATCACACGTGTCAACCAAGACCTGGTAGAGACTTGTTATAATACAGTAATACCATAATAGCATGCAATACATCAACAAAATATATTTATATTGCATGCATGAAAAATATATTACATGTTACGTAGGCCTCTTTCATAAAATATGACATTGTGCTCACTATAGACACGTCTCCTACACTCTTTAACTCTCTATAAAACCCCCCAAATAACTACCTTTCTATGCCAAATCAAACCCACAAACATTTTCTCTTCTAAACTTTTGATCATTTGAATTCAAGTTCTAGGGTTTTGGTTGTTGATTGATAAATTAAGGATGGGGAGAACTCCGTGTTGTGAAGCCGATGCTAATGTGAAGAAAGGGCCATGGACGACCGAGGAAGACAAGAAATTGATGGATTATATAGAGAAGAACGGAGCGGGGAATTGGAGGCATCTGCCAAAGAGAGCTGGGCTTAATCGATGTGGAAAGAGCTGCAGGCTTCGATGGACTAATTATCTTCGGCCTGATATCAGGAGAGGGAGCTTCTCTGAGGAGGAGGAGAGGCTCATCATCCACCTTCATTCGCTTCTGGGAAACAAGTAAATATTTAACCTCTTTAATTCAATTTAGTTGATGAAAAATGTTCTTTTTATAAGATTGATGTCTTTAGATTTTCTTAATTTGTATTAACTTAAAATTTTATATGTTTAACTTGTTTCTTATATATGCAAGCTTTCTTGACGATTAATTGCTTGTAGTAATTCATGAAAAATAGTTTTCATGTACAAATTTTTACCAAATAAAGTAAAAAGAGTGTCTTCTTATGGTTTTTATTTTGTAGATGATTGAAAGTATGTTTGAACAGCGATTAATTTTTCCCCTTTTGTTTCTCATTGAAGGTGGTCAGCAATTGCTAACCAGTTACCAGGAAGAACCGATAATGAGATCAAGAACTACTGGAACACGCACATCAGAAAGAAGCTCCTCATGATGGGGATCGATCCAGTGACTCACAGACCAAGAACAGATCTTAACCTTCTTGCAAACCTCCCGAATCTCATCGCAGCTGCAGCAAACCTTCAAACCAATTACACAACAAACCCGATGATGAATGCTCTTCAACTCCCAAAATTGCAACTCCTCCAAACCCTAATTCAAGCCATAACCAATTCCTCTCCTCCAAATTTGGATAGTATGAGTCTACTGCATAATCTGAATCAAACATCTTCGGGATTTTCAAATTCGGGCATCCAACAAATACCTAATGTCACTCTTCAAGCACTGTTGGGATCAGATGTTAACAATATCAATAGACATGTTGTTGCACCAATGAGATATGATTCTTGCAATTCTAGTGACTTCGGTCCTACTACTACTGCTAATACTGCTACTACTTCCTTTATGAGCACTCCAACTGCAAACTCTGCGCCTTCGTTGGTTTCTGCTTCACCAGAGAATTACACAGTTGATCAGGCACCGGAGCTGGTTAACTGCGGTGATGTCTCGAGCAGCTCACCCATCTCAAAACCATTTGAGCAGTGGAGTGGACTAACCTTGGATGATCTGGACAGTGATCTTGGCTGGAAAGACATTTTAGAGTAAGTAATGTTTCAGTTTTACTCAATGTATATCTTTTTATATTCTTTAATGTAAGAGATATTGATTAAAAGTTTGTTGTTGCAGCCAGCTTTCTTGGTCCAATCCATTAGAGCAGGAAATGGATATGCTGAAGAATTGAAGGGGCTGTTTGTTGATTTATAGATTAGTATAAATTCATGAATTTGTTGTTACAGAGTGTGAGTAGAAGCTGTAGGAAAAGATTTGTAATGTACAAAATCAAACTCAAAGGTTCATGTATATTGATACTTATTGAGATGATAATACTAATTTTATTTTGTTGTTTTATTTGAGTTTCTCTTTGTAATTTTGATGGTGATCAATTTGCTTATGATGAGATGAAAAATCTTTGTTAATTTATTGTTTTAATTATTAATTGGCTGATCATGAGAGACTTTGTTGTGGACATCAGAGTTGACCTATGAAGAAGCCAGCTCGCTTTTTGACTTCTGAAGGCCCACTATCCACAAATTTGTGATTGCAATTTGTATTTTTAAATGGAAATTGTTGAATATTTAATGAATTAAGTTTTTTTTATTTGCATGGAGGACTTTAAATTTTCAACTATCACGTCAGATATGTGACAGGTAATGAGGAAGATACAAGAAGGTGGTTAGATTTTGCTTACTCTTATTTTTGAATTATATATGTTATTGGTGTTCATTAGGTAGAAGCCATTCCTTTGTCTCAAAGTCATTGACCCCCCTCACCACACAAAACCTCAAGGTTAGTACTCTTCTCTATTATATGAGCATTTGGGATATGTATGCTGGCTACTATTGTAAAGTTTGCATTAGCAATTTTTTTTTTAGTAAATGAAAATTTTCATTAACCAGCGAGCAATAAGCACAGTACAAATTTTATGACTTCCTTTTTATGTATAAGGTGAATGTCTTGCATAGTACAAATTGTTTGCATTAGCATTCTTCAAGCTTAATTATCAAATTACATTTATATGACTTCCTATTTACGTATAAGGTGAATGTCTTGCATTCTATCTCCATTAGCTAAATTGGGTTTGAGCCAAAGTGGAATAATTTGTTGACTGTACCATGTGACCTATTTGATTTTCAATTGAGTTTTTGTGGAAAAAGCAAAAGATTGAGGTTAAATATTATAATAAGAGTTATATGGTTGAATAAATTTGAAATCAAGATTCTGATAGAATTGTCAAAGGCATTCATTTTGGATCTTGTGGTACTTGTTAGGTGCTCTGCCCTATCATAACTTTTTAAGATGTACTTGATGGCAGTCTATAGTCATAATATGGTAGTATTATTTTCTTCTTTACCCATAATCCCTAACTTATTTCTACATACAACTACTTTACTGAACATAAGTAGTTAATACTAAGATAATATACTTTTCTCAGCGGCAATGAAATCTAAAGTCCCCTCCTAGGTAGCAAAGTTTGAGAAGTAAGCATTTTTTTGAATGCTTAATTGTCCTGTTTAATTAAGTTTGATCACAGCTATCCATTTTTAATTGGATTGATTAAATTACATGTTTTGGGGATGTAACAAGTGAGGTCAGAGAGGGGGAGAATAAGAAAATAGTTTCACGTAAAAAGTTATATTAATGCCTGTGTTGACCAAACAATTGAACGATCTTCATGAATGATCCAAGGGCAAGAGTACTAGAACAAGGTGTGTGTACACACACACACATATATATATATATAGTAAAGCTCCTATAAACTTAAGTGGATATGAGCACGTTTCCACCAACTTTTTATCCCTTCATTATGCTTTGAGATTTGCGCTACAAATCAAGGCTATTTTTGAGATTTGTGCCTTGATTTGTATCACATGTTAGCACAAATCTCAATACAAAATCAATGGATAAAAAAGTTGGTGGACAAAGAGCTCCTATTCACTTAAGTTTTATAGAGCTTTACTCTCTCTCTCTCTCTATATATATATATATATATATATATATATATATATATATATATATATATATATATATATAATATGCAATAGATGCACACAAACATCAGCAGGTTAAGTGGTCAAAATAAAATATAAATTTTCCCCAACGACATCTAAACATAGTCAAAATAAATAAATTTTATGGATCACTTGAAATCTCAATACCTGTCTGTACTGGATGCTTACCATTAGACATTAATTGGTAGGTCCAATTATTACTTTAGTAGAGGAGAAGATATATAGTACATTAACATAGATTTCAGAGCTATCTTCTTCAACACACACATGCACATAAACTAAGTAAATTAAATAGATCAGAAAACTTAATCTTTAAAGCAATATGTAATTGGTTTCAGAAAATTCAAATTGATAGATACACAACTATTGGAATCAGATGTTAGATTTAAATCTAATTAAATCTATTTGTGGGCACATATGTTACATTAATGTGTAGTGCTATCTCTCGGCTAACCCACTAAAGTGATCAATCAAGTTGGGTTAATGGGTATTTAAATAAATTATGGGCTAAATGTGCGGATACGGGTTGTAATTACAATTTGATGAGGGGCCAAATTGTAAAAGTGCAACACCTATATATATGGGGTTATGGTCCCTAATCTAGGGTTAACATAAGAATTCTCATCTCTTTTACCCCCATCTAAAAGAGATCTAAGGAAGAGAAGAACCCTAAGATTAGAAGATCCATCAATCCACACAAGATCCAAATCATGGATTGATGGCTGCCAGCACTTATGATATTTATCTCTTTGGATTAATCATGTTTAAGATCCTTGAGATCTAACAAGTGGTATCGAGCCAAATTCGTGATTAACTCTTAGAGATTTTTGAGTTTCTATGATTTTTCGTGGATTTATGAATAAAGATCAAATCTTTTGGATTTTTGGGTTGGATGAACAGTAAATATTTTTGGCCGATGAACAGTAAAGTTTTTCTTTTTGGATGAACAAGAAAGGTTTGATCTCGGATGAACAAGAAGGTTTGATCTCGGATGAACAAGAATTAAATAATCCGCGATAAAAGTAAATTTTTCGTCGTGAACAAGAACTTTTCGTTTTTGGTTAAATTTTCTATGATTTTAGAAAATTAATATAAGGTTGGATCCGGATTGAGTTTTAAAAAAAAAAAAATTTTGGTTTTGTGGCGACCATCACGAATAAACCTAATGGGTTCAAAAGCCTAAGCGGCTTTGGCGGTTCGAGATCTAAACCCTAAGGGGTTCCTCAGAAGTTCGACGATGTTCGAGGTTCATTTTGGCGAACCTCGTCTTTTGGCGAACCTCGGTTCATTTTGGCGAACCTCGTCTTTTGGCGAACCTCGGTTCATTTTGGCGAACCTCGTCTTTTGGCGAACCTCGGTTCATTTTGGCGAACCTCGTCTTTTGGCGAACCTCGGTTCATTTTGGCGAACCTCGTCTTTTGGCGAACCTCTCCTTTTAGCGAACCTCGCCTTTTGGCGAACCTCGTCTTTTGGCGAACCTCGTCTTTTGGCGAACCTCGGTTCATTTTGGCGAACCTCGGTTCATTTTGGCGAACCTCGGTTCATTTTGGCGAACCTCGGTTCATTTTGGCGAACCTCGGTTCATTTTGGCGAACCTCGGTTCATTTTGGCGAACCTCGGTTCATTTTGGCGAACCTCGGTTCATTTTGGCGAACCTCGGTTCATTTTGGCGAACCTCGGTTCATTTTGGCGAACCTCGGTTCATTTTGGCGAACCTCGGTTCATTTTGGCGAACCTCGGTTCATTTTGGCGATTTGTGCCTTGATTTGTATCACATGTTAGCACAAATCTCAATACAAAATCAATGGATAAAAAAGTTGGTGGACAAAGAGCTCCTATTCACTTAAGTTTTATAGGAGCTTTACTCTCTCTCTCTCTCTATATATATATATATATATATATATATATATATATATATATATATATATATATATAATATGCAATAGATGCACACAAACATCAGCAGGTTAAGTGGTCAAAATAAAATATAAATTTTCCCAACGACATCTAAACATAGTCAAAATAAATAAATTTTATGGATCACTTGAAATCTCAATACCTGTCTGTACTGGATGCTTACCATTAGACATTAATTGGTAGGTCCAATTATTACTTTAGTAGAGGAGAAGATATATAGTACATTAACATAGATTTCAGAGCTATCTTCTTCAACACACACATGCACATAAACTAAGTAAATTAAATAGATCAGAAAACTTAATCTTTAAAGCAATATGTAATTGGTTTCAGAAAATTCAAATTGATAGATACACAACTATTGAATCGATGTTAGATTTAAATCTAATTAAATCTATTTGTGGGCACATATGTTACATTAATGTGTAGTGCTATCTCTCGGGCTAACCCACTAAAGTGATCAATCAAGTTGGGTTAATGGGTATTTAAATAAATTATGGGCTAAATGTGCGGATACGGGTTGTAATTACAATTTGATGAGGGGCCAAATTGTAAAAGTGCAACACCTATATATATGGGGTTATGGTCCCTAATCTAGGGTTAACATAAGAATTCTCATCTCTTTTACCCCATCTAAAGAGATCTAAGGAAGAGAAGAACCCTAAGATTAGAAGATCCATCAATCCACACAAGATCCAAATCATGGATTCGTGATTGCCCAGACTTATGATATTTATCTCTTTGGATTAATCATGTTTAAGATCCTTGAGATCTAACAAGTGGTATCGAGCCAAATTCGTGATTAACTCTTAGAGATTTTTGAGTTTCTATGATTTTTCGTGGATTTATGAATAAAGATCAAATCTTTTCGGATTTTTGGGTTGGATGAACAAGAATATTTTTGGCCGATGAACAGTAAAGTTTTTCTTTTTGGATGAACAGTAAAGGTTTGATCTCGGATGAACAGTAATTTATGCTCTGATGAACAAGAATTAAATAATCGCGATAAAAGTAAATTTTTTCGTCGTGAACAAGAACTTTTTCGTTTTTGGTTAAATTTTCTATGATTTTAGAAAATTAATATAAGGTTTGGATCCGGATTGAGTTTTAAAAAAAAAAAATTTTGGTTTTAGAGCTAAACCATCACTTAATAAACCCTATTGGTTCAAAAGCCTAAGCGGCTTTGGCCGGTTCAGATCTAAACCCTAAGGGGTTCCTCAGAGTTCGACGATGTTCGAGGTTCATTTTGGCGAACCTCGTCTTTTGGCGAACCTCGGTTCATTTTGGCGAACCTCGTCTTTTGGCGAACCTCGGTTCATTTTGGCGAACCTCGCCTTTTGGCGAACCTCGGTTCATTTTGGCGAACCTCGCCTTTTGGCGAACCTCGGTTCATTTTGGCGAACCTCGCCTTTTGGCGAACCTCTCCTTTTAGCGAACCTCGTCATTTGCCGAACCTCGGCTTTTGGCGAACCTCGTCTTTTGGCGAACCTCGGTTCATTTTGGCGAACCTCGGTTCATTTTGGCGAACCTCGGTTTATTTTGGTGAACCTCGCCTTTTGGCGAACCTCGGTTCATTTTGGCGAACCTCGGTTCATTTTGGCGAACCTCGCCATTCGAACTCAAGTCGAACCTCGCCGTTGAACTCAAGTCGAACCTCGCCGTTCGAACTCAAGTCGAACCTCGCCAAGTCGAACCTCGCCGTTCGAACTCAAGTCGAACCTCGCGTTCGAACTCAAGTCGAACCTCGCCGTTCGAACTCAAGTCGAACCTCGCGTTCGAACTCAAGTCGAACCTCAGCTTCAAACTCAATTAAATTTCAGTGTTAATCAATTATTTCATTCAAGTATTATGACACTAAGGAATTAAGTTGGTCTCTCATTCTAAATGATTAATTGAAGAAAGATGTTGCCAAAGTAACCTCTCTTGTGTCGATTGTTCATGAAGGATGTTAGATGGTTGTGTGTATACTTTTTCAGTAGATATTTAATCGCCCAAAGGAAGATTAATATTTATTTAGGCAGATAAGCATCTGCGATGATAAGCGTGACAATTATAAGGTTTACATGTGGATAACAAATCAATCCAAAGATGGGTTTGTTGTTTGACATGTGTTATTGTCGATGTTTGATCATTGCAACAAGATATCACTTGCAGTTAATATTACTGTCCAAAGACTTGATATTAATGTTGTACAAGATATCTTGGATGGGGATATGTCATTATTTGAATTTTATTGATTACTAATTACAGTTATTAATGTGAAATCTTTTATTTATTTCAGCTAATGCATCTGCTGCATCAATTTCTGCTAACATCAACTCAATTCCCATGCTAAATGGGACAAATTTCAAGGTTTGGAAAGAGAACATTTTAATTGTTCTTGGCTGCATGGATCTAGACCTTGCATTAAGAACTGAACAACCCCAACCTCTCACTGCGGAAAGCACTCCTGATGCAAAGAAGGAGTATGAGAGTGGGGCGTTCAAATCGCATGAGTCTCATGATCATCAAGCTGCATTCTAAGCCTTTAGGGCAATGTAATCCGAAGGGATTACTAAAGCCAAAAATTTCCTTGCCGAAATTGAGAAGCGTTTTGCTAAAAACGATAAGGTAGAAACAAGCACGCTTTTAGCTCGCTTGATTTCAATGAAGTATAAGGGCAAAGGAAATATCAGGAGTACATTATGGAAATGTCTCATATTGCTTCAAAACTTAAGGCACTAAAACTTCGATCTTTGTGACGAGTTACTAGTGCATCTGATTCTTGTCTTCACGCACAATTTAATCAATTTAAGGTCGGTTATAAGCGTCAAAAGGAGAAATGGACTCTGAATGAGCTCATTTCATCATTATTGCAAAGAAGTTGAAGCAAGATAAAAGGCCGAAAGTGCTCATTTGGCTTATGCCCCTAAGGATAAGGGCAAGAAAAGAAAGGATGATAAAGAAGGCGCTAAGGGTCGGTTCGGAAGAAACAACATAAGGATGATCGGGGTTGTTTCTTTTGCAACAAATCGGACACGTAAAGAAGGATTGTACCAAATATCACGCTGGCGTGTCAAAAGATGCGTTCCTTACTTTGGTGCGATGCGAGGTTAATTTAGTCTCGATACCTAGAAACACTTGGTGGTTAGATTCGGCTTCTACTACTCACATAAGTGTTTCTATGCGGTTGCTGAGCTCCGAAAGCCAAGTGATGGTGAAAGACACATCTTTGTGGGCGATGGACAATCGATAGATGTGGAAGCAATTGGGCACTTTAGGTTATTGTTAGGAACCGGTTCCTATTTGGATTTGAAAGATACTTTTGTAGTCCCGCTTTTAGACGAATTTGATTTCTATTCCTTTATTGGACAAATCGAGGTTATTATTGTTCATTTGGAAATAACCGGGCTAGCTTATCTTTAAATTCAAATATTGTGGGAACTGGTTTCTTGAGTACTTTTGATAACCTATATTTGCTTGATACGCTTGCTTCTTATAATGAAACCACGAATGTGGAATCACGTGGTACTAAGTAAATTAAATAAGGAAAATTCACATCATTATGGCACAAGCGCTTGGGTCATATCTCAAAAGGTAGAATTGAGTCTTGTGTCCGATGGTATTTTGGATTCCCTTGATTTTCTGAGACTTTGATGTATGCATTGGTATCAAGGGAAAGCGGACTAAAATTAAGAGATTAGGTTCCAACAGATCTTGGGCGTCTTAGAATTGATACATACAGATATTTGTGGGCCATTCCCTCGGCATCTGGAATGGTCAACAATATTTTATATCATTCATAGACGATTACTCACGTTATGGGTACCTATATCTCATTAAAGAAAAATCTGAGTCTCGGGCGTATTCAAAGCTTTTAAAGAAGTTGAGAACCAACTCAATAAAAGATTAAAGCTGTTAGATCGATCGTGGTGGTGAGTACTACGGCAGATATGATGGTTCGGTGAACAACGTCGGGACCATTTGCTAGATACCTAGAGGAATTCGGTATCGTCCCACGATTACACCATGCGGGATCACCTAGCATGAATGGTGTAGCCGAAAGACTAAACAGACTCTTAAGGATATGGTAAGAAGTATGATTGCTCATTCTTCTTTACGAGTCACTCTGGGAAAAGCACTAAAGACTGCGGCTTACATTCTTAGCAGTACCAAGTAAAGCAGTTGCTAAAACACCTTATGAGCTTTGGGTGAAAGCCCAGTCCTAACTTACATATTTGGGGATGTCCAGCTGAGGCAAGGCCTTATAGGCCAAATGAAAAGAAATTGGACTCCAAAACAGTTAGCAGCTACTTTATTGGGTATTCTGAACGATCCAGGGGCTATAAGTTTTATGATCCCACACTCAGGAATATTTTTGAGGCGGGAGCGACAACATTCTTTGAGGATGTTGAGTTTGGGGGGAGAAATAAGGTTAGAGACATTGCCTTTGAGGAGGAATTGGCTTTAAATCCAATCCATACAGTCATTTCTGACAATATTCAAGTACCTATACCTGTTATTGTTCAAGAAATGAATTCGGAACCTCAAGAAGGCAATATTGAACAACTCCTGTTCGGAAGAACAAACTCAACAACCTCAAGAACCGGTGCCATTAAGGAGATCCACGAGAGAAAGGAGAAATGCTATTCGGATGATTATATTGTATTTCTTCAAGAACATGAGGAAAGTAATGGAATGATGGAAGATGATCCAATCAACTTCCTTCGGGCCATGAAAAGTTCTAACTCTCAAAAGTGGATTGATGCCATGAATGAGGAGTACAAGTCTATGCAAGACAATAAGGTTTGGGAACTTGTCCCATTGCCAGAAGGTGCAAAACCAATTGGTTGTAAATGGATATTTAAAACCAAGCAGGATGCAAATGGTAATGTGGAAAAGTATAAAGCACGTCTTGTAGCTAAAGGCTATACTCGAAGGAAGGCATTGACTATCTGAGACTTTCTCTCGGTTTCATCGAAAGACTCTTTCAGACTATCATGGCACTTGTTGCTCATTTCAATCTTGAGTTACATCAAATGGATGTTAAGACTGCATTTCTCAATGGAGACATTGATGAGATGATCTATATGGTACAACCAGAAAACTTTGTGTCAGGAGACCCAAAGAATATGGTTTGTAAACTAAGGAAATCCATTTATGGACTCAAGCAAGCTCCTCGTCAATGGTACCACAAGTTTCAACAAATAATTATCTCGTTTGGTTTTGAGATGAATATTGTTGATGATTGTGTATATCAAAATTGATGGGAGTAAGTATATTTTTAAGTTACGTATGTGGATGACATTTTGCTTGCCACTAATGATATAGGCTTGTTGCACTAAACCAAGAGATTTCTATCAAAGAATTTTGAGATGAAAGATCTTGGGGACGCTTCTTTATATTAGGAATCGGATACATCGAGATCGTTCTCGAGGTATACTTGGATTATCTCAAAAGAGCTATATCGATAAAGTACTCAAAAGGTTTGGCATGCAAGATTGCGCACTGGTGAAACCCCCTTGCTAAAGGAGATAAATTCAGTCTCAATCGCCCTAAAAGTAATCTTGAAATTAGAAATCGAAGATTCCCTATGCTTGTTGTAGGGAGTCTAATGTATCTTTCAGTATGTCTGTGTCCGGATATTGCGTGCATTGTTGGTATGTTAGGCGGATACTTAAGCAACCCCGGTATGGATCATTGGATAGCGATCAAAAGGGTTATCGCGGTATCTTGAGAAAACAAAAGATTATATGCTCACATACGAGAAATCGGTCAGTTGGAGGTCATTGGGTACTCGATTCGATTTTCTTGGATGCCAAGATAGCGAAAGTCTACATCGGGCTACATTTATATGTTAGCGAGGAGCTATATCATGGAAAAGTGTCAAGCAGACACTTGTAGCTTCCTCCACTATGGCGAGAATTTGTAGCTTGCTATGAGGCATCCAATCATGGAATATGGTTCGAAATTTTGTCCTTTGGTACGCACATTACGGAAAATATTGAAAGACCACTAAAGTTATTTTGTGACAATAAATCGCGATAATGTATTCCAATAACGACAGGAGCTCAACTAAGTCAAAACATATTGACATTAAGTTCCTAGTTGTGAAAGAAAGGGTCTGAGTGGTGGGATATCCATAAAGCATATTGGGACAAACTCCATGATAGCCGATCCTCTTACTAAGGATTACCACCCAAGGTCTTTCATGAGCACACTTGCTCATATGGGTGTTGTAATATTTGAGGATATCATGTTTTAGTGGGAGTTGTGATTTTATTGCTTTATGAGAATTTCGAATAAATTTATGTTTGGTTATTTTACGTCGAATAAAGTACGTATTCGGATTATACACTCTGCTACATTATGGTTGAGGATGACCTCACTAAAGTTTAAGGTAGGACCAGGTTGAAAATAGACATGCACGAATCACATTGCATGTAATTTTCATCTTGCACATCCATGATTGATCTATGTCATTTGGTATTAGTATTTGTGACCATTGATGGGTTTAGTCACGATAAATGTGGCGGCGACGCTTTGATCCTATATTGATATAGTTGATGGGCGAGATTGTTTGGAAATACCCTTATTAGTGATAGCAATTTTGAGCTCATAAGGTTATACACATTTTAAGGAAACATATGGTGCCCAAGTGGAGATTGTTAGATTTAAATCTAATTAAATCTATTTGTGGGCACATATGTTACATTAATGTGTAGTGCTATCTCTCGAGCTAACCCACTAAAGTGATCAATCAAGTTGGGTTAATGGGTATTTAAATAAATTATGGGCTAAATGTGCAGATATCGTGTTTGTAATTACAATTTGATGAGGGGCCAAATTGTAAAAGTGCAACACCTATATATATGGGGTTATGGTCCCTAATCTAGGGTTAACATAAGAATTCTCATCTCTTTTACCCCATCTAAAAGAGATCTAAGGAAGAGAAGAACCCTAAGATTAGAAGATCCATCAATCCACACAAGATCCAAATCATGGATTCGGTATTGCTTCGCACTTATGATGTTTATCTCTTTGGATTAATCATGTTTAAGATCCTTCAGATCTAACATCAGAGACATGTTGAATGGATTTGATCATTGACAATAAAACTATCATGATCAAAGCTAATACAAACGTGTGCGCTATACTAACTGGCTAAGACATAGTGAACATAAATTATTATCATGTTGGTTGGTTAATTACTATTAAACAAGCGTTTTAGAGTAGAATACTGTTATTAAGATGTTGGTTGAGGGGAGCTTAACCAATCAATAGAGAAAAACTGATCTTCATTGGACAAAGAAGAGGCTAAGTTCGTCAGTGATGTAATGAAGATCACAGTGACAGAGTTGATGATGATAACAAGATCTACTGAATCGAGCGATGATTGCTCGAGCCAGGGATTAAGATTATGACTTCCTAATTAAGTTGTTAATTAATTAATTAAGTTTCTTGAAGCTTGAAGGATAAATTGACTACAAGTGACATGTATGTAGATATTTCTTGATTGTAACCTTCATGTATATTTACGGAAAAAAAATTGTAGTAGTTGTACCAATACCTAACAATTGATGATTAAGAGATGATGATGATGATGATAATGCCGATGATTCAAATGGATAATAATAATTAATTTATTCACTCAAATCTGGAAAATATCAAAGTAGTGAGATCAATCGATGGTTTCCTATGTATATGAGAAAGAATTGTGACAGAGATATTTGAGCTCGATGTTAGTGAGCCCGTTTGCTTTTTATGAAAGGTAAAAATTTGAAATGAAATATGCTCCATAATAGACTTTATACTTATAAGAGAGCAAGGCACATTAAAAGTAAAATGTCCCAAGGTCTTGTGTGCTGTCACATAACCATGCATGCAGTGGAGGAGCCAAGAAAATCCGCACCCATGAGGGTAGAAGGTACTTAACCTCTTTTAAGAAATCGTTTTATAATTGAGTCGAGTCACCATATTACTCCCTTAATTAAATCTTTTATCTCTTGGGATTAGTCCATCAAATCATGGAAATTGTACTAGGCCCCCCAAATTTTGACTTATTTTGAAATTAACCCCTCCACGTACTCAAGAATATAAATAGCTATTGGAGAGATTAATTTGGGAAAAAAATTTGAGAATTGAAGTAACTAATAGTCCACAACAATAGAATTTACTTGGTAATTCTTCCGATTACTCTTGATTTGAGTGACTAATTTCAAAATAAGTTAAGACTTGAGGAGCCTAATAGCAACATTTGAGGGACTAATTCCAAAATAATCCAAGATTTGAGGGTCCTAATAGCAATTTCCATTATTTGAGGGTCTAACTTCAAAATATGAAAGATTTAAGGGGTTAATCTACTGATATGGGGCTTGTTGTGCCCTATATGGTTCCGCCCTGCATGCAGGTTAATATTTATGTAACTATAATCACTGCATACTGTGAACAACCACTTTTTTGTCAGGTATATATTAGAAGACGTAAATATAAGTTGCACGTACTGGTGATATGTGCACTGATCATACATACAGAAAGTGTAATTATGTGATTTTATACTATATATAAACTAATTATATAACGACTCTCAGGCTATGACTAGCTCGTTTCTTCAACCTATTTACACAATAGTTTAAAGACTAAAAGTATTATTAATAGAATCTTTAATTCCTAATCTAGCTAGATTGCCGGTTAGTAAAGAAGATTGTTGCTTCACTAGTTGAGATGGGACAAAATTTGAAGTGTAAAAGAGTTTAGTACAAAAATTATATTAATTTAATTTTTAAACTGAAAAGCTTTATTTGATTTCTCATCGCATGCACTTGGTGCAAGTATATAAAACAAGTAAAAATAATAATAAAATACCAAGACTAGAACCAAAACAATTAAAAAAGAATAAAGCACTGTACATACTTGGTAAGAAGGAACTGAAGCCTTCTCTTCTTAACTAATTCATGTTTTATAAATCAAGAGAAGTTTCCCTAATTTAATCCTTGAGGCTCTCCTTTCTCCAACTAGACATCAAAATTTATTAATTTTTGTTTTTGTTAGTAAAGTATGGATTAGTTGACCACATCCCAAGAGCTTGCACTCTTTGACAAGAAAATTGCACAGCCTAATTAGAAATCTCTCTTGTTGTGGGCCCCATGAAGTGATACTCTCTGTACGTGGTTGCCCTAGTCCTAACCCTAACCCTAACCCTAATCCTACTAGATTTGCACAAAAACTAAAGTACAGCTGTCAGGACTTTCATGCTTGCTCTGGGGTCAACTACCCCTGCTAGTTGACTTTCACACTCCCTCCATGTGGCAGAAGCAAACACGAGCATGCCCTTTTGCACTGTGGAGTAACAGACTAACGTGCAAATTGCACAAACTTAGGCTCCAACCATCTGTAACAAATTTTAAAAATTTTAAAATTATTTGTCATGAGGAATAAGTAACAATAACAAATTCACATATTTTATGTCAGTGAGAAATGCTTTCACCCAACACAATTTTAATTTCCATGTTAAATTGTGCAAAAGTTGCACAAACTTAGGATCCATTTGGCAACTACAAAAGAAGACAACGAGGCAGCAAGACTTTTGGGACTGCATGATCTTCATGAAGCTGCTTCAGACATGGTTGGTGACAACTTCTGAAGCAAGATAAGAGTAGAGATCTTTTGTTTGTATATAAATCAGTATTCTACATAAACTATGGGTAGTTATTAGTGGTAGTCGATCTGGATGCTGTTACCAGGTGGAGACTCATGCTATCAGGCCTCCACCAGGCTCTTCTTGTTACATTTTTATTTACTCTTTGGGATAGGAGGATCGGCTCACTCTAGTTCAGGTTTCAAATGATGTCAAAGGACCGCTCT